>CAJVGC010000001.1:31437793-31584862 GCA_910822075.1 Senecio squalidus | reverse complement strand
CCTATTCCTAGTCTGCCAGTTGGTTCCGGGAATTTTGTTGTTTATTGCGACGCTTCGCACAAGGGTCTGGGTTGTGTGCTTATGCAAAATGGTAAAGTTATAGCTTACGCTTCGCGTCAGTTGAAAATCCATGAGCAGAATTACACGACACATGATCTAGAGTTGGGAGCCGTCGTCTTTGCATTGAAGATTTGGAGACATTATCTGTATGGAACCAAGTGTACCGTATTTACCGACCACAAGAGTCTTCAACACATATTTGATCAGAAGATGCTGAACATGAGACAACGGCGCTGGGTTGAGCTATTGAACGACTATGATTGCGACATTCGCTACCACCCTGGTAAGGCGAACGTTGTTGCTGATGCACTAAGTCGTAAGGAAACAGTCAAACCAGTCCGTATTCGTTCTATGGTGATATCTATTCAGACGAGCTTGAAGGCTCGGATTATTCAAGCACAGGAAGGTATTATGACTGAAGACCGTGTTAAAGAGGAAAGATTGTACAAGTTGGCGTTGGAATTAGAACCGAAGGAGGATGGAGTTCTGTATTTTCTCGAGCGTATTTGGGTTCCGAGTAGTATCCGTCAGTTGATTCTGGACGAAGCCCATAAGTCGAACTATTCCATTCATCCGGGTTCTGACAAAATGTATCACGACTTGAAAGATTTTTATTGGTGGCCGGGTATGAAGCGTGAGATCGCCGAGTATGTTAGTCGATGTTTGACTTGTTCCAAGGTGAAGATTGAGTATCAGAAACCGTCTGGGCTACTCCAACAACCGAAGATTCCCGAGTGGAAATGGGAGCGTATTACTATGGATTTTGTTACGAAGCTTCCGAGATCTTCGAGTGGTTATGACAGTATCTGGGTTATTGTTGATCGATTGACGAAGTCTGCTCATTTCCTACCGATTCGTGAGAATTATCCGATGGAGAGATTCGTACGTTTGTATATTGCAGAGATTGTATCGAAACACGGAGTTCCTGTATCGATTATTTCCGATCGTGATGCTCGTTTCACTTCGCGATTTTGGAAGACATTTCAGACCGCTATGGGTACAAGATTAGATATGAGTACCGCCTATCATCCGCAGACCGATGGTCAAAGCGAGAGAACTATTCAGACTATGGAAGATATGCTACGAGCTTGCGCTATTGATTTTGGTGGTAGTTGGGATGTTCATTTGCCGTTGATTGAATTCTCGTACAACAACAGCTATCACACGAGTATCAAGTGTGCACCATTTGAAGCTTTGTATGGCCGCAAGTGTCGATCACCTGTATGTTGGGCAGAAGTTGGAGATAGTCAGATTTCTGGTCCGGAGATTATACAAGAGACCACTGACAAGATCTTCAAGATCAAGGAACGATTAGTTACTGCAAGAGATCGACAGAAGAAGTATGCTGATAAGCGCAGGAAGCCTCTTGAGTTCAGTATTGGAGACATGGTATTATTGAAGGTTTCTCCATGGAAAGGGGTTGTCCGATTTGTGAAGCGCAGCAAGCTGAGTCCGAGATACACGGGTCCGTTCAAGATTTTAGCCCGCATCGGCCCAGCTGCGTATCGACTAGATTTGCCGGCAGAACTGAGCAGCGTACATAATGTATTTCATGTATCTCAGTTGAAGAAATGCCTGGCTGATGAAACGTTATTAGTTCCACTTGAGCAACTCCAGATTGACGATAAGCTTCATTTTGTTGAGGAACCGATCGAGATCGTTCTAGTGATGTTAAGCGTCTACGACGAAGTAAGATCCCGATTGTCAAGGTTCGTTGGAATTCCCGCTTTGGAGCTGAATTCACGTGGGAACGCGAAGATGAAATTCTGCGGAAGTATCCTCACCTTTCCCCCGGAAGTAGTACCAAGTGATAATTTCGAGGACGAAATTTCTTTTTACTTGGGGAGACTGTGACATTCGCGAATTTCACGGTATTATTCTATCGATCCGTATTCGTTTTATTTATTTATGTTCGTGTTTTGACCCTATTGTATTTCTTTTATGATTTATCGTATTCGTATTTTATGAGTATCGTATTCGTATTTCTCGTATTTTATTGGGTATCGTATTTGTATTTTATGTGTATTTACGTTTATCGGGTATATATTATGTGATTCGAATCTTTATGTCGGGAACGTATAGTCTTAAGTGCCTTTAGTATAAGTCTAGTATGCTCTTATGATAAGTTTAGAGGAATTACGCCTTAATTATACGATTAAGATTAACGTTTAAAAAGTATTTCATTTTTAGTCTTTTCGGAAATTTTATTACAAAACTAATCCTATGGGTGAAATTCTATTACAAATTTAGTCCTTTTAATATTTTTATTACAAAAATCGTCCCTACCTACCCCTTTGTCTTATTAGACAACCACACTTTTTGTCCTTATCTTCATTCACCTACACACACTCTCTCTCTCTCAAGAAATCACCATAAACCCTCCACCTTCTCTCTAACTTTTCCGGCAATCCAACCGTTGGATTCCAAATCCGAGACCGGATTATTGATCACCATCATCATCTTCATCTATCCTCCAAGTTTCATTACGATCGGGTAAGTTTTCTATCAAATTTGTTTTAAACTTTATTCTATTTTATTCAAACCCGAAACTATCATTTTTCACCGGCAAAACCGAGATTTTATTGAGGGTTATTGTATGTAATCATATTCTGGACATAGGGTTCCGATTTGGGGTCAATTAGACACCTAAAACACTCAGAAATCTCTTTCCGAATGTTGTTTTTCGTAAAAATCCCGTTACGGCACGTAACTGACCTATTACGCACGGAACAAACACCCCTGGTCACGTAACTTAATTGTTACGCACGTAACAATCTTGTGCCTCACGTAACTCAGCCATGTATCACGTAACAGAAGTGTTACGCACGTAAATGCCTATTTCGTGACTTGTGAGTCACGTAACAAACACCTTGTTCACGTAATTCCTTCCTCTTGACTTGTTACGCACGTAATAGTTGTGTATGTCGCGTAATTCTGCTTGTAAGTCACGTAATAATCTGGTTTCGCACGTAATTGTCTATTACGTGACTTGGAAGTCACGTAATACTTCATCATCACGTAATTGTTGCCCGTAAGTTCCGTATGCACGTAATTATGACTTGTTGACCACGTAACACCTTGTTAGTCAAGTAACTATGCACGTAACACTCTCTTGACCCGTAACTTCTTGTATGACACGTAACTTGATGCTTACGTGACTTGTAGTGCACGTAAGTATGAGGATCACGTATCTAGTCTGTTGACTTTACGAAACGTAATTGTATTCCGTTATATCGATATTCCTATTGGTCATTCAAAACCCGTATAAAACGTTAATCATTAAGGCATAACCCTACTAGACTTAGAGATACTTAGACATGTTTTATTTACGTGATGTTTAGGGCACTTAGACGTTGGAGCTTGACGGTATTATAGTATTTCCCGACATATAGAGATTTGGATTGCTTTGCTATCAGTGAGTTATTCGTTGCCCTTTTTACCTTTTTTACATTTTTGGGCATGATTAGCGTTAAACAAATGTATTTTATGGTATGTATGTATTATGGTATGTATATATGGATATGAATGCTTTAGATGATCTCACCCAAACTTGTACCGCCTTTGTGGTAGTACAAGGCCCCGTATACACACCTGTTAGCTGTTAGCCGCCGGTTGTATATATAGCGCTATATGGGTCTAACAAACCCTCATTGTTAACACTATTTGGATGATGGATGCGCCCTGTCCGTGTTAGCAATGTTATGACCGTATTATGGATTATCGAGGACAACCTAGTTTGAGACACTAGGTGGGGTTAGTTGCCAGTATTGTTGAGGTTCAGGTGTATCGTATGTTCCTAGAGCTGATATTCTATCCAGTATGGTATTTATTTTATGGTATGATTATGATATTTTATGAAACGAGTATGGTATTTTATGAAATGATTTTTGTATTTTATGGTATAAGTATGAGTATTTTATCAAAAGGTTTTGTAAACCTCACGTATATTTTGAAACATCATTTTCAAATGACTTATCTTCAAATCATAACATTTTTGGGTCAAAACGTATTGAAACTCTTATCCTATTATGTTTTTATTTACTATTGCGAATAATTCACCAACTTTATGTTGACGTCGTATTTTAACGCTTTTCAGGGATTTGAGGTTACTTTATTTGATGCTATGCTTTGATGGCTACGTGGATCTTTTGCATGGAGTTTATTTTGTTTTATTGAATTCCTTAGTATCCCAAACTCTGTAGCCATATTTTGATATTATTCGGATGATTGTAATAACGTAATTTACTTCAAACTCTTTTATCTATGTTGATTTTGTATGGATTATTTATGTTTGATGTAACCTTTGAATCTCTGATACCGTATACACTGTACACCTCGGTTCAACCATTTATGCGGGGTGTGACATTATTAAACGGTGGTGGATTTTCTTTGTATCCCAAACCAGCTACATTACCACTAGTCCTTTGACGACCCAAAATAGATGTGAGAGTTTTGAAGAGTTTCTAACTTGTTCAATCTTTCTATTTTGTTCTAAAATCTTGATCTCACATTTATTTAATTCCTTGACCTTTTCAACATAAAGTTTCTTTTGTTTTTCTAGACTTTCAAAAAGCATGTCACTTTTCATAGTTTGACTGCTAATTATAGTTAGAAATTCATTTCTGTCCTTGGCATTTTGATGAAGCTTATTTGCAAAATCATTTTTCAAATTTACTAGATTTACCAGTTCGAATTTTAGGTCTTTATGTTGGACTTCTAAAGATTCCAAGGTCTTAGTCAAGTTTTCATTTTGAACATTAAAGATAGTAAAGGATTTGCACAATTCTTTCACAGACTTAAGGTCAAAGGTACCTTCTTTTTCTCTGTCTTGAGATTTTCCATGTTTGCAATGAAGATTTCCTCTGGGATGTCCAGCATACATGCGCAAGTCTGCTCTGCTTTCTCGGTTTTCTCAGTTGATTCCTCAGCATCACTTTTTTTCACCTTCACTTGAGCTTGCTTCACTATCAGTAGAATATGTAGTAGAGCTTGATTCACTATCTATGGAAATCTCTTCAACAAAATCCATTACAGCTTGATTTGAATTGTCTTGCACATCAGAATAGGCTTTCCAGTCATATGTCTGATCTTCATGCCGAACGATCATAGCTTAAGAGTTAAGGCTTCTCTGTTATTGAGGTGTGGACGTTGGATAAGTGGTCTTAGAACGTTTTTGAAACTGATTGTTCTCAGCTTTCGGTTGTTGACACTCTATAGAAAAATGTCCATTTCCTTTGTAGTTGAAACAACATACTTTAGACTTATCAAAACCAGCTCTGTCTGTTCGAGGACTTCTTCCTGTTCTAGCTATGAAATTCTTGATTCTATGAGTAAGCATTGTTGTTTTCCATTGTATGTCCATTTCCTCCATATTATCTTGGTTAACCTGTCCAAATTCTTCATCCCATATTTCTGGATCAGTAATCTTTCCTTAAACATGGTTTCCATATGCAGCCATGAAGCAAGATAGGATTTCCAAAGATTCTTGAGCTGATTTAACACTCATAGGCATATTGCGATGAGTATGTGATGAGTGAGTTGACTTTGAGTCTTCATATAGTTTTCTAGTTGACGGAAAAGCAGTGTTTCCTGTAGAAGGTTGCTTTTTTTCCAGACAGGAAAGCAGTAACATCATTCTTCGATGTGCTTGAATATGGAATTTTCCCATAATAGAGTGCTGGATTTTGGGCATATTCTGGTGTTGCCTCAGCATTTGAGCTGGTTAATTCGTAACCTCTCAGTTTTTCAATTATCTTCTCCAATGCCAACTGATCTTCAGCTTCATCCTCTTCCTCCTCGATTTCATCTTTCGTCAGATTGACATAAATTTCCCATCATTTTGGCAAACATTCAAGAAATCTCTCCCTTTTCTCGTCTTCCACATCTATTCCATGGTTTTCCAGTTCAGCTAGAAGATGATAGAATTTTTTTTATCGTATCCTCTAGTGATTCTGTTGCAGTAGCTTTGAAGATTGCAAACTGCAGTTTCAACATGTTTCCCTTATTTTTCTTTTATTTAGCAATACCAGCATACTTTTTCTCGATTGATTTCCACAGTGCATAAGCAGATTTATAAGTTCTGGTGAGATGAAACATCTCAGTAGGAAGGGACATATTCGAACTTTCCCATGCCCTATTTTCATAATCAAACACCTTCCTATGTTCTGCTGACAAGGTGTTTATTGGACTTTTTCGAACTTCTCCTTCTATTGTTACAGTTGGATGTACGTACTCAGTTTGAATACATAACCACATTTGGACATTGTTGTATCTATAGAATGATTCAAAATTAGCAACCCAATCATAATAGTTTGAGGCATTTAGCAGCTTGAGAGGACTGTTTAACGATTTTGATTCCATTTTAATCAGAAGATCCACGAACTTGTTTGAATGAAAACTTATACGAACAAGTATATGAACAATAAAGTTCGCCGAACTTGAACATAAAAGCACAAACGAACGAATCGGTCAACGAACTTCAAAAGTCAACGAGCTTTAAAGTTCAACGAACACAATGATGTTCGCTGAACTTGTAGTTTAACAATCCACAAGAATTCACGAACTTTAAACCACGAACAACAGACACGAACTTGATTAAGTTTAATCCATGAACTGGGTAGTCAACGAACTATAAAATCCTCAAACCTGATTTATTTTAATCCACGAACTTGATCTATTTTAATCTACAAACTTTAAATCCACGAATTTAATATAAAACCCTAATTTTGTTCACGAACTTTGCCGCCGAATACTCCAATAATAAACTTAATTCACGAACAACAAACCCTAAGAAACCGCAACGGTTGAAAACCCTAAAATCGAATTTTTGACGCTGCTTTTCCGTAAAACCAATCCAGATTCACAGTTTAATCCCAAAAGTGTAAATTTAACCTTGAACCAAACTCTCGATAAAGACCAAACGAATTGTTTGCTCTGATACCAATTGTAGGTCCTAGATAAATGATCAACAAGGTTAGATCAATTGATTATGATGCGGAATCTCAATAATCAATTGATACACTAAAATATAACACGATCAATACCAACAAACTTTGAATACTTGTATTAGAATGAATCGCTCAAAACCTAATAAAATCGATATCTCACAAAGTTTTCTCTTAACGCCAAAAGTCTAACCCTAAACCTAAACATGTTATCCCTTTATATAGGATAACATGTTCACCACTAAAGAGCTCTATGGGCCTCACGAACATACATGTTCGTGAGTTACCCAAAACAGACTCTAGGCCCACGAACATACAGGTTCGTGGGACACAAAACATAAACTATTACAAACTATTACGAATACAATTCAACAGTTAAATCTAGAACAAATGTCATATACATTTTGCACTAACACAATATTAGAATCTCAATACATTAATACATATGAAAGAAAAGACTGGAGCGGTCATGGGTATGGAACAAACACACTTACACAATCAATAAATGAGGAACAATGGTTGAATACAAGGTTGTTGATGATTGTGAGAACTCCAAAAAAAACCGAAAATTGATTGTTGATGAAGAAGGGCGACGACAAGGGAAGAACAAAAGGAAAATAGGTTTTTGATATAATTTGTATATATATATATATATATATATATATATATATATATGTATGTAGTTTAGGGTTAACGAGGTTTTATGGTGTTTGGGTTCGGTTTTAGCAAAGCCAAGATGGCTCAAAGGGGCTCGGTCCACGATCGGGTATTGCTAACACATTCACAGACGCGACTAAGTTGATCCCCCGCTGCGTCGCAGTAAAGATTACTGGAGGTGTAGTAACGACTCAGTAAAACGATAATATTTACGAATACTAAACGGACGATTCTCGAAGACGAAAACCATAAATTAGACGAATCTCGGAGTAATTAATTATGTATAAAGTTGTTTTAATCACATAAATGGGAGTTCTCAAGAGACAATTAACGTTTCACGCATACAATCATGAATAGCACAGAACACGGGATTTATTCGTTAATTTGTTTAGAAGCTCAACTAGTAGGTATCACGTACTTGTGCACCTAAAGCATAATATAAATCCAACACACGTAATGATACACACATGTGAAAGTCAAAAATCATACATCATCATAGTAAGAAGTAATTTTGTAAAAAGTTTTTAGCAAGAGTCGATAATGAGCTACAACCATACTAGACTAACTAGAGACGGAAGATGTGACGGTTGTCACATGTTACATTCTATCAAAATCTACTCAATACTTATCAATATCTTATTTATAAAAATAATTGCTAATATATCGTAAAAGATAACATTATAAATGTAGCAGTAGTAAGCAGCTATAGAAACTTCCATGCAATACCAGTAGAAACATTGACCAGTAGAAACTATAGATGACTAGTAGAAATCATCTTCACCAATGGAAACTTCAGTACATCAACTTTAACCCAACAATTCCCCCTTAAAATTCTGCTTTCATGGTAAACATAAGTTTCCACATATCATTACAAAGAGAATGCTTCCAAAAACCTTTTGTTCTTCACATGGAATTCCTAATCTCTTTGATTTGATTTCTGATCTTCCAAAGTAGTTGAACAGCTTCTTCAGAATCTTCATTAGCACTCAACTTGACATCCAACATGTTGATCATAACATTCAGACCATTTTTATACCACTTTTCCACCAAGAAATACTCAACCTTACCATCACTTCTGCTTATGGAACGAATTCCACAGTTTTCATATGTTGATACTGGAGTATATCTTGTGATCTACTCAGGAACGTTTTTTGGCTCAAACATAATCTCTAATAACTCAAAAAGTATTCACTTAATTCAAAATTTGTACCTTGCCTTTGAGAGTATTTACGTTTCCCAATCTGAAACAGATCCACCAAGTCTTGTTTGTTGATATCTTTGAAAATTTCCAATGAATCACTTGAAATTGTTTGAAGCTCTGACAACTTTAAAAGCATTCTTATTCTTGATCACAACTGCATACTAATCAATGATAGGTACATGTGTAATAGTTGGATCTCACTTGAGATCTTCGGAATGAATAATCAGTGTTTTCATTTGATCAAAAACATTGTCTGCAGCTTCATGAACTTGTGCATAAGTTACATCAGGTACACATCCAAATTTAAAGTTTCTATAGATATCTTCTTTCTTGACATTAAAGACCTTTGGTTTTTCCTCCTCCTTCTCTTGCTCCTGAATGTTATTTTTAGTAGATTTCTTCTTAGCAAAAGATTTGACTCTCTCAGTATTGGTTTTACTGTTTCACCAGTACTAGCTTTTATTTTACCAGTATTAACTGTTTCTACTGTTGTTTTTGTTCTTTTAGCATTAAGAAAGATTATTGTCCTATTTTTTCTTTCTGTGACTCAAATTCAGTCTCATTTGTTGCTTTCTTCTTTGTTTTCTCTCCTTTTGATTGTTCATCTATCCTCTGTCCAATGCAGCTTTTAATGCTCTTTCTCTTTTAAATTGAGATTTTTCTGCTGCTTTCTTTTGGATCTTACTTTCCTTCTCATAGTACTCAAGAACTATGCTCAGTTTCATAGGCCCCAAGTTGTTTTCGTATGTACTTTCCAGTACCTGTAAGAAACTCAATGTACGTTTTCTTATCTGCAGATCTTTTGATATTCATATTAATGAATCTTTTACTTTTGCTTTGGCATGTGCTTCTTTCTTTTTAATCTCCGATTGTTCAGCTTCCAAGATCTCTTGAGCAATTCTTTTATCTTTATCCACTTGAGCTTTCCTTTGTTGTTCTTCTTGTTCTTCTTCATGAGCGATTCTTTGAACAGTTAAAGTATCTTCCTCTTATTGCCTTTTTAGTTCTTCTTGTTCTGTTTCCTGAGCCATTCTTTGAGCAGCTAAAGCATCTTCCTCTTCTTGTTGCAGATCCTCTTTAGTTTTCATCCTTCATTTACCATTGCTCTTGAAATTGGGATGATCTTGAAAGACTTTCTTGATTTCTTTCTTTCTAGTAATGAAAACCAATGGTTCTTGCTGAAATTCATAGAGGAATAACAGGTTCAGTTGATACACTTGTAGATCCAGCTGAGTCAACAGTACTTAGATTAACTGGTTTTTCTTTTGTTCTACTTTCGGCGGCTTTTCTTTGTCTTTCAACTGCAACAACTATTTCAATCTTCCTAATAGCTTCTTGTTTCAACTTTTCTTGCATCAGTTTCTCCAACTAAGTATCCAGTTGAATTTCTTCTTCTGATAAAGTTGCTACTGGTGTATCAGTTTGGTCACCAGTAGAAACTTATTTTTCTTTTACTTCATCAGTTTTACCATCCTTTGCAGTTTTATCACCAACATTTTTATTCGTTGGACCTTCAGTAGTCTCATCTGGATTACGGTAGTTGAATCTTTATATGTTCCTTCATCAGTATTAACATTCTTCTCACCAGTATTAACAGTCTCATGATGAGTTTCTTCATCTCTCAACAACAACTACCTTCTCTCTAACCCTTTGTCTTTCTTTTTCACCTTCACCCATTCCCAGTATCAAATTCTTTATTTCTCTATCAGTTTCATTCCATTCAGAAGAATCTTTATTCAAATTCCCATATCTTTGAGCAATAGTATCTTCTTTTTGAACTGATTTATCCTTATTATCACCACCATTACCATCAGTAGTAACTGGTCCATCCTTCTTCTTCCCCTCTTGTCCTTTATGTTCATCTATTTTCTCCCCCTTTTTGGTAGCATTACTGGAAGACGAATTAGAGAGACTACAACTATAACTCTGAGGGCTTACAATTCAAGAACTCTTTGTAAGTTCCAGCCTGAGGGGGGTGATTAGGTTGGTTAGGATGATTCGGCAGATTCTGCATCGCAGAGGTGACCTGTTCCACAATCGCAAGTACGACAACAAATAGCCGTTGAGCTATCAAAGCGTTAATCTGAGCCGGAGTAAGGGGAGGCATCTACATAAGAAATGGAACAATCATACGTTAGTATAGTCATAATAGGATTTAAGCAGAAGATAAGATCAACAATTTCTAAGAGTGAAAACCTTTGTTATGTTTTGCATTATAACTACAAACGTGGTCATGTAAACATATATATGACTCTCTATGGATATAATTACGTTCTACACCCATAATTATATCCACCTCATCTCATATACATGTTCGCTTCCCATGTTCATTATCATAATACTAACCTATACAGATTAAAGATTAAAATATGAGATTTTAATCAAGATTCAAATAGTATCAAAAGATGTGATTAAGAAATATAAATGTATAGAATAAAACAATAAGAAATTCTTCCACGTCGAAAATCTCATATTGCTCGCCGTCTTTCTTAGGCGAATGAGTCGTCGCGTGCGAGTAGTGATACGTAAAGAAAACAATGAAAAGATCCTTAAAGAATCTACGTGAGGACTCCTAGCTATAGTCTAGGCCACACCATCTAGTTCTCTATAACCATGTGCTCTGATACCAACCTGTCACACCCCGCCAGTGGCGGAAACGCAGGGTATGTCCGATTGGCGATCGTCTTAACACATTAGTAAATAAAGATAGTCTATATGATAAATAAACGATAGCATATCATGACGTCCCCATGTCCAAGGTAACAACCCTTAGCATACGAATACGTTAATCACTACAAACAAAATATCCAATCAACGAATCAAAAAATACTTAGGCATGCAAGCCCAAAATAAATCCAATAATAATAATGTCTAACAAAAGCCTCAATGCAATGCATATCCAAGTCTTCTAAAGTCCAGTCCCAAGCTAAGTCTTATGTCTGCTCATTACCTGAAAGTAAAACTTAAAAGTCAATATAAAGTTGAGCGAGTGCATTGAGTATTTAGTAAAACATAAGTAAGCAACCATATCATCAAGTAGTGTATAAAGTTGTGTAACAATGCATCCATCTCACAAAAACAATCACCACGATAGTTTGTAGTAGCCACGCTACTGATCGACAAGTAACATTCTGCCGATAAGCATGCACCGCGCATGTAGAGACAGATACACTAATTGCATCCTACCGTAGTCACGCTACTGTGGTATCAACAAGTACGTTCTGTTGATACGCTTGTAACATCAGTAGGATGTATCCTGATCCACAAGTAAGATCCACAACCAATAGTTTTGAAAAGATGCATTTTAGTTGTTACACGTTTTTATGATTTCCAAATACAGTGAGTTTCCATAAATAGGAAGTTTCCAAAAATAGCAAGTTTTTATAAATAGAAATATCTATTTATAGTAAGTTCCCGAAAGTAGTAAGTTTCCGAAAGTAGTAAGTTTCCAAAAATGGAAGGTTTTCATAAATAGTTTTACCTATTTATAGTAAGGGATAAAGCTATTACTAAAATCCGTTTGGTTGAGCTTTACTTTCCCCCGATTTGTTTAAAACATGTAAAATAGTAAAGATGGGGCAATGAACTCACCTCTAGTATAGCAAAAGGTGACACTACTTAAGTAGTGTAGATATGTGTCTAAAGATGGTATGTCACAAAGTAGTCCCGACTATACTATGAGCTTCCCTAAATGGAAAGTAAAAATTTGTGAGTATGTTTCCCTATTAAGGTCTAATCTCGTTTAGTGTTTGTTTAGACGTGTTCAATCAGTCGTTTCATAATACTCATTAACATTGGACCAAATGATATATTTAGATTTGAAAGTTAAAAACTCAGCAAGTACCCCCGGTTACTAAAACTGTCATATCTTACTTTTGGAAAGGAGTTATGTCACACCCCGCTTAGAGCGGAAACACGAGGTGTTCCAGTTATAATATCATGAGTCAAATGTTACAACAATACAACCAATAAACAAAACATCAAATATATTAATCATGCCAGATGTTACCAAAATACATTCAAATCAAGAGCGTTACAACGCCAAGTACAATTACAACTTCAAAAGTCAACAAGCGGATCAATATGGAAATTACATCAAACATTACAAATTCAAATTTCCCAAAACAAGCGATCCGAAAACAACATGGCATGATCGACAGAAATCCTCAATTTCCTGAAAAGCGTTAAAACGACATCAACAACATGTTGGTGAATTATTCGCAATTTTAAGTAAAAAGTGACCCATCAACAAGTTTCAATAAACATTATAAATTTAAAATCACATATCTTGTATTCATCCAATAGTGAAGGGTACTATGCCTATGTTAGTCATACATCTCGCTCCTGAACCAATCAGTTTAATCCCCTATCCTAAGGTGTGTCAAACCGAAGGCAATGAGTTTAATCGTAACAGTTTAATAGTAACGGCCATAACATCCGCTCGTAGTAATAGCCTACAGAGGAATGGGGGTTAGGTACATAACCCGATATAGATCTATATATATGAGAACCGCGGGCATAAGCTTAACGAGTGTATTAGAGGGGAGGCACCATGGCTTAAAGACACATAATCTAAGGCAGACCAAATTCACTGGGTAAACAAGATAATTAATAACATTTCCGCATACATGCAGACAGTTTAAAGTACGCTTTCCAGCCCTAAAATTATTTAAGACAAGGGCTACGAATAACTCACGGTACAACTTCAGCAAATTTCGGGTAATTAATCACGGAGTTACAACTCCACCGTCTAAATGCCCTAAAACAGCAAATAAGATAGTCTCAGTATCTCTATAAGTCTAGTCCGGTCTAGCCTTGTCGGTTAAGATTAAGTTTAATAAAATATTCCAAAAATTAATTAGTTTAAATCAAGATGACGTATTTAGGAGACGATGTTCTGCGCCAAGAAGGACGACCGCCAAGATATCGATCTTTCACGTCATAAACGACAGTTGAAAAGAATAATATTCTGAGTCGAAGCGACTACTAGGAATATTTGTTGAAAGGAATATTGTTTACAAGTTTTATCGAGATCGACCAAGGTCAACGGCAACGATGTTGACTTGGTCAAAGTCAAAGATGTTGACTTTATAAAAGTCAAAGTCAAGGATGTTGTCTTTGCAAAAGTCAAATATCAAAGATGTTGATTTTGTAAAAGTTAAAGTCAACCATTGAGGTCGATTCATAGTTAATTTGAAAGGAAGTCGAAGTTGACGTAAGAATCCCACTTTGACGTTTTGAGGGTTTAAGTTTTTACTTTTCAAAATCATAGAGTAAAATGACTTTTTATAATGCTTTTAACAAAGTGTATCGCAAAAATATTAGTTGACGGCTTTAGGTTACGATCTCATTTTGTAACAATTGTTATTTATCGCAAAGTAGTGAAAACATCCGCTTTAAATGAGTATTATAACATCTTCGATGGCGTTAGCGTCTTTGAGTCCAAAGACGATGTTTTTATCATAATATGTTATTTTTATGTATTTAAGTATTTTTATACAAGGGTTTAGAGTTGTTTAGAAACATAAGGTGAAGTCGGAGGCTTCGCAGCGACAATTTACGGAACCAAAACGTCAAGACGGCTAAACGAACAAAAATGAAAAATGTGCTGGAAATGGCCCACTGCGGCGTCCTGGGCAATCCAGGACGGCGCCCTGGTCCATTTTCCAGCAACCATCGTTTTGTTGTTTTGCCGAAATCCGCTTGTTTAAAGGCTTTAAGGTTAAAACGCAAACTGTCAATAACTTATATTTTGTTCCAAATACATTTACCAAGCTTTACATATCTGTAAATATATCATTTTACATACTAATATATATAATATGTTAATTTCGGTAATAACACATTTTTACGTATTTTAGTCCGAATTTAGTCCAAAACCAAAATATTCAAATGTGTTGGTCTAATACATTATTCCTAACCATTTTCAAGGCTAAAACCGAAATAATATGGAGATAAATAATGAAATATATAAAAAGATAAGTTAGGAAGAAATAACGATTTTTACCGTTAGTAATCGAAAGATCTACAAGCTTGAGAATATAAAACCCGGAAGCAATCTTTTGGTGGTGTGGTGATGAGGAATAATCAGCTCCAAATACACAAATATACCCACCATTAGTTTAGATCTTTACATGCAAGATGATGAAAAACGAAATAGGAGAGATTTTTCGGTAAAAGTTTACTTACCACCAAAATCAAGTAATTTTCTTTAGGAAAAGCTAGATGGATCTTCCCCAAAATAGATGAGTTGAAGAAATGGTAGACAAAGCTTGTAATACAAATGGATAATAGTTGGTGTTAGAATCTCTAACAAATGAAGAAGAATAATGGAGAAAATGGAAGAAAAGTGAAGGAAACTTAAGAAAAATCTTACCAAAAGTTATGGAGATCTCATAGATGATGATAATAGATGAACTTAGGCTTGAGACTTCCTTCAAATGTGTGTTTTCTTCTTCAATATTTCTCGAAATGTGAAGTGTTTTAGAGAGAGAATGGAGGAAATGAACTTGAGAGAAAATGTGTGTTTGTGTGTGTTTTGGTTTTTGAGTGAAATGAGAGAACAAATGGAGTGATTAGAAATGATGTAGGTGACTATAGAAATGATGTTTCTGGACTTAGAAATGGTCTTACACGTTTGGACAAGTTTCCTAACCCCAACACATGCACAAATGAGTCATCAACAACCAAAAATATCTGCCCAGCGAGTTCAGGGCGTCGCCCAGGGTCTCTCAGTGCTGCGCCCTCGCCAAAATTCAGCATTTCCGATTTTTCGTTTGCGCGATCGTGTAGTTTCGTTCGCCGAAAGTTTCCGATTCTTTTTGCAATGAACTTAGGAAAGTTCCTTATTTGTATTTTTAGTATTATTATTCATTTTATGATAAAATTTTAATTTCGATTTCGAGATACAAACTTTTCGGTAATAACGCAAACAAGAGTAAAAGTGCGATATCTCGAAGATAGAGGATACAATAACCGAAAATTTTGGCATAAACTTCCTAACTTATTACCATGAGCATACTAAATATTTGGCACTTAGGTAAATATAAAGATTACGTCTCCAGGGACGAATCAGCAAACACATAAAACCCGATTCTCGAAAATAAACCGTGAGTAAAATAAAGCGAAATACAAGGGTCAAAACAATTGCGAATAACGTTAAAATAATGACGGTAACTCAAGTACCTCAAATTGACGGGACGTCACAAGTTAGATGATGAACCTTATATCTTCGGAAAGTTAGATTCAGAGGGCTACATCTCTTGGAAGATGCTGGAGTGGTGAGAAGGTTGCTGGTGAGTCGGTGAGCTAAGATGATTGCGCTCTAAAGTGTCTGGGGTTCAGCAGAGATAACCATACCCCGGATCTGAGGAACCAAACCGGAGATGTATCGGTCTATCCTGTTTTCCTCGGGAGTCACCAGTCTTGGAACTAGTCGGGCTAGCTCATGGAATCGGGCAGTATACCCTTCGATGTCGTTACCGACCATCATATGATCCCACAGCTCTGCATCGAGCTTCTTGATTTCTTCCTTGGGGCAGTATTCCTCGATCAGGAGGTTCTTGAATTGATCCCAAGTAAGGGCATATGCAGTTTCCCGTCCACGGGTTCTGACCACACTGTTCCACCATGATAAGGCTCGACCGTGGAATACGTAGGAGGCGTACTCCACCTTGTCAGCTTCAGCACACCGGCTGATGTGCAGGACTGATTCGACACTCTCGAACCATGATACAAGTCCTACAACACCAGTGGTGCCGTGAAACTCCTTAGGCTTACAAGCCATGAAGCTTTTGTACGTGCAGGCAGGAGGGTTTCGGTTCTGGTTCTGATTCTGGTTCTGCTGCTGCTGTTGCTGTTGATGTTGCTGCTGTTGCTCCTGTTGTTGCTGCTGTTGGTTGTTGTTGACATTGGCATTGATCCCAGCAGTGATCTGGGCAATCATGTTGGGCATAGCCGCGTTGAGTTGAGCAGCGAATTGCTCGGCTATCAAACTAGCGTTGGATCGTTTAAGAGCCATGATTCTACAACAGAAAGAAAGATCCAGTTTAGAAATCACGAATAGAATGCGATAAGAATTTAATTCAATGAACAATGATATTGATAACGCAAGCGTAATATGGAAGGATAAATAGTACACGCACGACAACGATTTAAGGTAAAAATAATATGAGTTAACAATAGAGACAAGTATGAATAATAAAGTAGAACTTTTCATTCAATAAAAGATATTCGATTACATAGATAAATAAGATAATAAAAGGTTCAAATGACAGTACGATACAATACAATAAGATAATAGCTTTAAGTCGTGTACATGGGAAAAATACGTAAACAAATGACTAACGACGCCTCTCTAGAAACATCTTCGCCACAATGACCACAATTAGGGTCCCCATGATCAGACACGCGCCCACGAGACGCTGCACAGTCCTTGCTGTGGCTTGAGCCGACGCGATGACTCGCATAGACTGCTCCGACAGCTGTTGTGCAGCATCGGAGACTTCACAGAGGAGAAGACCCTGCTGTTGGGCCTCCTCGGAAAGTCCCCGGAGCTCGCGGTGGAGTTGCAGAAACGCTGCTGGTGGGGGAGACCGCAAGGTAGGCGGCATCATAGGCCTAGATGGTCCGGCGTCCTCAGCACGCTGCCTCTCCTCTAGGAACTGTCGCTCCCTATGGTACCGATCCATAGTTGGCGTACGCGAAGCACCTGCGTACGGATCTACGAATGGCATATGGGGAGGAGCGGGTCTGGATGGACCGGGATGCTGTCCGACCATCCTGTCCGGCAAGCGGACAGGGAGAATGACCTGCTTACTAGCAGTCAATCTCGTTTGTGGTCCATGCTGCTGAGGGGGTGCGGATACAGGCACCGGGGGAGCAGGTAGAAGTACAATCCTCGGACTGGAGGTACCGATACTGTTGGAGAAGGCCATGGAGGTCTCCGCAGTGGGGTCATTCGTCTGATGGCGCTGACTCTCGGAAGCTGCGCGGTCTTCAGAAGCTTCGAGCGAAGAAGCGGCTCGAGAAAGTGAGCGAGGCTGAGATCGAGAGGATGATCGGGAGTGCGATGACTGAGACATGACGGATCTGCGAATAATGAGTTACGTGAGTACAGGGTAAACTAATAGGAAAAGTGTAAATGAAATGCATGCACGGGTCAGTCACGTGAGAATCGGGAATCTATGAGACCGGGAATTTTTCGACTCAAAACCGTTAACAATAGTAATTACTTTCCGTTCTTGCATAATTCATTTTGAACTAGGCATAGTTGATCAAGTTATGCATAGTTAAAAACAATCATGCAGTTGCGGAATTAATCTACTAAAGATTGAACTCGTAAAAATGATTTTTCCGAAAAGCCTTGGTTATAGTTTGGTTTCGAAAACTTTTGAAAAAAAAATTTAAAACCCGTTTTACTATAACCTGTGCTCTGATACCAAGTATGTCACACCCCGCTAAAGCGGAGACACGAGGTGCGAAGAGCAAGAATATCATTTCACAAGTCATAACAAAATTCAACGGTTTCAAGTCATTAAAATAGAATTTAAAAGTTCACAAGTTCAAAAGAAACATAACCAAGAGTATTTAAGTTCACGACAACAAATACATAATTAAATTGTTTCATAAAAATTCCCAAAATAAAGACAAGTCTTCTCCAGATTCATAACCCACGTAACCTGCCTGACCCATCCAAGCTATGCATTCCATGACTTACACTTGATTTCCTGAAACATGAGATAAAGTTTCAAACTACATAAAGTAGTGAGTGAGTTACAGTTTTTTCAAGTTCTCGACAAAAGGTACCGACAAGTATATATAATAAAGGTTTCTCAAAAGAAGTGAAGCGGAACATGCGCTTAAAATATATATATATATATATATATACTTTAAAGAAGATCATAGACAAGTAGAACAATACTTGTAAAAAGAGTAGTTGCGGATTCAATCGCAGAGAAAATATGCGTAAATAAAGGTAACTAATGATTAAAACATTGTATCAACCACTTGGCATAATATAACGTAAGTGTTCACACTAAACCGATTAATCCTGATCGTGAACAACCCCAACCCCGCACTATCTACGAGGTTCGTCTGAACTTAGTAATATGTACTTAGATTGCCATCTAAAGTAAGGAGCGATCCTCTCCTATGTATCGATACTCATATTACTAACGGCTTATAGCTAATAGTGTGTAATTGTCTGAAACGGGGCACTTTGATTCAATTTAAAAACTGATAGTAGGCACTTACAAACATGTTATATTTTCATCAAGGGTTCACGGAGGTGCCGGGTCAGTGGCGAGGTCGTATAATACAATCAATCATAGTTTTTAATCAAGTGCCGATCGGGGGCAAGCCATAAAGTCAAAGAGTCACAGAGTGTCGAACAAGGGCAATTAAAATAGTTTTACGCATATAAGTTCAATAAACGTCAAATAGTTCATAAAGTGTTCAAAAGCGTTTAAATCTCATATTTCCCCCATGTCACACCCCGCCAGTGGCGGAAACGCAGAGTGCAACTGATTGGCGATCGTCATAACACAATAGTAAATAAAGAAATAATCTATATGAAAAAAATAATATTCGTGTGTCATGACGTCGCCATGTCCAAGGTAAAACCCCTTGGTACACAATTACGTCATTCACTACAATGAAACAACATCCAAAATAAATTCGAAAATGAATATAAAGTACTTAGGCATACAAGCCAGAAATAAAGTTAATAATAAAATAAGAAGCCAAGCCACCATGCATGAAAGTAACTCTAAGTCTCTAGGAGTCCAATCCAGCTAGATCCTATGCCTGATCAATACCTGAAAGTAAAACTTAAAAGTCAACACAAAGGTTGAGCGAACTCATCGAGTGGTAAGTAAGAAAATGTAAGTAAACAGTTTTTCAATCTCAAGTACAACAGTAGTATAAGAAATGCGTGTAACTAATGCATAAGTAGTAAAATTGTAACCATATCGAAAATAGTAACCATATGTAACGAACACAGTGACACGCATCGGCAGTGCCCTGTAAGTGGTACGCCCGTCGGCAATATCGAATATGAACACTGTCCTTAACGCGCCTCGGCAACGTCAAGTCAGTATGATACGCATCGGTTGTGTCAGGTCCGAACGCTATCCTTAGTACGCCTCGGCAGTACTAAGTTAGCTAGGTAGTGTATAAGTACCATGAATCCAAATATACCCGTATCTCGTAAGTTTTGAAAATGCATTATGTTTTTGTTACACGTTTTAAGAAATCCAGCTCGTAGTAAGTTTCCAAAAATAGTAAGTTTCTAAAAGTAGTAAGTTCTATTTATAGTAAATTTATCGAAAGTAGTAAATTTCCCAAAATAGAAAGTTTCCAAAAATAGTATGTTTCCATAAATAGAAATATCTATTTATGGTAAGTTGGAAAATGGTATTCGTTTTCTCATAAATCGTTTAGTTGAGTTTTACTTCCCCCCGTTTAGTTTAAAATAAGAAAGCAGTAAATATGGGGCGATGAACTCACCTTATCGAATGAGCGATAAAATAGGAAATGTGTGTAATAAGCGTAGTATGTCGATCACAAGTAGTGTCCTCACTAGTCCTAGAGATCCCCTAGATAAAGGTATAAATGTATAAGTATAGATTTGATGGTTACACTTTAAATGAAACGATAAAATTTCTCGGTGAACATATACGTTTGTTCAAACTGGAATATATGAAGTTCTAGAAGGAATTAGACGTAGAGAAATATATATTCGAAAACTAGACACCGAGGGCTACGTTTTAGACTAAGATATTATTACGAATGAGTTCGTTATGAAAGAGATATGATTAAAACGAAACTGGTTACTTAATCTGTCCAAAAACGTTATATTTGTATAAGTTGAGTTTATTACGTTTTAGAGTTGTATAATTTAGATGTAGACACGATAAATATTTTTAACACCTTTTAGACCTGTTATTAACTTATAATAAATCTATTTAATCACTTTTAAGGTTATCTAAATGGTTACACGAAATAGATTATTAAACTTAGTAATTTTACCCGAAATATTCAGATTAGACCCCCTGTTGGTAATTTACGTTTTTAGGGAGTTCCGTAAAGAGTTAGGAAGTGAATCTTACGTTTTTGAAAACTAGACTCCAAGACCTACAACTTTCATTCAGGTCTCAGATTCTAATTATTAAGCCAAAACAAGGTTAGACATTGAAGAAGAGAGACTACCAAAATAATTCTGAAACTGTCCAAAGTCAATACGTATGTAATTAATGTTTAAAGTGAATTTGAAACACTTAAGGAATACTCAAATGACCCCCGATCATATTTTAGACCAGTAGTGAAATATCCAAAATAACTTAACTCACATTCTCGTTTACTAAATTGTTACACAAATTCCGATTATGAATCCTAAGTATATCGTTTAGTAAATTTCAGTTTTGACATATGTCCACCATTTTACAGTTTCTGGGAGTTTGGAAAAGAATTAGACAACGTATCTTATATATTTGAAAACTAGAAAGAAAGGGATACAATTTATGTATAGATGACAGAATCCAATTCAATACGACCAGAGAGATATTCACCAAACAAGACAACTAAAAACAGCAGCTAAAAATGATTATTCTGTTTCAAACACGTTTACAAATATTCAGTTTCTGTGAGTTTGAGAAACATCTAGACGACCTACCTTATATTCCCGAAAACTAGAAAGTAAGGGCTACAATATTCGTTTAGACTACAAAAGCCAATTGAATACGACCAAGGAGATAATAACCGATTAAAACAGCTTATCATACCAGCAATTAATCAATTGAAATAGATTTTACAACATAGAATCACCATATACATAGCATGCAAGAACTCGATTAGAAAGGAATGAAATAAACGATTTGTGAGCAATTGAACCTGTGATGATGATGATACAATCAAATTGTTAGCGAAATGGAAATCGAACTCTTGGTGTTAAGCTTGTGACTGCAAAAGAATAACAATTACACATCGAATGATAACCCTAGCAAGAATTCGACCAAGAACAATATACAAACTGAATTTCTTTACACACTTGAAGGAGAAACTTGCTGGAACGATTTAGATAAGAATACAAGGGCATGGAGGTATGGAAATCTCTGGACAAACATCAAAACACAAGAGTTATAACGATTTACAAACACTCCCAATTAGGGTTTCGGTTTATCAATAAACGAATTTATGGATTCAAAAGCCAATTACCTTGAGCAAGGAAGATGATAACCACGGTGAGGATGGAGGAAATCAAAAACTCGATGGTGGGAGTGAGGGAGGTCGACGGCAGTAACAGTATTGAAATGGAAGGGGACGCTGATGTGTTTTTTTTTATTTTTTTTTTATTTTAGGTTTAGGGTTTTAATTATTTTGTTTAAGTAATATTAGGTTTAAAGTAAATGTTAATTTTTTTAATGGGTTTGGACTAAATGTTAAGACTAGACTAAAGCCCGATCTTTTAGCCAATTAAAACCACAACCCGTTTTTAACTCGGTAAAGGAAAACTAGAAAACGAATGTCCAACTAGACGTAGAAGGTAATGTGTTATACGTAATCTAAAACGAGCGATAAATAAGAAATTGACAAAAGTCTATAATTAGGGATTCGTAAACGAGATATAATCTTTATAAACCCAAGTCCACTTTTAGTACGAAAATATAATTTTCGCGTTAATTCATCTAGGAGCTCGACTAGGGAACTATCTACTGTGCACTTAACTAACGAAAGCATTACAACAAGTATACTCACATATCATAGAAGTCATCTTATATCAGAAAACGTAACTCGTATCAATAGTAATAATCAAATTTTAAATTTTTCAGTAAAATGCAGTAATGATCTAAAGGCATATTAGACTAACTAAGGACGGAGAAAGTGACGGTTGTCACAGTATACCCCACTTAAAAGAATTTCGTCCCGAAATTCAAGTAGAAAGTACCGTCACGAACCAGATCATCGAAAAGTAAGACTCATAATCAGAAAGTAAAGTATCAACATGCGTTACGAGTAATATCAGAGTTGGATTAGAAAATACCAGTATCGGCATTCGGATTCTGCTGCTCCCCTTCAGCTCCCAGCATGTAGGCTCTAGCACGAGCACGAGTGTTTGGTCCTTGATTTCCCTGAGTGATCTGAGCTGGATTAGCTTGACCAGCAGTACCCTGCTTGTGGGGGCAATCTCTAATGAAGTGGTCGGTACCCCCGCATTCAAAGCAAGAATTTGGCTTCACTGCATTCGTCGGCACGGCAGCAACAACTCTAGAACGGCAATCCTTGGCCAAATGGCCCCTCCTACGACATAGCGAACAAGTACACGGCATGTGCTCCTCATGGTGATGGTTACATTTCTGGCAAAAAGGAAATGTACCATTATACCCCGATCTCGTGGTGTTGCTCGACTGACCCGCATCTCTCTTTACTTTCTTAAATTTCCCCTGCTCAGCTTCCCCGTGGTCCCTCTTCTTCTCCGAAGCAAACACGCCATCTCTGATCAGATCTTCCGTAATAGACTCCGCACGGTGGATGGCATCGTGTAGTGTAGGAGGATCGATTCCCCTCAGCGATCGACGAATCTCTGAGTGCAGCCCATGAATAAAGCGCTCGACGAGACGAACTTCAGTATCTACCATCCTCGGACATAGACGAACGAGCTCGTGATAACGGTCGATGTACTCGGTCAGCTTGGGTCCCTCCATAGTATGATCCCATAGTTCATCCTCTAACTTTTTCATCTCCGTGCGAGAAACAAACTGGTCCAGCATAAGCGTCCTGAGATCCGCCCAAGATATAGCCATAGCGACTTCCCTGCCACGGGCGCTGATAACGGAATTCCACCAGGTAAGAGCCTTGCCCTTCAGAAGATGCGTGGAGTATCTGACTCGGTTTTCGGCACTGCAGTTGCTGATGTCGAAGACTGACTCAGCTTGCTCGAACCATTTACTGAGAGTTAAGGCCCCGCCCGTTCCGTCGTATTCTGTCGGCTTACAGTTCAGAAAATCTTTATAAGAACAAACGTGTGCAGGTGGAGGTGGATGAGGTGGCGGTGGTGGAGGAGGTGGTCCATGCGGTTGCTGATTAATAGCGTTCGTGACCTGTGCCACGATAGTAGGAACAACCGCAGCTAGCTGCTCAGCGATCATAGCGGCCACTTGAGCCTGAGTAAGTGCACGACGAGGAGGCATCTACATAAGAAAGGAACAAGCATATATCAGTATAATCGAAATCGTAAATTTTAAGGAATGGATATGATTAATAACTCAACCAAAAGAACTTTAGGTATGTTTTGTATTACGACTACAAACATGGTCATGTAAATATATATTACCCGCTATGGATATAATTACTTTGGCCACCCATAATTATATACACCTCGCCTCATATACATGTCCGCTCCCCATGTTCATTATCATAATATTAACATATTCGAATCAAGAATTTGAAATATGAGAGTTTAATCGAGGTTCCAAAGTAGTATCCAAAATATGTGATCAAATAAACATAAATGAAAAGAATAAATCCATAACGCAAAATTCTTTTAATGTCGAAGGTCGATATTGGTCGCCGTCTTCCTTAGGCGAATGAGTCGTCGCGTACGAGTAATGAGACGTAATGAAATCAATGAAAAAGATCCTAAAAGGATCTATATGAAGGACACCTAGTTATAGTCTAGGCCAAACCACCTAGTTCTCTATAACCATGTGCTCTGATGCCAATATGTCACACCCCGCCAGTGGCAGAAACGCAGAGTGCAACTGATTGGCGACCGTCATAACACAATAGTAAATAAATAAATAATCTATATGAAAAAAATAATATTCGTGTGTCATGACGTCGCCATGTCCAAGGTAAAACCCCTTGGTACACAATTACGTCATTCACTACAATGAAACAACATCCAAAATAAATTCGAAAATGAATATAAAGTACTTAGGCATACAAGCCCGAAATAAAGTTAATAATAAAATAAGAAGCCAAGCCACCATGCATGAAAGTAACTCTAAGTCTCTAGGAGTCCAATCCAGCTAGATCCTATGCCTGATCAATACCTGAAAGTAAAACTTAAAAGTCAACACAAAGGTTGAGCGAACTCATCGAGTGGTAAGTAAGAAAATGTAAGTAAACAGTTTTTTAATCTCAAGTACAACAGTAGTATAAGAAATGCGTGTAACTAATGCATAAGTAGTAAAATTGAAACCATATCGAAAATAGTAACCATATGTAACGAACACAGTGACACGCATCGGCAGTGCCCTGTAAGTGGTACGTCCGTCGGCAATATCGAATATGAACACTGTCCTTAACGCGCCTCGGCAATGTCAAGTCAGTATGACACGCATCGGCTGTGTCAGGTCCGAACGCTATCCTTAGTACGCCTCGGCAGTACTAAGTTAGCTAGGTAGTGTATAAGTACCATGAATCCAAATATACCCGTATCTCGTAAGTTTTGAAAATGCATTATGTTTTTGTTACACGTTTTAAGAAATCCAGCTCGTAGTAAGTTTCCAAAAATAGTAAGTTTCTAAAAGTAGTAAGTTCTATTTATAGTAAATTTATCGAAAGTAGTAAATTTCCCAAAATAGAAAGTTTCCAAAAATAGTATGTTTCCATAAATAGAAATATCTATTTATGGTAAGTTGGAAAATGGTATTCGTTTTCTCATAAATCGTTTAGTTGAGTTTTACTTCCCCCCGTTTAGTTTAAAATAAGAAAGCAGTAAATATGGGGCGATGAACTCACCTTATCGAATGAGCGATAAAATAGGAAATGTGTGTAATAAGCGTAGTATGTCGATCACAAGTAGTGTCCTCACTAGTCCTAGAGCTCCCCTAGATAAAGGTATAAATGTATAAGTATAGATTTGATGGTTAGACTTTAAATGAAACGATACAATTTCTCGGTGAACATATATGTTCGTTCAAACTGGAATATATGAAGTTCTAGAAGGAATTAGACGTAGAGAAATATATATTCGAAAACTAGACACCGAGGGCTACGTTTTAGACTAAGATATTATTACGAATGAGTTCGTTATGAAAGAGATATGATTAAAACGAAACTGGTTACTTAATCTGTCCAAAAACGTTATATTTGTATAAGTTGAGTTTATTACGTTTTAGAGTTGTATAATTTTGATGTAGACACGATAAATATTTTTAACACCTTTTAGACCTGTTATTAACTTATAATAAATCTATTTAATCACTTTTAAGGTTATCTAAATGGTTACACGAAATAGATTATTAAACTTAGTAATCTTACCCGAAATATTCAGATTAGACCCCCTGTTAGTAATTTACGTTTTTAGGGAGTTCCGTAAAGAGTTAGGAAGTGAATCTTACGTTTTTGAAAACTAGACTCCAAGACCTACAACTTTCATTCAGGTCTCAGATTCTAATTATTAAGCCAAAACAAGGTTAGACATTGAAGAAGAGAGACTACCAAAATAATTCTGAAACTGTCCAAAGTCAATACGTATGTAATTAATGTTTAAAGTGAATTTGAAACACTTAAGGAATACTCAAATGACCCCCGATCATATTTTAGACCAGTAGTGAAATATCCAAAATAACTTAACTCACATTCTCGTTTACTAAATTGTTACACAAATTCCGATTATGAATCCTAAGTATATCGTTTAGTAAATTTCAGTTTTGACATATGTCCACCATTTTACAGTTTCTGGGAGTTTGGAAAAGAATTAGACAACGTATCTTATATATTTGAAAACTAGAAAGAAAGGGATACAATTTATGTATAGATTACAGAATCCAATTCAATACGACCAGAGAGATATTCACCAAACAAGACACCTAAAAACAGCAGCTAAAAATGATTATTCTGTTTCAAACACGTTTACAAATATTCAGTTTCTGTGAGTTTGAGAAACATCTAGACGACCTACCTTATATTCCCGAAAACTAGAAAGTAAGGGCTACAATATTCGTTTAGACTACAAAAGCCAATTGAATACGACCAAGGAGATAATAACCGATTAAAACAGCTTATCATACCAGCAATTAATCAATTGAAATAGATTTTACAACATAGAATCACCATATACATAGCATGCAAGAACTCGATTAGAAAGGAATGAAATAAACGATTTGTGAGCAATTGAACCTGTGATGATGATGATACAATCAAATTGTTAGCGAAATGGAAATCGAACTCTTGGTGTTAAGCTTGTGACTGCAAAAGAATAACAATTACACACCGAATGATAACCCTAGCAAGAATTCGACCAAGAACAATATACAAACTGAATTTCTTTACACACTTGAAGGAGAAACTTGCTGGAACGATTTAGATAAGAATACAAGGGCATGGAGGTATGGAAATCGCTGGACAAACATCAAAACACAAGAGTTATAACGATTTACAAACACTCCCAATTAGGGTTTCGGTTTATCAATAAACGAATTTATGGATTCAAAAGCCAATTACCTTGAGCAAGGAAGATGATAACCACGGTGAGGATGGAGGAAATCAAAAACTCGATGGTGGGAGTGAGGGAGGTCGACGGCAGCAACAGTATTGAAATGGAAGGGGACGCTGATGTGTTTTTTTTATTTTTTTTTTATTTTAGGTTTAGGGTTTTAATTATTTTGTTTAAGTAATATTAGGTTTAAAGTAAATGTTAATTTTTTTAATGGGTTTGGACTAGCAAAATGTTATGACTAGACTAAAGCCCGATCTTTTAGCCAATTAAAACCACAACCCGTTTTTAACTCGGTAAAGGAAAACTAGAAAACGAATGTCCAACTAGACGTAGAAGGTAATGTGTTATACGTAATCTAAAACGAGCGATAAATAAGAAATTGACAAAAGTCTATAATTAGGGATTCGTAAACGAGATATAATCTTTATAAACCCAAGTCCACTTTTAGTACGAAAATATAATTTTCGCGTTAATTCATCTAGGAGCTCGACTAGGGAACTATCTACTGTGCACTTAACTAACGAAAGCATTACAACAAGTATACTCACATATCATAGAAGTCATCTTATATCAGAAAACGTAACTCGTATCAGTAGTAATAATCAAATTTTAAATTTTTCAGTAAAATGCAGTAATGATCTACAGGCATATTAGACTAACTAAGGACGGAGAAAGTGACGGTTGTCACAGTATACCCCACTTAAAAGAATTTCGTCCCGAAATTCAAGTAGAAAGTACCGTCACGAACCAGATCATCGAAAAGTAAGACTCATAATCAGAAAGTAAAGTATCAACATGCGTTACGAGTAATATCAGAGTTGGATAAGAAAATACCAGTATCGGCATTCGGATTCTGCTGCTCCCCTTCAGCTCCCAGCATGTAGGCTCTAGCACGAGCAGAGTGATCTGAGCTGGATTAGCTTGACCAGCAGTACCCTGCTTGTGGGGGCAATCTCTAATGAAGTGGTCGGTACCCCCGCATTCAAAGCAAGAATTTGGCTTCACTGCATTCGTCGGCACGGCAGCAACAACTCTAGAACGGCAATCCTTGGCCAAATGGACCCTCCTACGACATAGCGAACAAGTACACGGCATGTGCTCCTCATGGTGATGGTTACATTTCTGGCAAAAAGGAAATGTACCATTATACCCCGATCTCGTGGTGTTGCTCGACTGACCCGCATCTCTCTTTACTTTCTTAAATTTCCCCTGCTCAGCTTCCCCGTGGTCCCTCTTCTTCTCCGAAGCAAACACGCCATCTCTGATTAGATCTTCCGTAATAGACTCCGCACGGTGGATGGCATCGTGTAGTGTAGGAGGATCGATTCCCCTCAGCGATCGACGAATCTCTGAGTGCAGCCCATGAATAAAGCGCTCGACGAGACGAACTTCGGTATCTACCATCCCCGGACATAGACGAATGAGCTCGTGATAACGGTCGATGTACTCGGTCAGCTTGGGTCCCTCCATAGTATGATCCCATAGTTCATCCTCTAACTTTTTCATCTCCGTGCGAGAAACAAACTGGTCCAGAGCGTCCTGAGATCCGCCCAAGATATAGCCATAGCGACTTCCCTGCCACGGGCGCTGATAACGGAATTCCACCAGGTAAGAGCCTTGCCCTTCAGAAGATGCGTGGAGTATCTGACTCGGTTTTCGGCACTGCAGTTGCTGATGTCGAAGACTGACTCAGCTTGCTCGAACCATTTACTGAGAGTTAAGGCCCCGCCCGTTCCGTCGTATTCTGTCGGCTTACAGTTCAGAAAATCTTTATAAGAACAAACGTGTGCAGGTGGAGGTGGATGAGGTGGCGGTTGTGGAGGAGGTGGTCCATGCGGTTGCTGATTAATAGCGTTCGTGACATGTGCCACGATAGTAGGAACAACAGCAGCTAGCTGCTCAGCGATCATAGCGGCCACTTTAGCCTGAGTAAGTGCACGACGAGGAGGCATCTACATAAGAAAGGAACAAGCATATATCAGAATAATCGAAATCGTAAATTTTAAGGAATGGATATGATTAATAACTCAACCAAAAGAACTTTAGGTATGTTTTGTATTACGACTACAAACATGGTCATGTAAACATATATATGACCCGCTATGGATATAATTACTTTGGCCACCCATAATTATATACACCTCGCCTCATATACATGTCCGCTCCCCATGTTCATTATCATAATATTAACATATTCGAATCAAGAATTTGAAATATGAGAGTTTAATCGAGGTTCCAAAGTAGTATCCAAAATATGTGATCAAATAAACATAAATGAAAAGAATAAATCCATAACGCAAAATTATTTTAATGTTGAAGGTCGATATTGGTCGCCGTCTTCCTTAGGCGAATGAGTCGTCGCGTACGAGTAGTGAGACGTAATGAAATCAATGAAAAAGATCCTAAAAGAATCTATATGAAGGACACCTAGTTATAGTCTAGGCCAAACCACCTAGTTCTCTATAACCATGTGCTCTGATACCAATATGTCACACCCCGCCAGTGGCGGAAACGCAGAGTGCAACTGATTGGCGATCGTCATAACACAATAGTAAATAAATAAATAATCTATATGAAAAAAATAATATTCGTGTGTCATGACGTCGCCATGTCCAAGGTAAAACCCCTTGGTACACAATTACGTCATTCACTACAATGAAACAACATCCAAAATAAATTCGAAAATGAATATAAAGTACTTAGGCATACAAGCCCGAAATAAAGTTAATAATAAAATAAGAAGCCAAGCCACCATGCATGAAAGTAACTCTAAGTCTCTAGGAGTCCAATCCAGCTAGATCCTATGCCTGATCAATACCTGAAAGTAAAACTTAAAAGTCAACACAAAGGTTGAGCGAACTCATCGAGTGGTAAGTAAGAAAATGTAAGTAAACAGTTTTTCAATCTCAAGTACAACAGTAGTATAAGAAATGCGTGTAACTAATGCATAAGTAGTAAAATTGTAACCATATCGAAAATAGTAACCATATGTAACGAACACAGTGACACGCATCGGCAGTGCCCTGTAAGTGGTACGTCCGTCGGCAATATCGAATATGAACACTGTCCTTAACGCGCCTCGGCAACGTCAAGTCAGTATGACACGCATCGGCTGTGTCAGGTCCGAACGCTATCCTTAGTACGCCTCGGCAGTACTAAGTTAGCTAGGTAGTGTATAAGTACCATGAATCCAAATATACCCGTATCTCGTAAGTTTTAAAAATGCATTATGTTTTTGTTACACGTTTTAAGAAATCCAGCTCGTAGTAAGTTTCCAAAAATAGTAAGTTTCTAAAAGTAGTAAGTTCTATTTATAGTAAATTTATCGAAAGTAGTAAATTTCCCAAAATAGAAAGTTTCCAAAAATAGTATGTTTCCATAAATAGAAATATCTATTTATGGTAAGTTGGAAAATGGTATTCGTTTTCTCATAAATCGTTTAGTTGAGTTTTACTTCCCCCCGTTTAGTTTAAAATAAGAAAGCAGTAAATATGGGGCGATGAACTCACCTTATCGAATGAGCGATAAAATAGGAAATGTGTGTAATAAGCGTAGTATGTCGATCACAAGTAGTGTCCTCACTAGTCCTAGAGCTCCCCTAGATAAAGGTATAAATGTATAAGTATAGATTTGATGGTTAGACTTTAAATGAAACGATAAAATTTCTTTTGAACATATACGTTCGTTCAAACTGGAATATATGAAGTTCTAGAAGGAATTAGACGTAGAGAAATATATATTCGAAAACTAGACACCGAGGGCTACGTTTTAGACTAAGATATTATTACGAATGAGTTCGTTATGAAAGAGATATGATTAAAACGAAACTGGTTACTTAATCTGTCCAAAAACGTTATATTTGTATAAGTTGAGTTTATTACGTTTTAGAGTTGAATAATTTAGATGTAGACACGATAAATATTTTTAACACCTTTTAGACCTGTTATTAACTTATAATAAATCTATTTAATCACTTTTAAGGTTATCTAAATGGTTACACGAAATAGATTATTAAACTTAGTAATTTTACCCGAAATATTCAGATTAGACCCCCTGTTGGTAATTTACGTTTTTAGGGAGTTCCGTAAAGAGTTAGGAAGTGAATCTTACGTTTTTGAAAACTAGACTCCAAGAACTACTACTTTCATTAAGGTCTCAGATTCTAATTATTAAGCCAAAACAAGGTTAGACATTGAAGAAGGGAGACTACCAAAATAATTCCGAAACTGTACTCCAAAGTCAATACGTATGTAATTAATGTTTAAAGTGAATTTGAAACACTTAAGGAATACTCAAATGACCCCCGATCATATTTTAGACCAGTAGTGAAATATCCAAAATAACTTATCTCACATTCTCGTTTGCTAAATTGTTACACAAATTCCGATTATGAATCCTAAGTATATCGTTTAGTAAATTTCAGTTTTGACATATGTTCACCATTTTACAGTTTCTGGGAGTTTGGAAAAGAATTAGACAACGTATCTTATATATTTGAAAACTAGAAAGAAAGGGCTACAATTTATGTATAGATTACAGAATCCAATTCAATACGACCAGAGAGATATTCACCAAACAAGACAACTAAAAACAGCAGCTAAAAATGATTATTCTGTTTCAAACACGTTTACAAATATTCAGTTTCTGTGAGTTTGAGAAACATCTAGACGACCTACCTTATATTCCAGAAAACTAGAAAGTAAGGGCTACAGTATTCGTTTAGACTACAAAAGCCAATTGAATACGACCAAGGAGATAATAACCGATTAAAACAGCTAATCATACCAGCAATTAATCAATTGAAATAGATTTTACAACATAGAATCACCATATACATAGCATGCAAGAACTCGATTAGAAAGGAATGAAATAAACGATTTTGTGAGCAATTGAACCTGTGATGATGATGATACAATCAAATTGTTAGCGAAATGGAAATCGAACTCTTGGTGTTAAGCTTGTGACTGGAAAAGAATAACAATTACACACCGAATGATAACCCTAGCAAGAATTCGACCAAGAACAATATACAAACTGAATTTCTTTACACACTTGAAGGAGAAACTTGCTGGAACGATTTAGATAAGAATACAAGGGCATGGAGGTATGGAAATCGCTGGACAAACATCAAAACACAAGAGTTATAACGATTTACAAACACTCCCAATTAGGGTTTCGGTTTATCAATAAACGAATTTATGGATTCAAAAGCCAATTACCTTGAGCAAGGAAGATGATAACCACGATGAGGATGGAGGAAATCAAAAACTCGATGGTGGGAGTGAGGGAGGTTGACGGCAGCAACAGTAATGAAATGGAAGGGGACGCTGATGTGTTTTTTTTATTTTTATTTTATTTTAGGTTTAGGGTTTTAATTATTTTGTTTAAGTAATATTAGGTTTAAAGTAAATGTTAATTTTTTTAATGGGTTTGGACTCGCAAAATGTTAAGACTAGACTAAAGCCCGATCTTTTAGCCAATTAAAACCACAACCCATTTTTAACTCGGTAAAGGAAAACTAGAAAACGAATGTCCAACTAGACGTAGAAGGTAATGTGTTATACGTAATCTAAAACGAGCGATAAATAAGAAATTGACAAAAGTCTATAATTAGGGATTCGTAAACGAGATATAATCTTTATAAACCCAAGTCCACTTTTAGTACGAAAATAAAATTTTCGCGTTAATTCATCTAGGAGCTCGACTAGGGAACTATCTACTGTGCACTTAACTAACGAAAGCATTACAACAAGTATACTCACATATCATAGAAGTCATCTTATATCAGAAAACGTAACTCGTATCAGTAGTAATAATCAAATTTTAAATTTTTCAGTAAAATGCAGTAATGATTTACAGGCATATTAGACTAACTAAGGACAGAGAAAGTGACGGTTGTCACACCCCAAAAGAGCATTTAAAAGACAATAAATAAAGGGGATGTAACTCACGGGTTGCGAAGATAAAGTCTCGTGCGGAAAAGAAGAGTCGGGACACGCCGAAATCAAAAAGAACCTAAAACAACCAAGTCTCGTATACGTATTATGATTTAGGTTATGTTCAAGTTCCATTTTAACATTTTAAGGATTAAATCTTTATACTTAAGTTCTGTCCAAAATGTTTTAATTTTGAAAATTTATGTGTTCCGACATGTCATATTACGTTTAATTTCCGTTTAGTCCAATTATGTCAAAAAGGAGCGATGTTCAAAGTCAATATGGTTAAGTTATATCATTTGTTCGTTACTGAAGTTCAAGTATATGTTCCGGTAAAATTTGGGCAGCGCTTCCGCGCTATAAAAATTTAGTCCATTTTCAGTCCACTTTCCCCCTCAATAATATACATTAACGACAATAATAACAAGTAATAGACTTGGTTATAAAATCTTAACCAAACATTTATTTTCCCAAAACTTATAACCTGTTATATTAAAAAAATAATCTGTGAAAATATTACGTTCTCGATCCTTAACGTTTAGAACGTAAAAACAAGATTTTTGTGGACAGCGAGTTTCAGACAGCGGCTGAAGGTATTCAGCTGTGACAACCGTCTAAAAATTCAGGTGATTCTCAGTTAATTTATCGGTTCGAATCTCTAGTTACTTTTTATCATGTTCATATTGTTCTAGTTCGTACTTGTTGAGTCTTTATTGAGTCGGAACCAAAGTCGGAATCAACTTATAAATCCTAACACCAAAGAAACTACACAAAGAACTTGACTAAGTTCATAACGGAAACTACTAAGATTCTAGTCCACAAACTAACAATAACGGAAAACTTAAAACGTCACCGAGCTGGGAAAAACCTTCCAGCCGACGGCTGAAGGCTGTCAGCCAGCGGCTGAAGCCCAGCCGGCGGCTGGATGTGGTCAGCCGGCGGCTGAAAGGCCGTTGACTGTGGCTTGATGACTCATAATTGCATGAAACATGAGTGGCCAACTTCCCAACTCGGGGATTGGACCAATTACTGCCTAAGGCACTTCCCAAGGCCAGTACCTTCCCCCTTTTCCCACCTTCACTTTCATTTTCATCTCATTTCAAACAAAACACACACATAGTCATCTCTCTCTCTACATTTTCTCTCAAGAACTCAAGAAAATCCAGAAAGTTTACCACCATAAACAGCCCCTTAAAACACAAAATCGACCATCCAAACTCACACAAATCGTCCATAAGAAAAAGGGAAACAAAAGGAAGCTTAAAAATCGGGTTTTGAAGAAGGTTTACACTTTTTGAAGCTAGAATCACATCCAACCGTCACACAACCTTTTCTTTCGGTAAAACTCCTCTACTTTACTGTTATTTTACAAATCTTCACTTGCATGGACGATCTAAAGGTTGGAAAATGGCTTTTATAAAAATCTAAAACGTTTTCTTATTTAAAAACAAGTTTTTCTAATAGATCTACATTTTGGATGATATAAATCCGAAAGAAACTGCGACTTTTACTCTAAAATGATTATAATCGACCTAAAACAGTTTGCATGTTCGAATCTAACACTAAAAAGGGCTAAAAATCGAAAAATAACGAAAACTAGAAACTGGCCGAAGGCCTCTGGCCGGTGGCTGGAGACACCCAGCCGGCGGCTAAGGTCCAGCCGGCGGCTAAGGTCTAGCCGGCGGCTGAGTATCTCCAGTGGCTGTCTGGATCTTGCTGTTCACTAAAATCGTCGTTTTGAGAACTTTAAACGTAAAAATAAGTCCAAATAAGTTACCACAGAACATACTATTTTGAAAACTTACTGTTTTTGTAAATAAAACTGTTTGGTTGAGTTTAATGATTTGAAACTATTATATTATCGTTTACATGGGTGAAAATGATTGTTTAAAGCGGGAAAGTGTTTGAAAAATGGATTCAATTTTTATAGCGCGGAAGCGCTGCCCAAATTTCACCGTAAACTATTACTCAAACTCAGTAACTTAATGTTTTCGGGACTTATACATTTTGACCTTGGACATTGACTCCTTTTGGACATAAATGGACTAATCGGACCTTAAATCGTACACGAACACGTAATATCATGTAATCTTACCGTAATAAACTCTTGGGACAGAATCTAAAGCATAAGAATTTGAGGTTTAAAATGTTGAAATGGAACTTTAACATAACTTAAATCATACCAATATATACTTATACAACATTTCGGTGTTTTAGTTCATCTTTGATTCCCGACGCGTTCCGCTCCGTCCGTGCTTATTCGTATCTTTCTCCGCAACCCGTGAGTTACAACCCCACTATGTTTTTACTATTTTAATTACTTATTTGTGGGAAACATAAGATTGTATGTTTATGTAACTTTTTGAAGCTATGTGTAACTCTTTTGAAACTTATGAAACTTGGAAACTTTGGAAACTCGTGAAACTTTGATACTTTTGAAACATGTGAAACTTGGAAACTTTGGAAACTTGTGAAACTTGTGAAACTATTATGCGTATAATGTGTTAATTCCCCTTAAGTTGGCTAAACTAAATTTAGGATACTTGTTAGCGAAACCAATCCTTGATGAGAATATAAACTCCGTAAGTGCTTACTACTATTTTTAGAAACAGAGTTCGAATTGCCCCGTTTTTAGTTCGGAAACTTTATACACTATTAGCAATAGCCGTTGGTATTATGGGTATCGATACTTAGGAGAGGTCACTCCTTGCTTGTGGTTCGCGTCCTAAGCACATACTACTAGATTCAGGAGGAAACTCAATGAAACATTTGGGGCTAGATCTGACCAGACAATCGGTTTAGTGTAGACTTACTTTTATATTATGCCAAGTGATTGATACAAGTTACTAGTTTAGTTAAGCACATATTACTTACGCATATACTTTATTTTAGCGATTGACTCCGCTACAACTTTTATGATACGAGTTTTACTTTACTTGCGTACGTTCGAAACTCTTTTAATAAATATATATGTTTTAGCGCCGTTCCGATTCTTTTCATTTATGATACCTTTTATATATATATTTTCACTTGGGAAACCCTTATCGAGAAACTCAAAACTGTAACTCACTCACTACTCAATGTAGTTGACACTTTATCTTATGTTTCAGGAAATTAGTGTAAGTGTCGAGGTGCATGGCAAGGAAGGGTCAGTATGGTCACGTGAGGCGAATCTTTAGGAAAGACCTTTATTTTTATTTTGGGAATTTGTGAAATTGAAACTTTCCATTATGTATTTGTATTAAACCCATAAGTTATTTGGTTGTTTTCGGATTATGAACTATTTTATTTAAATGCAATGACTTGAACCGTTTATTTTGCTTATAACCGTGTAATGATATTCCAGCCCTCACATCTCATGTTTCCGCTATAGCGGGGTGTGACATCAGCAGTTGGTTGAATAACTTCAGCCGCCGGCTGGAGGCCTTCGGCCAGTTTGGTTATTTAGCTATTTTCACGATTTTTAAGCGTTTTTAGGTTGGATTTCGACATGCAACTGTTTATTAGTGAAAAATATCCATTTTAGTGACTAAATCTCAGTTTCTTTAAGATCTTTAACACAAATATGTAGATTTACTCCAAAAATCCGTTTTTGTAAGAAAACCGTTATAAAACTTTATAATAACAAGTTTTTATGCGATGGATCGTCCATGCAAGAGGTTATATTTAATAAAAACAATAAAGAGAAGAATCCTACCGAAAAAGATGGATGGATTCCGATTTGGAGGAGATTTGAGCTTCAAACCGGTAGAAAACGTCTTTTTAATGTAACCCTTTTGATTCCCTTTGCTATAAAAATAACTTGTAGTGATTTTTGATGGATTTAAAGATGTTTTCTTGCTGTTTCAATGGTGAAATATCACTGGATTTTAGAGAGAAGGAGGTGAGAGTTTTGAGAGAAAATCTAGAGATAGAGTTGTAAGGTGCGTGTGTTTTGAAAATGTAAAGTGAAATGAAGGAGTGAAAGGAGGTGTATTACTGTCTTGGGACTCCAATTACTGGTAGGAGGGGTCCAATCCCTGAGTTGGGAGTTGACCAATAAGAAAACATGCAATTATGAGTCATCAAAACGCTGACCAGCAACTTTCAGCCGCCGGTTGGGCATATCCAGCCGCCGGCTGGGCCTCAGCCGCTGGCTGAAAGGCTTCAGCCATCGGATGGATAGCTTTTCCAGCTAAATGTCGTTTTAATTTTCCTTTTTCGTTAAACATTTGTCTAGAGTTTTTCGTTAGTTCTGGTTATGAACTTAGTCAAGTTCATAGTATAGCTTCTTGGTGTTAGGATTTATTTGTTGATTCCGACACAAATATGATCACGATAAAGTACGACTAAGAATAGCACAGACATAACGAAGACATAATATACGAGAATCACCTGAATTTTTAGACGGTTGTCACAGTTTAGGATCTTCAAATCCTGGAGGTTGACACACATATACCTCCTCTTCAATCTTGCCATATAAGAAGGCACTCTTTAAGTCCATTTGGTACACATTAAAACCTTTAAATGAGGCAAAAGCCAGAAAAATTCGTATGGCTTCTATTCTTGCTGCTGGTGCAAATACCTCATCATAATCAACTCCTTCTTCCTAAGTATAGCCTTGAGCCACCAATCTTGCTTTGTTCTTGATCACAATTCCCCTTTCATCTGTTTTGTTCTTAAAGATCCATTTTGTACCAATTACTCTCTTTCCTCTGGGAAGCACAACTAGTGTCCAAACTGCTTGGAGCTTGAAATATAGTAACTCCTCCTGCATTGCTTCAATCCAGCTGGGGTCTTTAATAGCTTGTTCGACCTTCTTTGGGGTTAATTGGGAGAGAAAACACACAAATAGACACTCATTGAAACTGTGGCGCAACTTTCTCCTAGTTTGGACTGTAGGGTGCAGGTCACCAATGATTTGTTCCAATGAATGATTCTTATTAACTCATTGTGTTTGATACTGATCTTCAGATATTTCTTCAGTCAAATTGGTATCATTATGCTCTCGCAATTAATTAGTTTGAGATTGTGGAGAGTGTGTACTGTCTTCTGGATTACTACTGGTAATGATTTCCTCGTCATCTGAATGTTGTATCTCTTCGTCTTTATTACTGCTTGATTCACCACCATCAGCATGTTGATCCATGTTGTTGACGTTGTCATCAACTGAGGATTTGGGCTGAAAGACTCCAGGAGGATCAATGGAGATGTATAGAATATAAATGAATTTATCATTCCGATCAGATGGGGCAGTAGTAATTGACGGACCAGTCTTAACAGCATCACCAGTAGAATTAACTGATGTACCAGTTTTAAATGATTTGCCAGTATTAACTGTTTCACCAGTTTTAACTGATTCACCAGTATTAACTGATTGATCAGTTTTAACTGATTTGACAGTATTAACTGGTTCACCAGTTTTAACTAATTCACCAATATCAAATGTTTCACCAGTATTAACTCCATTCCCAGATTCTCTTTCCCGTTGACCTATAATATGAGAATTTAACGATTTGGTTAGATCATCAATATTAAATAACCAATCTGGTCCTTCTCCAATTCAATGTGTTTTCGTTGAACATCACATTCGTGTTTTCTTCCACAATCATGTTCTTGATATTATAAACTCTGAACGCTTTGCTTTGAGTGGAGTATCCTACAAAGAATCCTTTATTGATTTTGCTTTCAAACTTCCCCAAAATGTGATGGGAAGTTTTGAATCTGCTAGAATCGATCTTGCTGCTTCAATTAGGGTTCTGTTTCTTCTTTCTGTTACTCCATTTTGATGAGGAGTTCTAGGAGAACTGTACTGTCTTTCAATTCCCTTTGCAGTGCAATAGTAATCCATTTCTTGATTTTTGAACTCAATTCCATTGTCACATCCCGATCTTCACTCTCTTCTCTTTCTTGTTTTCAACACTTTTTATGAAAGATCTGAGAATATCACGTGTTTCATCTTTTGATCCAAGAAAGAAAACCCATGTGTATCTTGTGAAGTCATCACTAAAAACCAAACAATAAGACTTCTTTCCTAGACTTATAACAAGTGTTGGACCAAAGAGGTCCATGTGCAATAAGTGCAAACTTGACAGATTTGAATTTGTATCTTTGATTTTATGAGAAGACTTATGTTGTTTACCCTTGAGACATGCAACACAGTGATCATTGCATGTAAATTCCTTTTGGGGTAAACCTCTGACCAGACCATTTTTCACCAAGATGTTCATGTTTTTAAAATTCATATGGCACATTCTTCTTTGCCATAATGATGATTCATCAATTGATGCTTTTGAAATAAAACAGTTTTCTTTAGTTTCAGAATCATTATTTCCCATGTCTAAACAATATACATTTTCTTTCTTAGGTGTTCTTAGTAGAATCATGCTTTTATCAGCTACCTTAAACTTAGGATCAAGAATTATACATTCAGTTTTTGTAAAAAGCACTTTGTTCTCTTTATCACAAACTTGAGAGACACGTACCAAGGTTATAATTTAATTCTTTGACAAAGAAATATTTTCAAAAGTAACTGTACCACTACTGATTGTTCCTCTTCCTGTAATCCTACCACATCTTGAATTTACTCCAAATGCAACATAGCCTCCATCATATTTAACAAAATCTTGAAACTTCAGCTTGTTTCTTGTCATGTGCCCAGGGCAACCACTGTCTACATGCCATGTATCTTCTTTCTTCATACCTGGCTTGCTCTGCACATGAATAAGATGTTAGTTTCTTTTAGGAACCCAAGCTAAAGTAGTCTTGGGTTTACCCTTTTCATTTACATAATAAAATCTTTTAAAATGATATGCAGGTTTCCTTTTCTGTGCATAGGAAGAGTTACTACTGCCAGAGTTACTACTGGTGACTCTCCTATAGTTGAATTTTGGTTTTTGATTTTTCTCTTGAAAATTCTTTTGCTCACAATCTTTTGAGCAGTCCTACCAAACCTAGGTGGTGTGATTGTGTTTGATATGTTTCTATTAAATCCATATCCATTACGGTTATTTCTTTTGTTTTAAAAACAGTCTTCAGTTAAGTGATTTTATTTTCCACACACGACACATCTTTTAAAGAAATTTTGACCCTTTTGGTGAGTGACACATTGACTCCCGTTCCTTACATTACCCCTTCCATGTAATGCATGTTCCTGTTTACACATGAAACTGCATGTTTTGACATATTGATTTTGTCCAATGTAGTGCCATTTTCTTTCTTTATAAACATGAGGTTTGTTTTTGATATTTTGATGAAAAGTGGGACCTTGACTAGAGTTAGAATCACTATTTTTCTCCTGTTGGATAGTTTTTTCATTGAATCTAGGTTTTGTTAAAAGAATTTAACTTTTCATAGGATCTGCATTAGCATGTGTATTAACTTCAATTTCTTCCTCACTAAATTCTTCACTAGAATCTAAACTGGGAGGAATATAATTGTTGTTATACGGTGGTGACACACTGTTATACCCAACCCCATTCTTGCTGTTACCATGCACTTGTGATTTAAGAACTTGATCAACAGTTTTTGAAACATTTTCATACTTCTTAATACTAAGCTTAATTTGATCATTTTCAATCTTAATTTCCTGAAATTGTTCTTCTGATTTAATCACCTTAGCTAATGCATTATCCCTTTCCCATTTTGAAATTTATAATTCCTCTTGATATTTTGTTTCATTCTTAACATAAGCTTTCACTTGTTGTTCAAAATTAAAAATTATTTTTGACAATTATTTTCTTATTTCTTCTAACTTATGTAATGATTCATAAACAAGTTTATTATGTTCTCTATAATTCCTAACTTGTAAAATGCATGTATGAGTGTAAAGTTCAGTTAATACCTCAGTTGGAATGTCATCTTCTACAATATATGCCATGAGAGCTTGATTTTTTATTTCTTCATTGACTTGAAAGCTCCAGTCAAACCCTAATCCATCCTGAGTAACCAAAGCAGTTGAGTTGGATGATCTTCCTTGATAGTTGTTTCCTAGACATGCTGAATTGTGCTGAGTTGATTGCTTTTGAATATCATCTTTGCTGTTTGGACATTCCCTAGAAAAGTGTCCAAGTTTCTTGCAGTGAAAGCATCTCACTTACTTTTATCAAACCCAATATTAGCACCTCTTCGTACTGAAAAGTTTTTCCTGCCAGTTCTTTGAATGAATATTCTTGTTCTCACACTTAACATAGCAAACTGCCACTTTATATTCATCTCCTCAAGGTAATCAGCATTCACTTGTTCCAAGTCTTCAATTACTAGTCCAGAATTCTCATGACTAGAGAAGAATACTTCCCTTACACCTTCATCATTTTGTTTTCCTTTTGATTCTTTAGATATAAAACCAGTTTCTGATGAAATGAATGTAGTAGTAACAAAAGCAGCATTCCAGGTTGAGTAGCTTGTTGGTCTTTTAACTTCAGGTTCAAAGACACGTAACTCATTGTAGAGTTCATCAATCTACATGATATCAAGTGTATTGCCTTGTCTTCAGCTGACAGTGTACATCGTCCATTCTTGTCCCAGAGCTCTGAGAAATTTTCTATTTATGTCATTTTGAGCAGTATTTACTCCCATGCTAGATAGCTCTCCAATCAGTTTGTTGAATCTGTCAAACGTTTGAGATAAAGTATCACCCTTCACGGAAGTGAAGTTTTCAAACTGTTGCTTTAACAGATCTTTTTGGTTTCTCCTAGTGCTTGATGTTCCTCCAAATTGTTTCTCCAAAGCTTCCCATAGCACTTTAGCATTAGTAAAGTTTCTAAACTGATGTTGATATTCATTAGGTATAACTATAAGTAAGGTACTTAAAGCTTGGCATTCATAATGAATATCTCTCCTTTCTTGCTCGGTGACTGGTTGAGATGAACCTGCTGCTTTAGATTTGACATCTGGTCCAGGAAGTGCAACAGATTTGGCACCATTCTTCACCATTTGCCACTTAGAATAATTGATTTGAAGCATGTATTGATACATACGAATTTTCCACATATTATAGTTTGATGATGTGAGCACTGGAACCCTATTAGCTTGAGCGCCTTCATTGAGATCAGACATCTTAGATTTGTTTGTGAAAAACTTGTTTAAATGCCTTGTAGATCTTAGATCTATAGCAACCTTGTGCTCTGATACCACTTGTCAGTATCTGTCGAACTAGATTGTATAGAAACAAACGTTTAGATGGAGATCTATCAAATAAGTTGTAGCGGATCAACACTTTGATATTAACAGGGACCAATGAATAACAGTTTATATGAATATGAATTGATATGCTTATAATAATTGACATTTTCTTAATCATATTTCTCTTTACTACTCTTATTTTTCTCATTTTGTTATGATTTGGGTAGTGTTTTCGTACATATATGTAGATAAGAGTTAAACTTGATTCATGGAACAAAAAGGAGTTGAAAACGGAACTTACATGAACAAAAACTATGAAGAGTTAAAGTTGAAGATCATGCGAGAAAAGTGTTTTACGCACCTTCACCGTTTTGATCATAACTTCTTCATACGATGTCCGATTTAGGTGATTCAAATTGGAAAGGAAAGAAGAAAGAGAGAGCTACAATTTATATTTTGGAAGAAAGTTCATCAGACCAATCCAGCCGGAGGCTGAGTTATATCAGCCGGCGGCTGAATCTCAAATCTCAAAAGGTCAATTGCGGGTCAAACGAAACGTAGCGCGCAAGGAAATTTATCCAGCCGACGGCTGGAGAAGCCTATCCGGCGGCTGGAAGGTCTACCAGACCCCTATTTAAGCAAATCTTTGGGTTAGGAATCAAATATCATTTTTTTCTCTTTTCAACCACCAAAGGTCGACCAGGAGAGCTTCTAGAAGGGTTTTTGAGGCCTTAGATAACGTTTGAAGCCACGATTAACACAAATTAATCGTGTTTGAAGATTGTTTACGTTGGTTTGTCTTTTAGGCTTAATTCGTACTAAAACATATCTTTGTTTATGACTTGTTTTGCTGAATTTATTGAATCTATCATGAACTAAATCTAATTAAGTGTTTGGTTGGATTGTTTAGTTTGATATTATGAATCATTAAGTTTTACGCTGAAGTAATTGGTTTTTCCTTTATTATTATCGTTTAATCGTAATCCTTGTTTACGTTAATGTATTAGGTTAACTACTTAGTGTGATTGATAAATCTATGTCATGACTAGCATTCATATAGGTTTATTAGTTATTTATGATTGTTTAACTTCTTAAATATTTATAGCTTGAGACTTAATTGAGATTGGCTAAGAGTAATAGTAACCTAATATATCAAACGAACAAGATAATTATATCATATTCGAATACTTGAGACTTTAGTTAATTCGCAGTCGATAGATTAAATTGATAAAAATAGTGAATTAAATGCACAATTTAGGGTGGATAAATCTATACTAGCTCTTGATGTACGACAACTGTTCGTACCATCTTTCCTTAATATTGTAGGATTAGATGACTCTCATAGGAAGTCTAGTTAATTGAGAAATCACAGTTTAACCAATTCAACATAATCTTATAATTCATAATTGAAGTGAAACATTAAATCCATGTAAACACTGCTTTTAAAATATCTGATTACATCTTGAAAACTCTTTCAAACATCTTTTCATTCACAATCCACTTTAGTTAATTGATTATTATTTTGCTTTAGTTACTTACTTGATCGAAATACGTTCTCTCAGAACTAAAACGTCCCCTTGTTTATTTGCTTTCATTAGATTAATTAATTATTTGAAATAACGAATTAAAATACACTTTCCCTAAGTTCGATCCGGACTTACTAGATCTATACTACCATACGATCAGGTACACTACCTGTATTGTGTGATAGTCTACTTTAGTAATATCCAATTCTTTTAAATAAATAATTTAACTCAGATTTTACACATCAAGTTTATGGCGCCGCTGCCGGGGAACAGTTGCTATTTTTATTTGTTATTTTTAAACTTTTAGTTAATCGATCCTTTGGGAAAGATTTATCTCTCTTAAAGTTATTTTCTTTGTTTTATAACGTGTTAATTGTCTATTAATGTAATCAAATATTTATAAGTATAATTTTTCAGGAAATAAAAAAGTTCAGATACGTTCAACCGTCGGCTGAATAAAACCAGCCGACGGCTGAAGTTTGCTGTTACTTTTATTTTCCGTTTGTTGTTCTTTATTTGTTCATTTAGTTTAATATTCCATTTGCAAGTTCTACTGTTATTTTCGTGAGTTTGCATCTATAAGAATAGTTAAATATGGCTTAAAATATAGAGAACATGACGATGGAGGAGCTTGAAAGATTGTTGGAGAAAGAACTTAGAGAGTTTGAGGGATCTCCCCTAAATATAAATTGTCAGATGTTTGATACGGATGGGGACTTGCAGGAAATTGAGTATCTAATGGCACATCCGGGTGCTACACTGGAGGAGGAATGTGCAAGAATTTAGACGAACATAGAAATTGATCAGAAGCAACCCAGCCAACCAGCTAAAGGTGTCCGGCCGCCGGCTAGGTTAAGTACCCAACCAAGACATTTTATGAATTTCACGTTTGATGTATTATCTAACCATCTGGAGTCTAAGAATCCTTTTAAGAAAGAGTTTGTGGAGTTATACGATTACATAGATGGTGTAACTTTTCAAGGATGTTGTAATGAATTAGTAACGAATAAATGTGGGGAAAATGTGTCCAATCGTTGTGGAATTTACTTGAGGCCAAGAAAGAAGATTGATATCTATAGAGAGACCCGTGAATGGTGTGATGCATGGGTTACCAGACAATAGATGCTCAACTTGGGAAAAGACAAGTGTTTGGTTGATTATTATTATAGAGATAGTTTTTGGAGGACCATTATTGAGCAATGGAATTTTATTGAGGAATAAAGGCCTGGGAAACCTCGACTTCACAGTTAATGATGCTCAAATGATGGGAGAGTCAAGCTAAGACTCCTTAATAAAGAGACGCTTTCGGGAGGCAACCCACGGTTTGTTTTCTTTTCTTTTCTATTTTTAGTTTTATTTTACTTTTTTGTTTTTATTAGTAGGTATTTGATATGCAAGCCAACGAAGTGGACGGAATATTTCGAACGTGGTACGAGTTTTGGTCGACAAGGGGGAGTTTCTTTTCTTCTTTTTTATTTTATTTTCTCACAATTTGTTTAAGTTTTAGTACAATGAGGAAAATGTACAATTCAAGTGTGGGGAGGGGGTAGAAAAGAAGTCTACTTGTCTTTAGGTGCAGATTTTTGAAAATTTCGTGATTAGTTTAACTAGTCGCATAACTGAGCGCACCAACCCTGTTACATTTTTGTGAGGTTTCGAGCCATTATAACATACACTTTATATGCTTTTATCTTCATTTTTGTATGAGTGTTCCGGTGACTTGTAGACTTTAGAACTTGACACTGTATACGCTTCGAGGCTATGAATGAGCATAGGTTTTTAACTTATCAATAACTAGGAAAGATGCAAAATAATTAGGATTGTTAAACCGTTGAATTGGCCTTTTCGTTTCTTGCTTATATATAGTCGGTAGCTATACTGGTTACTAGAGTCACACTACGTTACGAGCACTCATTTTTAGTGTTTGAGACGTTTAGATATCATTTTTGCACCAACCTATTCTTTTCATAGCCCATTCACATAAATTTTCATAAATTAAGCCTTCATGTTAAAAAGTCAATTAATCCAAATATTTTTGTTGAAAATTTCCCTCTTTTATAAACTTGGTTGATTATTAAAAGAATCGATGTATATTGTGGCGTGGAAGTTTTAAGTTTTTGAGTTCACGAAGAAATTCACATAGTGGATGCAATAATGAATAAGTTTTCACAATTTTGATTCACCTTTTGAGGGGTGTCTTTTAAGAAAATTAAAGCCCGTACTAGGTAACCGATATTAGTTGAAGTTATTTGACGACCTTTGCGAGAGATTTTCAAATTAAGGTGTAATTTAATTACATTTAAAGCTTGAATAATGCATTGGGTAATCGTTGGAGGATTAAAGCGAAAATTGGGTTGAGTTTCATCAGAAGTAGTCACTGGAGAAAATAATCAATCGAGTTTTGAAATAAAACAGATTTTTAACTTAAATGTTAGGATTTTTAAACTAATTGTTTCTTCATTGAGTTGTTTATCATTATACAACTGTTTCATCACCATATTTCCATTATCATATAATTTCACTTTCATTCCATATTCCATTATTTTACCCTTCACCTATTGTTACAACCATAAGTCCTCTTAACTAGTTACTTAGACTCTATTGGTGGAGAAGCGTATAGTTTTCAAGGCTATGATAGAATACTTGTCATGACTGAGCTTTGAGCGATTTCACTTATATTAAACTTAGATTAGCTTTTCCAGTGATTGAGTTTATATTTCCCAAATCGTGAGATGTTTAGTTATGCATTTAAATATTGGCTTGGTAATTGTTAAATTCATCTTCGTAAATCAAAATTTGTGTATTTACTTGATTCGTTGAGTAATTTATTTTTATTGAAAATGATTGTTTTGTTCTAACTCTGATAGTGTGCTTGACGACAAGTAGGATTCAAGTGTGTGGAATTTGATATGCTTAAAATAATTGACATTTTCTTAATCATATTTCTCTTTAATACTCTTGTTTTTCTCATTTTCTTATGATTTGGGTAGTGTTTTCGTACATATATGTAGATAAGAGTTAACCTTTGATCATGGAACAAAAAGGAGTTGAAAACGGAGCTTACATGAAGAAAAACTATGAAGAATCAAAGTTGAAGATCATGCGAGAAAAGTGTTTTACGCACCTTCACCGTTTTGATCATAACTTCATCATACGATGTCCGATTTAGGTGATTCAAATAGGAGAAAAAAGAAGCAAGAGATAGATACAATATATGTTTTGGAAGAAAGTTCATCATGTGACACCCGTCAAAATTTCAGGTGAAATTCGTACTCTATATCTTTTAAAATGTCTATCGTTGTCTTTAACTGTACTTTTACCGGAAACGCGTCAGTGTCGGAATCAAATTCGGAATCCATTTATATAAGTCCTAATACCAAGAAAGCACCTAAGGAACTTTCCTAAGTTCATATCGTACAAAAATCAAAAACTTTCATTTAACGAAAAGGTCTAACGGAACAAAAACGTAAAAATGAAAATCAGTAAAACACTGAAATGGGACCAGGACGCCGCACAGATCAACCCAGGGCGACGTCCTGAAGACGGAGATTCGAAAAAATAAGCTTTTAAATCTTATTCTCGTTTTATACAAAAATCCAACCACTTTAAACTCGGATTTGACAACACTATTACTGCAATTTGTTGTCCCAAGGCCTAATTATCACCCCTATCTTATTTTCTTTTCATTTTCATTTTTACAAAACATAAAAAAACACACACAAACACATTTCTTCATTTCTCTCTCAAATGCTCTTCCTTCCTCCTCCAAATCCAGTAACAAAACAGCCACAAAAATCCTCTAAAACCTACATAAAAATCGTTCAAACAAACAAGGAAGCAAGGATGACCAATCTATTTCGGTTTAAAAGCATTTCTACCGATTTTTGAAGCTCAAATCTCTACCAAATCGTCATCCAAGCTTTTCATCCGGTAGAAATCTTTCTTTTTACTATATTTACTGTTTTAAACATTTGCATGGATGATCTAAAGCTTAAAAATGAGTTTTTATAAACTTTTATAACACTTTCTATACAAAAACGGATTTTTAACCGAATGATACTTAGATCTATGTTTTTATGGATAAAACTTATGTACAAACTTTGAAAATGACATATAATGAAGTTTTTACCGATTGCATGTCGAGATCTATGACTTAAATAACTGATTTGGCAAGAAAAACGAAAATTAGAGAAAGACAGTAGCCAGGGCGCCTTCCCAGTGACCCAGGACGACGCAGCATGACACAAAAGTGTTCAGGGCGCCGTCCTAGTGGTCCAGAACGGCGCACTGAGCTGCTGGTTTTCCCGAAAATCGTCGTTTGGGGGTTTAAAACTTATTTAAACATTCTGATTTTTCGAGACTAACATTTTGGGACTGAGTTTAGAAAAATACTTATATTTGTGACATTTTATTAGACTTAAATTACCTAAATGAACTCGTTTAATTATGTTATGTAAATATATATGTTTTGTAAGCGGGAAAGTGTTGTTTATTTTGGACATAAAAATTATGGCGCGGAAGCGCTGCCCAAATTTTGTTAGAAATTATAAAACACTTCAGCGACTAAAATATATTTACCATAATAATAATAACGCTAACTTTGGACACTTTTGGACTAAACGTGACGATAACCGACTCGGACAATATTTGGACAATTCAACCTTGACACTTAAAGTTTAACTAAGATTACATCTCATATTATGTTATATATATATATTAACTTAATGTAATCATCTTGGTATTCTTTTAGGCCTTCCGTGATTCCCGGCACGTCTCCGACCGTTTCCCGATCTTGTTTTATCTTCGCAATCCGTGAGTTACATCCCCTCTATTTTATGTCTTTTAAGTACTCTTTTGGGGGAAACATGAGATCTAAATGTTGTGAACTATGACTTTTATGAACTATGACATATTGAACTATTTGACGTTGATCGAACTTATATGCGTAAAACTATTTGAAATTGCCTTATTCGGCACTCTTCGACATTTTGACGTTTTGGACATTATGGCTTGCCCCCGATCGACACTTGACTAAAACTATGATTGATTGTATTATACGACCTCTCCACTGTATCGGCACCTCCGTTAAACCCTTGATGAAAATATAACATGTATGTAAGTGCCTACTATCAGTTTTTTAAATCAAATCAAATTGCCCCGTTTTAGACGTGACGTTTACACACTATTAGCTATAAGCCGTTACTAACTATGAGTATCGATACTTAGGAGAGGATCGTTCCTTACTTTAGATGGCAATCTAAGTACATATTACTAAGACAGACGAACTTCGGAGATAGTGCGAGGTTGGGGTTGATCACGATCAGGATTAATCGGTTTAGTGTGAACACTTACAGTTATATTATGCCAAGTGGTTGATACAATGCTTTAATCATATGTAACCTTTATTTACGCATATACATATTTACTTTGCGATTACTCCGCATCTAATCTTTTACAAGTTTTACTATACTTGTCTATTATCTTCTTAAAGTATATATATTTTAAGCGACTTTTCCGCTCATCTTTCTTTCAAGAAAACTTTCTACTTATATATACCTGTCGGAACTTTTGTCGGAACTTTTGTCAAGAACTTATAAACTTTAACTCACTCACTACGTTATGTAGTTTGACACTTTATCTCATGTTTCAGGAAATCAAGTGTAAGTCATGAAGTGCATAGCTCGGGCGGGTCAGGAATGTTATGTGAAGTTTGAATCGGGAGAAGACTTGTCTATTTTGGGAACTTTATTAAAACAATTTTATTATGTATTGTTGTCGTGAACTCTAATTACTCTTGGTTATGTCTTTTGAACATGTGAACTTTTTTTAAACCTTATTATAATGACTTGAACCGTTAAATTTTGTTATGACTCGTGTAATGATTCTCTCGCTCTTCGCACCTCGTATTTCCGCTTTAGCGGGGTGTGACACATCAGACCACTCCAGCCGGAGGCTGAGTTATATTAGCCGGCGGCTGAATCTCAAATCTCAAAAAGTCAATTGCGGGTCAAACGAAATGTAGCGCGAAAGTAATTTTATCTAGCCGACGGCTAGAAGGTCTGCCAGACCCCTATTTAAGCAAATCTTTGGGTTTGTAATCAAATATCTGTTTTTTCACTTTTCCACCACCAAAGGTCGACCAGGAAAGCTTCTAGGAGGGTTTTTGAGGCCTCGGATCACGTTGGAAGCCACGATTAACGCAAATTAATCGTGTTTGAAGATTGTTTACGTTGGTTTGTCTTTTTGGCTTAATTCGTACTAAAACATATCTTTGTTTATGACTTATTTTGCTGAATTTATTGAATCTATCATGAACTAAATCTAATTAAGTGCTTGCTTGGATTGTTTAGCTTGATATTATGAATCATTAAGTTTTATGTTGAAGTAACTGGTTTTTCCTTTATTGTTATCGTTTAATCGTAATCCTTGTTTACTTGAATATATTAGGTTATCTACTTAGCGTGGTTGATAAATCTATGTCATAACTAGCGTTCATATAGGTTATTAGTTATTTAGGATTGTTTAACTTGTTAAATATTTATAGCTTGAGACTTTATTGAGATTGGCTAAGAGTAATAGTAACCTAATATATCAAACGAACAAGACAATTATATCATATTCGAATAATTAAGACTTTAGTTAATTCGAGTCGACACATTAAATTGATAAAAATAGTGAATTAAATGCACTATTTAGGGTGGATAAATCTAAGATAGCTCTTGATATACGACAACAGTTCGTACCATCTTTCCTTAATATTGTAGGATTAGACGACTCTTATAGAAAGTCTAGTTAATTAAGAAATCACAGGTTAACCAATTCTTCATAATCTTATAATTCATAATTGAGGTGAAACATTAAATCTAAATAAACACTGCTTTTAAAATATGTGATTACATCTTGAAAACTCTTTCAAACATCTTTTTATTCACAATCCACTTTAGTTAATTGATTATATTTTGCTTTAGTTACTTACTTGATCGAAATACGTTCTCTCAAAACTAAAACGTCCCCCTGTTTATTTGTTTTCATTAGATTAATTAATTATTTAAAATAACGAATTAAAATACACGTTCCCTGAGTTCGATCCGGACTTATTAGATCTATACTACCATACGATCAGGTACACTGCCTGTATTGTGTGATAGTCTACTTTAGTAATATCCAATTTTTTTTAAATAAATAATTTAACTCAGATTTTACAAATCATGAATGAATAAACGTTAAACAATTATGAACACAAGATTTCCACCAACAGCCTCAATCTATTAGAATTAGAGTTTCTCAATAGACGTATATTTACAACGATATAAGGATCTATATTTATAGACCTTGAGGCTAACTAACCCTAGACATAATCGGGTTACAATATCTACCGAATCTACTTTGAAATTATCTAAATCTGTTACATAATTATCTGCTAATAAAACGTAAACAATATCAACTAAGCAGTAGTAACAACCTGTAGAAACTCCCATGCACTCCATGCAGCAGGAGTAGTAATAGTGTTGACCAGTTGTAACTGACTAGTGACCAGTATCAATCACGAGTAGTAATACTGACTAGTAGTAACTATAGTGACCACTAAATATCCACCTAAGAGCACCTGGAGTGGTGTCGTTGTGGGCTCGTTGTGAGACCCACAACGACCGTTGTCATCGTTATTACACCATGGAGCTTTGTTGTGAGGCTCGTTGTCAGCCACCGTTGTGGTGACAACGGGTCGTTGAAGAATTTTTTTTTTTTTTTTCTTTTTTCTTTTCCCTTCTTTTCTTGTTTCTTTTCATTTCTCCTTTCTTTTCTTCTTTCTTTTTCACTTTCGATTTCGTTTTCTTTTTGCAGGTGTGGAGATGGAGATGGAGAAGGTGTGGAGGTGGAGAAGGTGTGGAGAGGAAGAAGATAAAGTTTTTTGTCTTTTTGTTAATTTTTATATTTTTGGATTTATCCCAAAGTTTCTTTTAATTACATTTTTAACTCAAAATTGTTTTTTAACTTTTATATTTTTTGTTAACTTTTATATTTTTTGGATTAATAGTTTAGTTATTTTGTTATCTTTTATATTATTTGGATTAATAGTTTAGTTATTTTTAGTATTTAATATAATGATTTTTTTAATTATTTGTATTTGATGTGTAAAATCTAGTTTAATAAACTCGACCTACTTGTAGACTTAATTACACACTTATAGGCAGTGGACCTATTCGTATATAATATAGCTTTAAGTAAGTAAAGGTTCGATCACAGGGACTAATTTAGTTTTTAACTTCGAATTAATAATACTTGTTTGTTTTTGGGTTTTTGTTGTCACGATTAATTAACTATTTAAACTAAAGAGTGATTATAAAATCGATTTAGAAAAAGTAATTGTTTGTTATCAAATAATGGAGAAAAACACTCGTTTGATACTTCACTTGAAATCTAGTTAAGTTTACGTAATTGAATGTATATTTAACTTCTAATGTATAGTAAAATTCCTCTCGAATACCTTACTAACTTTAACTATTTCAAACTATAATGTTCCTCTCGAATACAGTTATAATTATCAACAATTAAGCATTAATTAACAAGCCGGTATTCTATGATTTAATCTTATAAAGTTTCCTCTCGAATAACTTTTCTAATTACTAAGTCCTCTCGAATCTTATTAATTAGACTTATTCGTTCACGTTTAATTACCTAAGTTGTTATTACTAGGTCCTCTCGAATCTTAACAATTTTAAACCAATTAAAGATCGATTGATTATTTCATACAATTTATTTAACCTATCTAGATTCCTCTCTGATACCTAGAATGTTGATAAATTAATTTGTATATAAACAATTTTATGATAATATATTAAAACTTAAACAAATAAGGATCTACGATTAAACATAAACACCTAAACATTCAAAAACGAAACAAAACCGTCAAACAAGATCCGTTATTCAAACGAGCATTCAAAAGTGTTTAGCTACTCATATTAAAGTTCAAAATAGCAAATAAAAGTAGAGAAAACATACTAAAAATCTGGAATAAAAGAGTAAGAAACAAACTAGGAAAGTTGCAAAACGTGTCGTGATAGAATTGTAATCGTACTCCGACTCTAACTCTTTTCCTTGCTCTCCAAGCTTCCAAACAGAGATCTCCAGCTCCAAATATTGATAAGAACCGAATGAATGATATTCTGGATGATTTGGGTTGGTATTTATAGGCAAAAATCGATAGAATTCGTGTTTGAGTCGAACTCCAATTTTGCTGAAAACAGCGCAGTGCGTTGTTGTGATGGTTAGGACGGCGCAGTGGGTGCCAAATTTCCCAATATTCAAAATTTACAAAATGTAGCTCTCTCTTTCTTCTTTATTCTCCAATTTGAATCACCTAAATCGGATATCGTATGAAGAAGTTATGATCAAAACGGTAGAGGTGGTACTGCGTCGTTCTCCTTGTCATATTTCACTATTTTTCGTCTTTTAAGCTCATTTCTTCCACCATTTCCACTTCCCAATCATATAAACCTGTAAAATAGACAAAACAACTTTTCCACACGATTAAATGCAAAAACCTATCCTATCCATCATGTTTAATATGAAAAATGACCGAATATCGCATAGAAATAAACATATAAATATGCGATATCAAATCCCCCCAAACTTAACCTTTTGCTTGCCCTCGAGCAAAAAACTGTGTTAAAATAATTATCAAACCCAAAAATTATATTACCAAACACCTCACGAATTTTATGGGAAGTAAATCACACAAACTCTCAAACTAATCTAAAAGGTGTGTAACGTGTTCTGTAGAATCGCTCAACTGCTCAGTCATGGTGAATATTCTATCATAGGCTTGATAAAGAATCAAATCTCCACCACTAGAGTCTAGGTACAACTAAACGGGGACTTTTATTCGGGTTATAATTTACAGGTAAATGCATGTGAATAATATATGATGGAGTATAAATGGGTAAAAATAAAATATACAAAAACTTAGATTAAATCCGAACTAATAAACTCTTTAACGAACTAAATTGCTCAATTTTCTCAACTTTACTTTTTTCTCCGAATGTACACATATCGTGTAATACAAGACTCAATATACACTATCTCTTTTAAATTCTACAACTAATTTTTTTTCCGCTTTTCTGTTTTTTCGATTTTTTTTCTTTTCTTTTTCACTTTTTTTTTCTTCAGCCTAGTACATGCCTTACAATATAATATTCCTTTTGGTAAGATCACATGCTCAAAAGGCTATTTTCTATTTATTTTTTTTCAAATACAAAAATAATACAAAGGCAGTAATCATATAACTTCTTTTTCATGCCACACTAACTTCTAAACTTCACTTCAAACATAATAGCAATCATAATTTAAGTTCGGATCTAATCTAAAAATGAAACGAAAATAAGGCGAGTGTACAAAATATATAGTAGTGTTTAGAAACGAAAAAGTTTAGGCGCAAAGTGGTTTAACTAGAGTTTCTAACACTGCAAATAAGTGTTACAAGGGTTAGGGGGAAAATATATAAAAGAAACGAAAATGGCTAATCAAATGGGTTAGTCCTAATTGCCCCTATCATTGTACCAAATCACACTAAGTTACCCTAATGCAATTGCTCATATGTGGTCTCGAAATGTATAACAATGTCAAGTTCTAAAGTCATCAACCATCGGCACACTCAAAGAAACGAAAAAGTAGCATTAAAAATAAATGCTTTCAAAGGCTCAAAAATCTCACTATTTTCTCGAGTAGGGTATTAAATGCGTCTGGTTATGTTTAAAGTTTAAGGTATTTACCGACTAGACACGTTATATTTTTTTTTCAATTTTTCGATTTTTTTGTATTTTTTAATATTTTCTGACTCAAAATATACAAATTAACACCAACCTAACACGATGGAAACTAAGCTAAGGGTCGAAAAATAAAATTTAGAATTTCCCGATGACCCCCCCAAACTTAAGTAACACATTGTCCCTAATGTGTTAACGAATCAAACCTAAGGGAAATTACAAAAATAAAATCTAAAAATAAAAATAAATACAAAATAAAAAAAGAAGAAAGTAGAACTCCGTCGTAGATATCGAAAAATCTTCGGTGAAGAGCTGTGCTGAACTGAATGCGAGTCCCAAAACCGATTGCTGAACTTACTTCTCATCTATAAAAACTAAAATAGAAAAACTAAACACAAATATTAAAACATAAAAGAAAAATAAAATAAAAATCAAAATTACAAATTACGACAGAATAAAAAAAATAGAAAAAATAGTCTACTATTTTTAAAGTCTAATAGAGGAAGATGGTAAACAATAACTTTACAAAAATTACAAAAAATCTCTGACTTTTTTTTTTATTTTTGTTTTTCAATTTTTTTTGGTTTGTTGAAGGCCAAATTACCAAAATGTCAAAATAATGGGGTGTTATTTTACAAAATGTCAAAATTTTCAAAAATTTTTACAAAATGTCACATGGTTCGCATATCGCATATGCATATGCGATATGCGATCACCTTATGCGATCAAATTATGCGAACCATGTGTTTTTTGCGTTTTTTGCGTTTTTTTGTATTTTCACACTATGTTTGTTAATGTAACTAGTTAATACATTAAAATACTACATTTTAGAACATAAAAATACATCATATTACAAATAACTAATCATCATACAAATTATCGACCGATGCTTGAGACAACTTAGTAGGTTTTTTTTTGCCTCGAGACGTTGAAGCAGCTTTTGTTAAACGGGAGGATGAAGGTTGGCTTGAACATTGGTATTCTGGGATCTTTGCACTACATATTTTTCTAGTGTGACCTTTTTTCTTACAACGGTCACATGTCACTTGTTTTCTTTCCCCTTGCGAAAGTATACGGTCTTTGTTTTTTGGACGACCCGATTGTCTCCTTTCCATGGATGGTGGCTTGATGGTTGGGATCTTATCTTGGCGCAACCATTCAAACGGATGTCCAACTGGGAATATGGATCCCGTATATGTCCGTTTATAATTTTCTGCCTTGAACCAATGTTGTGCCCAAGCCGCGACATCATGTTCCCTTTTCAAAGAATATAAAGCTGCTACAAGGTGTGAACAAGGTATACCAGACTTTTGCCAAACTTGACACGAGCATTTCTTGTCACGAATACTGACCACTGCATCTTTCTTGTTGTCTTTCACCTCAAACATGTAGTCATTAATCGGTATGGCTTTCCATCCGGAGCCTCTTTTTATTCTACCATCTAATTTTTCTGTAGCCCACGGTGTTAATGGTTGATCCAAATCCTCTGTTTAAAAATAATAAAAATATAGTAAGTTATTAAAATAGGAAATCATACTTATTATGAGAGGACAAAGAATTACCTGCAATCTTGCGACGTTCATGGTACCATCTTTGAGTAGTTGCCCGCATAAACTCTAGAAGCATACAAATCGGAAGCTTGCGTGCATGACGGGTCATCGAGTTTAGAGATTCGGCACTGTTAGACGTCAAAAGGTTATAACGATCTCCGGGGAAAAAAGCCTTTGACCATTTTTCCTTATCTAAGTTATCAATAATTTTCCTTGATTTGACAGGAAGAATTAGTCGAAGTTGCCTAAATGCTTCCAGAAAGTCCGATTTCCTATACGACTTACATGTCTTCCAAAATTGATATTCGTTGTCTTCGTTTGCTTGTGACTTAATTCTTAAGTTCATGCACAAATGTCGACAACAAAGGCCGTGAAGAGCATCTGGGTACACTGTGCGTATTGCAAGGTCAATTGAACTTGCTCTATCGGAGATAAATACCAAGTTATCAAGATGACCCAAGCATTCTCTAAGCTTCGACAAAAACCAGGTCCAACCTTGTCCACTCTCTGTCGCCCCCACTCCATATGCGATAGGAAGAATATTGTTGTTCCCATCCATACCCACTGCAACAAACATTGTGCCTTGATATCTTCCTTTAAGGTGAGCACCGTCTATAACAATTATCGGACGACATGTTTCGACAAAACTGCGAAGCTGTAAAGAAAAAGATTTATGAGTGTTAGTAGTAATAATAGTTAACAAAAATAGATATATGATGAGGTATCATGAATAATGTCGGGATCGTATAAGTTAACGTAAACTAATATGTTCGCCTTCGTTAAGATCGAGATCTATTGAAGAAGTTCAGCAGCGGATAACACTTCAATATTACGAGTTATCGAACAACTAATAATGAATAATGAATAAACAAATTATTGTCGAATTATAAGCCTCAATTGCATTAATCAATAATATTAATACAACGTGTTTTCTCTATTCTCCAAGGATCTATATTTATAGACCTTGAGGCTCGTTCTAGATAAACTAGTGTTGGGAAAAACAATGATTTATCCCAAGATTAATAAATCTGTTAATCAAAGTCTGAGTCTGAGTGACATGAGTCTGAGTGACTCAGTCTGAGTGACATGAGTCTGAGTGACTCAGTCTGACTAACTCAGACTCATGAGAGAAGTTAGCCGTGATTTAAGGCAGTCTAGTTGGTTAATATCTTTTAGCTGTTTAAAAGATTCTCTTAGATTGATCCTTATCAAACTCACTATATTGTGTATAAATAGTGAGTTTGAGTTTTATAATCAACACACCTTTGATTGGAATATAACTGTGTGTTATTTTCATTGTTTCAATATTATAATTCCGCTATAATATATAGTGAAACTGAGTACTAAATCGATATATAACAATTAACGTCTAAATACTTATTTGTTATTGATTTGCCATTGTTTGGGATCTTAGTGAGACCTAACAAATGGTATCAGAGCAAATAAGATTTAAATTTTAATAAATTTATAAATCTTAAACGATCAATACCTAAAATCTCGAACAATGTCATCATCTTCAAACATAACCACAATGGCTGGAAAAGGAATTCCTGTGTTCAATGGTCATAACTTTGCACATTGGAAACTCAAAGCTGAGTGGCACTTATCAGGAATTCATGAAGAAATGATAAGAGTCATAACTGAAGGACCTATCATTCCAGGTAAACAGATTGATGAAGTTAAAGAAGGTGATAAAGTTGTCCAACGTGCCAGATGGGTTCAAACTGCCAAATCTCAATGGACAGATCAAGACAAGCTCTTATATAATCTTGATCCCAAAGCCAGAAGCATTTTAGGAAATGCAGTGTCAGAACAAATCTTTTCTAAAATTGCAGACTGTAAAACAGCTAATGAACTATGGGACACATTAATTGTGTCTTATGAAGGTGTTCCAGTAGTGAAGGAGCAAAGACTGAACAGTCTCATTAGAAATTATGAGAATTTCTATATGAAAGAAAAGGAAACTTTGGCTGATGTTCATACCAGATTTCAGATTTTACTAAATGATATGTCAGCTCTGGGAGTGACAAAGGATGATGATGATATATGTAAGAAATTTGTTGATATATTGCCTAACAAATTTGAATCTGTTATCACATCACTTGTAGTAAGTGAGAAGCTGTCCACATACAAGCTGCCATGACTTTTTGGTCTATTGTTAAATTTTGAAGAATCTCAAGAAAGAAAGAAGCTCAACAATAGAAGAACTGCAAAGGATCCAGAAGCTGCATTAGTTGCAACAAGCAGAAGGAATAAAGAAATTTATTCTCAAGCTGACTCGTCTGAGTCTGAGTCACACTCAGACTCAGAATCTGAAAATGAATATGAAGTCAAGAAACTAAAAAGTCAGCTTGCTCTGTTGACCATGAAGCTTGAACAAAAGACAGGCTACAAAGGAAATAAACCTTTTGATCTGAAAAAGGTAAAATGCTTCAAATGCAATGAGTATGGACACATGGCTGCTGACTGCAAAGTGAAGAATGCCCAGACTGAGCATATGGACGAAGTTGCTGAAAGGGCCCAAAGATACCGAAACAAGTATCTAAAATACAAGAAAGGGAACAGCTCCAATCCTCAAAAGTCTCAAACAAAACAAAAAGCATTCTTTGCTGAAGAATGGTTGGATGAAGAACTGTCTTCTGATGAAGAAGAAGTGGTAGATCAGTGCTTGATGGCAATAGTGGAGGAAGCTACTGAAGCTGAGAAATCTGCCTCTCAGTTTGAAAAGGATCTAAAGGAAGCTGAAAGGATGAGCTGCAACTCAGACTGGAATAAGTCAAAACTTTATAAGGTACACAATTTTGAAACTTATACATATGAACAAAAAATTCAAATGTTTGAGTATATCTTTGTTGACTTGACCACCACTCTAGAAGAACAAAATGATCTCAAACAAAAATTCAAAGACCTTGAAAACCTTATGAAAAGTAAAGATGATAAAATAACTGAATTAGAAAGTTATAAAGTTCTTTTAAACGCTCAGACTGAAGCCTATAGTGACCTTGCAAAAGAAAATCACAAACTTAGAGAAGAAACTGAGCACTATAAAAGAATTTGTAAATCATGGTGCATAGTATCTTTAAAAAATGAGGATTGCTTAAACAGACAGGTACCAAATCAAGTTCAAGCTGTGTTGGGTGAAGGATTCAGCTTGAAGAAGCATATGACAGAAGAGGAAGAAGAAGCTTTGAAGGCAGAAAGAGAAAAAATCATTTTTAAACCAGAAATCCTTCCAAATACTTTTACTTATTTGAAAGGAAATAAGACAATGATGTCAAATGCATTTGTCAAACCTGTAAATTCTCAAGTTTTGAATAAAAATAGTCCTTTGCCTTCATCTTCTTCTAAATCTGAAAGTATTAACTTGTCTGAGACTGATATGCAGACTGAAAAGGATTCTTCATCCTTGACCAAAGTTGCTCCTAAGGTTTTGAGAAAACCCAAGAGTCAAACTTCTGTTAGTTCCAAAAGTCAGAACAAAAGTCCTGAGTCTAAAACAATTGATAAATTAGGAAATCAATTACTGGAACTGACTAACATTGTTAAAACTTTAGTCAGGGATAAATCACCTAATCAGGAAAGATCCAAATCTCCTCCAAAGAGAAATTGTTATAACTGCGGTGAAAAAGGGCATGAAGCTGTGTTTTGTAAACTATTGACAAGGTCTAGACCTAAGAATCCTTATATTCACAAGTCAGTTTCATCAAAACAGGGGTCAGCTTCATATTATTCAGGATCATCAAAATCCAGATCTGTCTCATCAAACTCTAACTCATCTTCAAGAAACAATTCTCCATCAAAAGCTAAACATGTTCAATCCTCTAAAGTTAAATCAGCTCCATCTAGAGTCAATCTAAATAATGCTCCCTGTAAATACTGTGGTGTCATAGGTTACTATTCTGTAAATTGCATGAATGAAATAAACAAATGGAACTATCCAAGCTCTAAAACTGAATGCAAGACTGAATCAGTACCTAAACCTGCCTTAGTTCATGGATCCACTCTAAAGTGGGTACCCAAAAGGAACTAATTTCTTCCTTTTTCATGTGCAGGATTCTACAAAATGGTACTTAGATAGTGGAGCTTCAAGGCACATGACAGGGATGAAGTCCTTTCTACAGGACTACAAGGAAGAAGATGGACCTCAAATAAGGTATGGAGACAATGGAGTTTCAATGACAAGGGGATATGGCAAAATTCATGCTGGAGCTGTCACATTCAAGAGAGTTGCTTATGTAGAAGGATTGCAACATAATCTTCTAAGTGTGAGTCAGATTACTGATGAAGATCATGAAGTCAGATTCAGGAAACAAGCTGGGATAATTTACAATGTCAAAGGAAAACCCTTACTACTAGCCAAAAGAGAAAGAGATGTATTCTGTTTGGATCTGAGTACAGCAAATGATGAAGCTGAGACTTGTCTGTTCACTGAAACCAAGGAGGAATTGAACTGGCTATGGCATCGAAGGTTATCTCATTTAAACTTCAAGAACATTAATGCTCTATCCAAGAGCAAGCTAGTAAGGGGGTTGCCAGATGTCACCTATACCAAAGATAAAGTTTGCTCAGCCTGTGTTCTTGGAAAGCAAACAAAGTCACAATTTCCATCCAAAATGCTACATTCCATTAGTGAACCACTGTTCATGCTACATATGGATCTCTTTGGACCAATTGGGATAGAAAGCAAAGGAGGAAAGAAGTATCTGGTTATTGTTGATGAACACACCAGATTTACTTGGGTCATATTCCTAAGATCCAAAAGTGATGCAGCTGAGGAAATCATCAGTCTGATCAAAAGAGAACAGAGACAGAAGAATCTCCTAGTTAGACAAATGAGAAGTGACCATGGAACTGAGTTCAAAAACTCAGTCTTGATAGACTTTTGTGACAAACTGGGGATAGTTCAAAACTTTGCATCAGTTAGAACTCCTCAACAAAATGGGGTATGATGTGTAAAATCTGAGTTAAATTATTTATTAAAAGAATTGGATATTACTAAAGTAGACTATCACACAATACAGGCAGTGTACATGATCGTATAGTAGTATAGATCTAGTAAGTTCGGATCGAACTCAGGGAACATGTATTAAAATTCGTTATTCTAAATTATTTAATTAAACTAATGAAAGCAAATAAATGGGGGGACGTTTTAGTTCTGCGAGAACGTATTTCGATTAAGTAAGTAACTAAAGCAAAATAACAATCAATTAACTAAAGTGGATTGTGAATGAAAAGATGTTTGAAAGAGTTCTTAAGATTTGATCAGATATTAAAAATCAGTGATTACTTGGATATTACGTTTCACTTGAATTATGGATAATACGAATATGTTTGATTAGTTTAACTGTGATTCCTGTTATAATTAGACTTCCTATTAGGGTTATCTAATCCTACAAAATCAGGGAAAGATCATACGAATGATCGTACATCAAGAGCTATCTTAGACTATCCACCCTAATCTGTGCTTTAAAGTCACTATTATTAACAATTTAATCTGTCGACTACGAATTAACAAAAGTCTCAACTATTCAGTTATGATATAATTGTCATGGTCGTTTAATTAATTAGGTTACTATTATTCTTAGCCTATCTCAATTAAGTCTCAAGCTACAATTATCTAACGAATTATATAATTGTAAATAACTAATAAACCTATATGAACGCTAGTTATGATATAAGTTTATCAATCACGCTAAGTAGTTAACCTAACAACTTTAAATAAACATGGATTGCGATTAAACGTTAATAATAAAGGAAAAACCAATTAATTCAAACATAAAACTTAATAATCCATAGATTCAAGCTCAACAATCCAAGCAATCACTTTCAAGAGTTTAGTTCATGTTGGATTGTGAGAAAATAGCATAAGATTCAATAGACAAAAACATTGTATCAAGAAAATTAAGTTAAAATTACAAACCAACTTAAACAAACTTCGAAAACGATTAATTTGCGTTAATCGTGACTTCCAACGTGATCCGATGCCTCAAAAACCCTCCTAGAAGCTCTCCTGGTCGACCTTTGGTGGTGGAAAAGTGGAAAAAAGGATATTTGATTCGTAACCCAAAGATTTGCTTAAATAGGGGTCTGGCCGACCTTCCAGCCGTCGGCTGGATAAAATTTCTTGCGCGCTACGTTTCGTTTGACCCGCAGTTGACTTTTTGAGATTTTGAAATTCAGCCGCCGGCTGGAATGTTCTGATGAACTTTCTTCCAAAACATAAATTGTAGCCCTCTCTTTCTTCTTTCTTCTCCAATTTGAATCACCTAAATCGGATATCGTATGAAGAAGTTATGATCAAAACGGTGAAGGCGCGTAAAACACTTTTCACGTATGTTCATCAACTTTGTTTCTTCATAGATTTTCTTCATTTAAGCTCCGTTTTCTACCGTTTTCAACTCCTTTTTATTCCATGATCCAAGTTTAACTCTTATCTACATATATGTATGAAAACACTACCAAAACCATAACAAAATGCGAAAAACAAGAGTATTAAAGAGAAATATGATTAAGAAAATGTCAATTATTTTAAGCATATCAGGGTAGCAGAAAGAAGAAACAGGACTCTCATTGAGGCTGCCAGAACTATGCTGTGTTATGGAAAGATGGAGATAAAATTCTGGGCTGAAGCTGTAAATACTGCATGCTTTACACAGAACAGATCCATTATTGTGAAGAGACATGGGAAGACAACATATGAAATGTATCACAACAAAGTTCCCTCCATTCATTACTTTCATGTCTTTGGAAGTAGATGCTACATTCTAAACCAAAGGGATCTGCTATGTAAAATGTCCCCCAAAGCTGATGAAGGACTATTTGTTGGATACTCAAGTGTTGCCAAGGCTTTCAGAGTATATAATGAACGAAGAAAGGTTGTTGAGGAAAGCATTAATGTCACTTTTGATGACACCACTCAGTCTGATGAAGCTGCATCATCTTCTAAGACTGACATCACCACAATCAATCAACTCTGTGATGAACTACTACAAATTACTTCTGAATCTGAATCTCAGAATGGTGCTCAGCCTGCCAGACACATGACTCAAACTCAAGAATCAGAAAGTGAAACAGATGAACAAACAGTTCAGAAAGCTCCAGGCTCGGAAATGTTAGCTTCCAATGAAACTGATACTAATCAGTCTGAGTTACATCAGTCTGACCAGGCTCAGTCTCAACATACTCAGACTGAACCCATTCAGACTGAAGAAGAAGAAGTTGCTGATCATAGCTCAGGAAACATCAAGACTGTAAGGGGACATCCAATTTCATCTGTTATTGGTTCCATAACTGAAGGTGTTAAAACAAGAAGAAAGAATGCCACAGCCAACTTTTGTTTCTACACCAACTTCTTAAGTCTGATGGAACCCAAGACTGTAGAACAAGCTCTGTTAGATGAAGACTGGGTTGAGGGTATGCAGGAAGAGCTTGGTGAATTCATAAGAAACAATGTCTGGAAAAAGGTCCCACGTCCACTACGCAAGACCATTATTGGCCTTAAATGGATCTTCAGAAACAAATTTGATCAGGATGGAGTAGTGATCAGGAACAAGGCCAGGCTGGTTGCTCAGGGATACAAACAGGAAGAAGGAATTGATTATGATGAAACCTTTGCTCCAGTGGCAAGAATTGAAGCAATCAGACTGTTTCTAGCATATGCAGCCTTCAAAGACTTCTTGGTCTATCAGATGGATGTAAAGAGTGCATTCTTAAATGGCGATTTGCAGGAGGAAGTATATGTGAAGCAGCCTCCAGGTTTTGTTGACCCAAACTTCCCTGATCATGTTTATAAGTTAAATAAAGCACTATATGGTCTCAAACAAGCTCCTAGAGCTTGGTATGAAACCTTGTCTGAATTTCTCATTAAAAATGATTTTAAAAGGGGTTCAATTGATAAAACTTTGTTTATCAAAAGGGAATCTGGTCATGTCATTCTGGTTCAGATTTATGTGGATGACATCATATTTGGATCCACAAATACCAAACTGTGCACTTGTTTCTCAGAACTTATGTGTAGTGAATACAGAATGAGCATGATGGGGGAACTTAATTTCTTTCTGGGTCTGCAAGTAGAACAAAAGGAGGATGGAATCTTTATAAACCAAAGCAAATATGTTCATGATTTAATCAAGAAATTTGGTTTTGCTACAAGTTCTGAAATGAAAACACCCATGAGTACCTCTGACAAATTACACAAGGATTCCTCTGGCAAGTCAGTCTGTCAAGCTACTTATAGAGGAATGATTGGTTCATTACTCTATCTGACTGCTAGCAGACCTGACATCATGTTTTCTACATGTCTGTGTGCACGTTATCAAGTTGACCCTAAGGAATCTCATCTTAAAGCTGTAAAGAGGATCTTCAGATATCTTAAGGGTACACCAAACCTTGGTTTATGGTACCCTAAAGATTCTGGTTTTGAACTAATTGGGTACTCAGATGCAGATTATGCAGGTTGTAAGCTTGACAGAAAGAGCACTTCAGGAGGGTGTCAGCTTCTAGGAGGCAAGCTGGTGAGTTGGTCTAGCAAGAAGCAAAACTCAGTTGCCACTTCCACCGCTGAAGCTGAGTATGTGGCTGCTGGAAGTTGTTGTGCACAGTTACTTTGGATGCAACATCAATTGGCTGATCTAGATATCCACATTCAAAACACACCCATCATGTGTGACAACAAGAGTGCTATTCAAATCACTGAGAATCCAGTATTCCATTCCAGGACTAAACATATTGAAATCAGGTATCATTTCATTAGAGACTGTGCGGAGAAAGGGAGACTGGAGTTCGTGGTAACAAATGATCAATTGGCAGACATATTCACCAAACCTCTGAGTGAGGAAAGGTTCTTCTATTTGTTAGGAGAACTTGGCATGTTAAACCCTTAGTATGATAAATTTCAAGTTTCGAGCTGACCACTAAGTCAGTCTGACTATTTTCAGTCTGACTAAACAGTCAGCTTCAGTATTCTAAGTCTGATCACCGTCCTCAGTCTCATTGTATTTTTGGAACAAATTTTTTTTCTGTAATTAATCATTAGATAATTTTTTTTTAATTTTTTATTTTAGTCAAGTCCCGTCAACGGTCATTCAATTGCAAGTTGAAAAATTCTAGGGGTCTAAATTGTATTTTTTTTTTGATTAGTTTAAAATCTTTGCTATATTAAAGCTAACCGAATTTCAAATTTCCTTAACCTAATTTTCTTCAGACTCTCTGATTATCTCTTTTCTAATGGCTAACCCTAATATGATGCTTCATGTTACTTCAAGAATGATTCCAGGTGCTGAGTTTCAACAACGAGTTCAAGTAAAAGACAACAATCGTGTGGCAACTTCTGACATTCCCGCCAATCGCCAAGGCAGGGGATTTGAAAAATTGATTCAGTTTATGAAGGCGCATCCTCTATATGGTGCATTCTTTTGTGCAAATACTATGTGTCCTCCAGTTCTATGTGAGTGGTGGTACACTTGCACTGCCAATGATGAACGAACTGCCATTACAGGCACCTACAACAATGGGCGTGACACGATTTCCATCACTGAAGAGACAATCCGAATTGCTTTACTTCTTCCAACACTTGCTGAAGCTGGAGAAGGTGGCTTTCAGGCTAGACGGAGCAAACAACAAGCTAGGGATGAAGTTTTCCCTCTCATTGGTCAGCCTGAAACACAGGGAGTAATTAAATACAATTTATTCACTGGGAAATGGAAATTTTTGTTTTCCATGATTACAAGATGCTTGGGGGGTAAATCAGGCAGTTTGGATCAGATGAATGAGTTTGAAACTCATCTGTTCCATGCTATGGTCACGGGTAGAAGAATCTCCTTTTCACAATTATATTTCGATGAGATTCTCTCCCTAGTTGTCAAACCAAAACGCCCTAATGATGTTCCATTCAAAATTGTTTTCTTGGTTTTGAAAATGATTTTGTTGGTTTTGAAAATCAGTTTGTTGGTCATAAACATACTCAACATGTTGATCAGCAGAATAATCGTACTCTGGAAACACATATCCAACATCTTGGGAGTTTTGAAAACCATGTTGGTTATTCCCATACTGATGTTGAGAGTTATGAAAATCACTTGGGTCATGACCATAATGATATTGTGAGTGTTGATAGTCATATGTGTCATGACCATAATGAGATTGAGAGTTTTGGAACTGGTCACCTGAGGACGATTCGATACCATGCACAGTGTGGATGGGTTGAACTTCGGTTTCAGCTTGGTCTCCGTCAGTCGTAGTTGGATTCACGACAAAAAGTGTAACTTTTACATTAGGGTTATTGACAACATAGATAATGAATTCTGTTGCATCGTCATCATCGCCAACCTCTAATAGATCATCACCGGATTTGTACGTTAACCTGAAACCCGAGTTAGCATTCAAAGACAGCTTTGCTGCTACACTAGCTTTCAACGACGAAAACGTAGAATCAATATGTATATGGAGGCTACGTTTGAATAACCCTTTGGGAAGATAACGAGCCTCTCCGTCTACCAGCTCCCACACCCCTCCCATACAAACATATATCTTAGTTTTTTGAGGATTGATATTCATAGTTTTTGTGTGTGATTGTTGTAAAGATATTAAACAAGAATGAGATGAAATAGAAATGAGATAGATTGTTGTAAAATGTATGAATTCTCACTGGTTTTTGTGTTGTTTATATAGAAGACTCAATGTACGTTGCATTTACTTTTTGTACGAAATGTAAGTTTGATTTGACAAAACACTGTAATTTTGACCGTTGAATGTACTTTTTGTACGGATCTCGCATAATTGATTACACCTCGCATTATTTGTTTATGCGAGGTGAATTATTATGATATGACTAGACACTGTAATTTTTTACGTTGCATTTACTTTTTGTACGAAGTGTAAGTTTGATTTGACTACACACTGTAATTTTAAACGTTTAATGTAATAAGACAACATAATTGAAAATACAAGAGCATACATTAGAAAATATTTTAAAATTTAAAAAACACAATTGAAATTACAAATCAACTTTCTTAATAGGTCACACTAGAAAAATATGTAGTGCAAAGATCTCAGAATACCAATGTTCAAGCCAACCTTCATCCTCTCGTTCAACAAAAGCTGCTTCAACGTCTCGAGGCAAAAAAAAACCTACTAAGTTGTCTCAAGCATTGGTCGATAATTTGTATGATGATTAGTTATTTGTAATATGATGTATTTTTATGTTCTAAAATGTAGTATTTTAATGTATTAACTAGTTACATTAACAAACATAGTGTGAAAATACAAAAAAACGCAAAAAACGCAAAAAATACATGGTTCGCATAATTTGATCGCATAAGGTGATCGCATATCGCATATGCATATGCATATGTGATATGCGATATGCGAACCATGTGACATTTTGTAAAAAATTTTGAAAATTTTGACATTTTGTAAAATAGCACCCCACTATTTTGACATTTTGGTAATTTGGCCTTGTTTTTTTATGTTGGTTTTCTTAGTACCTAAAAGTTGAAACTGCAAAAGAAAATGTTAAACACCTATCTAAAAATAAATAATAATAAAAAAATGAAAAATATAAAACAATTTAACTACGAAAAAGTAAAAACAAAACCCGGGTTGCCTCCCGAGAAGCGCTTGTTTTCAAACGAGTCCTTAGCTTGACTCGATATGCCCCCACTTACGACTTCAAGGAAAGTTCGAGATTTCTCTCGCCTTTCTTTCCCACGTGTTCTCCAAAAAGTATCGATTCTTCCTCCGACTCATGTCCAAAATGATCACCAAAAAGATATGCTTCCTTTCCAACATCGAGCATCTTATTCCGCTTTACCCAAGCATCATGCCACTCTTGAGCCTCGGAAAATAAAATACCTTCATCTCCTCGGTCATCATATCTACTAACATTGAGTTCCTTCGTCTTAAACTCGCTCCAAGACGTATCACTTTCGACATAGTCGAATTCCTGCAAAATATTTTCCTTTCCCCGACAAGTTAGTGAAAATAAATCAAAAGGGTCGTGATATGTACCTTGACAATTTTCCCCCAAACTTGAGTTTGATTCCTCAAGCTCTTCCTTAAATGGAATTCTTTCCTCCAAAAACGTTGCACCCGGATTATTGATTAAATATTCTATCTCTAGTAAATCTAAATCCGGGTCGGATTTCTCCAGTGTCATGCTCGTACGAGTCTTCTCAAATGCCTCCAACTCCATTTTCAAGATGGGATCAAAATCCTCTTGCTCCTCATCTTCCTCATCGTCAACCGCAACTTGTCCCCCAAGCATTTCCTGCACATCTAGGTCAAACATTTCATAAAAGTCGTCAATACGAAAACAGGTTTCCTGCACATCTACTGCAACGGTTGCAGCCCGTCGGTGCATCGGCATGTCCAATGGATCCAAAATATATAAATCTCGAATACCTACAAAGACAGAAACAAGAAAACCGTAAAACGCACCGGTGTAAATACAATAAAAAGCAACTTCCAAGTATATTAATACTCGAAAGGATCGTATCACAAATTCGAAACAAAAACTTAAAATCAGTCCCCGGCAGCGGCGCCAAAAACTTGATGTGTAAAATCTAGTTTAATAAACTCGACCTACTTGTAGACTTAATTACACACTTATAGGCAGTGGACCTATTCGTATATAATATAGCTTTAAGTAAGTAAAGGTTCGATCACAGGGACTAATTTAGTTTTTAACTTTGAATTAATAATACTTGTTTGTTTTTGGGTTTTTGTTGTCACGATTAATTAACTATTTAAACTAAAGAGTGATTATAAAATCGATTTAGAAAAAGTAATTGTTTGTTATCAAATAATGGAGAAAAACACTCGTTTGATACTTCACTTGAAATCTAGTTAAGTTTACGTAATTGAATGTATATTTAACTTCTAATGTATAGTAAAATTCCTCTCGAATACCTTACTAACTTTAACTATTTCAAACTATAATGTTCCTCTCGAATACAGTTATAATTATCAACAATTAAGCATTAATTAACAAGTCGGTGTTCTATGATTTAATCTTATAAAGTTTCCTCTCGAATAACTTTTCTAATTACTAAGTCCTCTCGAATCTTATTAATTAGACTTACTCGTTCACGTTTAATTACCTAAGTTGTTATTACTAGGTCCTCTCGAATCCTAACAATTTTAAACAAATTAAAGACCGATTGATTATTTCATACAATTTATTTAACCTATCTAGATTCCTCTCGAATACCTAGAATGTTGATTAATTAGTTTGTATATAAACAACTTTATGATAATATATTAAAATTTAAACAAAAAGGATCTACGATTAAACATAAACACCTAAACATTCAAAAACGAAACAAAACCGTCAAACAAGATCCATTATTCAAACGAGCATTCAAAAGTGTTTAGCTACTCATATTAAAGTTCAAAATAGCATATAAAAGTAGAGAAAACATACTAAAAATCTGGAATAAAAGAGTAAGAAACAAACTAGGAAAGTTGCAAAACGTGTCGTGATCGAATTGTAATCGTACTCCGACTCTAACTCTTTTTCTTGCTCTCCAAGCTTCCAAACCGAGATCTCCAGCTCCAAATATTGATAAGAACCGAATGAATGATATTCTGGATGATTTGGGTTGGTATTTATAGGCAAAAATCGATAGAATTCGTGTTTGAGTCGAACTCCAATTTTGCTGAAAACAACGCAGTGCGTCGTTGTGATGGTTAGGACGGCGCTGTGGGTGCCAAATTTCCCAATATTCAAAATTTACAAAATGTAGCTCTCTCTTTCTTCTTTATTCTCCAATTTGAATCACCTAAATCGGATATCGTATGAAGAAGTTATGATCAAAACGGTAGAGGTGGTACTGCGTCGTTCTCCTTGTCATATTTCACTATTTTTCGTCTTTTAAGCTCATTTCTTCCACCATTTCCACTTCCCAATCATATAAACCTGTAAAATAGACAAAACAACTTTTCCACACGATTAAATGCAAAAACCTATCCTATCCATCATGTTTAATATGAAAAATGACCGAATATCGCATAGAAATAAACATATAAATATGCGATATCAGTATTGTATTTTTTTTTATTATATATTTTTGTATTTTTATTTTAATTATTGTAGTTTTGTTTTTTATTTTAATAAAATGTATTATTTATTTCTTTTAAATCTTTTAAGAAAAAAAAAATTAAATTGGGTCCCACAACTCCCACAACCTCCACAACCCTCATTATCATACCACCCAACAATCTCACAATCCTCATTCTCACTGCCCGTCAGCAACTTTTTCCCCACAACCCCCACAACCCACATTGTCACTCATTATCACTCCGGGTGCTCTAAATAACTTATATAAAAAGTTAAAAAGGTTAAAATGGTTGAAAACGTAAAAATTGGCATAATATACAAGTTAATGACATGTAAATAGGTTATTAGTTATCTTAACCTAAAAAATGAATGTTATGAACTTATGTAAAAACCGGATAATTTTCATATAGGAAATATTAGTAAATTCCTACCGAAAATGTTATTCTCATATTTTTGGACATTTTGGACTTTTGACCTAAGTATTTTATATAAATTCTCATTTTAAACACTTTTGGTAAAAATGACTAGATATTATGTAAAACCTTACACAATTACTATATGTATAAACTTATATAAGTTACATAGACATAAATACGGACTAATATACATAATATCAGAAAACAACACTCTAGACATATTCACATAAGACTTAAACCAGCTTAACTCTAAAACCTAAAAAGTTAAAATTCGGTTTTTGCCACTGTTGCCCTACTGCGCCGCAGTGGCTTGGTCACAAACACAGTGCGACGCCCTGATGTCCCTGTGCGCCGCAGTGTTTGGTCACAAACTCAGTGCGACACACTGAATGTCCCAGTGCGTCGCATAAGCTGCTGATGTCGTAACTTCGCGTATTTTGAACGAAAATAAGTATACATAAACATATATTATTATATATAAAGTAATATACACTGACAAATATACGTCTTAGACTCAAAACGTAATCGCAAATCTTAAACGTGATATATATTTCTACATTATTCTCAAAACATACGTATTTTCGACAAATATACCTTTTCCTTAAATACGATCGAAATCTTGGATTTTAAACCTTATCTTTCGTCAAACTTTCATAAATTTGTTTTCAAATTATTTTTCCTCAAAATATTTAAATGATTTCTTAAATTATTCAAAAATATCAAAAGTTGACTTTTAGTTGACTTTGACTCCTTTCCAAAATCGTTGACTTTGACCAAGTCAACTATCCTTTGATGTTGACTGTGGTTGACTTCGACTAAAATTTAGTATCAATATTCTTTTCAACCGATATTTATGTTAGTCATTTTCGGCTCGAAATATCATTAATTTCTAATCGTCTTTATAGACTTAAATAATCAATATCTTCTAGTAGTCATTATTGACTCGAAATATCAAATATCTTTTACTAGTCACTTTGACACGAAATATCGCTATCTTTTTATTCGAGATCTTTAACTCGATATATTATTCTTTCGAACACTTTTAAAATATAACATATAATACAACGTTAATCATTTAAAGCAGAACCCTACTACGTTATAGATACTTAGACTTTCGATGTCTTTATGCTAGCGCACTTAGGTGGTGGAGCGTTATTCTCCTGACTTTGGTCTACCTGATGTATTTTCGCTTATTCGTGAGTTATTCGTTGCCCCTTTTTACTGCTTTTATACTGGGCATGATTAGCGTTATTTTAACTTAATTATATATTGTTTATACAAATGTAGATTATGATGCCTTAGATTTAGCGTTACCTTTACTTATATGGCCTTAGTGGTAGTATAAGGCCCCGTTACACGCTTGTCAACTATATTTGAGCCACCTATATATATATATATATATATATATATATATATATATATACTAGTCTAGTACCCGCGCGATGCGGCGACGGCGATGAAGTTGATTTCGTAAAATGGTTTTGCGGCTACAGTTTTCAGTAGTTTTTAATCCGTCTCGTGATCCATATGTTAAGTATAACACTTTCGGTTGTTTTTCAGTCGTCATGTGATATGAATATAGAAACATATATAATATAAAATTGTATTGGATTTATATTGAAAATGTAAAAAATAAAATTACAAAATCGAAACAAAAGAATAGCATTCAACCAACAATCTCTCTAATCTATTCAGACTAAACATGTACTTCATTCATCACGTAAAACTTCTCGATACACAACATTTGAGGTGAATACTCCGTCTCGTTTAAAGTCTTTAACATGATTAACTAATACCTTTGTATTTTCACGTGATATCCCTCTTGACAAAGCCACATAAAGTTGTCCATGTGAAAACACGGAGTCCGGTAGGTAAACACCAACGTGCGGAATTGTTTGACCTTGTGCTTTATTGATTGTCATGGCAAAACTAAGTCGAATGGGAAACTGTTTTCGCTTTAGTTTAAAAGGGAACATGTCGTCGTCAGACGGACATAGAGGAATTTTTGGCAAGAATACTCTCTTTCCACTATGTTGGCCAACAGCTATTTCTGCATCGATGACATTGCGTTGGAAACCTTTGCATATCAATCTTGTGCCATTACATAAACCATGTGATGGATCAATATTACGTAATAGTATTATGGGGCATCCAATTTTAAGTCGAAGTTTGTGAGGGGGCAAACCACTAATAGTTAGAGAGTTTAAGAATTCCACTGGATAGAAGTTGTTAGTATCATCTTCGGCTTCGTCAAAACTATAGTAAACTTTTTCCTCTCCATGAAAGTTTTCAATCATTTGATCATTAATCTCGTCAACACTCTCGTTTTTTGTTGATAATATTGCTCTAGAAATTATATAATCCGAAGAATATGCGTTGTTGTGCATTGAAGGGAAGATTGCATTTATCAAATCTTTTTTAGAGTTTTCTTTATCGGTGTAAGGAATTGTCATGTCATCGGGTATGCGGATAAAGTTTCCTTCAATCGATTCTTCATTTCCGTCACCTACTCTTAAAAGAAAATCTGAAAACCACGGATCTGTTAGTGCTCTCATATTTATGCTCAACCGCATCTTTTTAGTCAACAACCAGAGAGGTGACATTCGAAAACTGGAGTCTACAATTTGCGCTCGAGTACCGCGTTTAATGACGGGCAAAACCTGTCTGAAATCACCTCCCAAAATCATTATCTTTCCACCAAATGGGAGTCTCACCCCCACAATGTCTTGTAATGTTCGATCTACTGCCTCTATTGCTTGTCTTTTTGCCATCGATGCTTCATCCCATATTATTATTTTCGATGACCTAAGAAGTTCAGCAGCCCCACTTTGTTTCTTGATGTTGCACATTGAATTATTATTAAGATTAAGAGGAATCTTAAATCTTGAATGAGCCGTTCTACCACCTGGCATGTTATTAGCTGCAGCACCTGACGAAGCTGTAGCAACTGCAATAAGACCACGTGAACGAACCTCAGCAAGCAAAGCTTTGTACAAAAATGTTTTTCCTGTTCCACCTGGTCCATCTATAAAGAAAACCCCTGGAGAATCATTATCCACATGCCTCATTATCTCATCAAACGCAGTTTTTTGGTCCGGATTAAGTGAATGTTTGGCACACAAGTGTTCGGATTCCACAACTATGGCATATTCCTCTTGCAACTCACGGTAACGTACAGACTGTAAATTGACGTCTGCAGTTATGTTAGGAAGATCAAAATCACTAAGATTTTTGCCCATTGATTGAAGAAAGACCCGTATGTCAGTAAGAACCAAATTCTGAACTCGCTCAACACTTTCACAATGTAACCTATGATCTTCAGATAATGACTCAAAGTGGTCATTCCATAACTTGCGAACATCCCCGGGCTCACAAAAAATCATTATAGTCGCAAATAACCTTCTAAGAGCATTGGGAAATTGAAATAAAGAGGCTTCCATGAGACATTGCGATAAACTATCATCATTTTCTATTAAACCTAACTCAAGAGCCGCTTTTCTAAATGTAGTGTGGTTTACATTGTTAATTGTGCAAAGATCTTCAAAGGAAGTAGGCCCTTTAATATTTAACAGAAGTAGACGTAAGTAGTACCGTTCTCCTTCAGCTGGATTAGCAGAAACCAAACGACCTCTTTGTGGTGGTCCAAAACGAGGATTCCAACTACGTGATGTTCCATTCCATGTGAAGTGTTTCGGAAAATCTTTATACAAATACTGTCTTGCTGTTCCATTGATTCTATTCATCTCGAAAAAAGCAGTCAACATTGATCTCTTATCTCTCTCCCTATCAACAATTTCAGACATAATATCGTTGTCTTTAAATCTAACCAACTGCTTATTAGGGAGATGAAGTTGCAAAGCCAAAACAGAAGGATGGATTTGAGAAAGAGGGAAGGAAAAGATCCGCCATAATGCCTCGGAAGGGGAGACATAACGGGCATCTTGAAATCTCTTTATCTCATTAATAACCTCATGTGGAGCGTCTTGATCGATTTGGACAACCTGTTTGTCATGTCCTTTGTAAACATATTTGAACATATATTTCACAGACTTTATACTTGAGCAAACCTCAACATTTATGTGGCAGTTGAACATCATTAACAGCTTTGGGTTATACGGGACAACCCACCTATTATCAAGAGTTTTTCCCCGTACATTGACCTTAATTCCGTTGTCTCTCCTTCGATATAATGGATATGCATCTTCACCTTGTGTTGTTTGCTCATTGAATTGCCTAGGATAATGAAAGCGACATTGTTTTGGATCACCTTGCATACAAGGACTGTCTGTTCGTAAATGTCCGCAAGGACCATGAATCATATGTTTCAAAACAATCTCGTGCATTTTGGGATGTTTTATCCGGTCGGGAATTTCGGCACACACGATCTTATCATAATGGTCTGGATTGTTAATCTTGTATTGTGCTTTCATTATGAGGAGGAAATGAGCATGCGGCAAACCACGCTTTTGAAACTCAATGACATAGACATATGCCTTAACTTCTCCGAGGAGATGTTTTTTAAAGAGTAGTTCCTTAAGATCCTCTAACTTAGCACGAAACACTCTTGAAACAAGCTCTGGACGATCTTGTGCGGTTTGACCAACTTTTAAATTATCACTTATCTCCTGCCACTGAGGATTACATGTCATTGTAAGGAATATATCAGGCTTCCCGTCATCTTGAACTAAAGTCATGGCATCCAGAAATCGACGTCGCATGTCACGAGGCCCACCGATAAAAGATGCAGGCAACACAATGCGTTGTCCAACTCTACTTGGTTGAACCTCACCGGCGTTGACACAATCTACAATTCCTTGGTACAAATCCGCTCTTATCTTTGCTTGGTTTCTTTCACAAAATTGTAAACGGGAAGTCTCAATCTTTATGTAAACATCTACCACAAATTGTTGTAACAATCTCCCCCCAAATAGAAGCACATTCTCAGTAGATCGAATTTGGAACTTGTAAGAATAGTATTCCCTCATAGCCACGGTTTTCCTAACACTTCGTGTGTTAGCCTCTGCGCACAATGGTGATATATCGAAAAAATAATAATTAATTACACCTACATATATATATATCAGAAAAATATATTAGAATATTGTTGGTACCTTCCGTTTCTTCCGCCATGTGGTCACTATTATCAATTTCATTGAGTAATACTCCGTGACGTGGAATATTATTATGCCATCCCGAGTCACCATTTGGAAAAAATAAAGGATACGATAACGGATCGTAACAACCGAAGTACGATTGAATATTTTGACTGTATTCAGATCTACCGTAGACAACAATACTTCTTTTGTACGAAGTGATATTGTCATTGCCTTCAACCCAAATACCTGCAACCTATAAAATGGTATATCAATTATAAGTAAATAATATATATGTTAACTTTAGATAAATAAAATAACATATTATTAGGTAAACCTCGGATGTGGTTGGTCGATTGTACACCCTTTGGTCGACTTCCACTGACGTATTTAAAGTGACTCGGTAGTTGTCAAGTGGTCCTAGTTCAGCAAGGCTTCGAAACGTTCTAACATACGGGTTTGATGAAAGAACACGAGTCAACCTCTCTGTGATATCTCTATCAAGATTTGGCCATTGAAGTCTATGATCCAACTCAGTTTCAGGATCATAAAAATATAACTGTAAGTACCTAGGTTTTCCATCCCTTGAGACTAACTGGTCAATTTTGTGATATATTCCTTTGTGTGCACGAAACGTATATACACCGCCTGTCATATTCGTCATGGTTTTATCTAATGTTACACCCATTGAGGCGAAAGAAAAGTTGGTGTTGTAAGCACGTATGTTTTGCCTGAACATTTTTCCAGTTTCATCTTGAGATGTAAAGAGACGATATAGTTCATTCGGAATTTCAGTGTTTGCCAACTTTGTCTTTCCACTCATGCAACAAAAGGTAGGAAATTCAAATTTGAATCGTTTTGCTCCACAGTGAGGACATGGACTTCGTTGTTTTAAGACACGATGCTCTGTAGGTATGCCTTCATAAACAAAGTTATACGGATCCTCTTGTTGATTGTCATCTCGGATCGATGACGGATCCACAACTTCATCAAACAAAGGTAATAGTGTACGAGGTTGAAGTTGAATACCTATTAAATTATACTGTATTGAGTAACATCTTAAAAATTTTCAAGTTGTTAAAGGTGAGATTGTTTAATAAATAGAAACCTGTTGATAGTGGTTGCATCACTTCATCAAATAAAAGGAGAGGTACACGAGGTTGAACACGAAGACCTATATTACAAAACAATATAATGAAAATGATTCCTTTATTATTAACTTAATAAGCTATAATAATAGAAAAAGTGCATTATTTTATTTTACCACTAAAACTTTCATGAGTCAACTCTGAACACGTTTCTGTAATATCTTCGGTATCGATAATATTCGTCACTTCTGTGGTAACTCGGTTGGTTAACGTTGTTGAAACCGCTATGTTTTTCTCCTTTCTTCGTAGATAGTAGTTTCTGTTATAACAAACTCTATTTTCTTTGTCTCTCTCTGATGAGGTAGGTAAGGTGCTCGGTGTAGTTTCACTTGTCGGCGTAGTTTCACTTGTCGGCGTATTTTGATTTTCACTTGTTGGCGTATTTTCACTCGTCCAAGTTTGATTAATTTGACTACTACTCGAAAGTCGCCCTTGAATCTCTTTACATCTCGCATAATATTGTTTATTATACTGTTTTCGTTTTTCAGTTGAGGCAGATGCGACATTCTTGTTTGACAATTGTGTCATTTGACTACTATTTGAGATTAACATATCACTGTTAGTTTGTAATGTTCCTAATGGTATCCTTTCAAGCGATGTACAACTCAATGGAGTTATTGACACATCACGTTGAGAGACATCACCATTACAAACTTTTGATATTTTGTTATTCTCTTTGCGCTTAGCATAATATCGTCTATTGTACTCTTTACGTTTTTCAGAAGATGTAGATGTTGTATCCCCACGTTTTTGTTCTTCATGATTCATCGTAAATAAAACTACCTTGTAAATTAAAATGATAATATTGAGATATATGTTCTAATCTTAACTACATTATAAGGCATAACTACATATTACAAACAATTTAGACTAATAGTTCATAATCATTAAACATAAAGTTCATAATCATTACACATACATATGAAGTTGAAATACAATTAACATTACATTAATAATAGTTCATAATCATTAAACATAAAGTTCATACATTCAAAGTTTTAAAACATTTAAATATATAAAATACATGAAAATTGATAATAAAAGTTACAATAGATATAGATTTGATAATAAAAATCTAGAAATTTCTAATAACATTAGCTTCTGGGATATCTGGATTGAACTTTATCTCTGATATAGATGTAGTTTCCAACGAATTAGCTGAAATTTATATATTATCCATATAAAATAAAGTTAAGATTATTAATTTGATATCGTAATGTTTTTTTGAATTTAAATGCAAATTGTTAGTTTGACAAAATGGATTAATAACTTACGTGGAACTCTTCGATCGATTGTAACCCGAGATACATGAATTATTTGGTTAAGATATATTGACATTGCTAACCAAACTGGTAATGCGTCCCAAGATATCTTGATGACCAAATTAATAGAACTTCCTTTGTACAATATTTTTAGTTATTAAAATATGTTGTTTATTACAATTATTAAATATATTATAGGTATATTAACTTATGTTGAATCTCGTATTAGAACTCTACATCGACTTGATCCGTCCTTAATAAGCTCTCCAGAAATCACTTTTCCGACTACATCTACATTCCATTTAAATCCAAAAATATTATTGAGATGTTTTTATTTTTATGGATGTTTATATTAAATTAAAATAATAAGGTAAATTACCGACTAAAATCTTCCGATTGTTATGATCATTTAGAATATCCAACACGGAATTCACCATAGGAAAAGAAGGAAACGGATGATCAATTTCTTCGGGCAAAAGTGTGAGTTTGGTTTTTTTGGTAATTGCAATGTACTCATCATCCCACAAAAAAATTTGATTCTCAAATCGTGGGAGACGATCATCCATTAATGGATAAATTTGGAAGAAGTTTAAAGAAAATACTCGACCAACCAAATCTGAAACTTGATAAAATTCCATTAAGTGTTGGGGGACGATTGCCAACATTTTTCGTCGCTAAAAAAAAAATGTAACATTGTTAATATTATAAGTTTTATTATTATTGTAATGTAATAAATTTAATAAAAGTAATTTTTTGGAACTTACACTTTCGTCAAATAACAGAATTAATTTTCTTTTGTTATACATGTCTTCCCAAACGTATTGAACACGCACACGGGTAAGACAAGACAACAAGGAATGCGTTTCGATTGCATTAAATGTATCATATACCCAAGGATACTCCATATCTACAAAATATAATTCTTTTTTTTTAAATTTGAATTTGTAATTATTAAATTTGTGATATAATTGTTCAACAATAATTAAATAATATAGTTTGTAGTTATAAGTTTAGTATATAAGTAAAGTTGTTTTGATATATATATAACTTAATTCTGTATAAGATAAAAACATTTTGTGAATGATTATGGGTGAAAACATTTTAAGAAATATGTACATAAAAACATACAATTTAAATCATAAACCTAAGTCTTAGATAGAGAATCTGCGAAATCTTTTATAATAAAATCCGCAATTAAACACTCATAACACTAGTCAATTTATGTGATCATTTTTTTTCCGGTTAATCTAACATACTAAAAGTACCAATTACATAAATATTTTTTCGACCATTTTTTTCGACCATTTTAATCTAACATACACTTGTAAATTACTATTGTCTTTCTTATGTAATCTTGTAATGTTACAATTTTAAAACTATTATTGTCTTTCGAATAATCTGTTTTTAGACTGTTTTTAGATTTTTAGACTAAAATAATCTGTTTATAGATTAAAATAATATGCTTTTAAAATAATTAGTTTTTAATACATATTTGGATTATTTTAATTTGAAAACAGATTATTTTATAAACAGATTATTTTAGTCTAAAAACAGATTTTTTATAAACAGATTATTTTATAAACGATTAACACATTATTTTAATTTGTATGTAGAAAAATCTGTTTTTAAAATTTATTTGAAATTTTTTTTTTTTGTCCAAATAAATTTCAGAAACAGATTATTCTACATAAAAATTAAAATAATCTGTTTATAAATTAAAATAATATGTTTAAAAAAGATTATTATAATCAGTTAAAAACAGATTATTTTATATAAAAATTAAAGCAAGACTTTTTTTTTCCTAAATTTGAGCCTAAACTATCATGTTATATATTCGGTAACATAAGAAAAACAAAACATACAAGGTAGTTTACATAAGAACAACATAACATACAAAAAAACAGAATTGAAAATGAAATTACATACAAATGGAAATTTAACCTAAAATAATCTGTTATTAAAATTTATTTGAACAAAATTTCGAAAAGTGTTTTTAATATACTCAAAAAGATTAAAAATTTTCAAAATTTCAAACTTTTTGAATACTTTTTTAAAACATTTCGAAATTTTGTTCAAATAAATTTTAAAAACAGATTATTAGAGGTGAACATACAAGGAAGTTTACATACATATAAAAGGGAAATGAAAATGGAAATTACATACAAATGTAAATTTATATACAAATTACAAAACAAGTAAACATATAACATAGAAATAACAAAAAAATAAAATACTAAAATTATAAAAGAAATGCAAACCGGTAATTCGAGATTGATGTGTAAAAGGTTGAGAATAAACCGATATAAAACTCCTTTAAGGTAAATAAAAGTAGAAAATATTTCTAGTTGAGGTTGAACAAAGTGATTATAAGATTGTTATTTATAAAAAAAATTAAAGCGGGAAAAATTAAAATTTTAAAAAAAATTCAAAAAGTTTGAAATTTTAAAAAAAATTCAAAAAGTTTGAAATTTTTCAAAATTTTCAAAAAGTTTATGAAGATTTTGAAAAATTTCAAACTTTTTGAATATATTTAAAAATTTGAATTTTTCCCGCTTTAAGTTTTTCATAAATACTAATGTTATACTGATTTTTTTATAAAAACATATTATTTTAGGTTTAATAATCTGTTTTAAAATTTATTTGGACAAGTTTAATAATCTGTTTTTAATAATCTGTTTTTATATAATCTGTTTTTATATAATCTGTTCTTAATAATATGTTTTTAATAATCTGTTTTCATAAATTTATTTGAACAAGTTTAATAATCTGTTTATATAAAAACAGATTACTTTCTTATAAAACAGATTATTTTAGGTTTAATAATTTGTTTCACTTTTTTATAGAAACAATTTTTAATCTGATTTTAAAATTTATTTCGAAAACAGTTTGGAAACTTTTTAAAATATTCAAAAAGTTTGAAAATTTAAAAATTTTCAAACTTTTTGAATATTTTTAAAAAATTTCGAAATTTTTGTCTAAATAAATTTTTAAAACAGATTATTTTAGATTAACAAAACATGATAATAAACCGTGATACTCAATAAACTTGACATTTGGCTCAGAAATCGTTAAAAATGGCTGCTACATGTAGTTGCATTTAATTAATACCATCAAACAAGTTGCCAAGCCATTATAAATTTTACATTATCATATTACTCAAAAAAAACCACACGATATCATCATTGCCTCTTAGAATTTAAATAACTTAATTCAATCATCGACCTCATATATTTTTAATATAATCATTGGTCTCATAATATATCAATTCATCGACCTCATATATTTTTAATATAATCATTGGTCTCATAATAAGATTAAAACAACAAATAAAAATAAAATTTACCTTTCATTTAATCATATTCTAACTGATTTCCACGGGAGTCACCCGAAAGAAAACTGCCAACATAACCACAAAACCGGCATGAAATAATGGTTTACTGGCGGCTCAAGATCGCCAAAAAAACCACATAACAACAACCCTCTAAACCGCCATACAAACCACCAAAAGCCACCGGATCCATCAAATACCGGCGGCTTAAGGTTTACCGGATCCACCAAATTCCAAGAACAGCTCCACCATGAAAAAATCAAAAAAACAAAGAAATGATTAATTTTCTGAGAATGTAGTAAAAATTAAAACACCAAATGAAAATTAATTTACCTGAATTCTTCCCGAAAATTTACCTGAATTAAATTTTCTGAGAACAGCTCACCATACATCGAATTCTTCCCGAAAATCTTCTAAACTACACCATTCTGCATCACAAGAAAGCCACCGTATCAAAACTGCCATCAAAACCACACAAAAAAATACCTTATTACATATTTATCACAAGAAAGCCACTGTATTTTCTAAACCACACCATTAAATAGGGACTAAAGAAAGAATACCTTATTACATGAATAGAGAAGCACCGAATCAAAACCACAAAAAAGCCACCGTATAAAAACTGCCATCAAAACCACAAAAAGCCACCGTATCCACCAAAACCGCCATCTTGAGCCGCCATCAAAACCGCCATCAAAACCACCACCAAAACCGCCTGAAAAGAGTGGAAAACACCGCCATCAAAACCGCCATCAAAACCGCCACCAAAACCGCCATCCAATAAACATTATCAATCAACAGATTTAGCGTTACCTTTACTTATATGGCCTTAGATTTAGCGTAGATTATGATGCCTTAGATTTAGCGTTACCTTTACTTATATGGCCTTAGTGGTAGTATAAGGCCCCGTTACACGCTTGTCAACTATATTTGAGCCACCGATATATATATATATATATATATATATATATATATATATATATATATATATATATATATATATATATATGGGTCTAACAAACCGTCATCGCTGATATGGGATTTTGTCTGTGTGCGGTCCCTGTGAGTCAATGTTATTACCGTAGTTATTCGAAAATGACCTTAGTTTAACACACTAAGGTGTGAGTTGTTGCCTTGATTGTTAGGTTCAGGTGTATTACTATTCTAAGTTTTATGCATGATTCTTATTTTTTTATAATTCAGGATATACATTTTTACTAATGGTTTTCTAAACATATTTCTTTTTGGGTCGAAACCTTTTAATACTTAATGGTTTTATAAAAATGCGAATAACCCACCAACTTTATGTTGACGTCTTATTTTTAATGTTTTTTGGGGATTTGAGGTTACCTTTGCTGATGCATGCTTTTGTGACTACGTGGATCATTTGCTTGGAACTTGTTTTGTTTGATTTAGTTCCGTTAGGATCCATATGATGTCTTATGTATTTTATTTATTTCGGATTTATGTAAACTTTTGTATTTCGAAACTTATATTAATTCGATGATGCTTTTGTCATTTATATTGTTGTAACCTTGAAACTCTGATATTACTGATACTGTCTACATCTCGGGTTTCCGCGTGAGCAGAGTGTGACACATACTGCCCAATTGGATGTCCCTGTGACCCCGAACCGTTATACTTGTCTTTCGAAAAAACACATATTAATCTTTTACTAATTTCTTCAACTATAAGTTTAACACATATAATAATAATATCATTTTAATTATATTTTTAATGAATTAGTGACATTTGACAAAAATCACAACTTTTTCTCGTATTTACAAAGTTTATTTTAATACATTTGCACATATGTGTCATTGTAATTATTAGGTTGAATTTTGAGAAAAAACGAATTTTCAAAATCGATCCGACCGAATTGTAATTTGGTTCAGTTTGATTTGGATCTTAAGTTTGTTTGGATGGTTCAGATTCTTATTTTAGGAACCGAAATCTAATTGGATCGGATTAATCTAAATGGATCGGATTAAACCGGCCCATCCAAACGAACACCCCTATATACCGTTGAGACTATAGGGTTTTTCTCTATATTTTGATTTAAACTTTGACGAAATATGTTATATGATATGGATGGGGTATTTTTTGTCCGGAAAATTCTCATTTTTAACTACTACAACTTTCGATTTTTTTTTTATCAAAACATAGAAAAATACAATAGTTAATGGTATTATTATTTTAGCCTTTCCGCTTCTTCATTTGCAATAAACCAACAATTCCTCCACCACTCTTCTCTACTTTCGGCCACCTCACTTCCACAGCCGCTGACGCAGACCGGCATTCTTCCACACTGTCACCTCAACCGGATACCAAAAATTACATCAACATTTACCGACTCTCATTATCTTAAATGTTAAAATTATCAAAATCAATCAAAAGAGTATTGGAATAAATAATTGAACAAAATAGTTAGCCAATTTCATCATATATGCTCCTTTTCACAAATAAAGTCTTCAATTCTTGCAACAACAAGTGAAAATTTTAATTTTTCTATGAAAGCGAGTTTTCATCATCAAATTATATATATATATATATATATATATATATATATATATATATATATATATATATATAGAGAGAGAGAGAGAGAGAGAGAGATTTAGGAGTTTTTCTTTTTACTTTTCTTCTAATGTGGATGTTGTGATAAATGGAGATCACAGATGATTTGGTGGCATTTCTTCATAGGAAAAGAAATTGAGCAAATTGAAAAGCGCTAATTTTAATGGGTTTTTCTTTGGCTGTGATTTTTACGAATTAAGCGGAAAGGGTGGCGTGAAAGTAAGGTTGTATCGGATTTTTAGTGAGTACGTCCGGAAGGGATGAGTTTGTTTGATATAAAATTAATTTTCATGATGTAATTATAATAGTCTTTTTGGAAGTAGAAAAGGGAGTAAAACAATCATAGGGGTATAATTGTCTTTATACATTCAACATTCATTCAACTTAAGTGTATGAAACAAATATGTAAGTGTAAAAATCATCTCCTAGGGAGGTGATATATTCACTTATTATTTTACTTGCCCCACTTAAGTGTTATGTATTTTTACATATATACCCTCATAGTCTTTTCATATAAATCTTACTTTCTTTCCGTATCTCCATCGCTCATGGCCTGATCGGATTTTTGCGATATTGTTTAACAACATAATCAATAATATCTTAAGAAGAATTATAAAAGTATTATTCGAGACTTTTAGTCTTTCACGGTAGTCATAGTAATATTATTCTTACCCGCCGATGAAAAGAATCATGATAGACGCTGACATTGATGTGCCATTACACTCATTTTTTGTGAATTGAACGGGATTTCCATTTTATCAAAATTGTGTCTTTCCTGTTGGGCCTTTTTTTTTTGATTTGTTTGGTTTTGGCTTCGATGGTTTTAGTTATTAAGGTAAAATTGGTTTGAAAAATTGATGTTAGTTGAGGTTGTTGGTGATGTGGTATAAATCAAATCAATGGATTGTTGTTCATGAGTTTTTTGATTGTCTGTTGTGTTTTGATATCCAGGGGATAATAGAATGAAAGAGAAGGATAAAATAGGTTGTGAGGGCAAATAGGTAAAAGCACATTGTTTTATAGTATGAGAAGTAAAATCAAAAGTAAAGATATCATCTCCCATAATTATATGATATTTGTGACATCAACATATTATAGTGTACGTGTGTTGTAACTAGATTACCAAATATGAGTAGATCAATTACAACATATGCTAACTACATCATTTAAAAATTAGATAGGACATTTGTTTCAAAGTTAAGACTAGGTTCTTCAAAAGACTTGATAATTACATTGTTTATATTGTTAGAAAAGTACAAAGAAACCTCATTTCAAGATTATCATCAACCACTTCAAAATCACAAGTCCCTTCGATCAATTTCATTCCTAGTATATAATATTCAGCTACATTTGCACAAGTTCTTCTTGCCAGACACAAATGTTCTAAGAATAACCATAGCACAAATGAGCCCCAACCAACTTTTAGGGGACACATAAAACTATGGTTTACGAACTAAGTTTACTTTCTTATGTATATGTTTTATTTGCTTACGCTAAGTTGTATAAAGTATCTTATAAGAACTAATGAATGAACTATAGTTCATAGGTGATTTACAAAGATCATCAATTTCAATTATAGTAAAGCATCAAACGCGATGAAAATATAAAAAATTTAGACAAAAGAAATATTCATGTAAGATTTTGTTTTTTTCATTTACATCTCCAAAATTTATCCAAATTTTTGTGATTCTGGAAAAGAAAAAAAAAAGGAAAAAAACATGCAATTTGAGAAAGGAATGAGACTATAAAAGTTGAAAAGTTAGTCCTCTGACAAAATATCACATCAAGATCATATAGAGTGTGATTTTATTTAAGTATACGAATAATTTTCATACATTTTGCGAGTCTCATTTTCGGCTATACTCAAGCCAAGTAAGTACGACCCACGATTATTATTATTTTTTCAAATTAGCACACCCAAATGACTGGAAAGCCCTTGGTGTCTGAAATAGATTTGCTGGATAATGGGTAAAATTGGATGATTTTGTACGACTTGAGTTGGGGATTGACTTAAAACATTTTTTTGTCCAAATAATCTATAATATTATAACATTAATGGGTCAAATATGATAATATTTTATACTTTGAATGATATGATTTAATGGGGTTTATGAGTTGAAAATACACTTTTGATAACATTTGGATAGAATGATTTAATAGGTCTTATGCGCTGAAGATTAGAGACTAAAAGTGGGTAAAATCTGTTAAGATTCATTATTAGCAGCTCGAAGATAATATGCATTTGAACACTTAATCTTATTGCCTTTTTTTTAATCAAAACATATATCTGTGGAAAGTAGTCACTACAAATTTTTAATCACCAAAAATCTAGTGAAAATAAATGACTTTAGAGCTATTAATATGAAAAAAATGGTAAAGGCGTATACCATTGACACGGGCCACTTTGTGACCGGACCCCCTACCCAGCAAATGAAGCATTCCCCGGTAAATATCCTAACAATGGTACCCATCACCTTGCTTGGACTCGAACACGAGACCTGCATATTTCAGCACAAGGGTGGGCCCAAGGTTTTTACGGATGCTGGTGGCCACCAGACTATGTCTGATGGTTAGAGCTATTAATATGTTAAGATGAAAAATTAAAACTTATGCAAAAAAGGATAACTATTATTAGAGACGCTATACAGGTGAAAACACTTTGAAGAAAAGTTAGAGAGTGTTTAATTGGTTTCACTTACTTAAGAAGGTTTTAACTTTTTTGGCTTTTGCTTTATAATGTGAAGAGAATAAGCTTTTTTGAAAAATCCTTCCATTTTGGCTTTTAAAAAAAAAGCTAAGATAGAATGTGTTTGGATAAAAATAAAATAAATGAAGATGGCTTAACGTCGAGAAGTAAAACAATATCATGTTTCTAATAAAAGCTAACCCGGATATATCCACAATTTCATTTAACTAATCTTAAATAATAGAGGAGCCAATCTTAACCGGTTCTCCTAATTACAACTCACCTACTTCATTTGGACTATTAAACACAAATAAATATTTTATATGATTAATAATAATTATTAAAACCCTAAAAGGTATAACCTGCTATAACTGTAGTAATATCAACTAATTGTTTTAAAAGTTAATGTCACATAAATACATTTAACTTACACTTTATATCAAGGTTATACGCAAACTCGTTTTATTGTCTAATACCCAAATTTCAATTTTATTTTTAAATATCATACTTATGGTAACGGGTTACCGGTAAAAACGGTAACCCCTTTCCACGTGTTTAATTTTGCCCGAATTAAACATTATCACCTTGTGTTCTTTCTCTCTACTAGGTTAAAAAAACCACACAAACGCTAACATAACCACACAGAAACATCAATATCTCCATCACATGATCTTCAAATCAAAATTCTACAACGATTAACGATATGCCTAAGATAACCGTCACATTCCACCATGGCAGGATTTGTACTATTCCACCACTGATTATGTAGAAGGGAATGTAGATACAATCGAAGACATTGAATTTGAAGGTATTAATCTTGATTTACTCTTTAAATGTGCTCAAAATGCTATAAAATTTTCCCTTCTTGGTCTCCATTATACTATGTCTGGTGAACCAATATCTAACACGGTTAAAGAAATTAATGATGCAACTCAGTTAGACGAATTTGTTGATATAGGCATAAATAATGGGGGTAAAATGGTTGTATATGTTGACATCATGGGTATCAGATAATGGATTTTATGAAACATGCTATTTTCGAATATGTATATGACAGTGAAGAAGAAACCGACTTAGAAGAACTACCTTCAACTGTTGAGCCACACTATGTTGGGAAAGAAGATGTTTCAATCCATAATAAGTCAACCCCTGATCCATTCTTAAATAAACTTTGTAGTACAACATTTACTAGTAATTACATAGCACCAAGTAAAAAGTGTCATGTAGTTGAGAAAAACAATGTGGCAGTTGATGAAAAGGAAGACAGTAAGATTGACCGCTCATTTATACGAGTATTTTATCGCGATATTTATTATGTTTCGAGTCCAAAACATAATGGAAAGGCCCTTTTATACTAATGTTTTATGTAAAGTTTGTATTTACATGTTTGTGTTATTTTGGAACAAAACGGGATAATTTTGGACTAATAAACGCAAAGGACCAACAAAGCAAAAGAGAATGAATTGTTTAAGAACTGCCGCGCCGCGGCCAGCCCACTGCGCGTGGTGAAGTATTTTACTTGATGTAGGTCTTCTGCAGCTTGACCGCGCCGCTGCCATCCCACCGCGCCGCGGTGGACTAGTTTTCTGTTACAATTACGCGACTTAATTGCTATTGATGAGGAAACTAAAGGGACTTAAGCACTGCACTTAAGGACGATTTTGGGACAGTAATTTGGGGATTATCTCATCATTATACTTTTCTTTTACCAATCATTGAGAGGAGGAGAAAGGGAGAAGCAATATAATTTCGAAGATTGGAGAATAATCGTAACACTATTTCCAATATTTTTCATTAGTTTATCACTTTAGATACAATTGCAGTTTTCTATTTCGCTTGGTACTAAACTTATTCACCATTTTCATTTCAATTTGGGGTATTTTATACATTGGCATTTCATCGAACACTTGGTATGATTATGACTATTTCTTATATTTCATATTTAATTTCAATTATGCGTTGCTAGTTCCGTTATACGCTTGTTAGGATATGTGATCGTTTGTATAACTAATCTTAAGTATGAAATTGCTTGAATGATGTATGTTTGGTTAATTGGGGATCCGTTTGGGTTGAAACTTTAATTATCTTGTTAAAATTGTTTATACTTTTGTTTGGTAAACTAAAAACGGGTATTCGAAAGGAATTCGTAATTTTTACTAAAATAGGAACGAAATAATCAACCGATCTATAGTTGGTTAAAAGTTTGCGGTATTCGAAAGGAATCTCTAACAAAAATTTGAACAAGTAAGTGTTAACACAAACGCTAGTTAATAAATTTAGAGAAATCGGTTTATTGATTAGTAAGCTATTCGAAAGGAAGCTTGAAGATTAATTCTCACACATCGGGTTGATACTTTATGCACAATTATTTGGGGTGTTAACCGTATTCGAAAGGAACGGTTGCACGGTTGGCTAATTGGAGAAATCCGGTATTCGAAAGGAACTTAGGGTTTTAAATTAGAAGTTTATCAGCATTTCATACTTAGGAAATATTATATATTCGTAAACGGTCCAAGCAAGCGTTTTTACTTGTTACTTGTTAAAAGCTTATTTTGGAAAACTAGATTTTGCACATCAAGTTTTTGGCGCCGCTGCTTTGGACTTGATTTAATTGAGATTTTAGTTTGTGTTTTTTTTTATTTCGAATATTTGTCATGGTATTTGTTGTTTTTGTTGTGATTTTCAGGCGATTATTAGTGGATGTTCACTAGATCTCAAGGGAAGCAAGGTGTAAGCCCACTGACTGTCTGACCCGGAGAAAATTTTGCGAAAACAAGGTTTTAGTGCAGCTTTATTTAGCGAGAACGGATTTTCCGAGGGGGAAGAAGAGTTAATTTTTTAAGAGGAAGAATTTGAACCGAGCGAGATGGCGGAAAACGGGGGCGATGGAGCTATTATTAACAACCCACCCAACCCGTTTGACGTACCCATGATTACCCGGAACCGAACCGTACCACTTACCCGAGGATCATCGATTATTCCACCAAACGCGGGGAATAATTTTTCCGTCAAGGGACACCACCATAAGATGATTCAGGAAAACTTATTTGACGGAAATTCGAAAGCTGACCCGCATAAACACATTGCAACATTCACGGAAATCTGCAAGATGTTTAAGTATGGAGAAGGTTTAGAGGAGGGAGTCATGCTTAGTCTATTCCCATCATCTCTAAGGGGAGAAGCTAGGACATGGTTCTATGAGTTGGAGCCGGAGTCGATTGAAATATGGGAGGATTTAAGGGAGTTGTTTGTGACCTGCTTCTTTCCGCCCATCTTGGGTAGGAAACTGTTGAACCAAATCAGGAGTTTTTGGCAGTTCGATAATAAGATAACAACAGAAGCGTGGATTAGACTTAAGGATTTTTTAAGGAATTGTCATGGGCACGATCTTGATAGAGAGCATATTATCGACATATTTTATCATGGATTGGACAACCGTTCTCAGCATGATTTGGACCTAGAGGGCAGTGGAAATTTCTTGTATAAATCACCGAATGATGCTATAGAATGATGGAAGATCAAGTGCCACGACGGAATTGCTAGAGACTGGGTTAGTCGAAATAGAAAAGTTCGAGGGTCGGTGAACCAAGTAGAAGGAGGTAATAGTAGCGGAAGTGGTACTGATGAGATTGTGACCGAGACTAAATCGTTGGCGGTTGAGATGAAAAACCGAATGGGTCGGTTAGAAAAAGACGTGCATTTGGTGAGAAATGGGTGTAGAACTTGTGAACGGCCACACTACTCGGAAGAATGTAATCAAAGTGGAGGGAGTTATCAAAACCGAAGCGGAAACTTCGGTAATGGAGACCAACAAAACGGAAGGGCGAGAGAAGAGGACAAGGACTCAAGTTTGAAGGATATGATGAAGGACTTCATACATACGCAAAAAGGGAAAAATGATTTGATGGCGAATTCAATGAAAGGGATACATGAAAAAATTGATCAAATCCAAAGAAATGCTCAAGCAAGTTTGCAAGACTTAGAGCGAAGGTTTGAACGGATGAACGAGCGGTTTGCAAATCGGCCAACGGGTCAAATATCGAGTTCTACCCAACCAAACCCGAGACCTTCAAACAACTAAGGTGGTCAATTTAACCAAGGTTCAAGGTATCAAACACCTAATCAAAGGAACGAGCAAGTGAACACAATTTCTACACGATCGGGTTTCAGCTAGGGGGACGAAGAGGAGCAAAACGAAAACCAAAAAATGCTGATCTGAAGCCGACCGCGGCGCTGTGGTCACCACCGCGTAGCGGTTGGGGATCAGAAGCAAAATTTTCTTTTGTTGATCAGTTGAGTGCGACGTAGTCAACTCCAGTGCGCCGCGGTGAGACCCTAGACCCCAAAAATGACCAAAACGTTGGGATAGAGGTGGAGTATCAAGTGGGGGTTGAATCAAAGGTCCAAAGTGAAGATGGGGCACCTAAAACAACATCAATTCCACCAACCAAAGTGTATAAGCCGAGAATCCCTTACCCTCAACGCTTGAGGAAGGAGGAAATGAAAGAACAATACGGTAAATTCTTAGATTTAATTAGTTCTGTTAATGTTAATGTGCCTTTGGTTGATGTGATTGCAGGTATGCCTAATTATGTTAAGTTCATCAAGGAACTTGTGAGAGAGAAAGGGAAGTCAATGGAGGATCAAGCAGCTTACATGAACGCGGAATGCTCGTCGATTGTGAAGAACGACAGACTTCCACCTAAGCTAAACGATCCAGGGAGTTTTATAATCACTTGTACTTTTAGTAAAACTTATCATTGTAATGCTTTAGCGGACTAGGGTGCTAGTATAAACTTAATGCCATATTCTTTATACTCAAAATTGGATTTGGGGGTTTTAAAGCCAACAAAAATGAGCATTAAGCTAGCCGACCAAACTTTTAAATACCCGCTTGGCATTGTAGAAAACATGTTAGTGCAAGTAGGTAGATTCTCTTTTCCAGTTGATTACGTTGTTTTGGAAATGGAAGAGGATAGTAAAGTTCTTCTAATTTTGGGTAGGCCATTTTTGAACACCGCGGATGCTATCATCCGTGTGAAAAGAAGAGAGATTTCATTGGGTGTGGGGGACGATAGAGAAACATTTACTTACCATAAATCTAAAAAACATTCGTACTCCACCAATGAAACTTGTTCTAAAAAAGATGTTATAGATAATGACATGTGTGACCCAGAATTGCAGGAATTTCTTGAGGAAGAGGTATTAGATGAAGAACAAGAGGAAAAGAGTTTGGATTTGGAGTTAGAGGAACTTCTTGAAAATGATTCGGGGGTTGGAGATAGTACTATCAATGGAGACATCACTCTAGAAGAATTTGAGAGGATGTTTGATTTGAGCACGGAACCGGTCGTTACTAAGAATGAAACTAGGGATGAAGGTGAAAAGGATTTGGGACTTGAAACGAAAGTGGAGAAAGTAACCATGGAAGCACATGATGGTGAACCTTGTGCAAAGCTCAAAGTCAATAAGGACTTAAGTCCAAAGTTTAAAGAAAAAGTTTTGCAAGGTATAGATGACAAAAATGAGAAGCTTTTGAAGGCGGACGATTTTGCATACGGGAAACCAATTGGGAATGGTGCTAAAAAGGATGAGTATGGGGGGAAAGATGTCTACTTTAGACGATGGAAGGATGTTTCGATCATGCGGGAAACGAAGGAATGACATGAAAACCCGCGATGAGCTCGATGTTTCTAACGATGAGATTCTTTTTGATGTTTTGGATTGTAGGTGCATTGGAGAAGATAACGTTTTGAGGGGTTGGCATTTGGAAGGAAATTGGGGGAAGCCTCGATTTCTTAATTAGTGTGGTTTGTTTGAACAGAGGACGAGTCGAGCTAAAGACTCACGATAAAAACAAGCGCTTTACGGGAGGCAACCCGGGTTTGCTTATATTTTCTTTTCTTTTATTTTCGTATTATTAGTTTTTAGTTTCTAGTTTGGAACACATTCATTACAATGTGTTAAATAAGTATGGGGGGAATCTCGGGAAATTTGCTAGTTTAATATTCCCTCTCGTATCCATTATGTTTTTTATTTTGTCCCATTTGAGTCTAGATATAAAAAAATAAAATAAAAAAAAGACACGCTTAAACGTAGTTAGAGAAAATGATAGGGGCTTGTATATTTAAAAACATTTCGGTACTTTAACGTGAAATTGTGTAGGAACATCTCTAGTTAATAAAATATTTGTAAGTAAGAATTAAGGTTTCCTAGTTTTAGTTCCTTAAATTTCCACGAAAAATCTTAAATTCGGATAACCACTAGATATCCTTAGTACCGAGCCCTTGTAGTCTCTTGCACCCTTTCGGGGGTAGTTGGGAAATCCTAGTATCACTTAATCCCAAAAGAGAGTTAGAAGTGAAGAAAAAGGCCATACGTCTTTCCCGTCAACAAAAGTGAACTCATCCTCACTATAACGAAGACTCAAATCCCGTTACCAAAACCGTTCACTTCAAAGAAAATATAAAATTATAAATCTATAGTATTTGAAGTTAACAAAAAGTGAGAGGAAAGCTAAATGAGTCGACTAACCAAAAATTCTCAACAAAAAAAAAATGGTTTTGTGATATTTCAAGGTATTCCCCCGAAAGCAAGGCGGTATAGGGGTCGGCCCAAAAGGCTGATCGCTTCAACTTAGGTTGGAGAGTGAGGGAAAAGGGGTGGTTATTTGGAAATATCAAAACTAGGGGATTAATTAGAAATTGACATTAGGAAATTGCGGTTTTTATTTATTTAAGTAATTTAGTAGCTTTTGATGTTCGTAGTCGGTTTTACGATCTTACAATTTCACGCAAGTCTTTAATCACTAATGTCGGAAGGTAGTTAAATGTTTAAGCCCGTGATTCCTTAATTCTTCTTAAGTTGTATGTTTTTGTAAATTTAGAGTAGTGTTAAGTCGAATTTGCTTAGGGACAAGCAAATGCTTAAGTATGGGGGGTTTGATATCGCTCATTTATACGAGTATTTTATCCCGATATTTATTATGTTTCGAGTCCAAAACGTAATGGAAAGGCCCTTTTATACTAATGTTTTATTTAAAGTTTGTATTTAGATGTTTGTGTTATTTTGGAACAAAACGGGACAATTTTGGACTAATAAACGCAAAGGACCAACAAAGCAAAAGAGAATGAATTGTCTGGGAACTGACCGCGCCGCGGTGAACTATTTTACTTGATGTGGGTCGTCTGCAGCTTGACCACGCCGCTGCCATCCCACCGCGCCGCGATGGACTAGTTTTCAGTTAACAATTACGCGACTTAATTTCTATTAATGAGGAAACTAAAGGGACTTAAGCACTGCACTTAAGGACGATTTTGGGACAGTAATTTGGGGATTCTCTCATCATTATCCTTTTCTTTTACCAATCATTGAGAGGAGGAGAAAGGGAGAAGCAATATAATTTCGAAGATTGGAGAAGTAATCGTAACACTATTTCCGAATTTTTTCATTAGTTTATCACTTTGGATACAATTGCAGTTTTTCTATTTTGATTGGTACTAAACTTATTCACCATTTTCATTTCAATTTGGGATATTTTATACATTGGAATTTCATCGAACACTTGGTATGATTATGACTATTTCTTATATTTCATGTTTAATTTCAATTATGCATTGCTAATTTCGTTATACGCTTGTTTGGATATGTGATCGTTTGTATAACTAATCTTAAGTATGAAATTGCTTGAATGATGTGTGTTTGGTTAATTGGGGATCCGTTTGGGTTGAAACTTTAATTATCTTGTTAAAATTGTTTATACTTTTGTTTGGTAAACTAAAAACGGGTATTCGAAAGAAATTCATAATTTTTACTAAAATAGGAACGAAATAATCAACCGGTCTATAGTTGGTTAAAAGTTTGCGGTATTCGAAAGGAATATCTAACAAAAATTTGAACAAGTAAGTGTTAACACAAAAGCTAGTTAATAAATTTAGAGAAATCGGTTTATTGATTAGTAAGCTATTCGAAAGGAAGCTTAAAGATTAATTCTCACACATCGGGTTGATACTTTATGCACAATTATTTGGGGTGTTAACCGTATTCGAAAGGAACGGTTGCACGGTTGGGTAATTGGAGAAATCCGGTATTCGAAAGGAACTTAGGGTTTTAAATTAGAAGTTTTTCAGCATATCATACTTAGGAAAGATTATGTATTCGTAAACGGTCCAAGCAAGCGTTTTTACTTGTTACTTGTTACTTTTTAGCTAATTTCTCAATTTGAAATACAAATCAATTTTAATCGTTTTTACATTTAGTCTTCCTAAGACAAAACCCCCGCTTGTTACTTGTTACTTTTTAGCTAATTTCTCAATTTATAATAGTTGCCGTGTTCGAACCCGGAATTTGCCTATACTTTACTACGATCGATAAGGGTACACTGCCCGGTGACGTAATCTAGTAAAAGCTTATGTTGGAAAACTAGATTTTGCACATCAGGCCCCAAATATAAAGTGAAGGATGGTGTCATTTATCCTGAACATGATCGAAATCAGGCATGGGATGCAATGGAGCAAGTTCTAGGTATGAAGTTTGAGGATCCTGAACATTTGAAGTTTATGTTAACTAACTATGGTGTAGCTAATGCCTAATGGGTATCAATATATAAATGGCCAAAAAAATGTGATTTCCGAATAAGTTAAATGTCGAACATCAACATTTCAACAAACTTGATGGAGATTCCGACTAAGCTTAATGAAAACAACACCAATTTAAATACCAAATATAAATTTATACATACGAACATATACCACATCAACCGAACATGTACCAAATAAATTGCCACGAATTACTCATGTGATTACCGAACAGAAAGCTTGAATATTAAAATTAATCCACAATCATCTACCAATTAAATATTCCCAATGCTTTATTTTCCGAACAGATTTGTAAAATAATAACAACACTCTAATTAATCACCGAATAATACTTATCACGAACAATAGCCGATAATCAACAATCAATGCACAAATGAATTACTCAAAGTGATAATAATTGAATAACCAAAAACACAAATACTTGTATTAATATTGAATCAGTCAGTCTCAATGCAACCAGTATTCCTCAGTGTTTCGCCTCCGGAAGTCTAACACTATAAACTATTCCCAGATAGTCTAGCTGTTCTTTCTGATGTCTAACTCTAAACCTAAACCAGTTATACCTTTATGTAGTATAACATGTTCACTGGTTATGGGTTCCTAATGGGCTCATGAACATGCAATGTCCATGATCTCCCAAATGGACTATATAGCCCACGAAAAATACATTGCTCATGGGTCATAAGAGACCCGAACAAACTATAAATACAGACTTATATAATCTAGAACAACGGTAACACAATTTACAACAACAAACTCCCCCTTGACTGTTACCTCTAGATTTTGTAATACGCTCAAAGTATTTATATTATTTCACTCCCAACATGTTCTTCTAACTCATCGTAGACCTGGATGACTCCCCCTCAATTGTTGCAATAATGGACTTAATTTGAGCTTGTGAAGATTCAGGCAGCTCCTTTTGTAGTTGTGAACTTTGGTTATCAGAGTCATCATAACGAATTGACTCGACTAAGTTCATCACTTAGGCATGTAACCTCCCTCTGAGCTGTCTAACGCTGAACAAGGTCTCAAACATGAGCTTCAAGAGTAGAGACACTTGCAATCTTGTAACCTGAAATTATTATTATTTTAATTATTTATTTATTTATTTTTTCAAAATACAAAATAATAGAAAATGTAGCATCCTCCTTACTTAGAATCCATGAAAACTTCAAAATAGAGATCACCACCTTTAGAACACCATAGTCCCAGCTGTAGTCTTCTCCGTAGGGTCGATTCTCCTCTTATATCTTCATCAAAGCACATTTTTCAAGTTTTCTTGTCATATGTCACAATTCTCTTCCTATATCTTCAGCAAAACTAACTCGTCCATTTTTACTGGATTCAAAATTAGTTAACAAACTTCTTTCCCCTATGATGTGTCGAGAGCAGCCACTACGTTGATTAAATAATAGCTCAGCTACAGGAGATTGAACAAGAGAGATTAGTTATCATGGGGAGCCCAATCCATAACATGTTTGGATTGTCCTTTCTCGTCCACGTAGGGAAACTCTTTGAAGAAACCATCATTTTTGGAAACATGTCGTTAACTTGAGAATTCGTATGTTTCCTTGGTGAACTGAAAAATCTCGATTGCTGACTAAAACGGAATTTACTCCTTGACTCAAACAATGTTGATTTGAATTTGGAAATGACGGTTAAGATCTTTGTTGAAATGGAAGATCATCTGAAACAAAGTCTCTTGGCTTAGGGATAAATCGTTGTTGAGAACATTGACATTTATTCGAGTTTTGACTTTCAGTCCCTTATGTGTTTAAGAACACTTGTGCATTCTTGTTTTGTAACAGAGTCTTGTTTCGGTTTTTGAAAAATTGGAATTTGTTTGAATTGTTTCTGAACATGTGGAATTGATCGGGCAATAGGTGTAGTACTTTGTGGAAACAATTTTCAAACTTGTTTTTTGTCTAGACACACAGAAGCTACATGACCACCTTCACGACACTTAAAACAATTTAAAGTATCCATGGCCTGTTTAGATTTTGAGTTTTTGGATGAACTACTTGAACTTGACTCAAAAACACTTGACTCGGTCTGATCTTCCCTTTTAGAGGAGGATTCACATGAGGAATCAACACACTTTTCCGTCAATTCAAATTCAGTTTTGAAGAAAATAAAATTGTTATTAAATGGTGGAGGTGTTTCATGATATCCCAATCCACTGACGTTACCAGATGCCTTCTGTTGCCCTAAAAGTGCAGTGAGATTTTCAGATGAATATCGAAATTGTTCAAGTTTTCTATTTAGCTCTAAAACTTTGACCTCACTTTTACCATGTTCCTTTTCTTTTTCAACATAAAGTATCTTTTGTTTTTCCAAACTTTCAAAAAGCATATCAATTTTTGCCGACTGACTACTGATAGTAGTCAAGATGTCGCTTCCATCTTTTGCATTTTGATGAAGCTTATACGAAAAATCATTTTTCAGATTTACTTGAGCAGCCAATTCAAACTTTAAGTCTTTATGTTGAGCCATCAAGGTGTCTAAGGATTTTGTTAAACATTCAGTTTCCTTGGTTAGGGTTGAAAAAGATTTTCACAAATCGATTATAGATTCAGTGTTGAGAAGTACCCTTTTCTTGCCAGTCTGAAGGTTCGTCATGTTTGCCAGAAGGTTTTTCTCTTGTATATCGAGTACACAAGAACATGATTGCAACTGCTTCTCCTTACTGAAATCTTCTTTTTCAGAACACATACTCTTTGTATCTTGATCACTAACTAAAGTCATAAATGCCTAATTTGAGTTATCTAAACTTGTAGAACACACTTTCCAATCATACGTTCGATCTTCATGTTGAAATATCAGGGCCTGTGAGCTAAAACTTATTTGTTGAGATGCAAATGTTCCATAAGAACTCATTGTACGGTCTTGGTTCTGATTTTTCTCAACCTTTGATGTTGACACTCCCTTGTGAAATGTCCCAACTTCTGACAATCAAAGCATCGCAATTTTGATTTGTCAAAACCTGTTTTTCCAGTACGAGGACTCCTTCCGGTTCTGACTATAAACTTCTTGATTCTGTGAGTGAGCATTGTTGCTTTCCATTGAATATCCATACCCTCCATGTCATCTTTATCCACTTGAGCATAATCTTCATCCCAAAGTCCTAGATCTGTGATCTTTCCCTTAATGTAATTTCCATAAGCACACATAAAACATGACATAATTTCTAACGTTTCCTCAGTAGATTTAAAACTCATTGGCATGTTCCAACGAACATGGGTTGGCTTTGACGTACTTAATCCAGGAGAATTGTATGAAGAGGAGTACATATTCCCTTGATTTGGTGATTTCAAGGTTGGTTCTTTGTCTGAATAGAAAGTTGTAACTCCACTGTACTTTAAATTTGAATCAGGCCGTTTAATGTAGTATAAGGATGGATTCTTAGGCAAATCACACGTTAAATATTTTATCTCATAACCCCTTAAACGTTCAATAATTATCTCTAATGTTAGGGGTTCCTCAGTTTCATCTATTTCCTTTTCAATCTCCTCCTTCGTCAGGTTTTCATACACTTCCCATCTAACCGGTATTGCTTCCAAAAACCTCTTTCTCTTTTCATCCTCAACATGTATTGAATAACTTTCAAGTATAGCAAGCATATAGTAGAATCTGTTTATCATGTCATTAAGAGATTCATTTGAAGTTCCTTTGAAGAGAGCAAATTGCCTTTTCAGTTGGTTTTCTTTTATTTTTCGTTGTTTAGCAGTTCCAACATATTTCTTCTCAATTGCATTCCATAAAGCAAAAGTTGACTTATATGTTCTCGTTAGATGTAGCATATCTGAAGGAAGTGACATCTTTAAACATGCCCAAGCTTTGTTTTCTGCATCAAACACCTTTCTAAGTTCAGCTGACATGGTGTTGATTGGATATCTCCGTGATTCACCCACTATAGTTACCGTTGGATGGTCATATTCTGACTGAATACACAGCTACATCTGAACATCATTAAATCTAGAGTAAGATTCAATTATCAATTCAATCATAATATTGAGTAGCATTGAGAAGTTTAGGTGGACTGTTTGACTTTGAATATTCCATTTCCTGAATAATTTTACTAAACAGCGAACAAGAAAATTTTCAATGAACAATAGATCCACGAACACAGACAAACAATAATCCACGAATTATAATCCACGAACTAAAATAAATTTATCCACGGACATAAGTAATCCTCTTGAAAAAGAATTTGTATTAACTTATAGAGCCACGTGCTAATTCATGTCTCACAAATAAATATATAACCCCACGAATATGAAATGATGAATGCCGAACATGCTAGTTGCCGAACAACTTTAATTAAGTCCCATTAAAAATGCTATTGTCTAACTGTCTAACCTGAAGTCCTAAAAAGAATGACATTTCTCCCATGGAACTCATCTGAAACTTAGAGTGCATAACATATTCAAATTCTTTTACACAACAAGTCATTAGTTGACCCAAAGATTATATCATCCACATATATATGTACAAAAATTCAGTCCTGTCCAACTGTCTTTATGAACAAAGTTTGATCTATGGTGCCTCTAACATACTGACAAGACTAAAAAGGATCCTAACTCTCTTAACCAGTGAATTAAATGATCAGTTCATGATGCGGAATCTCATGATCTGACTGAATCAAAACAAGTAATTGAAAATGAGTATTTGATCAATCGAAATCTGAATGTTTAGATATCATTCATAGTATGATTTGGCGAGAAAAGCAGTTACATTAATTTGTTTAAGCTCGACGGCACTCATAATGAGTCCGGGTTCAAAGACATATGACTACAACCACTAATCACACTATTTATAGACATCGTTACATACAATTAAACTAAAAACAACTATGTCTTCATCTTAATTGTAACTCTGAAGCTGTTCACTTTAACTCGGAATTAAAGTCTTCATCATCAGAGTTATAATCTTTAATGTTGACTTGTGTTGACTTACTTAATCTTCAGTTTAATTTTAACTCGTATGAACTTCAGTTAGCCCTGGTGAAGCAACATGTTCACCCGAGTTAAATTCTTCACTGGCTAATTTTTTATGTTTACGTCGGGTGATAAACTTAGTTCACCCGACTTAAACATTCAGATCATGGACACACACTTTTAAAATCTCATAGCTTCATCCATACTTTTCAATCCCCAACAATCACTCACATGGATGATCCTATGAATCTTCAAACTATTAAATATTATTCTCCATGATTAGCTTCACACTCTTCAGATTCTTCACAAACTGATTCTCCACGGTTAAAAAAGCAAGCACAAACAATTTCCCCCTTACTTTCAGATTCTTCAATCAGAATCAAACCAACTCCCCCTCAAAAAACAAGCTCACAGAATCTCATAAACCTTCATCTGAGTTAAAGTTGTAGATCATCATTATAAATCTGAATCATGAACTAATTACCAAATCATATTGTTTTGAGGAAAAATGTTTCTGAAAGCATTTTTTTTCTTCATCACATGATACACTTGTAATCTTCATTCCTTCATCATCATTAAAACAATCTGATCATCAACAATCTCAGTTTCTTTCAACATCATGATTTAACACATCAATCCTTCTCAAATCTTCAACTACAATGACTTCAGATTTAGTTCTGATTAACTGCTTCATTATCCGATTTAAAATCTAAAGCATCAAAACTCATCTCTTCAAAAATTGATAACTCGTGGTTTAGCTTCACACTCCGATCACCTCCAATTGATTATCGAACCAGCAATTCCACCAGAAACACACTAATCTCCATAAGTTCTTCAATAATGTTCTTTAATTTCAATTTGAACTTCTTCGATTCAAACGGACACTCATAATTTGACTGAATTCACTCGAATTGAGTCAAATCGATGAGGCATAATCAATTGAATTTAATCAATTGATTTGTGTAGCTCTGATACGAATTGACACGACTAAAATAGGATCCTAACGTTCTTATATAGTGAATCGTATGATCAGATCATGATGCGGAATCTCATGATCTGACTTAATCAAAACAAGTAAATTGTAATTGAAGATTTGATTAAACAAAATCTGAATGTTTAGATATCATTGATAGTATGATTTGGCGGGAAAAGGCGTTACATGAATCTGTTTAAGCTTGACGGCACTCATAACGAGTCCGGGTTCAAAGACAACTGACTATTCTCAAACATCACACTATTTATAGACATCCTTACAAACAATTACACTAACAACAACTAAGTATTCATCTTAATTTTAACACTGGAGCTGTTCACTTTAACTCGGAAGTAAAGTCCTCATCACCCGAGTTATAATCTTCAATGTTGACTTGTGTTGACTAAGTTATTCTTTAGTTAAAATTTAACTCGGATGTACTTCAGTTAACTCTGGTGAAGTAACATGTTCATCCGAATTAAATTCTTCACTGAATGACTTACTAGGTTTAAGTTGGGTGATGAACTTAGTTCACCCGACTTAAACATTCAGATCATGAACGCACACTTTTAAAATGTCATAGCTTCATCCATACTTTCAAATCCCCAACAATCTCTCCCTTGGATGATCCTATGAATCTTCAAACTATTAAATATGATTCTCCATGATTAGCTTCACACTCTTCAGATTCTTCACAAACTGATTCTCCATGGTTAAAAAAGCAAGCACAAACAATCTCCCCCTTACTTTCAGATTCTTCAATCAGAATAAAACCAACTCCCCCTCAACAAAAAAGCTCACATAATTTCATAAACCTTCATCTGAGTTAAACTTGCAGATTATCATTATAAATCTGAATTATGAACTAATTATCAAATCATATGTTTTGAGGAAACATGTTTCTGAAAACATTTTGTTCTTCATTACATGATATACTTGCAACCTTCATTCCTTCGTCATCATTAAAACAATTTGATCATCAACAATCTTAGTTTTCTTCAACATCGTGATTTAACACATTAATCATTCTCAAATCTTCAACTTGAATGACTTCAGATTTAGTTCGGATGAACTGCTTCATTTTCCAATTTAAAATCTAAAGCAAAAAAACTCATCTCTTCAAAAATTGATAACTCGTAGTTTAGCTTCACACTCCGATCACCTCTAATTAATTATCGTACCAGCAATTCCACCAAAAACACACTAATCTCCATAAGTTCTTCAATAACGTTCTTCAATTTCAAGTTGAACTTCGTTGATTCAAACAAACACTGATAATTTGACTGAATTCACTCGAATCGATTCAAATCGATGAGCCATAATCAATTAAATTTAATCAATTGATTTGTTTGGCTCTGATACCAATTGACAAGACTAAAAAGGATCCTAATGCTCTTAACCAGTGAATTGAATTATCAGTTCATGATGTTGAATCTCATGATCTGACTTAATCAAAACAAGTAATTGAAATTGAGTATTTGATCAATCGAAATCTGAATGTGTAGATATCATTCACAGTATGATTTGGCGGGAAAAGCAGTTACATTAATCTGTTTAAGCTCGACGCCACTCATAATGAGTCCGGGTTCAAAGACAAATGACTTCAACCACTAATCACACTATTTATAGATATCATTACATACAATTACACTAAAAACAAAGTCTTCATCTTAATTTTAATTCTGACGTTGTTCATTTTAACTCGGAATTAAAGTCTTCATCATCAGAGTTATAATCATCAATCTTGGCTTGTGTTGACTTACTTAATCTTCAGATTAATTTTAAATCAATTGAAATTCAGTTAGCTCTTATGAAGCAATATGTTCACCCGAGTTAAATTCTCCACTAACTGATTTTTTATGTTTAACTCGGGCGATAAACTTAGTTCACCCGAGTTAAACATTCATCCATACTTTTTAATCCCCAACACATACCCATGTGCAATTAGGTACTTAGAAAGAGTTTCATACCATGCTCTAGGAGCTTGGTTTAAACCTTATAAAGCCTTATCGAACTTAATCACATGATCAGGATATTGAGGATAAACGAAACATGGGGGTTGACTCACATACACAGTCTCCTCCAAAACTCCATACAAAAAGGCTGACTTAACATCTCTCTAATATACTTTGAAGTTTTTATACGAAGCAGAAGCCCAAAACAGTCTAATAGCTTCTATTCTACCTACAGGAGCCAACACTTCATCATAGTATATACCTTCTTCCTAAGTATATCCTTGAACCGCTAGCCTAGCTTTGTTTCTAACAATTACTCCTCTATCATCTCTTTTGATCTTAAAAATCCATTTTACACCCAAAATATGCTCTCCTACAGGCCTTTCTACCAGAGTTCCTACTTCCTGTTTCTTGAACAGTAAGAGTTCTTCCTGAATAGCTTCTACCCAACTATTAATGGTCATTGCAATGTCCACATTCTTTAGTTCAATTTGTGACAGATGGAAAGAAAACATACAAAGATTGATCAAACCAGACTAGCTTCTTGTTTTGACCCCATCATTCAAATTTCCAATTATATTAGACAAAGGATGAGTATTATGAATTCTTAAAAAAATGTTTACATCCTCTATAATATTTTAAGATAAATTTTAATGATTTAGGTCAAAATCATTAAGAGAGAAAGAGTTAAGAATAGTTTCACTGGATTGATCATGGTTTGCTGAAACCGAGTTAATATGCACAATGTCATAATTGTTTTGAACTTCTTCAGAGTTGTTTTGAGCTTCATCATGAAATTCATCCGAGTTGTCTTGACCTTCAATTTCTACTCCCGAATTAATTTCTTTTTCATCCGAGTTGAATTTAACTGCATTTGGAACACCATCAGAGTTGTCTTGTCTTTCTTCTACATCAGAGTTAAATTGTGCCTCATTAGTGTTAAATTTGTATCTTCCACAATATTGATGTCTTGAATTTCAGTTAATACTAGAATGTCTTCAATTTATTGAATGTCTGCATCAGTTGATGAATCTGAACATTCTTGACTAAAAAAGGTTGTGTCTTCAGTTGATTGTTCATGATCATTAACTAGAGGTCGAGATAATTTATTTGAGCTTGACTCCCTCCTTGAGCCAATATCATAATCATCACTAGTTTCCAATGTTCTATCAAGTACTGAAAAGTCTTGCACCTTATCTGAAACATGTTCTTGACAAGAACATCAAAAGAATTTACAAAAGTATTTAAATCAAACAACGAATTAGCACCAAAATTCGTAACATTTAGTGTGTATTCATCGAAAATCACTTTGATGGATTATTCTATTGATCTAGTCTTCTATTATAAATCTTATAAGCCTTTGAAACACTAGAATATTCAAAAAAATATCCTTTATCTACCTTAGAGTCAAACTTTCCTTAATTGATCCTTGGTATTCAAAATTGAACTTTGACACCCAAATGCCTTGAAAAAGCCTATGAAAGGTCTCTTCCTGAGAATAGTTCATATGATGTCTTTCCTAAGATTTTAACAACTTTAATTTTGTTATTCACATAGCTCATAGTGTTAACAGCTTCTGCCTAACATGTGACTGGTAAAAATGATTCACTTAACATAGCTCTAGCTTCTTCAATTAAATTCCTATTTTTCCTTTCTGCCACCCCATTTTGTTGAGGTGTTCTAGGAGATCTATATTGTCTAGTGATACCCTTAAGTGCACAGAACTCATTCAAAGTAACATTTTTATATTTTGTACCATTTTCACATCTACATACTCGACTAGAAACTCAACACACTCGTTGGGGATCAAGTCGAATGACTTCCTACATACTAGGCTAGAAACTCAACTCACTCGAATGAGAATCAAGTCGAATGACTTTCTATATACTCGTCTAGAAACTCAACACACTCAATTGGGAATCAATTGGAATGAGTTTCTACATACTCGACTAGAAACTCAACACACTCGATAGAGGATAGACTCGAATAAATTCCTACATACTCAACTAGAAAGTCAACTCACTCGAAGGAATCAAGTCGAATGACTCTCTATATACTCATCAAAAAAATCAACACACTCGATTGGGAATCAATTCGAATGAATTTCTACGTACTCCACTATAAACACAACACACTCGAATGGGAATCAAGTCGAAAGACTTCCTACATACTCGGCAAGAAATTCAACACACTCGAATGATAATCTAGTCAAATTAATTTCTATATACTAGGCTAGAAACTTAAAACACACTAATGGGAATCAGGTCGAATGACTTTCTATATACTCGTCTAGAAACTCAACACACTCGATTGGGGATCAAGTTGAATGACTTCCTACATACTCATCTTGAAACTCATCACACTCGAATGGGAATACAGTCAAATGAATTTCTATATACTAGTCTAGAAACTTAAAACACTCTAATGGGAATCAAGTCGAATGACTTTCTATATACTCGTCTAGAAACTCAACACACTCGATTAAGGATCAAATCAAATGAATTCCTACATACTCGGCTATAAATTCAGCGCACTCGAATGGGAATAAAGTCGAAACACTTTCTATATACTCGACTAGAAACTCAACACACTCGATTGGGGTCAAGTCAAATGAATTCCTACATACTTGGGCTAGAAACTCAACACACTCGAATTGGGATCAAGTCGAATGACTTTCTATATACTCGTCTAGAACTCAACACACTCGATTGGAAATCAATTTGAATGACTTTCTACATACTCGACTAGAAACTCAACACACTCGATTGGGATCAACTCGAATGACTTCCTACATACTCTGCTAGATACTCAACTCACTTGAATGCGAATCAAGTCCAATAACTTTCTATATACTCGTCTATAAATTCAACACACTCACCTGGGAATCAAGTCAAATGACCTTCAATATATTCGTCTAGAAACTCAACACACTCAAATGGAAAATAATTCGAATGACTTTGTCCATACACGACTAAAAACTCAACATACTCGATTGCGGATCAAGTCGAATAACTTCCTACATACTCGGCTAGAAACTTAACACAGTGGAATGGGAATTAAGTCGAATGACTTTCTATATACTTGTCTAGAAACTCAACACATTCGATTGGGGACCAAGTTGAATGACTTCCTACATACTCTGTTAGAAACTCAACACCCTCTAACGGGAGTAAAGCTGAATGAATTTCTATATACTCGGCTAGAAACTCAACAAACTTGATTGGGAATCAAGTCGACTGACTTTCTATATACTCGTATAGAAATTCAACACACTCGATTGGGGATCTAGTCGAATGAATTCCTACATACTCGGCTAGAAACTCAACATACACGATTTGAATCAAATCGAATGAATTTCTATATACACATCTAGAAACAAAAGACACTCGATCGGATATCAATTCAAATCCCCTCAACAAAAAAGCTCATAGAATCTCATAAACCTTCATCTGAGTTAAACTTGTAGATCATCATTATAAATCTGAATCATGAACTAATTACTAGATCATATTGTTTTGAGGAAACATGTTTCTGAAAACATTTTGTTCTTCATTACATGATACACTTGTAATCTTCATTCCTTCATCATCATTAAAACAATATGATCATCAACAATTTCAGTTTCCTTCAACATGATGATTTAACACATCAATCTTCTCAAATCTTCAACTAGAATGACTTCAGATTTAGTTCTGATGAACAACTTCATTATCCGATTTAAAATCTAAAGCATCAAAAATCATCTCTTCATAAATTGATAACTCGTGGTTTAGCTTCACACTCCGATCACCTCTAATTGATTATCTTACCAGCAATTCTACCAGAAACACACTAATCTCCATAAGTTCTTCAATAATGTTCTTCAATTTCAATTTGAACTTCTTCGATTCTAACAAACACTGATAATTTGACTGAATTCACTCGATTCGAGTCAAATCGATGAGCCAGAATCAATTGAACTAAATCAATTGACTTGTCTGGCTCTGATACCAATTGACAAGACTAAAATAGGATCCGAACATTCTTATACAGTGAATCGTATGATCAAATCATGACGCGGAATCTCATGATCTGCATGAATCAAAACAAGTAAATTGTAATTAAAGATTTGATTAAACCAAGTTGAATGTTTAGATATCATTGATAGAATGATTTGGCGGGAAAAGTCGTCACATGAATCTGTTTAAGCTTGACGGCACTCATAACGAGTCTGGGTTCAAAGACAACTGACTATTCTCACACATCACACTATTTATATACATCCTTACAAACAATTACACTAAGAACAACTAAGTCTTCATCTTAATTTTAACTCTAGAGTTGTTCACTTTAACTCGGAAGTAAAGTCTTCATCACCCGAGTTATAATCTTCAATATTGACTTGTGTTGACTAAGTTATTCTTCAGTTAAAATTTAACTCGAATGTACTTCAGTTAACTCTGGTGAAGTAACATGTTCATCCGAATTAAATTCTTCACTGAATGACTTTCTATGTTAAGTCGGGTGATGAACTTAGTTCACCCGACTTAAACATTGAGATTATGAACACACACTTTTGAGAATTCATACCTTCATCCATACTATTCATTACCCAACAATCTCCCCCTTGGATGATGCTATAAATCTTCAAACTATCAAATATGATTCTCCATGATTAGCTTCACACTCTTCAGATTCTTCACAAACTGATTCTCTATGGTTAGAAAATCAAGCACAAACAATCTCCTCCTTACTTTCATATTCTTCAATCAGATTAAATCCAACTCCCCCTCAACAAAAATGCTCACATAATTTCATAAACCTTCATCTGAGTTAAACTTGTAGATCATCATTATAAATCTGAATCATGAACTAATTATCAGATCATATTCTTTTGAGGAAACATGTTTCTAAAAAAAATTTGTTCTTCATTACATGATACACTTGTAATCTTCATTCCTTCATCATAATTAAAACAATCTGATCATCAACAATTTCAGTTTCCTTCAACATCATGATTTAACACATCATTCCTTCTCAAATCTTCAACTAGAATGACTTCAGATTTACTTCTGATGAACTGCTTCATTTTCCGATTAAAATCTAAAGCATCAAAGCTCATCTCTTCAAAAATTGATAACTCATGGTTTAACTTCACACTTCGATCACCTCTAATTGATTATCGTACCAGCAATTCCACCAGAAACACACTAATCTCCATAAGTTCTTCAAAACCGTTCTTCAATATCAATTTGAACTTCTTTGATTCAAACAAACACTGATAATTTGACTGAATTTACTCGAATCGATTCAAATCGATGAGCCATAATCAATTGGATTTAATCAATTGATTTGTTTGGCTCTGATACCAATTGACAAGACTAAAAAGGATCCTAACTCTCTTAACTAGTGAATTGAATTATCAGTTCATGATGCCGAATCTCATGATCTGACTTAATCAAAACAAGTAATTGAAATTGAGTATTTGATCAATCGAAATCTGAATGTTTAGATATCATTCATAGTATGATTTTGCAGGAAATGCAGTTACATTAATCTGTTTAAGCTCGACGGAACTCATAATGAGTCCGGGTTCAAAGAAAAATGACTACAACCACTAATCACACTATTTATAGACATCATTACATACAATTACACTAAAAACGACTAAGTCTTTATCTTAATTTTAACTCTGGAGCTGTTCACCGTAACTCTGAATTAAAGTCTTCATCATACGAGTTATAATCTTCAATGTTGGCTTGTGTTGACTTACTTAATCTTTAGTTTAATTTTAACTCTGATGAACTTCAGTTAGCTCTCGTGAAGCAACATGTTCACCCGAGTTAAATTCTAGGGGTGAGCAGGGCCCGAACCAAAAACCGAAAAATAGAAAAAAAAAATCAAACCGAACCAATACTAAAAACCCGCGGTTTGGGTTTTAATATTTGAAAAACCGGATTTTTCGGTTCGGTTCTGGTTTTATGTAGGAACCGAACCATTTGGACCCGAACCGAATCGTTTATCTTATTAAAATTAAATTTAAATATCTTATTATTATATTATAACAATATAAATATAATCATCATTATAGTTATCTATTTTGAATTCCCTGTCGAAAATTAGAAAGTTTTCTTATCCTAAATCTTATAAATAATTCAAAATATGGTGCAATGCATATATGAGTAATTTTATGATATTATGTCTTTGAAATCATATTATTATTTTTTTGCTATTATGTGTATGAAATCAAACTGTTCAAAATATATATATATATATATATACATATATATATATATATATATATATATATATATATATATATATATATATATATATATATATATATATATATGTGTGTGTGTGTGTGTGTGTGTGTGTGTGTGTTCTCATATCAGTATATGTGAAAGATGTTAAAAATCTTTGCAAATATACATATGTGGTTTAGATTTTAGTATAGGTTATTTACAACCTTTTTACAATGCTATTGGACTAAAATCGTACGAGACCTAGTTTGAATTTAACTTATCTTTTATTACGAAAAAAAAAACCGGAAAAAAACCAAAACCGAACCTAAAAAGAACCGAAACCGAAAAACCAAACGGGTTGAAAAACCGAACGGAACGGGTTCTATGATTTCAAGAACCGGTTTTTCGGTTTGGGTTCGGGTTTAGGTAAAAACCGGCCCAACCCTGTCCATGCTCACCCCTATTAAATTCTTCACTAACTGATTTTTTATGTTTAAGTCGGGTGATGAACTTAGTTCACCCGACCTAAACATTCAGATCATGAACACACACTTTTAAGATGTCATAGCTTCATACATACTTTTCAATCCCCAACACATACCCATGTGCAATTAGGTACTTAGAAAGAGTTTCATACCATGCTCTAGGAGCTTGGTGTAAACCATATAAAGCCTTATCGAACTTAATCACATGATCAGGATATAGAGGATCAACGAAACATGGGGGTTGACTCACATACACAGTCTCCTCCAAAACTCCATACAAAAAGGCTGACTTAACATCCCTCTAATATACTTTAAAGTTTTTATATGAAGAATAAGCCCATAACAGTCTAATAGCTTCTATTCTACCTACAGGAGCCAACACTTCATCGTAGTATATACCTTCTTCGTAAGTATATCCTTGAACCGCTAGCCTAGATTTGTTTCTAACAATCACTCCTCTATCATCTCTTTTGACTTTAAAAATCCATTTAACACCCAAAATATGGTTTCCTACAGGCCTTTCTACCAGAGTTCCTACTTCCTGTTTCTTGAATAGTAAAAGTTCTTCCTGCATAGCTTCTACCCAACTATTAATGGTCAAGGCAATATCCACATTCTTTAGTTCAATTTGTGACAGATTGAAAGAAAACATACAAAGATTGATCAAACCAGACCAACTTCTTGTATTGACCCCATCATTCAAAATTCCAATTATATTAGATAAAGGATGAGTTTTATGAATTCTTAAGAAAATGTTTACATTATCTATAATATTTTCTATAAATATATATGATTTAGGTCAAAATCCTGAAGAGGGAAAGAGTTAAGAATAGCTTCACTGGATTGATCATGGTTTGCTGAAACCATGTTAATATGCACAATGTCATAATTGTTTTGAACTTCTTCAGAGTTGTTTTGAGCTTCATCATGAACTTTATCCGAGTTGTCTTGACCTTTAGTTTCTACTCCCGAATTAATTTGTTGTTTATCGGAGTTGAATTGAACTGCTTTTGGAACACCATCAAAGTTGGCTAGTCTTTCACTTTCTGCTTCAGAGTTAATTTGTGCCTCATTAGTGTTAAAATTTGTAGCTTCCACAATATTGATGTCTTGAATTTCAGTTAATACTAGAATGTCTTCAATTTATTGAATGTCTGCATCAGTTGATGAATCTGAACATTCTTCACTAACAAAAGTTTTGTCTTCAGTCGACTGTTCTTGATCATTAACTAGGGGTTGAGATAATTCATTTGAGCTTGACTCCCTCCTTGTGCCAATCTCAAAATCATCACTATTTTCCGATGTTCTATCAAGTACATAAAAGTATTGCACCTTATCTGAAACATGTTCTTGACAAGAAACATCAAAAGAATTTACAAAAGTATTTAAATCAAACAACCAATTAGCACCAAAATTCTTAACATTTGGTGTATATTCATCGAAAATCACTTTGATGGATTCTTCTATGGATCTAGTTCTTCTATCATAAATCCTCTAAGACTTTGAAACACTAGAATATCCGAGAAAATATCCTTTATCTACCTTATAGTCAAACTTTCCTTAATTGCTCCTTGGTATTCAAAATTTAACAGTGACACCCAAATGCCTTGAAAAATCTTATGAAAGGTTTTTTTTCCTGAGAATAGTCCATATGATGTCTTTCCTAAGCTTTTAACAACATGAATTCTGTTATTCACATAGCACATAGTGTTAACAACTTCTGCCCAAAATGTGAGTGGTAAGAATGATTCACTTATCATAGCTCTAGCTTCTTCAATTAAAGTCTTATTTTTCCTTTCTGCCACCCCATATAGTTGAGGTGTTCTAGGAGAGCTATATTGTCTAGTGATACCCTTAAGTGCACATAACTCATTCAAAGTAACATTTTTAAATTTCGTACCATTTTCACATCTACATACTAGACGAGGAACTCATCACACTCGATTGGGGATCAAGTAGAATGACTTCCTACATACTAGGCTAGAAACTCAACTCACTCGAATGAGAATCAATTCGAATGACTTTCTATATACTCGTCTAGAAACTCAACACACTCATTTGGGAATCAATTGGAATGAGTTTCTACATACTCGACTAGAAACTCAACACACTCGATAGGGGATAGACTCGAATGACTTCCTACATACTCTACTAGAAACTCAACTCACTCTAATGGGAATCCAGTCGAATGACTTTCTATATACACATCAAAAAAATCAACACACTCGATTGGGAATCAATTTGAATGACTTTCTACATACTCTACTAGAAACAAAACACACTCGAATATGCATCAAGTCAAATGACTTCCTACATACTTGGCTAGAAACTCAACACACTCGAATGGAATCAAGTCGAATGAATTTCTATATACTCGTCTAGAAACTCAACACACTCGATTAAGAATCAATTCGAATGGATTTCGACATACTCGACTATAAACACAACACACTCGAATAAGAATCAAATCGAATGACTTTCTACATACTCGGCTAGAAATTCAACACACTCAATTGAGTATCTAGTCGAATTGATTTCTATATACTCAGCTAGAAACTTAAAACACACTAATGGGAATCAGGTCGAATGACTTTCTATATACTCGTCTAGAAACTCAACACACTCGATTTGGATCAGGTAGAATGACTTCCTACATACTCATCTAGAAACTCATCACACTCGAATGGGAATCAAGTTGAATGAATTTCTATATACTGGGGTAGAAACTTAAAACACTCCAATGGGAATCAAGTCGAATGACTTTCTATATACTCTTCTAGAAACTCAACACACGCGATTGGGGATCAAGTCAAATGACTTCCTACATACTCGGCTATAAATTCAACACACTCAAATGGGAATCAAGACGAATAACTTTCTACATACTCGAATAGAAACTCAACACACTCGATTAGGATCAAGTCGAATGGCTTTCTACATACTCGTCTAGAATTCAACACACTCGATTAAGAATCAATTTGAATGACTTTCTACATACTCGACTAGAAACTCAACACACTCGATTAGGATCAACTCGAATGACTTCCTACATACTCTGTTAGATACTTAACTCACTCGACTGGGAATCAAGTCGAATGACTTTCAATATATTCGTCTAGAAACTCAACACACTCGAATGGAAAATAAATCGAATGAATTTGTCCATACTCGACTAAAAACTCAACATACTCGATTGTTGATCAAGTCGAATGACTTCCTACATACTCGGCTAGAAACTCAACGTAGTTGAATGGGAATCAAGTCGAATGACTTTCTATATACTCGTCTAGAAACTCAACACATTCGATTGGGGACCAAGTTGAATGACTTCCTACATACTCTGTTAGAAACTCAACACCCTCGAACGGGAATCCAGTCGAATCAATTTCTATATACTCGGCTATAAACTCAACACACTTGATTGGGAATCAAGTCGAATGAATTTCTATATACTCGTCTAGAAATTCAACACACTCGATTGGGGATCTAATCGAATGACTTCCTACATACTCGGCTAGAAACTCAGCATACTCGAATGGGAATCAAGTCGAATGACATTCTATATACACATCTAGAAACTCAACACACTCGATCGAATATCAATTCGAATTACTTTCCACATACTCGACTAGAAACAAAACACACTCGAATGGGAATCAAGTCGAATGACTTCCTATATACTCGGATAGAAACTCAACACACTCAAATGGGAATCTAGTCGAATGGGTTTCTATATACTCGGCCAAAACTTAAAACACACTAATGGGAATCAAGTCGAATGACTTTCTATATACTCGTCTAGAAACTCAAAACACTCAATTGTGGATCAAGTTGAATGACTTCCTAAATACCCGGCTAGAAACTTAACACACTCGAATGGGAATAAAGTCGAATGACTTTCTATATACTTGTATAGAAACACAACACACTCGACTAGGAATCAATTCGAATGACTTCCTACATGCTCAAATAGAAACTCAACACACTCGATTGGGGATCAAGTCGAATGAATTTCTATATACTAAGCTAGAAACTCAAACCACTAGAATGGTAATCAAGTGGAATGAATTTCTATACACTCGTCTAGAAACTCAAGACACTCGATTGGGGATCGAGTAGTATGACTTCCTACATACTCAGCTAGAAACTCAACACACTCGAATAGGAGTCAAGTTGAAGGAATTTATATATACTAGGCTAGAAACTCAAAACACTCTAATGGGACTTTCTATATATACGTATAGAAGTTACAACACAATCGATTTGGGATCAGGTCGAATGACGTCCTACATACTTGGCTAGATACTAAACACACTCGATTGGAGATCAAGTCGAATGACTTCCTACATACTCGTCTAGAAACTCAACACACTCAATTGGGAATCAATTCAACTGACTTTCAAGATACCCGACTAGAAACACAACACACTCGATTGGGAATCAATTCGAATGACTTCCTACATAATGGGCTAAAAACTCAACACACATGAATGGGAATTAAGTCAATTGACTTTCTACATACTCCTCTTGAAACTCAACACACTCGAATAACGACCAAGTCGAATAACTTCCTACATACTCGGCTATAAACTCAACCAACTCGAATGGTAATCAAGTCAAATGACTTCCTACATACTCGGCTAGAAACTCAACTCACTCGAATGTGAATCAAGTCGAATGAATATCTATATACTCATCAAAAAACTCAACACACTCGATTGGGAATCAATTCGAATGACTTTCTACATACTCGACTAGAAACACAAAACACTCGAATGTGCATCAAGTCGAATGACTTCCTACATACTTGGCTAGAAACTCAACACTTGAATGGGAATCAAGTGGAATGAATTTCTATATACTCGTCTAGAAACTCAACACACTCGATTGGGAATCAATTCGAATGAATTTATACATACTCGACTAGAAACACAACACACTCGAATGGGAATCAATTTGAATGACTTCCTACATACTTGGCTAGAAACTCAGCACACTCGAATGAGATCTAGTCGAATTAATTTATATATACTCAGCTAGAAATTTAAGAAACACTAATGGGAATCAGGTCGATTGAATTTCTATATACTCATCTAGAAACTCAACATACTTGATTGCGGATCAAGTCGAATGACTTCCTACATACTCAGCTAGAAACTCATCACACTCGAATGGGAATCAAGTTGAATGAATTTCTATATACTAGGCTCAAAACTTAAAACACTCTAATAGGAATCAAGTCGAACGACTTTCTATATACTCGTCTAGAAACTCAACACACTCGATTGGGGATCAAGTCGAATGATTTCCTACATACTCGGCTATAAATTCAACACACTCGAAAGGGAATCAAGTCGAAAAACTTTCTACATACTCTACTAGAAACTCAACACACTAGATTGGGGAGAATGACTTCCTACATACTCGGCTAGAAACTCAACACACTAGAATTGGGATTAAGTGGAATGACTTTCTATATACTCGTCTGGAAACTCAACACACTCGAGTGGGAATCAATCTGAATGACTTTCTACATACTCGACTAGAAACTCAACACACTCGATTGGGATCAACTCGCATGACGTGCTACGCACTTGGATAAATACTCAACTCACTCGAATGGGAATAGAGTTGATAACTTTCTATATACTCGTCTATAAATTCGACACACTCGACTGGGAATCCAGTCGAATGACTTTCAATATACTCGTCTAGAAACTCAACACACTCGAATGGGAAATAATTCGAATGGCTTTGTCCATACTCAACTAAAAACTGAACACACTCGATTGGGGATCAAGTCGAATGACTTCCTACATACTCGGCTACAAACTCAACACTATTGAATGGGAATCATAACGAATGACTTTCTATATACTCGCCTAGAAACTCAACACATTCGATTGGGGACCAAGTCAAATGACTTCCGACATACTATGTTAGAAACTCAACACCCTCGAATGGGAATCAATTCGAATGAATTTCTATATACTCGGCTAGAAACTCAAAACACTTGATTAGGAATCAAGTCGAATGACTTTCTATATACTCGTCTAAAAACTCAACACACTCGATTGGGGATCCAGTCGAATGACTTCCTACATACTCGGCTAGAAACTTAGCACACTCGAATGGGAATCAAGTAGAATGAATTTCTATATACTCATCTAGAAACTCAACACACTCGATCGGAAATCAATTCGAATGATTTTCTACATACTCGACTAGAAACAAAACACACTCGAATGGAAATCAAGTCGAATTACTTCCCACGTATGGTGATATCACTAGAATGGTGATATCGCTCAACTATATACATTTTTATTCTCGATATTTATGATTTTTTTAGTCTAAAACGTGATGGATATGTCTCATTGTACTTACATTTTTTAGTCTAAAACGTGATGGATATATCTCATTGTACTTACATTTTGTGTAAAAGAATGTATTTAGGTATTTAGCATTGGAATGGATAATTAACGTCAATATATGCCAAGATAACGTGAGAAAAAGGAGCAAAAGACAAAGTGGTGTGTGACTGCGGCGTAATGGGTCGATTTTGGGTAGTTTTGTTGGTTTAGTTAAGAAAACAATGGTTGGTATTGAAAGGTTTTCTTTTTGGTGGTTATGACTTGGAATTGAAGGGAAATAAAGGAGTGACATTATCATCATCATTACACATTAACATCATAACCATCACATCATTATCATTTTTCTTGTAACACGAACATAATCACCATCACAATACAACACAACTAGGGGGAGGGATCGATTCTTGGAGACTTGGAGAGCCTTGGAGAAGAAATTCATTGGGCAATTCACCATTCAAGAAAGCAAAATCATTCCAATTTTCATTTCAATTACTCCATTAGCTTCATTTACATTTTGATTTGGTTGTTTTATACATTGGCATTTCATCAAACACTTGGTACAATTATGAACGTTTCTTATATTTCATGTTTAATTTCAATTATGCATAGCTAATTTCATAATCATTTGCTTGGATATGTGATCGTTTGATTGATTGAATTTAAGTATGAATGTTTGATAGATGTGTGTTTGGTTAATTGGGGATCCATTTGGGTTTAAACTTTAACTAAATTATCAAATTGCTTATGTTCTTGTTTGCTAAATGAAATCGGGTATTCTAAAGGAACTCGAGATTTTACTAAAATAGGAATGAATATTTCAAACGGTCTATAGTTGATAAAAGTTATAGGTATTCGAAAGGAATCGATAATAGTAATCGAAATAACTAAGTTTAAAAACGAGTGCTAGTTTGTAAAATAAGAGAAATCGGTTTATTAGCTAGTAAGCTATTCGAAAGTAAGCTTAAAGATCAATTCTCACACATCGGCTTAATTCTTTATGCACAATTATTTGGGGTGTTAACCATATTCGAAATGAATGGTTGCACGGTCTGGTAATTGGAGAAATCCGGTATTCGAAGGGAACATGGTTTTACATAAAAAGTAAATCAACATTTCGTTAACTTAGAAAAGTCATACATTCGTGAACGGTCCACGCAAACGTCTCTTTAATCTTGATTACTAAAACATTTTTAAAACGTTACTTTTTAGTTAAAATATAAAAACCCCCACTTTGTTACTTGTTTATTTCTTAACTTCACTCTTAATTTACATTAGTCCCTGTGTGCGAACCAGAACTTACCTAAACTATATTACAACCGACAAGGGTACACTGCCCGGTGTTGTGGTCTAGTGAAAGCAATTGGGAAAACTAGATTTCGCACATCAAGTTTTTGAGCCGCTGTCGGGGACCAGATAATTGAGAGTTTAGTTGATCGTTTTTTCTTTTGTTTGTTTATTGGATATATTTCACGGTATTTGTTGTTTGTGGTGTGATTTTCAGATTTTTTTTAGGTGGTGGATAAACACAAGATCCAAAGTGAAGGACGTAGCTAGTCCGTTTTCCGATCCGGAACAGATTTTGAAGAAAAAAGTTGTTAAAGCGGTTTTATATTCTGAGGGAGAGTCTTCCGAGGAGGAAGAGATCGTGTTGGAAAGTGTTATTGAAGGAGAAGATAATGGAGTAATTTTCGGGGAAGGCATTTTGAACCACAATGACCCGCCGGTTAACCCATTTGACATTCCGATGATCAATCGGAACCGGATGGTACGACCTACTCAAGGGTCGGCAACCGTTGCACCAAATTTGGGAGGTGACTTTTCCGTTAAAGGTCATCATTTGAAGATGGTTCAAGAGAGTTCGTTTGATGGTAATTCGAAGGTTGACCCGCATAAGCATATTGCCACGTTTATGAAAATTTGCAAGATGTTCAAGTATGGTATTGGTATGGAAGAGGGTGTCATGCTTAGCTTTATCCCATCATCTATAAGGGTAGAAGCTAAGACGTGGTTCAACGGGTGGGAGCTGGATTCAATCGAGACGTGGGAAGAGTTAAGAGAATTGTTTGTGACCCATTTCTTTCCGCCCATCTTGGGTAGAAAGTTGTTGAACCAAATTCGGAGTTTTCAACAATGGGATAATGAAACCATCACGGATGCTTGGATTAGGCGTAAGGAACTTTTAAGGAGTTTTCATGGTCACGGGCTGGATCGAGAGCAAGTAATAGACATTTTCTATTACGGGTTGGATAGTCGTTCTCAACACGATTTAGATTTGGCAGGTGGTGGAAATTTCTTATATAAATCACCCAATGACGCATATCGTATGATGGAGGATCAAGTTCAAGCATGTATTGCTAGAGATAGGGTTAATCGAAATAGAAAGGTTCGGGGAACGGTAGCACAAGTGGAAAGTGGTAGTGGAAGCTCGGAAATTGTGAATGAGATCAAGTATTTATCGGATAGGATGGATAGACGGATGGGTCGTTTGGAGAAGGATGTGCACTTGTTTAGGAATGGTTATAGAACTTGTGAAGGGCTACATTACTCGGAGGAATTTGATCGGTACCAAGGGAATTTTCAAAACCGAGACGGGAATTTTGGTTATGATAACCAATTTCAACAAAAACCGAGGCATGAAGAAGAGGATAAAAGTTTAAAAGATATGATGAAGGACTTTATCCGCACTCAAACGGCAAGAAATAATGGAATTGCTAACTCAATCGAGGTGATCAACGATAAATTTGAGCAAGGATAGAGGAATAATCAAGCGAGTATGAAAGACTTGGAGCGGAGGTTCGAAAGGATGAATGAGCGGTTAGGGAAGTAACCGATGAATCAATCGCCAAATAACACACAACCGAGTCCGAGACCTTCAAACAACCAAGGTGGTCAATCTAGTCAAGGATCAAGGTATCAAACACCTAATCAAAGGAACGAGCAAGTAAACGCAATTTCTACACGATCGGGTTTCATCTACGGGGACGAAGAGGAGCAAAACGAAAAAGAAAACGAGAACATGGCTTATCTGAGCCCATTGCGCCGCACTACATGCTCAGTGCAACGCAGTGGGGGATTAGAAAGTCATGTTTCGTTTGCCACTAGGTTGGGTGCGACGCAGTCAAGTCCAGTGCGCCGCGGTGAGACCCTAGACCCCGAAAATGACCAAGAAGTTGAGATAGAGGTGGAGGATCAAGTAGGGATGAACCAAACGTCCAAAGTGAAGATGGGGCACTGAAAACGACTACAAGTCCACCAACCAAAGCGTACAATCCGAGAATCCCTTACCATCGACGCTTAAGGAAGGAGAAGATGAAAGAACAATACGGTAAATTCTAAGACTTGATTAATTATGTTCATGTTAATGTGCTTTTGGTTGATGTGATTCCAGGTATGCCCAATTATGTTAAGTTCATCAAGGAACTTGTGAGCGAGAAAGGGAAGTCAATGGGATTCAAGTGGCTTACTTGAACGCGGAATGCTCGTCGATTGTGAAGAACGAAAGGCTTCCACCTAAGCTAAACTGTCACACCCCGCTAAAGCAGAAACAGGAGGTGCGAAGAGAAAAGAATCATTTCACGAGTTATAACCAAAGTCAACGGTTCAAGTCGTTAGATTAAAATTGAAAATTTCAATTATTCAAAAGACATAACCAAGATACATAAAGTTCACGACAACAAATACATAATAAGATGTTTTATAAAATTCCCAAAATAAAGTAGGTCTTCTCCCGAATTACACTTCACATAATAAACTTGACCCGCCCGAGCAATGCACTTCATGACTTACGCTTAGTTTCCTGAAACATGAGATAAACTGTCAAACTACATAACGTAGTGAGTGAGTTACAGTTTATAAGTTTTTGACCAAAGTTCCGACAAAGTTCCGACAAGTATATATAAGTATAAAGTTTTCTTAAAAGAAAGATAGCGGATAAAGGCGCTTGAAATATATATATATACTTTTAAGGTAGATCATAGACAAATAGATCAATGTTTGTAAAAGTTCAAGTTACGGAGCAAGACGATAAAAATATGTTGTCATTACCTCAGCGGTGGAACAATCCACATGTGTAAGACGATAAGTATGTTGTCATTACCTCAGCGGTGGAACATTCCACATGTGTAAGACGATAAGTATGTATATGCGTAAGTAAAAGTAACATATGATTTAAGAATTGTATCAACCACTTGGCATAATATAACATAAGAGTTCACACTAAACCGATTAACTGGTCTGATCCTGCCCGGACCTCGCACTATCGACGAGGTTTGTCTGTTCTAGTAATATGTACTTATTTAGCTAGCCTGAAGTCAGGAGTGACCTCTCCTAAGTATCGATACCCATAATTACCAACGGCTTAAAGCTAATAGCGTGGAAATGTCTAAAAACTGGGGCAACTTATGTAATTTTGTCAAAAACTGATAGTAGGCACTTACGGCGTTTATATTCTCATCAAGGGTTGGAGAGTATACAATCAAGCAATCATAGTTTAGGTCAAAATGTCAAATGTCCAAGGTGCCACATAAGGCGTCTAAAAATAGTTTTAAGCATATAAGTCAGACCAATGTCAAATAGTTCAATAAAGTCATAGTTCATAAAGTCATTGTACATAAAAGACATAGTTAATAAAAGTCATTGTACATAAAAGACATAGTTCATAAACAATTTAGATCTCCTGTTTCCCCCAAAAGAGTACTTAAAAGACAAAAGCAGAGGGGTGTAACTCACAGGTTGCGAAGATAACGAATTCGGGAAACGGTCGGAAAAGAGAGACGGGAATCACGGAAGGCCTAAGAATACCAAGATTGTTTAAGTGTCATGTTCTCATTAAGTTATTATATATAATATATAATAGATGAAATTTTAGTTAACTTTAAGTGTCAAGGTCAAATTGTCCAAAAATGGTCCGAAACGATAATCGTCATGTTTTAGTCCAAAAGTCCAAGGTTAACGTTTTTATTATTATGATACATACATTTTGGTCGCTGAAGTGGTTTGGATTTTCTAACGAAATTTGGGCAGCGCTTCCGCGCCCAAATTTCATGTCCAAAATCCAAAGTCACTTTCCCGCTCACAAAATACATATATCACATAATCATATCAAACGAGTTCATTTTAATTTAAATAAGTCTAATATATACCACAAACATAAACATTTAGCCAATCTCAGTCCCAAAATGTCAGTAACGAAAGTCCAGAACGTGTACGCAAGTTTTAAACGACCAAACGACGATTTTCCGGGAAGATAACAGCTGTTGTGCGTCGTCCTAGGTCACAGGGACGGCGCACCTGCTGTTGTCCCTTCCCGTTTTGTGTTTTTCTTGCAAAAATCGATTTCTTACCCATAGATTTCGACATGCAAACAGTAAATACTTCATATTATGTCATTTTTACAAATTCTAAACCATTTTTAACCATAAAACTATAGATCTAAATGTTATTTCATTTAAAAATCGTTTTTGTCCAAAAACTGTTATAAATCTTCATAAAAACTTGTTTTTATGGTTTAGATCTTACATGTAAGTATTCATTTATGTAAAAGCAGTAAAATAAAAGAAATCTACCGGATGAAAGTGTTTGGATGATGGTCTAGACGAGTTTTTAGCTCCAAAAGTGGTGAAAAAGCTTTGAAACCGAAATAAACTTGATTCCCTTGCTTCCTCTTGATGTTAGAACGTTTTTAGATGGTGATTTTATGGACTTTCTTGGCTGTATTTTAGTGGTTTTAATGGAGGAAGAAGGAGGATTTTTGAGAGAAAAGTTTGTAGGTGTGTGTGTTTTTGTTTTATGTAAATGGAAAAATGAAAGAAAATAAAGAAAATGATGGTAGAGGACTTTGGGACTGCAATTGACAGTAAATGGGGAGTCAATTCTCGTTTTTGGTTGGGTAATAGTTTTATAAAAACGAGACAAGCAACAAAATTCAAAAATTTTCGGACTGTAACATCCAGGACGTCGCACAAGGGGGGTGTGCGGCGTCCTGGCCTATTTTGTAATTATTTTTTCTGATTTTTCGTTTTTGCGTTTTGTTTCGTTGGACCTTTTCGTTAACTAAAAGTTCTTAATTATGATACGTTATGAACTTAGGAAAGTTCCTTAGGTGTTTTCTTGGTATTAGGACTTATATAATTTGATTCCGAAAGTGATTCCGGCACTGACGCGTTTCCGGTAAAAATACGGTTAAAGACAATGACAGACTTTTAAAGAGACATACAGTGTAAAATGCACCTGACATTTTGACAGTTGTCACATTCTCCCCGGGTTGAAAGAAATTTCGTCCCGAAATTTAGTTCGTCCCATCATGAAGAGGTGTTCTCGAACAGACTTGGACACTTCTGACGGATTTGGTCCTCACGTTCCCACGTGAATTCGTGACCACGTCGGGAATTCCACCGAACTTTGACAATAGGAACACGACTTTGCCTGAGTTGTTTGACCTCGCGGTCAACAACCTCAAGCGGTTCTTCAATGAAATTGAGTTTGTTATCGATCTTGACCTCGTCGAGAGGGATGACGATGGTCTCATCAGATAGGCACTTTTTCAAGTGCGAGACATGGAAAACATTATGAACGTTGGAAAGAGTCTTGGGGAGTTGGAGACGATAAGCAACTGGACCGATACGCTCTATGACTTCGAATGGACCGGTGTACCTTGGGCTTATTTTCCGCTCTTTCCGAAACGGACTACCCCCTTCCATGGCGATATCTTGAGAAGCACTCTATCGCCAACTTGGAACTCGAGGGGTTTTCTCCGGTTGTCGGCGTAACTCTTCTGCCGGGTACGGGATGTCTTCAGTCTTTCCCTGATGGTGGTGATCTTGTCGATGGTCTCCTGGACGATGTCGAGCCTTGTGAGTTGCCGATCGCCAGCTTCTAGCCAACAAAGCGGTGACCGACACTTGCGTCCATATAAGGCCTCGAACGGTGCGCACTTGATGCTGGCATGGTAGCTGTTGTTATAGGAGAACTCGACCAAAGGAAGGTGAGCGTCCCAACTTCCTCCGAAGTCAACTACACACGCTCTCAGCATATCTTCAAGCGTTTGGATCGCCCTTTCACATTGACCATCGGTCTCAGGATGGTATGCAGTGCTGATGTCTAGTCGCGTCCCGAGCGATTTCTGAAGGGCATTCCAAAAACGGGACGTGAATCGACTATCCTTATCGGAGATGATGGATAGAGGTGTTCCGTGACGGGAGACGATCTCGTTGATGTCTATCTGAGCGAATTTCTCCATCGAGTGGTTTTCTCATACCGGTAAGAAATGAGCGGATTTTGTCAAACGGTCCACGATGACCCAAATCGTGTCGTTACCCCTTGCCGTACGGGGCAACTTTGTGACGGAATCCAAGGAGATTTGTTCCCACTTCCACATGGGAATCTCCGGCTGCTGGAGTAGGCCTGAGGGCTTCTGATATTCCGCCTTGACCTTTGAGCAAGTAAGGTACTTGGCTACGTACAAGGCGATATCCTTCTTCATGCCCGGCCACCAATAGTATTCCCGGAGATCCTTATACAACTTGTCGGATCCCGGATGAATAGAATATCTGGATCGGTGGCCCTCGTTCAAAATGAGTTTACGAAGATCCTCGGACCTCGGAATCCATGCTCGGCCCTTGAAGTAGTGGATTCCGTCGGACTTGCGTTCAAATTCCTTTTCGTGATTGTGCAACGTTTCGATCTTATCTGGATCTACATGAATTCCTTCTTGGTTGACCACATGACCAAGGAAATGTACTTCCCGAAGCCAAAATTCACACTTCGAGAATTTGGGGTACACTTTCTGATCTCTTAGGAGTTCTAAAATGAGCTTTAGGTGTTTCGCATGATCTTCCATGTTCCTAGAGTATATGAGAATGTCGTCTATGAATACGATTACGAATTTTTCTAAGTATGGCCTACACACTCTGTTCATTAGGTCCATGAACACTGCTGGTGCGTTGGTTAGACCAAATGGCATGACGAGGAATTCGTAATGTCCGTATCGAGTTCGGAATACGGTTTTAGGAATGTCGGTTTCACTGACACGAACCTGATGATAACCTGAACGGAGGTCGATTTTTGAGAAGTAAGTTGCACCCTGCAACTGGTCGAACAGATCATCGATCCTCGGGAGTGGGTATCGGTTCTTGACGGTCAGTTTGTTCAGTTCACGATAATCGATGCACATACAGAAGGATCCGTCTTTCTTTTGTGACAAAGAGGATTGGGGCTCCCCAGGGGGGACGAGCTTGGACGAATAAGACCATGATCTAGAAGTTCCTGCATCTATTTTGACAGTTCTTGCACTTCGGATGGTGCTAGAAGATATGGGGTCTTGGCAACCGGTGTCGTGCTAGGAACGAGGTCTATTCGGAATTCCACTTGTCGACGCGGCGGTAGCCCAGGCAAAACCTTAGGAAAGACTTCTGGATGATCCTTGACTACGAGAATGTCTTGGACTTGGCTTTCTTTAGGTTTACGTTCGACGACATGAGCGAGGAATGTGTCGTAGTCCTTCTCGAGGTACTTGCGCATTTTTATGGAAGACACGATGCGAAGTTGTCGTCCAGGTTTGTCTCCCTGAACAACTAGAGCTTCACTGTCTGAAAGAGGAATGCGAATAAGTTTGTCGAAACAGACGATCTCGGCTCGAAAACGAGATAGCCAGTCTATTCCGACGATAACGTCAAAGCTTTTCAGCTCGATAGGAATTAGATCGATGGGGAAGGTTTTGTCAGGTAGGCATAATGAACATCCTAAGATTATATCCTTGGCTTCGAACTCTTGGCCGTTAGCATATTCGATAGTAATGCTATCCTCAAGAACTTTAGATCCTAGGTTAATGAGGGGTCTAAATTCTAAGGAAACATTCTCGGCCTGTGAATCGAATAATATAGAGGCATAGTGGTCATTGATAGAAGACGTACCTGTAACGGCGTTCGGGTCCTGCCGAGCTTCCTCGGCTGTGATTGCGAGCGTACTAAAAGTTTTTGTGGTATGCGCTATGGGACAAGTCCCACGAAGGTGTTGGTCGCTTCCACCCTCGAGGCATATCAGCTTCTTAACTTGGTTGTTTGCTTTTTCTGGACAGTACTTCGAGAGGTGTCCCACCCTGTGGCATTTGTAGCACACCGGGCAGTTTCCAACATGGTGGAGGGTGCAGTTGGGACACTTAGGGAGCGACCCAGTGTAAGTTCGGGTTCCTGGTGTGGGTTTCTTGTTGCTGTTACTCCTTGTTGGTTGATGATGATTCTTCCTTTTCTTACTCTCCTTTCGCTGGACGCGGGCTGGAGGGAAAGGGAGGCTGTTGGTTCCAAAGTTCTCGTCCTCTTCCTGTTTGATTGATACAGGAGGGAGAAGGGGTTTAACGCTTCCGACGTCTTCACTTTCCTCTTGTTTGATGGTGGCTGGGAAGAGGTGGAGGTTATGGTCATGGTTGTTCTCTAGGTGGTTGTCGTTGGGGTTATCATTCCCGAAAATCCCGTCGTTGACCCCAATGATGATCTGGGAGATCATGCTTGGGAGTGCTGCTTTGAGCTGCACAGTGATCTGTTCGGCTAAAAGGTCAGCGCGGCTTCTCTTGGGAGGCATGATTCTACCATGGAAAGAAGGAACTAGTTTAGAACGCACGAATAGGAATTAGCGATAAGAATTTAACTCAAGGGTTAATAGCAACGAATACACAAAAGTAATATGGACGGATAATTAGCACATGCACGATAACGATAACGGTAAAAGAGTAAACAAGGAAGATAACAGCACACGCACGATGATGATTCAAGCGATAACAATATAATGGTTCAACGACAATATCAAGATTCACACGCCAAAGGCAAGTATAGACAAGAAAGGTAGAAAATTTCCATTAATAATAATAATAATGAGTCGAGTACATAGTTCGGAACAAGAAAAGATAGAGTACGAGTACAATACAAAGGAAATAAAATAAGAAATGGCTTTGAGTTGTGTACAATGGAAAATTACAACTCGAGCCTACAATACGAATACAATGAAGAAATGACTAATGACGCCTCTCCAAAAACATCTTGGCCACCATGACCGCGATCAAAGTTCCCATAACCAGACACGCCCCTACGAGACGCTGCACAGTTCGTGTCGTGGCTTGAGTCGATGCGATGACTCGCAACGACTGCTCGGACAACTGATGCGCAGCATCGGTGACTTCGCTGATGAGGAGTCCCTGCTGCTGGGCCTCCTCTGCAAGTCCCCGAACCTCTCGGTGGAGGTGCAAGAATGCGGCAGGAGGGGGAAGCTGAGGAGTAGGCGGCATCATGGGCATGGAGGGTCCGGCCTCCTGGGCACGTCGCCTCTCCTCAATAAACTGACGCTCCCACGCTTAGCGTTCCATGACTGGTGTACGCAGGGCGGGGTCGTAAGTGTCCACGAAGGACTGAGGAGGAGCGGGTCGAGATGGGCCAGGCTGCTGGCCGGCCATCCGATCCGGCATACGTCCAGGGAGGATGACCTGCTTTCGTGCGGTCAACCTAGTGCGGGGCCCGTGAAACTGCGGTGGTGCTGCGACGGGCGCCGGTGGAGGGGGTGGAAGCACAGACCTCGGGCTGTACCCGTTACTGCTGTTGCTGATCTTCATCGAGGTATCCTCCGTTGGGTCAGTCGTCTGGTGACGCTGACTCTCGGAGGCCGTGTGGCCCTTTGAAGCTTCGTGTGACGAAGAAGCGGCCGGTGGAAGGGATCGTGACTGCGATCGGGAAGGCGAACGTGGACGGGATGACTGAGACATGACGTATCTGCGAAAAGGGAGTTACATAAGTACGGGGGAAGACTAAAATAGGAAAATGTAAGTAAAATGCATGCACGGGTCAGTTATGTGAGAATCGGGAATCGATAAAACCGGGAATTTTTCGACTCAAAAACCGTTAACGATAGCAACTTCTTTCCGTTGTTGCATAATTCATTTTAAACTAGGCATGGTTGATCAAGTCATGCGTAGTTGAAAAAGATAATCATGCAATTGCGGAAAGTAATATACTAAAGTTTGAACCCGAAAATGATTTTTCTGAAAAGCCTTGGTTATAGTTTTGGTTTCGAAAACTTTTGAATTTTTTTTATAAACCGTTTTCACTATAGCCCGTGCTCTGATACCAAGTCTGTCACACCCCGCTAAAGCGGAAACACGAGGTGCGAAGAGCAAAGAATCATTTCACGAGTTATAACCAAAGTCAACGGTTCAAGTCGTTAGATTAAAATTGAAAACTTCAATTGTTCAAAAGACATAACCAAGATACATAAAGTTCACGACAACAAATACATAATAAGATGTTTTATAAAGTTCCCAAAATAAAGTAGGTCTTCTCCCGAATTACACTTCACATAATAAACTTGACCCACCCGAGCAAAGCACTTCATGACTTACGCTTAGTTTCCTAAAACATGAGATAAACTGTCAAACTACATAACGTAGTGAGTGAGTTACAGTTTATAAGTTTTTGACCAAAGTTCCGACAAAGTTCCGACAAGTATATATAAGTATAAAGTTTTCTTAAAAGAAAGATAGCGAATAAAGGCGCTTGAAATATATATATACTTTTAAGGTAGATCATAGACAAATAGATCAATGTTTGTAAAAGTTCAAGTTACGGAGCAAGACGATAAAAATATGTTGTCATTACCTCAGCGGTGGAACAATCCACATGTGTAAGACGATAAGTATGTTGTCATTACCTCGTCGGTGGAACATTCCACATGTGTAAGACGATAAGTATGTATATGCGTAAGTAAAAATAACATATGATTTAAGAATTGTATCAACCACTTGGCATAATATAACCTAAGAGTTCACACTAAACCGATTAACTGGTCTGATCCTGCCCGAACCTCGCACTATCGACGAGGTTTGTCTATTCTAGTAATATGTACTTAGGTAGCTAGCCTGAAGTAAGGAGTGACCTCTCCTAAGTATCGATACCCATAATTACCAACGGTTTAAAGCTAATAGTGTGGAAATGTCTAAAAACTGGGGCAACTTATGTAATTTTGTCAAAAACTGATAGTAGGCACTTACGGCGTTTATATTCTCATCAAGGGTTGGAGAGTATACAATCAAGCAATCATAGTTTAGGTCAAAATGTCAAATGTCCAAGGTGCCACATAAGGCGTCTAAAAATAGTTTTACGCATATAAGTAAGACCAATGTCAAATAGTTCAATAAAGTCATAGTTCATAAAAGTCATTGTACATAAAAGACATAGTTCATAAAAGTCATTGTACATAAAAGACATAGTTCATCAACAATTTAGATATCCTGTTTCCCCCAAAATAGTACTTAAAATACAAAAGTAGAGGGGTGTAACTCACGGGTTGCGAAGATAACGAATTCGGGAAACGGTCGGAAAAGAGAGTCGGGAATCACGGAAGGCCTAAGAATACCAAGATTGTTTAAGTGTCATGTTCTCATTAAGTTATTATATATAATATCTAATAGATGAAATTTTAGTTAACTTTAAGTGTCAAGGTCAAATTGTCCAAAAATGGTCCGAAACGGTTATCGTCATGTTTTAGTCCAAAATTCCAAGGTTAACGTTTTTATGTGTTTGGATGATGGTCTAGACGAGTTAAATAAAATAAATCTACCGGATGAAAGTGTTTGGATGATGGTCTAGACGAGTTTTGAGCTCCAAATGTGGTGAAAAAGCTTTGAAACCGAAATAAACTTGATTCCCTTGCCTCCTCTTGATGTTAGAACGTTTTTAGATGGTGATTTTATGGACTTTCTTGGCTGTATTTTACTAGTTTTAATGGAGGAAGAAGGAGGATTTTTGAGAGAAAAGTTTGTAGGTGTGTGTGTTTTTGTTTTATGTAAATGGAAAAATGAAAGAAAATAAAGAAAATGATGGTAGAGGACTTTGGGACTGCAATTGACAGTATATGGATAGTCAAATCTCGTTTTTGGTTGGGTAATGGTTTTATAAAAACGAGACAAGCAACAAAATTCAAAAAATTTCGGACTGGAACATCTAGGACGTCGCACAAGGGGGGTGTGCGGCGTCCTGGCCTATTTTGTAATTATTTTCTGATTTTTCGTTTTTGCGTTTATTTTCGTTAAAAATTCTTAATTATGATACGTTATGAACTTAGGAAAGTTCCTTAGGTGTTTTCTTGGTATTAGGACTTATATAATTTGATTCCGAAAGTGATTATGACACTGTCACGTTTCTGGTAAAAGTACGGTTAAAGACAATGACAGACTTTTAAAGAGACATAGAGTGTAAAATGCATCTGATATTTTGACGGTTGTCACATAAACGATCCGGGGAGTTTTCTAATAACTTGTACTTTTAGTAAAACTTATCATTGCAATGTTTTAGCGGACTTGGGGGCTAGTATAAATTTAATGCCATATTCTTTATATGCAAAATTGGCTTTGGGGGTTTTAAAGCCAACAAAAATGACCATTAGGCTAGCTGACCAAACTTTTAAATATCCGCTTGGCATTGTAGAAAACATGTTAGTACAAGTAGGTAGATTTGTTTTTCCCGTTGATTTCGCTGTATTGGAAATGGAAGAGGATAGTAAAGTTCCTCTAATTTATGGTCGACCATTTTTGAATACCGTGGATGCTATCATTGGGTGTGGGGGACGATAGGGAAACGTTTACTTACTATAAATCTAAGAAACATTCGTACTCCACCGATGAAACTTGTTTTAAACTAGATGTTATTGACAATGACATGTGTGACCTAGAATTGCAGGACTTTCTTAAGGTTGAAGAACCAATGGGAAACGAATTGGATTTGGTGCTAGAGGAGCTCCTTGGAACGAGTTTGGGGGTTGAAGATAGTACTATCAATGGAGACATCACTCTAGAATATTTTGAGAGGATGTTTGATCTAAGCTCAAACCCGGTTGTTACTAAATACGAGATAGAGGTTGAAGGTAAGAAAGAGAAGGTGCCTGAAACGGAAATTGAGAAAGCAGCCGTTGAATCAATTGATGGTGAACCTTGTGAAAAGCATGAATTCAAAAAGGAGTCAAACTCAAAGTTGAAAGGTATCTCTAGAAAACCCATTGACTTAATTTGTTTGGAAAAAGAAAAAGTTTTGCAAGGTAAGAGTGACGAAAATAAGGAACCTTTGAAGGCGGATGATTTGTTGGATGGGAAACCAATTAGGCATGGTCATGAAAAGGATAAGTATGGAGGAGAAGGTGGCGACTTTAGAAAGCGATAGAATGGTCCGATCATGCGGGAAACCAAGGAGTGGCATGATGCATGGGCGAAAATTCGCGACGAACTCAATGTTTCTAACGATGAGATTCTTTTTGATGATTTGGATTGTAGGTGCAATGTAGGATGTAACGTTTTGAGGAGTTGGTACGAGGAAAGAAATCGGGGGAAACTTCGATTTCAGCATTAGTTAGTTTTGTGTGAACGGAGGACAAGTCGAGCTAAAGACTCATGACCAAAAACATGCGCTTTACGGGAGGTAACCCGGGTTTGCTTATCCTTTCTTTTATTTTATTTTGGTATTGTTTGATTTTATTTTTAGTTTCTAGTTTGGAACACATTTCGGGACAATGTGTGAATTAAGTATTGGGGGGAGGGGGGGGGGGGGGGGGTGAGAGGGGAGTTTCGTGAAATTTGTTAGTTTAATAATCCCTCTTGTATCCATCGTTTTTTTATTTTGTCCCATTTGAGTCTAATAAAATAAATAAATAAATAAAAAGTGTTTGAATGTAGTTTAGGAAAAATGATAGGGGCTTGTATATTTAATTGCATTCCAGTAATTCAACGTGAAATTGTTAGGAACATCTCTTGGTAGTAAAATACTTGTAAATAAGAGTTTAGGTTTTCCGACTTTAGTTCCTTGAATTTCCCTAAAAAATCTAAAATCCGGATAACTGCTAGAAATCCTTAGTACCGAGCCCTATTAGTACTTGCACCCTCTCGGGGGTAGTTGGGGAACTTAGATATCACTTAATCCCGAAAAGAGTTAGAGGCGAAGAAAAATGTCATAGGTCTTTCCCGTAAACAAATTAAACTCATCCTCACTATAACGAAGAATCAAATCCCGTTACAAAAACGTTCACTTGAAAGAAAATATAAATTACAAATCTTTAGTATTTGAAGTGAATAAAAGTGAGAGGCAAGCAAAATGCGAAGACTAACCAAAAATTCTCAAAGGAAATAGATTGTGTGATATTGGAGTATCCCCCGAAAACATAGGCATAGGGTCGACCCAATGGTAGGCTGATCGCTCCGACTTAGGTTGGTGAGTTAGGGAAAAGGGGTGGTTATTTGGACATATCAAAACTAGGGGATAGAATGGGAATTAGAGTTAGAAAATTACCGTTTTTGGTTACGTAATTTAGTAGCATTTTATGTTCGTAGTCAGTTTACGATCTTGCAATTTCTCGCAAATCTTTAATTATTAATACCAGAATGTCTTTAAATGTATGAGCTCATGATTCCTTAACTTTTCTTAAGTTGTTTATTGTAAAATGAGTTATAGTTTATGTCGGATTTGCTTGAGGGAAAGCAAATGTTTAAGTATGGGGGGTTTGATATCGCTCAATTATATACATTTTTATTCGCGATATTTATTATGTTTTAGTCTAAAACGTGATCGATATCTCCCATTGTACTTACATTTTGTGTAAAAGTATGTATTTAGGTATTTAGCATTAGAATGGAGAATTAACGTCAAGATATGCCAAGATAACGTGAGAAAAAGGAGCAAAAGACAAAATGGTGTGGTCTGAGCCACCACTGTGTCGCAGTGGTGTGTGACTGCGGCGGAGTGGGTCGATTTCGGGCAGTTTTGTATGTTGAGTTAAGAAAAAAATGGTTGGTATTAAAAGGTTTTCTTTTTGGTTGTTATGACTAGGAATTGAAGGGAAATAAAGGAGTGACATTATCATCATCATTACACATTAACATCATAAACATCACATGATTATCATTTTTCTTGGAACACCAACATAATCACCATCACAACACAACACAACACAACAAGGGGTAGGGATCGATTCTTGGAGACTTGAAGAGCCTTGGAGAAGAAATTCATTGGGCAATTCACCATTTAAGAAAGCAAAATCCTTCCAATTTTCATTTTCAATTACTCCATTAGCTTCAGTTACATTTTGATTTGGTTGTTTTATACATTGGCATTTCATCAAACACTTGGTACAATTATGAACTTTTCATATATTTCATGTTTAATTTCAATTACGCGTAGCTAATTTCATAATTGTTTGCTTGGATATGTGATCGTTTGATTGATTGATTTTAAGTATGAAATTTTCGATAGATATGTGTTTGGTTAATTGGAGATCCATTTGGGTTTAAACTTTAACTAAATTATTAAATTGCTTATGTTCTTGTTTGGTAAATAAAATCGGGTATTCGAAAGGAACTCGGGATTTTGTTAAAATAGGAATGAATATTTCAACCGGTCTATAGTTGATAAAAGTTATCGGTATTCGAAAAAAATCGTTAATACTAATCGAAATAACTAAGTTTAAATACGAGTGCTAGTTTGTAAAAAAGAGAAATTGGATGCACGGTCGGGAAATTGGAGAAATCCGGTATTCGAAAGGAACTTGGTTTTACATAAGAAGTAAATCAACATTTCCGTAACTTAGAAAAAGTCATACATTCGTAAACGGTCCAAGCAAACGTCTTTTTAATCTTGATTACTAAAACATTTTTAAAACGTTACTTTTTAGTTAAAATATAAAAAACCCCACCTTGTTACTTGTTTATTTGCTTAACTTAACTCTTAATTTACATTAGTCCCTGTGTTAGAACCCGAACTTGCCTAAACTATATTACAACAGACAAGGTTACACTGCCCCGTGTTGTGGTCTAGTGAAAGCAATTGGGAAAACTAGATTTCCCACATCAAATGGGAATCTAGTCGAATGAATTTCCATATACTCGGTTAAAACTTAAAACACGCTAATGGGAATCAAGTCGAATGACTTTCTATATACTCGTCTAGAAACTCAACACACTCAATTAGGGATCAAGGCAAATAACTTCCTAAATACTCGGCTAGAAACTCAACACACTCGAATAGGAATAAAGTCGAATGACTTTCTGTATACTCGTCTACAAACTCAACACACTCGATTAGGAATCAATTCGAATGACTTTCTACATACTCGAATAGAAACTCAACACACTCGATTTGGGAGCAAGTCGAATGACTTCCTACATACTCGGCTAGAAACTCAACACACTCGAATGGGAATCCAATCGAATAACTTGCTATATTCTCGTCTAGAAATTCAACACACTCGATTGGGAATCAAGTCGAATGACTTTTTATATACTCGTCTAGAAACTCAAGACACTCGATTCAAAATCAATTCGAATGACTTTCTACATACTAGACTAGAAACTCAACACAGTCGATTGGGGATCAAGTCGAGTGACTTCCTACATACTCGGCTAGAAAATCAAGACACTTGAATGGGAATCAAGTCTAATGACTTTCTATATACTCGGCTAGACACTCAACACACTCGAATGAGAATCAATTCGAATGACTTTGTATATACTCGTCTAGAAACTCAACACACTCGATTGGGGAACAAGTCGAACGAATTCCTACATACTCGGTTAGAAACTCAACACACTCGAATGCAAATCAAGTCGAATAACTTTCTATATACTCGGCTATAAACTCACCACACTCGATTGGGAATCAAGTCGAATGACTTTCTATATACTCATGTAGGAATTCAACACACTCGATTCGGGATCAATTCGAATTACTTCCTACATACTCGGCTAGAAACTAAGCACACTCGAATGGGAATCAAGTCGAATGAATTTCTATCTTCTCGTCAAGAAACTCAACACACTCGATTGGGAATCAATTCGAATGATTTTCTTCATACTCAACTAGAAACACAACACACTCGGATGGGAATTAATTCGAATGACTTCTTAGATACTCGGCTAGAAACTCAACACACTCGAATGGGAATCTAGTCGAATGAATTTCTATATACTCGCCTATAAACTCAAAACACACTAATGGGAATCAAGTCAAATGACTTTCTATATACTCGTGTAGAAACTCAACACACTCGATTGGGATCAATTCGAATGACTTCCTACATACTTGGCTAGAAACTCAACACACTCGAATGGGAATCAAGTCGAAGGGATTTTTATATACTAGGCTAGAAACTCAAAACACTCTAATGGGAATCAAATTGAATGACTTTCTATATATTTGTTTAGAAACTTCAATACAATCGATTTGGCATCAGGTCGAATGACTTCCTACATACTCGGTTAAATACTAAGCACACTCGATTGGGGATCAAGTCGAATGACTTCCAACATACTCTTCTAGAAACTCAACACACTCGATTGGGAATCAATTCGAATGACTTTCCACATAATCGAGTAGAAACTCAACACACTCGATTAGGGATCAAGTCGAATTACTTCCTACATAATTGGCTAAAATCTCAACACACATGAATGGGAATCAAGTCAAATGACTTTCTATATACTCTTCTTGTAACTCAACACACTCGATTGGGGACCAAGTCGAATGACTTCCAAATACTCGGCTAGAAACTCAAAACACTCGAATGGTAATCAAGCTGAATGACTTTCTATATACTCGGCTTCAAACTCAATAGACTTGATTGGGAATCAAGTCGAATGAATTTCTATATACTCGTCTAGTAATTCAACACACTAGATTGGGGATCAAGTCGAATGACTTCCTACATTCTCGGCTAGAAAGTCAGCACACTCGAATGGGAATCAAGTCGAATGAATGTCTATATACTCGTCTAGAAACTCAACACACTCGAGTAGGAATCAATATGAATGAACTTCTACATACTGGACTAGAACCACAACACACTTGAATGGGAATCAAGTCAAACGACTTCCTACATACTCGGCTAGAAACTCAACACACCCAAATGGGAATCTAGTCAAACGAATTTCTATATACTAGGCTAGAGACTCAAAACAGACTAATGCAAATGAAGCCGATGACTTTCTATATACTCGTCTAGAAACTCAACACACTCGATTGGTGATCAAGTCGAATGAATTCCTACATACTCAGCTAGAAACTCAACACACTCGAATGTGAATCGAATGAATTTCTATATACTTGGCTAGAAAATTAAAACACTCTAAAGGGAATCAAGTCGAATGAATTTCTATATATTCGTTTAGAACCTCAACACAATCGATTGGGGATCAATTCAATTGGCTTCCTACATACTCGGCTAGAAACTCAGCACACTCGATTGGGGATCAAGTCGAATGACTTGTTACATACTCGTCTAGAAACTCAACAAACTCGATTGCGAATCAATTCGAATGACTTTCTACATACTCGGATAGAAACTCAACACACTTGATTGGGGATCATATTGAATGATTTCCTACATACTAGGTTTGAAACTCAAAACACTCTAATGGAAATCAAGTCCAATGAATTTCTTATACTCGTCTAGAAACTCAACACACTCGATAGGGAATCAATTCGAATGACTTTCTACATACTCAACTAGAAACTCAACACACTCGATTGGGGATCAAGTCGAATGACTTCCAACATACTCGGCTAGAAACTCAACTCACTAGAATGGGAATCAAGTCGAATGAATTTTTATATACTCGACTAGAAACACAACACACTCGAATATGATTCAAGTCGAATGACTTCCTACATACTCAGCTAGAAACTCAACACACACTAATGGGAATAGTCAAATGACTATTCCCATTCGAGTGAGTTGAGTTCACAAGCTTAACTCGAGAATCTACTTTCACCTTTCAACGTCATCACCATGTTGCTCACCATCTTCACCACCCTCACTGCCCATCAATATTGCAATCATGAGAGAAAAACGGATCTTAAATGTATTTGAAAATCTTTCACTATGTTGTTTTTGTTTACATGAAGCTTATAGATATATAGATGGAAAACTAGTGAAAATGTAAGCCTTATATACTTATCAATCTCCCACTTGTCATTCACATTCATATTCATACTTAGAAACAATTTGAAACTATCCTTTTTTTAGGTGCGTTTATAACTCACCTTTTCGTGTCGTTTTAGGTCCGTTTTAGTTTCACTTTTTAGGTTATTAGTTTAATTTGTAGCGTTTTAAGTTCTTTAGTTTATTTTCACTTTATTGCGGGTTTATGCAATATTTTAGTGTTTTTGTGCAGGTTGAGGTAACATGGAACTTTGAAGGATGGAACGAGTGGAGTAAGTCGGAAACGGAAGAAGAAAGAAGCGGAATGAAGTTGCAGCGAAGACCCGCCCGGGTCGAATTCAACTGAAATGTAGACCCGCCCGGGCAAACTTAGTGAAGGCCCGCCCGGGCAAACTTAGTTAAGGCCCGCCCGAGTATTTTTCACTTTTAAAATGTTGGGAGAATTGAGAAATACGCTCTCATCACAAATCAAAAAACCCAGCGAGCATTTTTACAAATGATGAAGACCTGCTCGAGTCAGGCTTGACCCGCCTGAGCCCGTTTATGTTCACAATTTTACCCGTACGGGTCCAGCAGAAAAATAGGAGTTCGGTTATTTTAATCTCCTATTCGATTTAATAAGAAGAAAAACGGTTTTTACCGCATCTTATAACTGGAGGGAAGTAGTAAGAAGGCAAGAAGAAGATTGAGTTAATTACATGTGTCGTCCCTATGGTTTGCACTATTTGCACCGCTCGTCCCTATAACTTTTTCATTACACCACTCGTCCCTAAGTTTGAATTTTGTTGCTTCGCAAGTCCCTATTTTGGATGCAACGTTAACTGAGCCGTTAAAACTTATCATGTGAGAAACATGTGAGGGCAACTTTGTCTTTTTACCACCATCTTCCCCATTTACCTACCACCAACTCCCCAAATTTCCAAAATCCCTAATACCCACAAACCTAATTTCTTCAATCACCATTTCAAAACAATTCAATCAAAAAACACAAAAAAAAAGACTAAATTAAAACATAAATCACCATTAGCTGCCCACAATAAAAAAAAAACTAACTTCAAAATCCAAATCTGAAATCAAACCAACAAATTGTTTGTAGAATTTCATTAGCATGGTTTAGGATAACACTTGTCAGGTGAGCTATATATAAGCAGCTCATCTCGGTGTGAGATATATATCTCTCCATTCTCATATATCTATATCTATATACATTGGGATCGTGAAATGACATCACAAGTTCCTAAAACTCCAACGAAAGGAAGAAACGGACTTCCAAAGATTCAAACTCATGGGAAGAAGCAGGAGGAGCAGATCTGTCACGATGACAGTGTTTCAACTAACTGAAATTCAACTTAATTGAAACAAATTGTTTGTAGAATTTTATTATCATTCTGTTTGTTAATTGCAGTTATGATAAGCTGTGTTGATTATTAAGAGTGATTCGTGATTCATAGTAGCTGTTTGATGCAATTTGTTGACGAAACTAATTGAAATTCAACTTTAAGTGAAACAAAATTGTTTGAAGATATCTAATTGATTTTTAATTAAAGATGGAGATTAACATAGTGATATCATTAAAATAGTTATTTATTAAAGACTAAATTAAAACATAAATCACCATTTTTTTTCGCCACCATTGTTATCTCCATCTTTAATTAAAAATCAATTTCGATCTTGTTGGTTTGATTTCAGATTTGGATTTTGAAGTTAATTAGTTTTTTTCATTGTGGGCAGCTGATGGTGATTTATGTTTTAATTTAGTCTTTTTGTGTTTTTTAATTGAATTGTTTTGAAATGGTAATTGAAGAAATTAGGTTTGTGGGTATTGAGGATTTTGGAAATTTGGAGAGTTGTGGTAGGTAAATGGGGAAGATGATGGTAAAAAGACAAAGTTGCCCTCACATGTTTCTCACATGATAAGACTTAACAGCTCAGTTAACGGCATATCTAAAATAGGGACTTACGAAGCAACAAAATTCAAACTTAGGGACGAGTGGTGTAATAAAAAAGTTATAGGGACGAGCGGTGTAAATAGTGCAAACCATAGGGACGACCCATGTAATAAACTCAAGAAGATTTTTTTCATTTGTAATTTGAAGATACTCGAATTTATCATTTTTGTAAGCTTTAGACGTTTGATTTCATTTCTCGATATGTTTGATTCTTTAGCCACGAGTGGCTAGAAAACTTATGGTTCGGTCTTGATAACACTTGGTTATTTCAATTAATCAAAGACTTGATGTTTGTTTCAAATTCTATTTAGTAGTTTTGGTTGAATTTTATATATAACGATTGAATTGGGATTCAATTCATATTAGCCATTTGGATTGGGTTTGATTTAATCTTGCTAGTTGAATTGAAGAATCCGTAATTGTTCTATCAATTCAATATTAGGGCAAATCATTGTTAATCAATGTTGAAACCAAGATAACAAGTTTTCACACTTCCGAGCTTTTGAGAAGTATTGAATTTTGTTTGGAACGTTTACAAATCACAATAATGCTATCTTTTAATTCATTTTAAGAGCTTATTTAAAGTGAATTGATAAGGTTAGGTTTGTATCAAAAAGCTTATTTTGATTTAAACAATTTAGTAAACGAAAGTTATTAGAGCTTATTAATGATTTTCAGTACAAACTTGAATAGAATGAAACATAGCTTAACGACATATTTCTTGTTTAGTTGATACGACCATACAAGTGGGAATCGAGACCGGATCACTTTTTGTTATCATTTACGCTCTTCATTTAATTGCTTTTCATAGTTGTTAACATAATTCAAACATAAAAACCCTCTTATTAATTATTGCAATTTGTATTCGAAGGTTAATATATAAATCTCTTTAAAACACTTCTCTTAGGTTCAATCCCTACTTACCATGTATTACTTTTATAGTATAGTGTATTTGGGTTTAGAAATAATCATGTTTATATTCATTTGTTCGGTGTGACTAGCCGTTAACACCTTTTTAAGCATCTTAAAGCTAGAAGTTGACAATCGATTTATGCTTTAACTACAAACAAACAAAAATTGTTCAAGGTTAGAACACAAATTTTTCAAGGTTAGAACTTATATACTTTGTACAAGGTTAGAACAAAACAAAATTGTTCAAACCCGAAATAACCTAGGATAATTATGTGTATCAAAGAAAAGGTCATCGTCCCATTTCTAAGCATATCGAATAGATAAAATCACAGTATATATATCGAAGCTCATATATAAGATCTTCAAGAAATTTTCTTGTAATATAGCTTGGAAAGCTTTTGTAATCATATGCGTATATACTTAACATGTTTAAACTTCATAAATTGAGGATATAAATGCAGCAGAAAAGGTTCTCAACCAATCTTATTTGTAACAAGAAAATAGTCTTTGAAATGTTAACTAATTGGTAGATTGAAAGAACTTCACCATCTCATGGCTAACAACAAATTTGGTAAGGAAATACAAATAACACTCAATGAAGAAGTAGTAAAATGATAAACAAGTTCAAAATACAAAGCGCTCATAAAGTAACAAAGATTTTGGAAAAACGTCAATGTAATTGCTACTTAAAGATTCAAGTTACTTGATATCCTTTATTTTATTTATTAACGTCCCCTATTACATTATATTAAACGTTGGGAACTTCAATCATGGCCGGTTGCGGCAGAGGCACACCAGCACCACAATAACCTTCAAGAATATCACCTTCCTCGGAGGTGAAACCAAGAGAAGTAAGCATGGAAGGCCAGCACCCGTAAGTTATGGTACGAATGGCTCTACAGCAATCCATTGTCAAATAACTGTCTCCATTAAGAAAGAAAAGTATTATCTCATTCGTGCATGATTTCAACTCCAGTAATGCATTCCAACAGTCCATTAGCCCAGCAGTATCCTTTTCTCCGTGAAGCCTGGCAACGAGTCCTTTGCCTGACTCGTTCGCGTTCATTTTATGAGCAGCTAAACCAACTTCATAAGTAACAAGGATTGATAGTACGAATAGGCAGATTGGAAGAACCCTAATTGCAGCCATATATATGTAGGTATATTTAGATGTTTCATCTTGGGTTTTGTTAAGGGGTTATATATAATGATCTATACGGTGAATTTGTAGAGCTGTATGGCTAATCAAAGAACCATGTAAGGAATTAATATACTGAATTAATTATTACGAAAAAGTTTTATGGATGTTTAAATGCAAGAAAACCCAAAAGATTAGAAAAATAAAATCAACTTCTAGATACTTTTAAAGCTAATCAAGTTGCATGCGTTATGAAAAGAACCATTACATGATGTGGTAAAGTTTATTAATTATCAATTATAATTGATAAAGATGGTTTAATGAAAGACCCCCAAAAGACTAATAAAATACTAATCAATACTTTGAAAAACGAACCTGATATTGAATCAGTTTTGCTGATTTTATTGGTTGAACTGGTTGAACCGAATTAGCAAACCTGATGACATTATAAAAACTTAATTTCAATACCAATATTTCAAAGAATAATCAAATTTTAGCATTAATCAAATTGTTATTTAATTATGTTTTCTGTAATTAAAACTTGTCATTAAACAAGGGTGATATATCTGCGCTTCGCAGCAGGCATAAGCGGTTAATAAAAATATACAAACTTCATATATATAATAGAGAAGTTACAAAAGATATGTTTGTCATGTTTGCATATATATAATATGTACTTCATATGCACTTGTTATTGTGCATATTTCAAAAGACATGTCACTGTTTCAAAAGATATTCGTCGTGCACATAATTTCTAAAAACCGAGCGTCTGCAGATAACCAAAAAAGAGCGTGTGCAACCAAAAGAGTTCGTCTGGAATAAAAAAAATCTGTTAATATGGGCTCGGTTTACTATATTTAGTCGTTAATCAGTTTTGCATTACCTTATGTGGTGTTATTATTCTTCTTTTTCTTTTACTGCTGTGTCATCTGTTTTCTTTTTCTTGGTTTGGATGGTTGTGGCGGTGTCATCTGTTTGCCATCACTTGCATGTTAGTTTGATGTATGGTAAATCTGTATACATATTTTTACCTTATGATAGTACGTACCGATATTTGGGAATAACATCCTTTTCGTAGATGTGGTGGTAGTTTTTGGTACATGTGAGCTTGATGATCCGGTCTAAGAAAAATATGGTGGCGGTGTTGAAATGTTGATACCTGGAAGTTGATGTGTACATGTTAAAGTTTATTAGAGAAATATATAATAAGTATGTGATGATGTTTTTTGTAATACATGTAGTGTGTACTATAATAAAATTTCTAACCCGATTCCTCATCTTCTGTCTCCTCTGTTTCATTTGTTGTTGATACGACATGCTTTTTCTCAATCGGGGACTCTGTGGTTTCACTTGTTAGAGACAGATTGTCATCTAGAGTGTTATCAAAGATAAATTCATTTGATCCTCTGGAAAGAGGATTGAAGTGAAATTGGAAAATATGTTTTTTCCCTTTAATTGCGTGAATAACAGCGGGAAGTTTATAGGGATCCGGATATCCTAGCTCTTTCACCAATTTGCTGCATTCGATTTGTATGATGTTGTCAGCACCAGGGGAGAAGAAGGTAAAAGCTGTTGTTGTTGAGTTATCTGTGATGAATGCTTTGAAACAAAACCTGGAATTTTAAATAGTTAGTTTTATTAATAAAATTATTGGTTCATGTATAAATTTGAGTTAACTATAGTTCGGTTTTGGTTGTGGACCATGATCTCGACATTGTAGTATGATAGTGCCATTTGTCAATTTCTTGTTACATATTGTACATGTGGTGTAGTACCATTCCCTAGTTGTGCCGATATCTACTATTGTTCCTTCGCATGTAAATCTAACAGACTGCAACAAAGAATTTGAGAAGGTCAGATTTTTTATTTAGGTTTAAAACATATAACGATGTAAGTATAGTAACCTTATAGTTGTCTGCATTTTGTGATAGTAATTTAGCAAGTGGTTTTTTCCCTCTCTTTGTCATGATACCTTTGTTTTTCAATTTTTAAGGTTGGATTGAGATCAAATCTTGCCTTGTACCTGATTTAGTAGTGTTTAGATTGATTGCATAGTAAAAATCGAAGCAAAGAATATATGATATATCTATTACTTACTCGTCGCGTGATTTTTTCACCTCTGGTATGTTTGGATTCATGTAGTAGTGGGTTGATGGAGTAGCAGAGAGTTTTAGCAGTTCTACAATAATGTAAAATATTAAAAAATGGAATTGAGAAATAATGTGTATGTACTTTTTTTGCTTTGTTGATGATAAGTGTAGAAATGACTTTAAATATTAGTGTTATATACATGCGTACATAAGTTTAATAATATAAGTATTAATAACTTATATTCGTCCTCTGATATGTAAAAGTAATTTAAACTTTGCGGTGACCAGTATAATAAGATTGCTTACCTCCGAATTTTGAGACTCTACATGAAGTCACAGCTAATATTACAGGTTTTTCCATTGAGTTATATGCATCTTCGTCAAAGTTTATTGCCATGTCATCCCACAATGTAAATTCAACAGTGTTACCGCTGTTTGGAAATAAATGAGATAGCTACGATAAATAAGAGTGTATGTTTTAATATTGTATATGTAAAAGGTTTAAAATGAATGTAGTATCTTACTTGAGATTTATCAGATCAATAGGTCTTTTGATTAATTGATTTCTGTTGGGATCTCCGAGTTCTTTTAGGTCTCCAACTTGTTGAATAGATGCTATGTAATCTATTGACATAACATACGTTGCTTATGAAATAACGTTTTAAGATATCCTACTTACTTAAAGTACGTGCCATTACCTGTTAAGATCGAGCCTTTTGGAAGCCTTCGAAAAAGTTGGTTGTATGACATGAACCTGAAATAATGCTCTGGGAATTCATCGTTCGGCATGTTCTCAAATTTGGTAAATTTTCCAAATCTTAGAGTTATGGTATTAGGTAGTGTTTGTTGCCAAGCCTTGATGGGTTAACAAAGAAAATTTGAAATTTTATATGTTGAATCTTGTTGTAGAAGGTGGTCAAAATATTGCATGTCGTTGAAGTCCATGTTTGCCTGGATTGCATGTCCCTAATGTTATGAAAAAAAATTTGTGTTATTGGTTGTAAAATATGTATGTAACTTCAGAAATCAATGAGACTGTATCTAAATAAATTGTAAATTCATACCGTTTTTTCAAGCAATATGCAGCAATATCGTGTTGGTGTTGTATGAGGGGGATTTCTATTGATCCACTTACGGTACACTTTGAGTTCACCGATTTTATTCCTATCATTTGGCTTAAGATCAGAGATGTTAACCTTTTGCATCCTGTTAATAAAAATGTTAGACAAAATATTTGCATCAATCAAATAAAAATGACTATTATAGGAGTAATGATGAACAATAATTTGTAACAACTAAGGGACCTGCGTATTCTTAATAGTTGTTAAAAAATCTTTATAAACAATGTTTTTGGTGGTATTTTGTGGTTGTTCTTGTTGTTTTATCAACAGTTTTAAACCATGTGGTGATGTTGCTCTGTATAATGCAACGTACAATTGCCCATGTCCAAATATAGGCTCCGGTAAGTATACGCCTATTTTATTTAATGATTGTCCCTGACTTTTGTTTATCGTCATAGCATAACAAAGTTTCACCGGAAATTGTTTCCTCTTCAAAAGAAATGGTAGTTTTGGATCTTTATGAATCAGATTAATTTTTGGAATAAAAACTTTTTCTCCTATCCGTGTTCCTGTGATGATATGTGCTTCAATCACTCTTGTTAGTAATTGTGTCACTATCATCCGTGTGCCGTTACATAATCCACCGCTCAGGTTGACATTTCTTAAAAGCATGATTGGTACTCCAACTTTTAGTTGTAGTCGATGCGGTGGTAAACCCGGGAGGTTCAGTGTGTTTAAATACTCAATTGGATATAACATTTCTGCCTCTCCACCATCATTTCCAAAAGGGGTTGCACCATCTGAGCTAATGTAAGTTGTTGTGTCACCCTGCACCATTGATATAATCTTTAAGTTAATTATGTCAGCAGTTTCATTTTTTGGACAAACTATAACTTTTTGTTGTAATTGTTCAGCGGTTGGTTTTTGCAATGTTTCTTTATCGTAAATGAATTTAATCAGATTCAACATTCCATTAATGTCATCTTGAATGCAATATGTATCTGGGATTTTAATCCAGGATACACTTTCAGGATCCGATTGATCCGACTCCCCGATATTTCCATCTCCGACATTAAAAATCCATGAAGAAAATGTTGCTATGAGTGTTTTAGTGTTTTCATTTAGATGTGGTTGTAGGAGTCTCATGTTTTCCTTAAGTGTCACAGCTTGAAAATGTGACCATAGCTCTGATTTAGCGATTGAAGAAGCAATTATATCCATTTTAGAGCCCCCTTTTTTGACAGGAAGTGTTTGCCTAAAGTCTCCACCCAACATAATCGATTTCCCTCCAAACAAAATGTTTGGAGTACTAATAATATCTCTTAGGGTTCGGTCTAATGTTTCAAAGCATCTACGATCGTTCATTGGAGCCTCATCCTAAACTATTAGGTCGGTTATGGCCAAGAGATGTGCCATATGTGTCCCCCTTTTGATTTTGCACATTGATTCATCCGTTAAATCAATTGGCAGCTTAAACCTAGAATGCGCAGTTTGGCCTGATGGAAGAAGTAAAGAAGCTATACCAGAAGATGCTACGGCTAACACAATTTTACCTTCAGATCTTAATGCACTAATTATCGTTTTCCATAGAAAAGTTTTTCCAGTTCCCCCATGGCCATAAACAAATAACAACCTCTGTATTTGGTTTGTATTTTGTTTGTGGCAGCACTAATGATCATATCATATATCTTTTTTTGTTTTTTATTTAATTTTGGTACTAACATTGCTCGTTCTATACTAAGAATATTTCGATCATAGTTTTTTTCCTCCATTAATAGTTTATTTCTTAATTCGTCTAGCAAAAGTTTTGGAGGTAATGGTAATCCAAAGTCTTTAACAGATTTAGAGCAACTATTTAAAATGGCCTCTAATTCATACAATACATAACCTTCTAACTCAAAGCTATTAATAATGAAATTTCGTATTAAAAGTGATGAGGAAATTCTTCGTGGAATGTCATCAGACATTTGTTTTCCAAAATGATTTCCACATTTTTAGTGGGTCAGCCACTTCACAAAAAATAAGAATATGAGCAAAGAGTGATCTTAATTTTGCGGACGTACCTGAAATAGTAGCTTCTTCTAGGGCAGTTGTCCATTCTTTATCGTCACCAAGTAAGCCCATAGCCTCACATGCGGAGCGAAATGTTGGGTGAATTCTTAAATCCACTGTTCGAATATCTTGAAAAGATTTGCAGAACTTTTGATGGCACAACAACATTCGAAGATAGAACACCTCTCCACATGTTGGGTGTATGTATGTTAGTCGACCGATGGATGATTTAGTTTTATGCACTCTTCTTTGCCATCTCTTTTCTGTTTTATACCATACGAATTCCGATGGAAAATTCAAATATGTTAAGTGGCTTCCTTGATCAGAGTCGATATTGTATGTTAACCATTCGGTTAAAGTTGTTTTCTTTTTTTCCGTATCATGAATAATTGCGTCTAGTGATTGGTTAGCTCTAAAAGTAAGTTGATGCATATTCTCTAAATGAACCGACAATATCTGAACAGCTGGTTCTCTACTAGGTATATCGAAATTAAATATTCTCCAACATGCTTCATGAGGGCATACATAACGTGCTTCTATAAAGTTTTGTATTTCATCGGTATTTATTTTTGTGTGAGCGGTTAATGTGTACGGGTCACCAACAGATCTACTGATATGTGCTACCACACGGTCTGTGCCTTTCGAGATATACTTAAATAAGTATTTTATAAGCATAGTCCAACCGCAATACTCGACATTAATATGAGCTTGAAAGATGAGACATAGTAATCTGTTATGTGGAACTACATAGCTGTTACCCAACCTCATTCTCCGTTTAGTTGTACAGATGCCTGTGTTTGTTCTCCGATAATGCATTTATCCTTCTTTGTCAAAAAAGCTTTTGTCGTTGTATTGTTTTGAGAAATTTTTGCTACAAACACCATCTTGCATGCATACCGCACTTGAATTTGCTAATCCGAAAGGGCCATGAATCATCATATCTGATACGACTTTATATCCCTCCGGATCAATTACCGGATCCGGTAATTCTGCTGATATATACCTGTCAACGTCATCGCCTGTCACTATTTTGGTAACCGGGTTAACCCATAACAATGTATGGCAATGTGGAAGTCCTCGCGTTTGAAATTCAATCGTGTAAACAACTGCCAGAGAAGAAAATGAATAGTAAGAATTATGGGTGAGTGTGTTTTAAGATTCATAATCATATTATAAACTCAACGATGTTTATATTGTACATTTGTTTTTCAAAAAATAAGGAAATACAACATGTGTTGTTTTTAGGCAGTATCTATTTTATTGGAAACTATTATGATAAAAAAAAATGAAGTTAAATTTTTTGATAATGCATCAATATTTAATACGATTTAAACGTAAATCGTAAAGGCTTACCTGCTCTTACGGACCCGAACGATTTTTTTTTCTTTCAAGGTCTTCAGAAATAGTTGAACTTTCATTTCAAAGATCTGAACCACTATATCAGCTCTATCTGCAGGTGTCAACTCTGGGAATTTATTCATAAATCTCTTGATCTCTGGCCATTTGACATTACACGTGAATGTAATGAAAAATTGTGGATTTACATGGACACGACATATAGCTAAAGCATCTAAATAATGGCTATACATATATCTAGGACCCCCCCCCCCCCCCCCCCCCCCCCC
>CAJVGC010000001.1:31337975-31437693 GCA_910822075.1 Senecio squalidus | reverse complement strand
CAAAGAAAATTTGAAATTTTATATGTTGAATCTTGTTGTAGAAGGTGGTCAAAATATTGCATGTCGTTGAAGTCCATGTTTGCCTGGATTGCATGTCCCTAATGTTATGAAAAAAAATTTGTGTTATTGGTTGTAAAATATGTATGTAACTTCAGAAATCAATGAGACTGTATCTAAATAAATTGTAAATTCATACCGTTTTTTCAAGCAATATGCAGCAATATCGTGTTGGTGTTGTATGAGGGGGATTTCTATTGATCCACTTACGGTACACTTTGAGTTCACCGATTTTATTCCTATCATTTGGCTTAAGATCAGAGATGTTAACCTTTTGCATCCTGTTAATAAAAATGTTAGACAAAATATTTGCATCAATCAAATAAAAATGACTATTATAGGAGTAATGATGAACAATAATTTGTAACAACTAAGGGACCTGCGTATTCTTAATAGTTGTTAAAAAATCTTTATAAACAATGTTTTTGGTGGTATTTTGTGGTTGTTCTTGTTGTTTTATCAACAGTTTTAACCATGTGGTGATGTTGCTCTGTATAATGCAACGTACAATTGCCCATGTCCAAATATAGGCTCCGGTAAGTATACGCCTATTTTATTTAATGATTGTCCCTGACTTTTGTTTATCGTCATAGCATAACAAAGTTTCACCGGAAATTGTTTCCTCTTCAAAAGAAATGGTAGTTTTTTATGAATCAGATTAATTTTTGGAATAAAAACTTTTTCTCCTATCCGTGTTCCTGTGATGATATGTGCTTCAATCACTCTTGTTAGTAATTGTGTCACTATCATCCGTGTGCCGTTACATAATCCACCGCTCAGGTTGACATTTCTTAAAAGCATGATTGGTACTCCAACTTTTAGTTGTAGTCGATGCGGTGGTAAACCCGGGAGGTTCAGTGTGTTTAAATACTCAATTGGATATAACATTTCTGCCTCTCCACCATCATTTCCAAAAGGGGTTGCACCATCTGAGCTAATGTAAGTTGTTGTGTCACCCTGCACCATTGATATAATCTTTAAGTTAATTATGTCAGCAGTTTCATTTTTTGGACAAACTATAACTTTTTGTTGTAATTGTTCAGCGGTTGGTTTTTGCAATGTTTCTTTATCGTAAATGAATTTAATCAGATTCAACATTCCATTAATGTCATCTTGAATGCAATATGTATCTGGGATTTTAATCCTCAGGATCCGATTGATCCGACTCCCCGATATTTCCATCTCCGACATTAAAAATCCATGAAGAAAATGTTGCTATGAGTGTTTTAGTGTTTTCATTTAGATGTGGTTGTAGGAGTCTCATGTTTTCCTTAAGTGTCACAGCTTGAAAATGTGACCATAGCTCTGATTTAGCGATTGAAGAAGCAATTATATCCATTTTAGAGCCCCCTTTTTTGACAGGAAGTGTTTGCCTAAAGTCTCCACCCAACATAATCGATTTCCCTCCAACAAAAGTTTGGAGTACTAATAATATCTCTTAGGGTTCGGTCTAATGTTTCAAAGCATCTACGATCGTCATTGGAGCCTCATCCTAAACTATTAGGTCGGTTATGGCCAAGAGATGTGCCATATGTGTCCCCCTTTTGATTTTGCACATTGATTCATCCGTTAATCAATTGGCAGCTTAAACCTAGAATGCGCAGTTTGGCCTGATGGAAGAAGTAAAGAAGCTATACCAGAAGATCTAACACAATTTTACCTTCAGATCTTAATGCACTAATTATCGTTTTCCATAGAAAAGTTTTTCCAGTTCCCCCATGGCCATAAACAAATAACAACCTCTGTATTTGGTTTGTATTTTGTTTGTGGCAGCACTAATGATCATATCATATATCTTTTTTTGTTTTTTATTTAATTTTGGTACTAACATTGCTCGTTCTATACTAAGAATATTTCGATCATAGTTTTTTTCCTCCATTAATAGTTTATTTCTTAATTCGTCTAGCAAAAGTTTTGGAGGTAATGGTAATCCAAAGTCTTTAACAGATTTAGAGCAACTATTTAAAATGGCCTCTAATTCATACAATACATAACCTTCTAACTCAAAGCTATTAATAATGAAATTTCGTATTAAAAGTGATGAGGAAATTCTTCGTGGAATGTCATCAGACATTTGTTTTCCAAATGATTTCCACATTTTTAGTGGGTCAGCCACTTCACAAAAAATAAGAATATGAGCAAAGAATTTTGCGGACGTACCTGAAATAGTAGCTTCTTCTAGGGCAGTTGTCCATTCTTTATCGTCACCAAGTAAGCCCATAGCCTCACATGCGGAGCGAAATGTTGGGTGAATTCTTAAATCCACTGTTCGAATATCTTGAAAAGATTTGCAGAACTTTTGATGGCACAACAACATTCGAAGATAGAACACCTCTCCACATGTTGGGTGTATGTATGTTAGTCGACCGATGGATGATTTAGTTTTATGCACTCTTCTTTGCCATCTCTTTTCTGTTTTATACCATACGAATTCCGATGGAAAATTCAAATATGTTAAGTGGCTTCCTTGATCAGAGTCGATATTGTATGTTAACCATTCGGTTAAAGTTGTTTTCTTTTTTTCCGTATCATGAATAATTGCGTCTAGTGATTGGTTAGCTCTAAAAGTAAGTTGATGCATATTCTCTAAATGAACCGACAATATCTGAACAGCTGGTTCTCTACTAGGTATATCGAAATTAAATTTCTCCAACATGCTTCATGAGGGCATACATAACGTGCTTCTATAAAGTTTTGTATTTCATCGGTATTTATTTTTGTGTGAGCGGTTAATGTGTACGGGTCACCAACAGATCTACTGATATGTGCTACCACACGGTCTGTGCCTTTCGAGATATACTTAAATAAGTATTTTATAAGCATAGTCCAACCGCAATACTCGACATTAATATGAGCTTGAAAGATGAGACATAGTAATCTGTTATGTGGAACTACATAGCTGTTACCCAACCTCATTCTCCGTTTAGTTGTACAGATGCCTGTGTTTGTTCTCCGATAATGCATTTATCCTTCTTTGTCAAAAAAGCTTTTGTCGTTGTATTGTTTTGAGAAATTTTTGCTACAAACACCATCTTGCATGCATACCGCACTTGAATTTGCTAATCCGAAAGGGCCATGAATCATCATATCTGATACGACTTTATATCCCTCCGGATCAATTACCGGATCCGGTAATTCTGCTGATATATACCTGTCAACGTCATCGCCTGTCACTATTTTGGTAACCGGGTTAACCCATAACAATGTATGGCAATGTGGAAGTCCTCGCGTTTGAAATTCAATCGTGTAAACAACTGCCAGAGAAGAAAATGAATAGTAAGAATTATGGGTGAGTGTGTTTTAAGATTCATAATCATATTATAAACTCAACGATGTTTATATTGTACATTTGTTTTTCAAAAAATAAGGAAATACAACATGTGTTGTTTTTAGGCAGTATCTATTTTATTGGAAACTATTATGATAAAAAAAAATGAAGTTAAATTTTTTGATAATGCATCAATATTTAATACGATTTAAACGTAAATCGTAAAGGCTTACCTGCTCTTACGGACCCGAACGATTTTTTTTTCTTTCAAGGTCTTCAGAAATAGTTGAACTTTCATTTCAAAGATCTGAACCACTATATCAGCTCTATCTGCAGGTGTCAACTCTGGGAATTTATTCATAAATCTCTTGATCTCTGGCCATACGTGAATGTAATGAAAAATTGTGGATTTACATGGACGACGACATATAGCTAAAGCATCTAAATAATGCTATACATATATCTAGGCACCCCCCCCCCCCCCCCCCCCCCCCCCCCCGTGAAAGAGGCAGATAAAATCGTTCTTGTTCCAACATCAGAACCATCGTGGTCACCTCTCGTAATTGCATCATACAGTCCCGACAAATAATCATTTCTTATATTTTGTTGCTTTTCTCTAATATAATCCATTCGATTCAGTTCTATACAACAATAAGCGTTAACTACATATTGTTGAAACAACCTGCCAGCTCTTGGTAACATACCATAAAGATTAAATCTATCATGTAACTCATAAGTATAATACATGTTCATTGTTAACCTTCTGATCTTCCCAGAATGATTAAATTCGGTTAGTTTCATCGTTGGATGAAAACCGGGTTGCCCGAATATAAAAATAAGAGGAAACTGAAGTGACATATAAGGATGTAGATTGTTAATTCGAATAATGTCATCGTAATCATTTCGGGTTTTTTTTACCATTCTCGAAGACTATAGCTCCTAGTGTTTCAGAAGTAGGTAACTCATATTGTCGAAGCCCAACAACATTATATAATCTTATTGTGAAGGGTGGTACCTCATTTTCTTTACACTTATCCCTAGTTGTTCTGAATAATTTAACTAAACCATTATGTGCATTCAACAAATTAATCAATTTCTTAACAATTTCCGGACATAATTTGCTAGAATCTTGTCCACCAAAATGACGCATTCTATTACTCACCTCATTCTCTGTATCATATATATATATATATATATATATATATATATATATATATATATATATATATATATATATATATATATATATATATATATATATATATATATATATATATATATATATATACATATATAGTTGTAAGAAACGTGGCGGACCGTCATTTACTGGGCACAACGCTCCAATCCAATGATATATCTGACCAGAAATCTTAAATACATACGGAACTTTGTCGTTTACAGAATCATCTATATGAGCACCAAACGAAGTCATGCTAAACATTTGATTGTATGCACGTATGTTCTCTAAGAAGTGTTTGTTTCTGAACAATTCTTTAATGTAATCAGGAGGGTCATATTGCGTTGGTAAAACGACCTTTCCCCCACCACAACATCGATGGTAATGAGTCTTTCCGTCTTGGAAAGAACCTTTCAGTCGTTCCTCATACCAAAATGTTGCCTTGCAATGTTCACAGACGCAATCACAATCACCTACGTCAATATAAGCATGTGATATATCTGTGTAACAGTAGAGGAAAAAAAAAGTTAAAAATTAGAGTAACGGAGAGAAAAAAATTAGTGAATATTCAGTTGAGAAGCAGTTAAAAATGTTGTATACCTTTAAATGCAAAATCAAATGCGACTGCAAGTTTGGGTCCATCATCATGTGTTTGCATATTAGCATATGTCAACCTCATACGTTTGCGGTAGGTATCCGAATTAGTTATGTTCATATCTAGGGATGATGGATATCAATGAAAGCAAAGACAATGAATAAACATCAAACAATAATAACATTAAACACGCTTAATAAATATTTGAAAATATGTTCTCAACTAACTTGTTGGTCTTTTTCTTTCTCTGGAGGAGGCTTATCAAAGATAGTCATGCGTTGATGGTCCATAGCCATATTAAATTCCTTAATTCGAGGAGATGGGTATTCTATATGTGAAGATGTTCGCACGGATAGTTGATTAATAGTATCTAAAGTAGAAGACTGGCACGAACTATTTCTTTTTACAGATCTAAAGAACACCACTTTATTTTTTAAAGGCCTTTGTATCATTGCACTTTGTACACGATTCGAAGACGAAGTTAGGTGAACATGATTACACAAATGATGTTCGTTGTAGGCGACAGAGTACTGATTTAAAGCAGATGAAGCGGACATATCCATCTTTTTTTGTGCAGAGCATGCTTGAGTCTGTTGTTGTAGACGGTTTTTTGACTCGAACTCGTCTTTTTTATGAGTAGTGTTGATTTTTATGGGAGATTTTTCACCAGTTGTAAAATTGAGATTATATGCATTTGGATGGTTGTCTAGTAATAGTATACGTTTTTCTACATCTTGTTTCGGCGATGTAACCCTTTGTTAAGTAACGGGTCGTCGCACAAATCCGAAGTACTGTCATAAGTTATTTTGTCCTTTTTCTTATTCATTTTTACATAAAAATATGATAATTAAAAGTGAATACGCAACATAAATTTTTTATGTAGTTATATTATTGTAAAAAGTCAAATTAATTATATAGTGAAAAAAGAAAAAGAACTGGTCCCTTAAAACAAAACAAAAGATATAAATTTTACCGGAGAGCATCAAAGTATGTAATTACCTTTTGATATGGTAGTTACAAACAACAACAAGAACAGGGTTGAAGGCTATCAAATTAACCTAATATGTGTTAATAAGAGTATTAAAAATCAGAGAACCTCAATCAATAGGCAATAATATATGTAGTAGAATCAAATATTGCATAGGAAAAAAGAAAGGCCGTTCAATTAGCAAGCGACAATTCAAATTGAGACATAAGAAATTACCAGTAATGGGAAGCAAGTAATAGGAAGCAACTGATGATTCTGAAGAGGCGTATATGATCAGCGATTTCAGGGATTATGTGTAGGGTTATGAAAGTTTCAGAAAGTCGCGCTGGTAATGTTTATAAGTAAACAGGTATCAACAATTTATTGAAACTATAAAATCTGGCAGTGATAATATATAAGAAGAAGGTGGACAATGGTTGAAAAGGGGCACAAAGATGAAAGAAATTACAAAAACGTCATTAGATAAAGTAAATAAAAAATTATTAAAAGTTAAGTGGAAACGACATTTGCGGGCAAAAAACGGCAAAAAGATTTTGATAAATGTACTATATAGTAATGAAAATAAACTTTTAAAAAGTTTATGATTTTTATTTACTATCATTTTAGTTAGAAGGAAAACTAATTTTTAAATAACTAATAAAATTTGACCTTTATTCAAAGTCAGAAGTAGTAAAGTGAAAGTTTTTAAATAATTGAGCCATCTATATCACAAATCAGAAATCTCCAATTCCTCAGCGCATCTCATCTTCTTTTCTTCTCCGCCGCTCTTAGCCTTGTTTAACCCTTCGATTTCCACAATTTAAGGTTTTTCTCTTCATAGTTTTGATCTACAAACCGGTTGTTTAACCGGTCTGACCCGACCTGAACCGTCCGGTCCAAAGGGTTTAGTCCGGTCCATTATCAAGCGAACAAACCGGAGTAATCGAACCACAAAACCTGAAGTTTTCGGTCGGACCCGGTCTAACCGTCGATCTGGTCCGGTGTTTACAACCATGATACTAACTACCACCGAGTGTATATTTTTTCATATTTTTTTACTACATAATTTATTAGCATATCTTCATTTCTAAAATTGTGTTCCACAGTTTTTGAAGGGAGAGAAGAGAAAAGTAATGGAAAGAAATATATTACTTATTTTCTCTAGTAAACTTCTTCACCAAATTGAGAAGATTTGAATAGAAATCAAATCCAAAACATGGGTAAAATATTTATTTCCCCAAATTATCCACAACATGATAAACACTATTAGAAACAAAACACGTAATTGGACTCTTTTGGAATTTCAAGAGTTATCCCAAAAATATTCTGGTTGAATTTTCTTGATTATTTTAATATTTATATAATTTACTTAATACATAATTGTGATATTATTTCTACTTGTGTTTTATGTTTTAGATAAGTGATAATCATTTTCCAAAAATTGTCTAACTGCATTTGTATTACCGTATATATCATTATAATAAGTTAAATGGTTTGCAAAAATAACAAAACGTTCAGAAACCAATAATCATACATATATGTTAAAATCAACCAAAACCAATCACAAACCATATACATACATATACATAAAGAAATGTGTAATATATTTAAGCATAATTTAATTTTATTTAAATATTATATTATAAATAAATTATAAATAAAAAGGGTACGTAAAAAAATGAGTGGATTTATCTCAACATATATAATTTATTTTTGTTTAAATATTATATTACTAGACTATTGTCCCACGATAAAATGGACAAATATAAAATTAAATCGTAAACTTTATGTTTTATGTTTTATTTAAGTGATATATAATAAAGGGTATAATTGTAAAATAATAATTTTCTTTTCGTTTCTTTCTGACTCGGGAACACACAGTAAAAAAAAAGTTCCTTTCTTTTCTTTGCAACTCTTTTCATCTCGGGAACACGAAAAATAAAATAAAAACCTCTTTTCTTCATACTTCCTTTCTACTGTTTTATTTTCCCTTATATTCTTTTCTCACCTCATTAAACTCGGGAACAGGACGTAAGAGTTTGGTGTGCAGTAAATGAAATTTTATCGGCTATTTTACTCCGATACAGCTAAACCATACAATATGACAATTTTCAAAATATCAAACTTCAAACATAATTTTCTTAACAGTGAACGTTTGAAAAGGTAATATCTATACATCCATCTATTTATATTTATTTATATCAATATCCATATATAAGGATGTTTATTGGAAGGTGTCTCTTAGCCCCTGCTATATATCTGTATATCCACCAAGTGACTTGTGCCTGTAAATTATCCACCCTGATAGAGCCTCGAACCCGAGACCTCCCACATATAGGCAGCATGCTATAACCACTTGGACAAGCGCAATGATAAATCAAGATTTTTCTTACCACATGTCAGTTTCTTAGCCATCCTCACATATATGTTTTCAAAAAACTATTTAATTTTATTATCTATTTTCATCTTTTAAAAAATTTATCTTAATCCCTTTAACTTTAAGTATTGTTAATGAATTTTCGATATAAATTCTATCGTTAATGTATTAGGTTAGAAAAATCAGTCATCATTAAATTCATAATAGATTCCTAAGTTTACTTTCTTATTTATAATTTTAATAAAACTTCAATCTACAATATAAATTTTACTTATGTATTAAAACTAAATTTTTGAATCCGTCCGAATTAATATATTATAAATAAAGTAAGGTTTTATTTGGTAGGTGTCATTACCACATTATTCCTTACCAATATTTTATTGTCTTTTTATTTACACTTAAGGCCGTATAAAGATTGATAAATATTTTTTTCTACACCATTTTCATCGTTTAGATTTTTCTTAATTATTATCAGATGATTTAAAGGCACAAAAATGCAACCAACTTACACTTTTGTATCAAGGTCATACGCAAACTCGTTTTACGGGTCATACCCAAATGTCACTTTCTTTTTAAATGTCATACTTATGGTGAGGGATTACCGGTTCAGAAGGTAACATTTGCCACATGTTAAATTTTACCCAAATTAAACTTTTTTGCCCTGTATTCTTTCTCTGTCTTCTTTCTCTCTCCCTATTTTGGATGCATCATCCATAGGAAGAGCTTTCTTGCTCTTAGCCTTCAAATTCCCTATAATTACACCATTAACAGCTTGCCTCCATCTCAACTGATTTATCAATGTAGCTTGCTTCCTTACCAACTGCTCTAACTCCTCAGTTTTCTTTGACAGTTCCAGAATTTTCAACATACTACCCCCTACACCTTTTTATCTTCAGGTATAAACACGAATAGGAGAACTAGCTGACACCTCTGGTTGCACAATTGGAGGAGGAACAGTTGAAGAAACTGTTTGAGAAGCCAGATTAGGCATTGATTGACTTTGTTCATCAATAGGTGGTCTAGGAGGAGGAGAAGGAATAGGAATTATTGGAGACTTAGGTTGATCAGGCTCTTGATGTTGTTGTTCAGCTTGTTGTTGATCAGCTTGTTGTTCTTGTTGGACATTTTCTTGTTGAGCATTTTCTACCATCTCACCCTGCAGCTCTAAGAATGTGTTGATAGCCACTCTTGTTTGATCAACCATATGAGGGGAAAATGGAGTGAAACGCCCAGAAAACACAACTTTAGCTTTTGAGAAAGACTTCTTCATATTGTTCATAATCTTCCAAATCATGTCTTCATCTTTCAAGGTAAGACCCTCAAGCATAAGCCCCTGAATCTCTAAGTGTAGAATGATTTGAATAAATCTTGGGTAAAGAATAAATCTTTGAGAACTGCCCTCTGCCATCCTCTGCATGCAGTCAATGATGAACCCAGAAAAATTAAACTTCCTTTCAGTGATTAAACAAACAAAAGCAGAAGCTAGAGTTTGATTCATTTGATCGAATCCTCCTGATCTCCCAGAAATACAACATACAAGCACGTGTATAAGGTATCTCCAGTTGAAAGAAACCCTTGTCTTTTTCACCATACTTTCTGGAAAATCCCCTTCATAGCCAATTTCTCTACACACAGTCTTTATCTCATCCATACCCAATTTCTCTATCCCTTCAGCATCATTCAACATCAGAACTCTCCTTATAACATCTTCAGTAATTGTCACTTCTTCCCTTTGAACATTTGAATAAATTGTTCTTACTCCATTAATGATACCAAATCTAGCATTTGCCCAAAACTCTTGAAGCATATCATTGTATAATATTGGGCTCTCTGAAATGGCAAACCGTAAGTTTGAGTTTATTAAGAAACCCAAAATCAATTTCCACTTTTCATCTACTTCAAAGTGACGCATGTCAAGAAAAGCAGCGACATGATGCTTAGGTTTGTGATTAAGAGCCATCTGAAACAATCACATAACATTAGTACTCAAATACAAGAGTAATAACGAATGAAATCAGATTAAAATAATCACCAAAATTGAAAATACCTTAAAGAAATAGAAAACAGAGGAACAAAAACACTAAAAACAGAAAACCACTCGAAAACAATCTTAGAAGCTCTAGAAATCGACGAAAACTGATCTAATATTAATTGCTCAGGAGAATAAAGAATAATAAACTTTTATTGAGATTAGCAATTTAGAACCGGATAAGAAATGCAAATTGCATGATTAAAAAATGATTATTTAAATTTAAATGAATTAAAAATGAATTAGGGAAAATAATATATTTAATTTTCCACCAAAAGTCACCCGATTTAAGAAACAGTGTCCCAGACTTAAAATTTAACTCAAATTTTATTCCGACTTAAAATTTTATAATCCGACTTAAAAATTTAAATTTAAACAACCCGACCTAAATTTATGGTCAACACATTCCAAACATAAACATACTCAATACCCGAATTAAAAATGATGGTCAATAAAGTCAATAAAGTTACCAGACATAAATTAAAATAATACCAGAATTAGATTAATCAAAATCAACTCTTTAAAGTTGTTTGGGTTAAATTCTTAACACCAGAACTTATTCAATTCAAATCATCAGTTAATCCTGAAATAGTTTATAAAGCAAAATTTCAATTTCAAAATCAAAAACTTATATTCCAGGATTTCATAAATTAGTTTATAAGAGCAAATTTTCAACATAAATGTAATGTTTTATAAAATGTAGAAACCTGTATTTCTATTAGAGTTCATCATGTGTCAAAAATTCATTCACTGCAGGTTTTAATAATTTAAAAATTACATAATATACAATCAAACTTATTCAATTCTTGTCAAGTAGAAATAAATTAAATTAATATTTTACTTAAATATGGCATAAATACCTTATTTACTTAAAACATAGCAGTTTTTGTGACATATTTTACTAAAATTATTTGTATGAACACATGACTAATCTTCAATTTTTATTGAGAGTCCCCAGAATATGATTTATCAACCTTATAAACTGCTTTTTCTCTCAAGATATTTTTGATTAAATGCATGTTTTTTATGTTCAAATTAGACTTAGTACTATTGTTCAACTCCTTCCCCTGTCTCCGCCGTTTATCAAGTTAGCATCAAGGTCCTTAGAGGACAATAGACTAGTTTATTAAAGAATTTGGACTTATTCACATGTCTCTGTCGTTTATCAAGTTAGCATCAAGGATCTCAAAGCCAATAAATTATTAAAAAGTCACCTTTAAAACTTTATAGTTTTATAATAAATATATTTAAATGCCCATATTTACTGAAAATATATCTTTTCTTTGTTTTTCTACTTGATAGTCACTGAATTCCCATTTGAAAGTTATCAATTTTAATGACTTTATGCAGTGAATAAACCACATATTGCTAAAGATTTCAAAATACAGAAATATGTGCATTTATGAAAACATTTGGTTTCAGAAAATTCTTTAAATACTGAACTATTGAAATTATGATAGAATTTATGTTTATGACTCATTTCTTAGAAATTTTGTTTTGTGAAACATTTTCAAATTTTATACTGTTTTTGATTTTTCATTTTCTGAAAATATATTCAAAACCTTGAAAATTGAATAGAACGAAACTTTTTTTGTATTTTATCTTTACAAAATGAAATCACATATTTTTGGGTTTTATCTATACAGACTGAAAACACATATTTTTGGATTTTTCCTGTACCAGACTTAAAAACTTAAAAAGAAAACACTACCCGACTTAAAAATGAAAACATTACCAGACTTAAAATATTTTTGTATTTTTCCCTTTTTTATCCCCCTCTTTTTGTATTTTGAAATAAAAAGAAAACCAAATGCAAAAAGATATGTACAAAAATCTTTTGAAGAAACACTCAATCAAGATTCATTAGACCAAGAGTCTAAACAAGAAAATTAAATCTTGATACATCAAATGCCTTTGTGAAAAGGTGTGTTGATTAGAGGTATGTGTGAATCTTAACCAAGTGAATCAAGTGTTTTTCAAAGCAGTCTCTTATGAAGTGGTGTCTAATCTCAATATGTTTAGTCTTTAAATGTTGCATAGGATTCTTAGTTATGAACATGGCAACAATGTTGTCTATGCGAATAGGGGTATTCATAAAGTTAAGTCCATAGTCTAGCATCTGGTTCTGAATCCATAAAACTTGAGATGTACAAGAACCAACAACAATGTATTCTGCTTCTGAAGAGGACTGGGAAACAAAGGTCTGTTTCTTGCATTGCCAAGATACTAGCCTATTTCCTAAAAATTGGCATCCTCATGTAGTAGATTTCCTATTCAAGTTGCAACCTCCATAATCACTATCAGTGTAGGCATAAAAGTCAAAGGTGGAATTCTTAGGATACCAAAGGCCTAAAGAAGGTTGTCCCTTAAGATATATACAGATCCTCTTAACAGCAACTAAATGAGAAACCTTATGAGCAGCCTGAAACCTAGCACACACACACACTCCAAATATAATTTCAGGTCTACTAGCAGTAAGATACATCAATGAACCTATCATAGACCTATATAAATGTTGGTCAACACTCTCACCATCTAGATCAGGATGCAATTTGGCCCTAGTGTCAAAAGGAGTGGAAGCAGATTTACAATCAGTATATCCAAACTTAACTAACATATCCTTGACATACTTTGACTGATTGATAAAAATGCCATTTTCTAACTGCTTAACCTGTAATCCTAAGAAGAAAGACATCTCACCCATAAAGCTATTCTAAAATTTGGAATGCATAACTGATTCAAATTCTTTACATAAATCATCATTAGTTGAGCCAAAAATGATAGCATCAACATATTTCTGAACAAATACAGATTCCTGGCCAACTGTCTTAATAAATAAGGTCTTATCAATTGTCCCTCTAAGGTAACGATTGTCAATCAAATATTTGGACAATGTATCATACCAATGTAAACCATACAAAGGATTGTCCAATTTGACTACATGGTCAGGGAATTGAGGATCCAAGAAACCAGGTGGCTGACTAACATATATTGTTTCCTCAAGAACTCCATACAGAAAGGCTGATTTAACATCCATTTGATAAACCTTAAAGTTCTTATAGGCAGCATAAGCTAAAAACAATCTAATAGCCTCTATCCTGGAAACTGGGGAAAAAACATCATCATAGTCAATACCCTCTTCCTGAGTATATCCTTTCACTAAGAGTCTTGCCTTATTCCTCACTATAATTCCCCTATCATCCCTTTTCACCTTAAATATCCATTTCACACCTAGCACATTCACATCAGTTGGTCTATCAACTAAAGTTCCTACCTCCTCAACCTTAAACTGTAAAATCTCATCTTGCATAGCCTCTACCCAACTATTAATGGTCAATGCAATATCTACATTCTTAGGCTCAATTTGGGACAGAAAGCTAGAAAATAAGCACAAAGCTAACCCAGTACTACTTCTACTCTTGACCCCCATCATACAAAATTTCTATAATATTACTTAGAGGATGAGTCTTGTGAACTTTTAAAAATGAATGTATTTCCTCAGTAATATTAGTAGAAAGATTTGTTTGATTAGGGACAATTTCATCAAAGAATAGAGATTCAAAAGTGCTTCACTGGGTTGTTCATGGCTTTGTTCATTGCTTGGTTCAGCAGATTGAGCTTCAGTTTCACCAGAGTTGAATTATGCTTCACCAGAATTGTTTTCATGTTTAGCTTCTGCACCCGAGTTAATATGAATGTCACCCGAGTTTTCTTCAATCTCCATTTGTGCACCCGAGTTAACTTGTGATCCACCCGAATTATTTTCAACTTGGTCTTGAATACCCGAATTAAAATGTAGATCACCAGAGTTAACTTCATTAGCATCCTGTGCATTAGAGATATCTTCAGTAGGATGTAGTGCACCCGAATTATCTTGATTCACACCAGAAGGCAATTCTTGAGCTTGTACAATATTGTATTGATCTTCAGATTTTACTGGAATGTCATCTTCTTGAAGAATGTCTGCTTCAGTTTGACTCTCTGAAATATCTTCACATACAATTGTTGTAGCCTCTGATGAACTGGTGTGATCATGATCTAATGTGGAAGGGCTTGCACTTACATTTTCTGGTTTTCCAAGTTCAAAATCATTAATGTCCTCAACATTTGTCACATCCCTTGTTGATACATGCACTTCCTCTGAAACAACTAGACAGAAACCATTAAAGGAATTCACAAATGTATCTAAATCAAACAACCATTCAGCACCTGAATTCCTAACATTGGTTGTATCTTCATTGAATATCACATTAATGGATTCTTCTATGGTTCTAGTTCTTCTGTTATAAATCCTATAAGCTTTGGAAACACTAGAATACCCAAGGAAGTAACCATCATCAGTTTTAGGATCAAATTTTCTTAAGTGGTCTTTGGTATTTAATATAGAACATTGACAGCCAAAAGCTTTAAAGAATCCTATAAAAGAATTTCTCCCTGAAAACAATTCATAAAAAGTTTTACCTAAGCTCTTAACTATATGGATCCTATTGTTTACATAACACATGGTATTCACTGCTTCAGCCCAAAATGTAACAGGTAATGAAGATGCACTTAGCATGGCCCTAGCTCCCTCAATTAATGTTCTATTTTTCCTCTCTACAACCCCATTTTGTTGAGGTGTTCTAGGTGAGCTATATTGTCTAGAGATCCCCTTAAGTGCACAAAACTCATTCATGGTGGCATTCTTAAACTCTGTGCCATTATCGCATCTGATGATTTTAACCTTTTTATCACAAATGTTTTCAATTTGAATAACAAAGTCTTTAATAATCTCAGATGTTTCACTTTTATGAGCAAGGAAAAAGACCCATGAAAATCTTGAGTAGTCATCAGTGATAACTAAACAATAAGATTTCATGCCACGACTCTTCACACCGACTGGACCAAATAGATCCATGTGTAGAAGGTGAAGGACAATATATACTGAATTTTGAGTCTTTAGTTTAAAACTTGATTTATGGTGTTTTTATTTAAGACATGAAAGACAATGATCAAGTACTTGAAAATTCTTTTTAGGTAATCCAGAGACTAGATTATCTGTGACCAGTTTATTTATGCTTTTAAGGTTGACATGACAAAGCCTTCTATTCCATAAATCAAACTCTTTTTCAGTAGTTTTAGATATGAAACAGTTTGAAGACTCAGTTGATTGTACATTGTTCATATCTAAAATATACATGTCTTCACATCTTGGTGTTTTCAAAACAATCATGTCATCTGGGATGACATATTTTTGTTTAAGAATGTAGAAAAAATCTTTTGTGAAAGTTGTGGTATAATCATTGTCATATACTAGAGACACTGAAAGCAAGTTATAGTTTAATTCTTTCACAAAGTTGACCTGCTCCAGAGTCAAAGGTCCATTTGTCACCTTTCCTTGGCCTGTGATTAAGCCTCCCATATCTCTACCAAAAGATACATTTCCTCCCATAAAAGAAATAAAATCCTGGAGAAGTTTTATATTCCCTGTCATATGTCTTGAGCAACCACTATCCACCACCCATATGTTGTCTTGTGAACTAGTGGATTGCCCCTGCACAGATCGTTGTTTAGTGAGATTTTGGAACCCAAATTTTGTAAACTTGTAATGAAATCCTTTAAATTTGTTAAACTTGAAATGATCATGCGTTTTTCTCTCAGGAGTACAAGCTTGATAATCCGAATTAAATTTGTCATCACCCGATTTAAAATTATCTATACCCGAGTTAAATTGTGAATTCCAATTTTTACCCGACTTAAACGTTTGTTTATCCGAATTAAAATTTTGTTCACCAAACCTATTCTTGAAAATATGTTTACCAGATTTAATTTGCATTTCACCCGATTTAAACATATTACCAGTATTTTCAAGCTTTTTAACTCGGATACAGAATATTTTAATTTTGATAATTTCAAATCATTTAACAGTTCAGGATTAATTCTACCAAATTTCATCACATTATTTGACTTTGCGGAATTAAGTTTACATTGTTCAAATTCACTCTACCAATTTTCAAATTGTCAGAGATTAACACACAATCAGATACACATTTAACTTTTAATTTCATCCAACATTCCTCTAATTTCTGTTTGTTTTTGCATGTCATACACTTTTGTTTTTTCTTTGACTTTCTAGATTTGACATTTTCTTGTTTAACACTTTCACATTCATTCACAGAGTCATTTATACATGTAGATACAAAATCATTTACACAATCAGATACAAAATCATTCACACGTTCAGTCATAGGAGTATTCAAAACAACTTCATTTAAGACAAGTTCGTCAACAGGAACATTTGACATATGAAAATCATGAAACAGAAAACATTTCTCATGTTTAAAATCATGCACAGTAGTAGCATATTCATCTTCTATTTCTATGATTTCTATGTAATTACACAAATCCACACTACTTCCTTCACAAACATCCTCTTTAACTCTTGAACTCTCTAAATTTATACCTGCTACACAATTAAAAACTGTATTTAGACTAGGAATAGCAAGTAAATTAACCACATTATCCACAGGAGAGCAAGTTTCATTCAATTCTAATTTATCATTCAGAACAGAGTAATCCTCAAAACAGTTTTCAACTAATAAACCATTCTTGAAAGATGTAGATTCAGGATTAACTGAGTAGTTATCATTGAATGGTTGAGGTACTACATTGAATCCAATACCTGACTTTGCTTTATACACCATTTGATGTTCTATAATGCCATTCAAAGTCTTTGAAGACAGATTGAACTTCTCAACATGAATTGTTGCCTCTTTAAACTCATTTGACACTTTTTGAAATCTTTCAAACAGATTTTCATGTTGAGTTTCCAACCTTCCAAGTTTTCGCTTATAAACATCCACATCATTCATCAAAGAGTCAATCCTTTCCTTATAAACCTTTTCAGTTTTCAAAAACTCTCTTTGATGAAATTTTATCAAATCAATTTCTTTAATTAAGCTGAGATTATGTTCTCTTGTATATTTCATAGTGTGTAAACAAGCAAGAGTACAAGTGTTTGAAAGTACCTCATCTGTGGTGACAGAATAAATTTTACTCATGACGGCAGAACTGACTTGTTCTTAAAATCCTCCTCAGCAACTTCATCCCACTCACCAATTATGATTAGAGCCTTCCCACTTAAACTCCCCTCATCTTTTCCACTTTTCATTTTAGTTCCAGTCAGCTTTTTCTGCTCAGTTTGATGATTGTTTCTCTGGTAACTGTTGTTATTGTCGTTATTCATCCTCCTTGGGGCTCTGCATTCCCAATGCCCATAATCTTCACAATTAAAACACTTCACATTTGATTTATCAAACCCCATCTTGTCACCAGTCTCTTTCCTAAAGTTGTTTCTCCCAGTCCTTTTGAAAAACTTGTTTTCCCTCACACTGACCATAGCCATCTGCCACTTGAGATCAATCTCTTCCAAATCATCTGGATGAAGTTGTTCCAGGTCTTCTCTTGCCAGCTCAGCTTGGTTCAAACTTCCAGCAACAAAGGATTCATAGCTAGCTACAAATGCCTTGTAGAGAACCTCCTTATCTCCCATTCCAGATGCTAATGTGTTTGCAGATGGTGTGTGATGCATGCCAGCTTCATTGTTTTGACCAGAAAAACCATTGTAAGCACTTGAGTTGTAACCAACAGACACTTGACTTGGTGGACAGCAGTTTGCAGAATGATAGCTTCCTGAATGATAGCTTGCATATGACTGAGGTTGAGACTGTGCTTGACTTGAGTAGTGAGGTGGATTCATTGGAGCTGAAGCCTTTAATGCACATCCAAATGAGCTCATTGACTGTTTCTTCTCATCAAGTTGCATATCCACTTCATAGGATTGCAAGATTCCAATCAGCTCCACTAGAGTCATAGCATTTAGATTTGTTGTCCTCTTGATGATCATCGAAGTGATCCCACGAGCTTCTTGCAAATGACACTTTTTTCATCAATACCCATGAGCTCTTCAAGTCACACACCAACAAAGTATACCTACTAATCTGCTCAGACATACTCTCACCTCTAATGTGCTCAAAAGCCTCATACAGATTCTGCAGCATATCCCTCTTACTCTCATTCAGTTCTAGACTCCCTTCATACCTCAGCTCCATAGCATCCATCAACTCCTTTGCAGAGACACAATCCTTGAAATTATTGTAGATCTCAGTTGGCAAAGCAAGTATGACAGCTCCAAGTGCCTTGAAATCCTTGTCAACTAGCTTGTTATCAGCCTCTCTGTACCTCTCTAGATCAACATCAATCATTCCAGTTCCTCCAGTCTCCTGAATCATTGGTCTGTGAGGTCCATTGACTATCGAAGTCCAAATTTGTCGATCATTGTAGTACATAAATGCTTTAAACCTTAGCTTCCTCATCATGAAATCCTGACCAGGTAGGAATTTAGGAGGTTTACCACCAGATCCAGTTTCATTGTCGTAGTTGACTGCCGGAACATTCATTGGAATTGCAGACATGATGATTATGATTGATTGATTTTATCTCGGGCGATTGAAACTTCAAATCGGATGAACTCAGCAACACCAAACTGATTCTGATTCACTCAAATTCACAGAAAACTTAGCAATCACCTCTAATTAGTACTCCTTAACACACAGAATCACTTAAATCGATTAATCAAACACAATTCTTCAAAACTAACTCTTACCGCCAAAATTCAAATCTCTGAAACTCTGATTGAACGTTGATCTTAAATGCTCTAAACCTTAAAGTTATTCCAAACACTTCGACTGTAGCTTAAGCTGAATCATTGATTACCAGCTCTGATACCACTTGTCAGGTCTTGAAATCCTCACAACTCACAATCTATGAATGGATTCAGTCACTAGATGCGGAATAACTAGAAATTTATGACAACCGTCTAATTTTCAGGTGAAACTTTGTACTTATATCTTTGTGAATCTGTTCTTGTTCTTAACCGTACTGTTATTGTGAACGTGCCTATGTCGGAATCAATACCGGAGCCTTTAAATGGACCATAATACCAAGAAAACGCTTAATGAACTTGCCTAAGTTCATCCGTAAACAAAACACAAACTGGAAACTAACGAAAATACTTAAACAGCAACAAAAACGATTTTCGACTCGCAGTGTAACTGCCAGTTTCGCTGCTGGCCAGCGAAACTGTGGTGCTGATTCCCACGTATGCATTAATTTTGATTGGTCAACGATTACTGACTTTTGCCCACATGTGAAGCTCTTATTGGACCGCCCAAACACACCAGAATTTCAGTTTTGGCTATAAATAGGCTTCTTTTTCCTTCTTTCTCTTCTTTTGCTTCAAAACTCAACAAACACACACACATTAAAGCTATTACAGCCATTTTCAGTTACAAATCAGCATGGAAACAGCAATTAACACCACAAAAATCGTCCACATAACAAAGGGTTACGTTTAAAACGGGTTTTACAAGAAGTCTCAACCAATTTGGAAGCAAAATCACCTCTAGGAAGCTCTAAACTCTCATCCATCCATTTCTTTCGGTAAAACTTACTTAAACCTTCTGTTTTTATTGATTAAACTTATTGCATGTACGATCAAACCTCTAAAAATGCGTTTTTCAAAGATTTGAGATTTTTAACCCATTTACATACAAACGGGTCATTGGTAAAACTTAACTTTCGTTGCTTAAAATCGACTATAAACTGCCTATTTTGTTGTGTTTTTGAAAGACCTACAAGTACATATCAAATTTTACCGTCAAATATGAGTTTACGACGTCGAAAACGAGTTTTTAACCGAACAGCCCGTCAGTTTCGCTGAACAGTTTCGCAGCGAAACTGACAGTTTCGTTGTCTAACTGTCATCAGACCCCGAAACCTTACCGAATTCGCTGTAAAAGGTAACTTTAAGCCCGGTTTTGTCACGTATTGGTCCAGAACAAACTGTAAAGACTTTAACTAATACAAAATGACATTTGAATATGAACAACGACACTTATTCGATATCTTGGTATTCCTTTAGGGTTTCCGTGATTCCCGACACGTTCCGACCGTTCTTTTCATACTTGTACTACTCTTCGCAATCCGTGAGTTACATCCCCTCTTATTTACTGTATTTTAAATAACTCTTTTGGGGGAAACATGAGATCTATTTATTTTATGAACTTTGGAACTTATATGCATAAACTATTTTATTGCCACTGCTCGGCACTATTTTACTTAATGGCTTGCCCCCTAATTGGCTTAATGGCTTGCCCCCTAATTGGCTGAATGGCTTGCCCCCTTTATTGGCACTGGTTGGAAACCATGATTAATTGTATATCCTTCCAACCCTTGATAAGAATATAACGCGATTCATAAATGCCTACTATCATTTTGAAACAAAATTGCATTAGTGCCCGGTTTTAGTTCTTTACACACTATTAGCTTTGTTAAGCCGTTTAGTAACTATGGGTATCGATACTTAGGAAATAACCTTTCCTTGCTTAGGCGGCAGCTTAAGTACATATTACTATGATCAGAAATACTCCTCGTCGATAGTGCGGGGTAAGGGGCCTCACGGTTGGTTAATCGGTTTAGTGTGTACACTTATGTTATATTATGCCAAGAGGTTGATACAATGTTAATTATCTGATACTTTATTTACGCATATACTCTTTTAGCGATTGAATCCGAAACTACTATTTTACAAGTTTTGTTCTACTTGCCTTTGTACAAACTATTAAGGTGTTGTTACACCTCGATACCACGTAAAAATTTTAAAGTAATATATATATATATATATATATATATATATATATATATATATATATATATATATATATATATATATATATATATATATATATATATATATATATATATATATATATTTCAAGCGTCGTTCCGCTTCTTTTCTTTTAAGAGACCTTTATCCTTATATACTGATCGGAAACTTTGTCGAGAACTTGAAAACTTAACTCACTCACTACTTTATCTAGTTGACACTTTATCTCATGTTTCAGGAAACCAAGTGAAAGCATGAAGTGTATGACATGGACGGGTCAGGATGGTCACGTGAGACACGAATTGGGAAAAAGACTCGTTTTATTATTTTAGGAATTATTGTTAAACACTTTAATCTTGTATTTGTTATTTTGATACGTTAAACGCTTGGTTGTATTTTCGAATTTGTAAACTTTAATTTCTATTTAATGACTTGAAATCGTTATCTTTTGTTATAACCCGTGTAATGATATTTTTTCTCTTCGCACCTCGTGTTTCCGCTTTAGCGGGGTGTGACAGACTTGGTATCAGAGCACAGGTTATAGTGAAAACGGTTTTAAAAAATTTCAAAATTTTCGAAACCAAACTATAACCAAGGCTTTTCGGATAATCATTTTTACGGGTTCAAACTTTAGTGGATTAATTCCGCAATTGCATGATTGTTTTTAACTATGCATGACTTGATCAACCATGCCTAGTTCAAAATAAATTGTGCAAGAACGGAACGTAATTGCTATCGTTAACGGTTTTTGAGTCAAAAATTCCCGCTCTTATCGATTCCCGATTCTCACGTGACTGACCCGTGCATGCGTTTCATTACACTTTCCTTTATTATTTTATTTTATTCCCTACTTACGTAACTTTTTGTTCACGGATTCGACATGTCTCGTTCATCTCACTCACGATCACCGTCACGATCGCAATCCCGCTCGCTCTCAAGGGTCGTCTCTTCGAGGGAAGCCTTGGAAGACCGCGCTGCCTCAGAGAGCAGGTCCACCAGACCACGAATCCTACTGAGGAGTCCTCCACGGCCTTCTCCAGCAGCATAGGTACCTCCAGCCCGAGGACCGTGCTACCTCCTGCTCCTGCGGTGCCTACTTTTGCACCACCTCAGCAGCAGGGACCTCGAACGAGAACGACTGCACGTAAGCAGGTTGTTCTCCCTGGCCGTTTGTCGGATAGGATGGTCGGACAGGATCCCGACCCATCCAGACCCGCTCCTCCCCAGATGTCGTTCGCGGATCCATTTGCAGGTGCTTCGCGTACGCCGACTATGGATCGGTACCATTGGGAGCGACAGTTCCTAGAGGAGAGGCAGCGTGCCGAGGACACCAGACCTTCTAGACCTATGATGCCGCCTACTTTGCGGTCTCCCCCACCAGCAGCGTTTCTGCAACTCCACCGTGAGCTCCGGGGACTTTCTGAGGAGGCCCAACAGCAGGGTCTTCTTCTTTGTGAAGTCTCCGATGCCGCACACCAACTGTTGGAGCAGTCGATGCGAGTCTTCGCGTCGGCTCAAGCCACATCAAGGACTGTGCAGCGTCTCATTGGCGCATGCTTGGTCATGGGAACCCTGATTGCGGTTATCGTGGCGAAGATGTTTCTAGAGAGGCGTCGTTAGGCATTTATCTTTATGTACTGTATCATCAGCTTGGGTCGTATTTTTCCATGTACACGCTCAAAGCTAGCTTATATTTTATGTTGTATTGTACTCGTATTTGAACCTTTTCTTATTTTATGAATTATGTAACCGACTCTATTATTATAAATGAAATTTCTACTTTTATTATTCGTACTTGTCTCTATTGTGTGAATCTTTATATCATTATTGCGTGAATCATTATCGTGTGTGTACTGTTTATTCTTCCATATTGCTCTTGCGTTATCATTGTTATTTTTCATTATTCAAATTCTTATCGCGTATTCCTATTCGTGCGCTCTGAACTAGTTTCCTCTTTTTCTCCGTTGTAGAATTATGCCTCTCGACCGGAACGACGCTGACCTAATAGCTGAGCAGGTTGCTACGCACCTAAATGCAGCAATTCCCGACATTATCGCTCGGATCATCGCTGGGATCAACGACATAATTACCGGAAATGATAAACCCCTTCCCTTTCCAGCCCCAGTTAAACAGGAGGAAGGTGAAAGCTCCCGAAACGATAACCTTCTTCTCCCTCCAGCACCCGTCAAGCGAAAGGAGAGTAAGAAACGGAAGGCTAATCATCAGCCAATAAGGAGCAATCGCCACAAGAAACCCACGACCGGACCCCGAATTTACGTTGGGCCGCACCCCAAGTGCGGCAGATGCTACCTCTACCATGTCGGGGATTGCCCAGTGTGCTATACATGTAACGAATCGGGGCACCTCTCCAGACATTGCCGCAAATATACTGATAAGCAAGGAAAGAAGTGGCTTGTTTTGAATGCGGAAGCAATGAAAACCCCCGTATTATTTGCCCCATACTCCATACAACATAAACTTTTAGTGCTCTCGCAATCACTGCCAAAGAGGCAAGGCAGGATCCAAATGCCGCGACAGGTAAATTTTTCTGTAAACAACCATTATGCTTCTATATTGTTCGATTCAGGAGCCGAGAAAGAAGCTTTGTATTCTTAGAATTTAGACCCCTTATTAACCTAGGATCTAAAGTTCTTAAGGATAGCTTTACTATCGAATATTCTAATGGTCAAGAGTTCGAAGCTAAGGATATAATCCTAGGATGTTCAATGTGCCTAGCTGACAAAACTTTCCCCATCGACCTGATCCCGATTGAGCTGAAAAGCTTTGACGTTATCGTTGGAATGGACTGGCTATCTCGTTTCCGAGCCAAGATCGTCTGTTTCGACAAACCCATACGTGTTCCCCTCTCAGATAGTAAAACTCTCGTTGTTCAGGGAGAAAAACCTGGACGACAACTTCGTATCGTGTCTATCACGAAAATGCGCAAGTACCTCGAGAAGGAATGCGATGCATTCATCGCTCATGTCGTCGAACGTAAACCCAAGGAGAACCGAGTACAAGACATCCATGTAGTCAAGGATCACCCAGGTCTTTCCCGAAGATTTACCCGGGCTACCGCCGCATCGACAAGTGAAATTCCGAATAGACCTAGTCCCTGGCGCAGCACCAGTTGCCAAGACACCATATCGTCTAGCACCCCCGGAAATGCAAGAGCTATCGAAACAGCTGCAGGAACTTTTAGATCACGGTCTTATTCGTCCGAGCTCGTCCCCCTGGGGAGCCCCAATTCTCTTCGTTAAAAATAAAGACGGATCCTTCCGAATGTGCATCGACTACCGAGAACTGAACAAGCTGACCGTCAAGAACCGATACCCACTCCCGAGAATCGATGATATGTTCGACCACTTGCAAGGTGCAACTTATTTCTCTAAGATCGATCTCCGTTCGGGTTATCATCAGGTTCGAGTCAGTGAGACCGACATTCCAAAAAACCGCTTTTCGAACTCGATATGGGCACTACGAGTTTCTCGTTATGCCTTTCGGTCTGACCAACGCACCAGCGGTGTTAATGGATTTAATGAGCAGGGTGTTTAGACCATATCTGGACAAATTTGTGATCGTATTCATAAATAACATTCTCATTTACTCAAGAAACAAGGAGGATCACGCGAAACATTTGAAACTTATCCTAGAACTCCTCAGAGATCAGAAACTGTACGCCAAATTCTCGAAGTGCGAATTTTGGCTCCGGGAAGTACATTTCCTTGGTCATGTGGTCAACCAAGAGGGAATTCATGTAGACCCGGCAAAGATCGAAGCGATCGAGAAATGGCAAGCCCCAACGACTCCTACGGAAATCCGACAATTCCTAGGTTTGGTTGGCTATTATCGAAGGTTCATCGAGAATTTCTCGAAGATCGCTAAACCCCTGACCGAACTCACTCAGAAATATAAGGACTTTATTTGGGGTAAAGAACAGGACGAATCCTTTCAGAAACTCAAACACCAATTGTGCCATGCACCGATCCTGACCCTACCGGAGGGTACCGATAATTTTGTAGTTTTTTGCGATGCATCTCACCAAGGACTTGGGTGCGTCCTTATGTAGAAGGACAAAGTCATCACATATGCTTCAAGGCAACTGAAAGTGCACGAACAGAACTACACCACACACGACTTAGAGTTGGGAGCCGTCGTGTTTGCTTTAAAAATCTGGAGACATTACCTGTATGGTACTAAGTGCACGGTTTTCATGGATCACAAGAGCCTTCAACATATTCTCAATCAGAAAATGCTCAACATGAGGCAACGGAGATGGATAGAGATTCTAAGCGACTAAGATTGCGAGATCAAATACCACCCGGGTAAAGCAAACGTAGTGGCAGATGCCCTGAGTCGGAAGGAAAGGGTAAGACCATCTCGAGTTAGAGCATTGGGAATACAGATTCAAACAAGCCTTCAAACGCAAATCGCCAGAGCTCAGCGAGAAGCGTTGAAACCCGAGAACATTAAGGACGAAACGTTGCACAATCATGAAAAGGAATTCGAGCTCAAACCGGATGGAATCCAGTACTTTAAGAACCGAGCATGGATTCCGAGAGTCGGAGACCTTCGTAAGCTTATTTTGGACGAGGGCCACCGTTCCCGATACTCTATTCACCCAGGATCCGACAAGTTGTACAAGGACCTTCGGGAATACTATTGGTGGCAAGGCATGAAGAAGGATATCGCCTTGTACGTAGCTAAGTGCCTTACCTGCTCGAAGGTCAAGGAGGAGTATCAGAAACCTTCAGGTCTACTGCAGCAACCGGAGATTCCCATGTGGAAGTGGGAAGATCTCCATGGACTTCATCACCAAGCTATCCCGTACGGCAAGAGGTAACGACATGATTTGGGTAATTGTGGATCGATTGACGAAATCTGCACACTTTCTACCGGTACGAGAAAACCACTCGATGGAGAAGTTCGCTCAGATCTACATCAACGAGATCGTCTCTCGTCATGGAACGCCTCTCTCCATTATCTCTGACAGGGATACTCGATTCACGTCCCGGTTTTGGAACGCGCTTCAGAAATCGCTCGGGAGGCGACTAGACCTTAGCACCGCTTACCACCCTCAGATCGATGGTCAGAGTGAAAGGACGATCCAAACGCTTGAAGATATGCTAAGAGCGTGCGTGGGTGACTTCGGAGGAAGTTTGGATGCTCACTTGCCTTTGGTCGAGTTCCAGTCCTATAACAACAGCTACCACGCTAGCATCAAGTGCGCACCGTTCGAGGCCTTATATGGACGTAAGTGTCGGTCCCCGCTTTGTTGGCTAGAAGCCGGCGATCGAAAACTCACAAGGCTCGATATCGTCCAGGAAACAATTGACAAGATCACTACCATTCGAGAAAGGCTGAAGACATCCCGTTCCCGACAGAAGAGCTACGCCGACAATCGGAGGAAACCCCTTGAGTTCCAAGTCGGCGATAGAGTACTCCTTAAGATATCGCCATGGAAGGGGGTAGTTCGCTTCGGGAAGCGCGGCAAGCTAAGCTCGAGGTATACCGGACCGTTCGAGGTGATAGAGCGAATCGGCCCAGTGGTGTATCGACTCCAACTTCCGCAGGCTCTTTCCAACATTCACAACGTTTTTCATGTCTCCCACTTGAAAAAGTGCTTATCCGATGAGACCATTGTCATTCCGCTCGACGAGGTCCAGATCGACAACAATCTCAACTTCATAAAAGAACCGCTTGAGGTTGTAGACCGCAAGGTCAAGCAACTCAGGCAAAGTCGTATCCCTATTGTCAAAGTTCGGTGGAATTCCCGACGTGGTCATGAATTCACATGGGAGCGTGAAGACCAAATCCGTCAGAAGTATCCACACTTGTTCAGAGACTCTCCCTCCCGATGAGGCGAGTCAATTTCGGGACGAAATTCTTTTCAACCCGGGGAGAATGTGACAACCGTCTAATTTTCAGATGAAACTTTGTACTTATATCTTTGTGAATCTGTTCTTGTTCTTAACCGTACTGTTATTGTGAACGTGTCTGTGTCGGAATCAATACCGGAGCCTTTAAATAGACCATAATACCAAGAAAACGCTTAATGAACTTGCCTAAGTTCATCCCTAAACAAAACGCAAACTGGAAACTAACGAAAATACTTAAACAACAACAAAAACGATTTTCGACTCGCAGTGTAACTGCAGTTTCGCTAGCGAAACTGTGGTGCTGATTCCCACGTATGCATGAATTTTGATTGGTCATCGATTACTGACTTTTGCCCACGTGTCAAGCTCTTATTGGACCGCCCACACACACCAGAATTTCAGTTTTGGCTATAAATAGTCCTATTTTTTTCTTCTTTTGCTTCAAAACTCAACAAACACACACACATTAAAGCTATTACAGCCATTTTCAGTTACAAATCAGCAAGAAAACAGCAATTAACACCACAAAAATCGTCCACATAACAAAGGGTTACGTTTAAAACGGGTTTTACAAGAAGTCTCAACCAATTTTGAAGCAAAATCACCTCTAGGAAGCTCTAAACTCTCATCCATCCATTTCTTTCTGTAAAACTTACTTAAACCTTCTGTTTTTATTGATTAAACTTATTGCATGTACGATCAAACCTCTAAAAATGCATTTTTCAAAGATTTGAGATTTTTAACCCATTTACATACAAACGGGTCATTGGTAAAACTTAACTTTTGTGGCTTAAAATCGACTATAAACTGCCTACTTTATTGTGTTTTTGAAAGACCTACAAGTACATATCAAATTTTACCGTCAAATATGAGTTTACGACGTCGAAAACAAGTTTTTAACCGAAACAGCCAGTCAGTTTCGCTGGCAGCGAAACTGACAGTTTCGTTGCGTAACTGTCATCAGACTCCAAAACCTTACCGAATTCGCTGTAAAACGTAACTTTAAGCCCGGTTTTGTCACGTATTGGTCCAGAACAAACTGTAAAGACTTTAACTAATACAAAATGACATTTGAACATGAACAACGACACTTATTCGATATCTTGGTATTCCTTTATGGTTTCCGTGATTCCCGACACGTTCCGACCGCTCTTTTCATACTTGTACTACTATTCGCAATCCGTGAGTTACATCCCCTCTTATTTACTGTATTTTAAATAACTCTTTTGGGGGAAACATGAGATCTAATTATTTTATGAACTTTGAAACTTATATACGTAAACTGTTTTATTGCCACTGCTCGGCACTATTTTACTTAATGGCTTGCCCCCTAATTGGCTTAATGGTTTGCCCCCTAATTGGCTTAATGGCTTGCCCCCTTTATTGGCACTGCTTTGAAACCATGATTAATTGTATATGCTTCCAACCCTTCATGAGAATATAACGCGATTCATAAGTGCCTACTATCATTTTGAAACAAAATTGCATTAGTGCCCGGTTTTAGTTCTTTACACACTATTAGCTTTGTTAAGCCGTTTAGTAACTATGGGTATCGATACTTAGGAAATAACCGTTCCTTTCTTAGGCGGCAGCTTAAGTACATATTACTATGATCAGAAATACTCCTCGTCGATAGTGTGGGGTAAGGGGCCTCACGGTTGGTTAATCGGTTTAGTGTGTAGACTTATGTTAAATTATGCCAAGAGGTTGATACAATGTTAATCATCCGATACTTTATTTACGCATATACTCTTTTAGCGATTGAATCCGGAACTACTATTTTACAAGTTTTGTTCTACTTGCCTTTGTACAAACTATTAAGGTGTTGTTACACCTCGATACCATGTGAAACTTTTAAAGTATATATATATATATATATATATATATATATATATATATATATATATATATATATATATATATATATATTTCAAGTGTCGTTCCGCTTCTTTTCTTTTAAGAGACCTTATACTTATATACTGATCGGAAACTTTTTCGAGAACTTGAAAACTGTAACTCACTCACTACTTTATGTAGTTGACAATTTATCTCATGTTTCAGGAAACCGAGTGTAAGCATGAAGTGTATGGCATGGACGGGTCAGGATGGTCACGTGAGACACGAATTGGGAAAAACACTCGTTTTATTATTTTGGGAATTATTGTTAAACACTTTAATCTTGTATTTTTTATTTTGATACGTTAAACGCTTGGTTGTATTTTCGAATTTGTAAACTTTTGATTTCTATTTAATGACTTGAAATCGTTATCTTTTGTTATAACCCGTGTAATGATATTTTTGCTCTTCGCACCTCGTGTTTCCGCTTTAGCGGGGTGTGACAAAATTGATTGAAAGCTAGACAGATTAAGAACACGAAATTAATGAAATGAGATAGTTTATTGAAAGCCTTAATTAGCAGGAGAAACAGTTACAGAAAAATATCTGACCAACTCGTCCATTCTGCATGACTCTCAAACCTATTTATAGGCTATTCTACCTAACTATTACATTACTAACACCCTTATGTTTATTAAAAAAACACTTCGGGTGAAATATAAATTTACTACTCCGTTGACTTTAGTTCGGGTGAACTTGAACTTAACTCTGGTGAAGAGTTAGTTCACCCGACCTAAATTCTTCCTGAGATTAAACTTTATTATTAAGTTCGGGTGATGAACATAGTTCACCCGAACTAAAACTAAACTACTCTAAACTATGACTTAGATCTTTTGAAGCTTCACCATCACTCTTGTATGCTCCAACATAGGAGATTGACACCAAATGGCAAATGGCCATGACCACTCTTAGAGCCAATGAATTCTTTAAGACAACTGGAATGAATAATTACAGAAGGGAGAATGGTGATAGAGTAGGATTTGACAAAACTATGGTGAAATGCTTCAACTGTGATGGATTGCGTCATTTCGCAAGGGAGTATAGGGCACCAAGAAGGGAGAACGCAAGCTTTCGTAAATGTTCATATCACAACAATGTTGTTGAAAATCAAAGACAACACCAAATGGGAAAGATTGAACAAGCTTAAACAAGTACATTTACATATAAGACAACCTTAATCACTAAAATTGGAGAGTGGGATAAAGTAAATGAAGGGGAGTTCAGACACAAGACAAGTAATGCACTAATGTCTGAGGTTGACTCTTATTCTACTGACCAGAACTGTCAAATTCATGCTTTATTGAAAGTCTTAATAGTGTGAAGTTTGTGAGAGAACAAAATAAAAAATTGGTTGATAAAATTGATCTTGTGAACATCATCAAAAAGAATTTATCAAAAAGGAAAGGATTTATAAAGACAAAATTGATTCTTTAATGAGTAATGTTTCAGAATATACGGGTAAATCAGGAAGATTGGAAATACAACATGAGCTTTGAAAAACTAAAAAAAACTAAACCTAACATGGATTGTGCAAACATTCAAGTTGAGAAATTTAATATTTCCTCAAATGTTTTCAATGGTATCATTGATAAGCAATTGACTCAAAAGGCAAATAAGGGAGTTGGTTATACCCAAGTTGCTCCTCCTTTCAATGACAATGGACAGAGTACAGTTCAACCACTTAAGAAAATAATAGTTTAAGTGAAATCTAAGATAATTGGTAGGTTGTAATTGAAAGAAAAACATATCCAGAAGAGAGACTTTATGAAGATACAGACCTAAGGAGAATGAATAAAGCTGATCTTTTAGCTTTAGAACAACTTACTTTCAGAGATCATGAAAAAGATGAAGAAGGTTTACACTTTATAAAAGTTATTCATTTTGCATTGGATTTGATTAAAGGTGGAGCAAGAGACTAGCATGGAGAATAATTTATGTTTTGCATGAAGATTTTGATAGCATCATCCAAAGGGAGATTGTTAGGTTATAAAGAAAATGGATGGAGCTACAAATCTTTAAAGTGTGCTTCGCGTTTGCATGAATCTAAGAATATAAATAATCAATACACAAATTCACTAAATATTCATTCTCGTTGATATCCAAATAGCTTTGGCAAGAAAGTCAGTTATACAAAAGTGATATTCAAGCACACTCTAACTGCTAACCTACACGCTATTTATAGGCAATGGAATACAAATTACAATAATAAATACAAGTCACGTAAAACACTTCAGACTCGCTAAGCAACTATGTCTTCATCTTGATCTACTTGGGATTCTTCGCATTTTCTTCGCACATAGAAGCTTCTTCATACGAAGTAAACTCTTCAATGATGACTTCTAATTGACCAACTAAGGTTTACTTCGGATGCCGAACTTTGTTCACCTGAAGTAAACACTTAGGTAAAAGGCACACTTTGAAGATTTGAAGCTTCATTCATTTCCTTCATAACTCAACAGTCTGTCGATTGGATGATGCTACCAAAATCTTCCTGCAAAACACAAATGATTTTCCATGCTAGTCTCTTACACCACATTTAATCAAATCCAATGCAAAATGAAGAACTTTCATAAAGTGAAAACCTTTTTCATCTTTTTCATGATCTCTGAAAGGAAGCTGTTCTAAAGCTAAAAAAATCAACTTTACTCATGCTTCTTAGGTCTACATCTTCATAAAGTCTTTCTTCTGGACCCATTTCCATTTCAATCACACCTCAAGATGTATTAAGATCAAAGTATCAACCAATTATCTTTGATTTCACTTCAACTTTTCTTTTCTTAACAGGTTGAACTGATACTCTATTCATTGTCATCGTTGCTCTCTTTCTCTTAAACTTCTTATCAAAATAAGAGAAGTTGTTGTATGCATTCTCTTTCACAAGATTCTCAAACTCATATATCCATAAGCATACATGCCAAGATTAACCATCTTAAGTTTGTAATGTTGAATAAGATCATTCTTTCATTAGATTCTCTAACTCATATCCATAAGTACACATGTCATGACTAACCATCTTTAGTCTTTTTGTAGTATATACATCTGTTGTCAACTCTTTTGATGATTATGACAACCTTTTTTGGGTCATATTTCCATCCCTTGATTCTTGTAGCAATTTTGGCTTCTATCTCTTGCAGTCTTATTATTTCTGTCCTCAATTCCTCATTTGATGGATCTACAATCCTTCTACCTTCTTCTTCTTTAGGTTGTTTAGCAGATTCTTCTTGTTGTTTTTGATATATTTCCCATTCCGATTAGTCCAATTGAGTTGATTTAGCATATTCTTTTTGTTGCTTTTGATATCGTTCCCATTCAGATTAGCCCAATTGAGTTGATTTCTTGTGAACAACAAAAATGGATTAGATAAAGGGTTCAATTTGAGTATGATTGTATTAAGACCTGTGTTCAAACCCTAACCCAGCCCTATAAGTGATTTCAAGTGAGTCAGCCAAACCAAATGGGCCCATTTTTTAAGGACAAACAAGACCTTTTTTCCTTTTGGATGATTCGGTTTCGGTATTTTCGAATCGGATCGTATATCCCAGCCCTCAACCCAAATGATACCATGTAGTTGTAAGACGTAAAGACAAATATCATAGTTTATATTTTAATCATTTATTTTAAAGTTGGTTAAAATATTACTCTTGTGACAATAAACTGAGTAATTTGACTGAAATAATATTAAAAATATCCTAGTTTATACCATCTTAGTTTAATAATTTATTTTTATTCTTAAACTTAACAAAGTATTATAAGCACTAGTTTATTTAATTATTTTGGATGTGATATACGAAACCCTAAAATAAGGTAGAATTAGACATGCATATAAGTAGAATAAATAAAGATGACATGTTTTAGTTGAGAAAAACAAACACATTGACTGCACGTGACTATGTACTAAATCTTAAACTGTTGGGACAGCAAGATATAGATACTGAATATATGTATGTATCTATATGTTTTAAGACTTGAAACCCCACATTCGTACCCATCCCCACCGTCATCACCAAAATCTTCTCTTTCAATCTAAAGATTCATTCTTCAAAATTACCGTTCTACCCTTTTCACCACCGTACAGGGGCCCACCCTCCACCATCATTTCACGGAGGCCCACTTCCGTTACTCTTCACATCAAGATCCATCAAATCCCATACATCTGTATTTCTTTTTCTAAAACCAAATTTATCTGATATATATTCATTTGATTATAATAATCCCACAATATTTCCCACTCCATTATAATAATAATATTATTATTATTATAAATTAATAATTTGGGCGGATGTTTTTATTATTTTATATTATATATTATATTATTATTATTTAATTTAATTTATATTATATATTGTCACACGGGTTTCCCTGTTTACATTTCGCTTTCAATTTTTCTTTGTTTTTTTTATTGTGGGTTTATTAGGGATTCTTGTGAAGAAAGTGTGGGAAAAGTTTTCTACTTTTTTTATTTTCAAGATTTTTTAAAAATAATTTCATTTATTTTTATGAGTGTGTGTGTGTTTTTTGGTTAAATGGAAACACAAGGAAGATTAATAGCTGGTTCACACAAACGAAATGAGTTGGTTTTCATCAATGCTGATGAAATTGGAAGAGTAAGTTTTTCATTATATATATATATATATATATATATATATATATATATATATATATATATATATATATACAAGTTAGACTGATTCAGATTGTTAGGTTTTTGCATTTTGAGTGTTTAGCATGTCTTCATATTTTTTTGCTTTCTGATTTTTGGACATATTAATGTGAATGTATCACGCATTTCTAGAACCACATTTTGCGTTGTTGTTATTTTAGGGGGTCAAAGTTGTTTAAGGAGGTCGGAGGTGGAAATCTGTAGTGGATGTCACAGGTTCAAACCTGGGTACCGCCCACGCCTGGTGCTGGCGTATACCATTTTTTTATTTTAGAGTTGGTTTATTTTTTATTTATACCAGTTTTATTGAACATAGGTTGTCACTAGCTAAGATAATGCTTTTGCTTCATATCATATAGCTTCATAAAGATCCACATTGTTTTAAGCTTCAAACATTTTTTTTTTTTTTTTATCGTTTTGTTTAACAAAGTTTAATAATGAAATATATGGGAATTTAGTTTCTTGATGTAGTTTTATTTTGTGGTTTAACAGGTGACTTCTGTAAAAGAATTGAGTGGGCAGATTTGCATGATCTGTCGAGACGAAATTGAAATAATTGTTGATGAGGAGCTATTTGTGGCTTGCAATGAATGTGCATTCCCTATTTGTAGACCTTGCTATGAGTACGAAAGAAGAGAGGGTAATCAAGCTTGCCCTCAATGCAAAACCAGATTCAAACGAATTAAAGGTATTTATATAATGAATTTTTTCTTATGCGCTATTTAGTGACAATAAAAAGACTGATTTGGAGTTTTAATATTAGGGAGTCCAAGAGTGGATGGTGACGAAGAAGAGGATGAGTTTGATGATTTAGTTAATGAATTTGATATCAGGAGATATGACAGGAAAGACCCTCATAATCTTTCAGAACTTTCTATGCGACATAATTTCAGCTCTGCTGCATCCAATATTTCCGGTTTTGCCACCCCGTCAGAGATGGATCCAGCTGCTCTTTGCCCTGAAATCCCTCTTCTTACTTACGGCGAAGAGGTAATAACACAATTGCAATCTTTGTTAAGGGGTGTCTGGATACGTGTTTTAAAAGTGATTATGAATAATTAGATTAGATTTGGGACGTAAGGAATAATTTATGTATGTGTTTATGTTGGTTGAAGTTGTAATAAGCAGATAATTGAATATTTGCGAGTCTTGAATTTGTATTATTTATGAAACTAATAGATAGACTAAAAAGGAACTCTTTGAGAAAAAATGTTCGTCGATTGTAATCAGGAGCTACAGCCCTTCCTATCTGATAGAAAAGGATCCCATGATCCTGGACCGATCTTACCTGGGATCGCAACATTTCTTTCAAATTAGGTTAAAAGAATGGAATATGGATAATTTCATTTTACCCTTTGATTGATATTACAAAGCGGAATATGTTTATCCAAAAGTTAGGAACTGACTATTAAACATCCCCTTTAGTTCTCTTTACTGTGCATTTAATTATTTTTTTTTCGATTTCTTAACTTTCTAATAATATCGACTTTTAATTTCAAAGGATGATGACAATCATGCTCTAATCATCCCACCATACATGGGTCGGTCAAAGCGTGTCCATCCTATGCAGTGTTTTGACGCCGTTTCATCAATCTCTGGTTAGTGTTTAGTTTCTCGTTGTTGGAAGTTTTGAGTGGTTCTTGGCTTGATGGCGGTTTTGTTTGTTTGTGTTTTGTTTGTTTCAGGGCCACCTAGGCCAATGGATCCAAAGAAAGATTTAGCGGTTTACGGATATGGAACGGTTGCATGGAAGGATAAAATGGAGGAATGGAGGAAAAGACAGAGCGAGATGGTTAAGCACGAGGGACATGGTATTGGCCATGGGCATGGCGATGAAGATTTAGATGATCCTGATTTGCCCAAGTAGGTGTTTCCTTCCATATCAAACAATTCTTCGATGATATTGTAATTTTGTTCATTTCATTACTTGAATGTATTCATTGCGGTTCCATAAATTCCACTTGGACATTGGAAGGTGACGATTTTGGAATTGGTTACAGAAAATTATAATTATTGAATATTGATATTTTAGGATGGATGAGGGGAGGCAACCACTGTCAAGGAAGTTACCAATTCCGTCAAGCAAGATAAATCCGTATAGAATGGTCATTTTAATGCGAATGGTGATTCTTGGTCTCTTCTTTCACTATAGAATCCTTCACCCTGTCAAGGATGCTTACGGTTTGTGGCTCACGTCAATCATTTGTGAGATATGGTTTGCGGTATCATGGGTCTTAGATCAATTCCCAAAATGGTTTCCTATTGAGCGTGAAACATACTTGGATCGATTAACATTAAGGTATATGCCCACAATACTTATGGTGCCTATCTCTTAACTGTTTAATATTTGCATTATAAGTTGGTTATTTTGTATGTAGGTATGAAAAAGATGGAAATGCTTCTGAGCTAGCTCCTATCGATGTCTATGTGAGCACGGTGGATCCTTCAAAAGAACCTCCACTCATTACCGCAAATACAGTTTTATCCATCTTGGCTGTGGATTATCCTGTTGACAAGGTTGCTTGTTATGTCTCCGATGATGGTGCTGCCATGCTTACATTTGAAGCACTCTCGGAAACATCTGAGTTTGCAAGAAAGTGGGTCCCTTTTTGCAAGAAGTTTAATATAGAGCCACGTGCTCCCGAGTGGTACTTTGCTCAAAAGGTTGATTATCTGAAAGATAAAGTACATCCAGCATTTGTCGGTGAACGCCGTGCTATGAAGGTTATTAAATTGATCTATCTTTCATTTGTTTTTTTGGTTTTGTTTTATTAAACTCTAAGGTTGGGGCATAGGTCCATGCTTCGGTATCTAATGTAGTCTTGTTATCCATTATTTGAAATAAAGAGAGATTATGAGGAGTTCAAGATACGGATTAATGGGCTTGTGTCCATGGCACAAAAGGTACCTGAAGATGGATGGACAATGCAGGATGGCACTCCGTGGCCTGGAAATAATGTTAGGGATCATCCTGGAATGATTCAGGTGTGTGCCTGACTTCTCGATTTATTCTGAATATATATTATTCACATGGTGAATAAGCTGATAAAGATTTACAAGTTCCATCACAAACCTTTGTTTCTTCGCAACTCAGTGGACCTTGTAAATCTTTATCAGCTTATTCACACTTGTTAACGTGTTTACATTTGATATATATTCATAAAAATTCAAATATTATAGTTGTATAAAACACTTAAATACACTTATAATTGTATAAGTATATTTAAGTGTAAAAATGTCAATAAAAGTATGTACACTTAGCTAATTTGTTGTAGTAGATAGCAATTTATTCTTATGCTTTTCCTTCAATTGCATTGAACAGGTTTTCCTAGGGAATAATGGTGTCCGTGACATTGAAGGAAACGAATTACCACGTCTTGTTTATGTTTCTCGAGAGAAAAGGCCTGGATTTGACCACCACAAGAAAGCCGGTGCAATGAATGCTTTAGTATGACTTATCTTCTTTTTTTTATATCATGAATTGTATATTCAAAATTATTTGTCTTTGCCGCTGGTTTAACTTTTTTGTGTTTTGTTTTTTTGAAGATCCGAGTGTCAGCTGTTATTACAAACGCGCCTTACATGCTCAATGTAGATTGTGATCACTATATAAATAATAGTAAAGCTTTACGGGAGTCTATGTGCTTCATGATGGACCCTATATGTGGAAAGAAAATTTGTTACGTTCAATTTCCTCAAAGGTTTGATGGGATTGATCGTCATGATAGATACTCAAATCGCAACGTTGTATTCTTTGATGTATGTCACCCTCTCCAGTCAGTATTATGGTATCCTATGTAGAGGCTAAATGTTCTGTGAACAACAAGATTGTCCTATATGATTTCTCTTCTGTAATCTCTTTTTCATGATGTGATAGATTAATATGAAAGGACTGGACGGAATCCAAGGACCTATATATGTTGGAACCGGATGTGTTTTCAGGAGACAGGCGTTGTACGGGTTCGATGCTCCAGTAAAAAAGAAACCTCCCAGTAAAACTTGCAACTGCTTGCCAAAATGGTGTTTGTGCTGTTTCTCATCTAGAAAGAAGAAAAGCAAGGGGAATGCAAAGAAGAAATCGAAGAAGATGAAGAAGAAGATGGAAGCGTCATCTCAAATACACGCACTAGAGAATATTGAAGAAGGAAATGAAGGTAGACAAATGAGGGGTGTATAGATGGTGGTTTGACATTTCAATCCTTTTTTATTAACTTTTTATAAAATGTTTTTTTTGTTATTGCAGGAATAGATAGTGAAAAATCAGCGCTCGTGCCACATGTAAAGTGTGAAAAGAAATTTGGGCAATCTCCTGTATTTATTGCTTCGACACTCTTAGAAGAAGGAGGTGTTCTACCAGGAGCATCCTCTTCATCGCTTTTGAAAGAAGCCATTCATGTCATAAGTTGTGGTTATGAAGATAAAACGGATTGGGGAAAAGAGGTTTGTGATTACAAAAAAACATAAGTAGCTGAAATTACCGTCTCTAGTCTTATGGGATTTATTAACCTTATGCACTTAAATACTATTGAAAATAACAGGTTGGATGGATTTATGGTTCGGTTACTGAGGATATCTTGACGGGGTTCAAGATGCATTGTCACGGGTGGCGATCGGTGTATTGTATTCCGAAAAGGCCTGCATTTAAGGGTTCTGCTCCAATCAATCTTTCTGATCGTCTTCATCAAGTTCTTAGGTGGGCTCTTGGGTCGGTTGAGATCTTGTTGAGCAGGCATTGTCCAATTTGGTATGGTTATGGCTGTGGTTTGAAGCCTTTGGAGAGGCTTTCTTATATAAACTCCGTTGTCTATCCATTGACCTCCGTACCATTGGTTGCTTATTGCACACTTCCAGCCGTCTGTCTCCTCAGCGGGAAATTCATTGTTCCGGAGGTAAGAAAAACTTATTTTTTCTATATGCAGTCACAATAGTAAACATTATGTCTATCTGTCTTAATTAGAGTCATCTCTAGTTTGCATTGGCCTTTATAACTCGATGATAAGAGTCCTGTTAAATGGATCTTTGAACGTGCATTTTGAAAGTAGTTAACTGAAGATTTGATCATCAGTATCTAATGGATTGGTAACCAAGTAGTGTACAATTTACTCATATACCCTTGTTTTACCCTTATTTTATCTGTTATTTCCGTAAAAAGACAAAAGTTTTCCAAATACTCGATAGTCTCAAAAGTTTTTATTACAATTTCAGTCAGTGAAGCATACCCAAACACCCATCTCTTGTGATATGTTTTAATACACCCGATTGTCTAAAACGCTCAGCTAAACACCCCAAACATAAATCAGATAATATGCTATTGACGTGATTCCTTGTGTGCTTTTATATAAATTGTGTTGCAGATAAGCAATTACGCTAGCATTATCTTCATATGCATGTTTTTGTCAATTGCGGTGACAAGTGTTTTGGAAATACAATGGGGCGGTGTTGGTATAGATGACTTTTGGAGAAACGAGCAATTTTGGGTCATTGGTGGCGTCTCCTCTCATCTTTTCGCTCTGTTTCAAGGTCTCCTAAAAGTTTTGGCGGGTGTGAACACAAACTTCACAGTTACCTCAAAAGGAGGGGATGATGGGGATTTTGCGGAGCTTTATATCTTCAAATGGACAACTCTTTTGATCCCTCCACTAACTTTATTAATCTTCAATATCATAGGTGTAATTGTGGGGATATCAGATGCAATTAGCAACGGATACCAGTCGTGGGGTCCCCTCTTCGGAAGACTGTTCTTTGCAATATGGGTGATACTTCATCTTTATCCTTTCCTCAAGGGTATGATGGGAAAACAAAGAAATGTTCCGACTATAATAATCGTCTGGTCAATCCTTTTAGCTTCGATCCTCACACTTTTGTGGGTTCGAGTCAACCCGTTTGAAAGTAAAGACGGAATTCTGTTGGAAGTTTGTGGGTTGGACTGTGACTAGGTACCATCTCTATAGTAGTAACGGAAGAGGTTGGTTAGGGTATGTAGATACACAAAGGCAGAAACTATGTGGTAGATTGAGTTGACTTTGAAAAGTCGTATTTCGACTTGTGATTCTTTTAGGTTTCGGGATTTTTGTGAGGATCAAGGGATGGATTTCAGAAATTTTATCTGTTTGTAATCCCAGAAGAGCATAAAAATGTTTAGTTATTTCATATAATTTAGTGTTCTTAATTTCTCAGATATTTCCTAAGTTAAATTGGTCTTATTTTCGTTATGTACTTGTAATATTTAGAGAGGCAAAAAAAATTGAATTTGGCCGGGGATGGGTACGGGGAATTCCGAATCTAAAGTTCGGGGATGGGGATTCCCGACTCATAAGTCATACCCATACCCAATTATTTTTAAGCATTAGAAGACTAAATTATCTATCTGTTAAATAACATAAATACCGTGACTTACTCTCATGAAATGGGCTAATGTGATTTTGAAATATTTTCTTTTTCTTTCTTATGTTTTGTGATGCATTTTGCCTATGGATTTTATGAGGATATGATTTTACATAAAAGCAACGCTATCATTTAAGGGTGATGGTAAAATAATACATGTGGGAATTCCTGAAACGCGATGAGGACGAGGATGGTCGTCCGGGGATGGAAAATGTGATATCCGTAAACTTCTATTCCATTGCCATCTCGATAAAAGTGAGTTAAAGTAATCAAAATATAACATACTTTCTAAAAAAAAATGCATTTTACATTTGAATCATTGTACTTTTATTTCAATTATAAAAAAGTAACTAAACTAGTTCAGATTACATGTTTGGGTCACCGCGATGACAGATAACCTGATAAGAGCATGTTACTCGATTAATACAAACTTTTTTTTATTTATTTAGGTCATTGTATGACACTTTCAATATTATTATTTCTATTGAACTTTTTAACTAATTAAAAGTTAGTTTTTTCGTACACCTAAAAGTAAAAGTACATACAATAACAACAAAAAACTTAAACAAAAAAGGGTATCACATTTAACCCTCAAAAATCATATTATAATTTATAATTGATGAAGAGATGAGGTTTTCATTGTAAAATGTTGATGGTGATATTTACGGCAATGAAAGAGTGAGGTTCGTGTGGAATCAACATAAAGGGTGGAAATTTTCGAAATAAATTAATAAACATATGTTTCACACACAGTTAGTCCTAGCCAGAGAAGCTTAAATCATGAAAAGACCAATCAAACGCGTTTCAAATGGACCCAAGTACAGTTGTCCAGGACCCCTTACGCTGTCCTCTTACCATAATGCACACAACCTTAATCACAAGCCCATCAGAAGGTCCCCAAAGAAGCGCTACACAAATAAAGTTAAAAGAGCTTGAAACAACAGTTGTACGATACATGTTTACAGCAATGGCATTAGAGACAAAACCCAATGCCTATGCCGAACATGCCAAAACTATACAGAAATCAGTTCGTTACACCCACAAATGTTAATAGAACAAAACATCTTCTAAACGACAACTAGTAGGTCAAACTCTATCTTAACAGTTAGCCATACACAAGACATGTACGACAGGAAGTAATTACATTCTCAGCCTTCCCGAACGAGGTAGTCAAATACAGAGAATAAAAATATCCAGTTTGACAAGCCACAAATGTAGTTATTACTAGAAGACCTTGCTATGTGCTCACCCATTGAAGCTATATGGTATTTTTCCTTCACAACGCTTGTTAGAATATCGGAAATTGCTGCTTCTTACATTTCTCACATCCCTACAACCAAAATCAAATTGTTTTACACATTAGTCTTTGGGTTATTTTACCAAACCCGCCTATCTTGCCAGCTCCATATTTCATATTAGAGGTAGTCACCTGAGGATCATATACCTTTATTAAAATCCAAATCACTGAACGGTTCTGGCCCCTTTAGTTAAGTTTCTTCCTTCTTTTCAAGTACGTCATTATAGATTGAGTTATCTTTCAAACCAGAAGCATGGTGATGACTTGTTCCTGCTACTTCACTCGACAAATTAAATTGCTTGATTTGATCAACTTGGTCACCCTTAAACTCGAAATGCTTGTCCTTCCCTGACCCATCACCACTAGAATGATCTACTTCTTCAAAGAATTTACGAGTATAATCTTCAATGCTTGTGTACGTCACATTTTCTGAAATGAGTGTTGTTGCATTGCCTTGTCTTTCACCTACCACATAAGGGAATTTGTCAGAAATAGGAGGTAGTCATTTTAACCCATTATTTGGGTTATATTATTCAAATGAAATGAAGAAATTCAGATGAATAGGTTGATCTTGGTTACGTTCTAACTCTTAAAGGGTTAGGTAAGAAACTAAAAATTAAGTAACTGGTCAAAGGTGGCCAAAAGTGTAATTTGGTGCATACAACCTCCTAAATCGTTTAATTGAAAATTTCAGATGAATATTGTAAGAATATAGTTCTTGCAATCATATTAAATTCATTACTCGAATAAAATTAAATTAAAAGTTCCAATAGACCCAACCCGCCGACCTACCCATTTTGCCATTTCTAAAAGATTTGAAGACAAACATACAATGATCTTGGCTGGGAAAACCGACTCCCTCCTGACCAACTTTTACATGACTGGCTTGCGTAACCGCTGGCGTTTTAAGTAATGACTTCAGAGATGAATCTGCACTTGCAAAAACATAATGCATTTCAGCTTTCATTGAGAAAATAGGATAGGATAATGGTAACTAAAGGCAGCAATTTCGACACATTAACTTATCACCAAGTCAATTTGGGTTGTGTTATATAGTTATATCTCAATCTCGTAAAACTATATATATTTACTTAAACCAAAAACATATCAAATGGGTCAAAAGGCCAAAAAGACTGAAAGCAATTGAAAGGCCAAACATGCTGGAAGTAATCCAAATTAATATTTTATTGCTTACAACCTCCTAAATCATTTTTATCAAAATGATAAAAAATGTTGACTGTAATATTTATGTTTTTGTATAAAAAAGTATACATCAACTATTTATAACAAATACGAAGAAATGAAACTCAACACTCATACTGATATGCCCAAAAAACGACTCGTTTCAGCAGACCCATTTTTACCTCTCTAACCACCTCTTTATGGCCAACAAATACAGATATCCAAAGGTGGACATATAATGATCTTGGATGGTAGAGTAGGGATATTGGACTAACCAGACCAGTTGAAAACTTCGTCAGTGATACCAGCATTCACATTTTCTTTCACCATATCTACTTCTTGACTAGATTTCACATTAGCCACATTTCTAGAAGCCATTCCCGAATTCTTCACAAAATTGACCATATCAGCTGCAACTCTGGAATTTTCTTCACTGGAAGAACTTGCTTCAGCAGAAGTTGGCAAATCTGAAATTAAGCCAGATGTTGATCAACAATCATACAATAATTTTAAAAAATTTATGTGTAAACAAAACAGAGCAAAAGAATAGTCTTTAGAATTAACCTTTTTTGCTTTTATCCAGTACATCATCACTTTCATTTTCTGCAACTGGACTATGAAATTTGTCCATTTCGATACTTAAATCGCCCCAATCCACAGAGGTACTACCTTGCTTATCTCTATCATCTTCATTTAAGAAACAAGGTAAATCTGAATCCGTATCATCAAGAGCATCAAAATTCACTTCTGTATGTTTCTCTTGGTCATTCCCAGTTGTCATCTCAGCCTTTTCTGATGTCTGTTCTTTGCTCATATCAGGGGGAGAACTCTCACTTACCTTTGGTTGAACACTTTCATCATGCTCACAGAATTTCAGCTCATTCCCGCCGACATTTTTGGTACCTGCGTCATCTGAAAAATAAAGAAACATATGGCAGGTCTAAATCTTGTGTACGAGAAGGTAACTACAACCAAAATCCAAATCTGAAATAACACTTACAAGTATCACCCAAAATATTAGGTACAGCTTCCTTATTGATGTCTAGCATAGACTCCTCAAGAGGATCTGGGGCCTCGATGTTCGTTGATGAATCAAATGGTCCAACTGAAGCAGAAATTCCAACAGTATCACATGGGACTTCATCAGCAACAACGTTAAACACCTGATCCGGTATGACTGAAACTTCAGTAGCCGCAGGCGTATTTTCATTTGGAGCTAGATCTGAATTCTCACCTCCCACATTAAGATCATCCATGGCAGAACTATCATTGCTTGCTATTTGATCATTTCTAACATCATTTATCGAAACAGGTGCATTTGCTGGCTCGGAAGCAGTTTCAAGCTCCTTAGGCATATCATCTTCAACGTCATCATAAATATCATTCTTTGAGAAGGGACTCTCAATTATGTCATTAGCAGGAGATAGCTCCAAAGTATATTCAAGTTGCCTGTTTGTGTTATAATCATATTTGCCCAAGAAAAAAGTGTGGGATACATCATGGTCAGTTAATGGCTTTGGGTTGGACTCAGCTTTACTATCACTACCACTCAACACAGGATCCTCAATCATATTGCCGCTAGTTAATGGCAGTGAATCAATCTGACAGTCCGTAGCATTAGCACTTCCATCTTCCCCGTCATTACCACTCAACAAGGAATCCTCAAACTTATTACCGGCAATTGATGGCAGTGAATCAGTATCACAGTCTATAGCATTAGCACCGCCATCATCACCATCGCTACCACTTACCACAGGATCTTCTAGCATATTGCCATCAGTCAGTCGCATTGAATCAACTTCACCCTCCTTAGTAACATTAGCACCTTCACCTTCATCTTCGCCATCAGATTTGCCCAAAATAGAGACCTCGTGAACATCATTACCAGTTGATGGCACTACCTCCAATTCAAGCTTCTTTGTAGGATCCTTTCCAGCATCAACTACATCATCTTCTGCAACATCACTTCTGTCCAAGGAAAAACCATAAATAACATTTTTGCCAGTTGAAACTTCACCATGTTTAGCTACACTTTGAGCAGCAGCGACCATGTCAACTTTATTACTACTTTCACCCAGAATAGGGATCTCGTTAACACCAGTTGATATCTCACCATGTTCAGCTACACTCTGATCAGCAGAAACTATTACCTCTTTATTATCACTTCCACCAGTAATGGGGATCTCATGAACATCATTACCAGTCAACAGCTCACCATGTTCAGCTACACTTTCAGCAACATAAACTATGTCCTCTTTACCATCACATTCACCCAAAAGAGGGACCTCGTGAACATCATTATCAGTTGATGGCACTACCTCAAATTCAACACCACTGCTACCCATGGCCAAACAATTGCTAACACTTTTGCCAGTAGACAACTCACCATCTTCATTTAAACTTTCACCAGTTGTAATTATGTCCTCTTTATTAACACTTTCATTAATCTTCAAAGCATCAACTCCATCTGCAACATCTCTATCATCGGATACAGGCTCGTTCATTAATGGATTTTGAACACTAACATTCTCATCTTCATCACCACCTTCCCCATTATCAGCAACTTCAAGTTCGTCTACAGAGTCAATCTGAAGCGAGTCTTTGCAGGTTAAGTCATCCTGCTCAGATCCCTCCGCTAACGGAACAAAGCTCCCATCATCTTCAACAAACTGCATATCATTTTTAATTATTGATGGCTCCACTTGATCTTCTAGCTCTTTTGATTTATCTGCAAGTTAAGAGATGAAATAACACTCAGATAACTCAATATAGAAACTAATAATTCAACAAAAGTACACTTACCCTTAACGTCCGACTGCTCAACTGAGACATGGCAAACTGCAGAAGATCCAGCCTCATTCTCCTCCATTACAACCGTCTTGTCAACAGAAATAGCTGGTTCTTCAGCCATAAGATCAATTTGCACCCCCTTCGACGTGGATCCTAGTTTGGTCAAATCCATCTCATTTTCATCTGCCACAGGTTTCTTTGAATCTAAAGCTACCTGGACTTCAGCTTCACTAAATATAGTAGATTTCACATAAACCTCCCGGGTCTCATTCTGTACATGAGATCCATCAGAAACAGCATCAGGCGCTGTCTCGTAAACCTCTGGTTTCTCTGTCATTGTCACAGGTATCCTTTCAATATTGGAAGTTGTGTGTGATTCAACACGAGAAGCATTATCTCCAGATACAGGACTTAAGTTCTCCATAACCATATTCTCCTCCAGGACTATGGTTGGCGACTTCACAGATTCTGAAGTTTTAGAAATCTCAGATTGAACCCCTACGGTGTCAGCATCTAGATTAAGCCTGACTTCTGCACCTTCAGGTAAAGAAATCTGAGTATCATCGAAAGGTTGTTTTCGGTGAGCTGACTGACTTAGCTGCTTCCTTTTATCGACCTTCTCAGAGAAAATGATTGCTGCATTTCCTCCGTGTTTAATTCCACTGCGTGTAACTCGCCCAGGAGCTGTATTGACAGCTGGGTCGTGTCTGAATCTTGCAACTTTTCGTGAGGAAAATTGAGCATCTCCAGTTGGTTGTTCTTTAATGGCCGACTGACTTGGCTCCTTTCCCCCAGTTCTGATTGCACTACGTGTGACCCGCCTATGAGATTCAATGACAGGAGTACTCTTAATATCGGTAACTTCTATATCAGGTTCAAAATTCCCCAACTTCGACACTGGTGTTCCCTTTACACTAGATTTTTCAGAATGATTCTCTGAATTCCTTTGATTTGTTCCACTCAACTTTGCTCTCTTTTTAGAACTACTTTCCTTGTTAACTTCAGGAACTGCCTTTTGTACATCTAACCGGTTATTTTTTCTCGAAGCAGGTGTCTTTAAACTACTCTCCACCTGTTTTTTTGCAACAGATTTTCCTTCGCTTTTACTAGAACGTCTTGGAGATTCATCAGCAGGAGAAACATGCTCGGTCTCAACAGTCTGATCTTCAACAATAGGGGTTCCTCTTCGTTTCCTAGATTTGGGACTCCCAGTAGGATTAACTACTGCTTTTAAACCTTCACCAATCAAAGATAGATTACCAGATTGCTCTTTTGACGGTGTTTTTCTAACAGATTTACGAGTTTCACTAGTAGGTGACTCAACCATCAGAGTTGCTTGTAAAGATTCCCTCTTCCCAACCAAAGGCTTGTGAATTCCCTTCCCCTGGGCCTTTTGCATGACAGACTTTCTTCGATTTACAACTTTCTTTTCTCCATGATCTGATGGTTCTTCGGGCTGTTGAACCAACTTACATTCTCGTTGATGCTTGGATCTTGTAACTTTTTTGTCATTAACTGTTTCCGCTTTTGAATCTTCAACCTTCGCCACATTTCTTCTTGATTTCCGCAGTTCCTTGTCAGCATGATGTTGACTTTCAGGAACTTCCGCAACGTTTTCTTTACTTCTCTTCTTCTGCTTCCCACGGCCCAATTTCTCGGCTTCATCTTCGTCCACGGTCTCTACCCCTCTGGTCCTCGAAGATTTCCTCCTAGGAAGTTCTTGGTTATCATCTGGAGCAACATTGGTCGAGTTAATTCTCAAATCAGTAGACTTCATTTCCTTTCTAGTTCTTTTCTTTTCACCTTGAGGATTAGTAACCATGTCACCATTTTCTTCCTTCAATATTTGTCCTCTCGTCCTTGTAACTCTAACTGGGATATCTGTGAACTCCTTAGAGGGTTCAACACTGGGTGCATCCTTTGCCACTCGTCTGCCACCACTTTTCTTAACTTGAGTATTTACATCAGAACCTATACCATCCTCTATCAAAGATTGTGCCTTTGACCTTGTAACTCTAACACGACTAACCACGGTTCCCTCAACCGACTCATTTCTCTTTTCAACATCTTGAACAACACCACCTTTATTCAATGTGTGCACCTTCGACCTCGTAACTTTACCAACAGGTTCTTTACCTACATCAGTTACCTTTTCAACATCTTTCGCTACCTTTTTACCTTGCTTCTTTTCATTACTTGAAACGACACCATCCTTTCCCGTTAGTTGCAGCCTAGACCTAGTAAGCCTAACAGGAATATCAACATTATGATTAACAAGTAACTTGTTTGCGACAGATTTCGTCTGAATAAGCACATCCTTGTTTTTTTTGGCAGATGGTAATTCATAGTCAAGCAAGTCGTTATTTGGACTAAACCTGACCTTCTTTGCTTCCTTTTTTGATACAGCAGGTTCACCTTCACCAGGCGTTTCAATTGGAGTCTTCAAACATGTCCGTTGACGCGTTGCTGGTTTCTGTTTTTCCTGATTTCAAGAAGAAAAAAAACAATTTTGAGAAACAGTTGTCCTGATAAGTAGAACATGAATATAAAAAGAAAAATGAAAAATACATCAAGAAGTTGAGAAAGTTTATGAGCCAAAAGTGAAGTAGCAGAATTAGCAGGAATATTGTGTTGTTTGCAAAGTGCTTGAAGTTGTTTCCTTTTCATACTGTAATAATCCATCTCTGTGAAACAACCCAAAATTAATACTAGATAATAAGTAAATTCATGAAAATGAACAGTAATTAAGAGTACCTGAGTTGGAGATTAGATCTGTGATTCGGAATTTTGAAAAAGTGAAATTAGGGTTCCCGCTCTACACTAAAGAGAGAAAGAAAGGGGGAAAACTGACTTCGAGGGTTCTGTTTCTGTTGTGTTGTGATTTTTTTAAGGAGAGAGAGGGAGGGGCACGTGGTTGTCACATCTCACTCTCACTTCTTCCTTGTTATAATTACTTTGTTTTTAAACAATCTTTGTAACCTCTTAAATTAAAATCGAGCAACAAACAATCTATGCATCACCCTACACAAACCATAAACACCGTAAGATCAAACTTACAACAACAAAAAAACCTTAACAAAACTTCGTAAAAAAGAAACTTGTAAGCTAAATGTGAAAAATAACAAGAAATCAATCAACAAATTCGCACTTTAAATATCAAATAATATAGACACCGCTTGAGACCATAGCTTCTTTATTACACTCACTATTTTGAAAATCGGACCGGACCAACGGTCGGTCCGATTTGCCTGATACGGTCCGCTCTGGACGACTTTATAGTTGATTTCTGGGTCGGGTGAAATCAGTCGGGTCGAACGGTTGGCAACGGTTTACAAATTCGGGTCGCACCGGTTTGGTTCATTTTTTACAAAATAAAAGTCACTTCAAACTGCCACTATGGGTCGAACTCTAGACCTGCATATGGAAAACACCCAGATTGATTAGTTGTTTAGATCAAGGTTATAGATAACGTAAGGCGTGGCGTGGCGGCATGAGCAAGCCTCAAGCTTTGCAAGAAATGGCGAGACATGGCGTTTTTCAAGGCGTGAAAAAGCGGCAAAAAATTAATATATTTTATAATTTTATATATACTTTTATATATATTTTTACTATTATTAAGTTATATCAACACCAATAAATTATAAAAAGTTAATAATTTCATATATCAATATACAACTAATGTAAAATATAGTAACCAAGCTTTACAAAGAAGTTATCCATCATTTCGTGTCGGCTACTCCAAGCCTTGAGAAACGGCGAGACATGGCGGCGCCATGGCGGCTACTCCAAGCCTTGAGAAATGGCGAGACATGGCGGTTTCATGGCGTGTTATTTAGAACACTGGTTTAGATGGTTAAATTTTAAATTATACTTTAATATGACATATTTTAAGCTGATTTTGTTGTTGTTTTTCTTATTAATTCTTTTTTTTACAAACAATATTATATTAAAATTACATCAGCCTTCATATTAATGAAACTAAAACTTAATATTATTCATACTATATCATATTTCATTTAATATTGTGTTATTTTCTTTTGTGTTAAATTTGATATTTGATTATATAACTTTGAATGTTTGTGAATTATTTATACTAAAATTTAATATAATTAGAACTCATATTATATTTGAGTAAAATTGTTTTATACTTTGTATTTTTTGAAGTCACTAGAACGGTTCAATCGATTCGACCAGTAAATTTTATTTTTCTGGTTCAGTGACCGGTCCGGTTTTCAAAACCTTGATTACACTACATTCCATTACTGATAATCATATCTTGCCTTTTCATATTGATAAATTCCTCGATATATTTTTTAGATGACAGGTGATAGTACAACATTAACATCATCTTTCACACAAATCATGATAATGAAAGAGTTCTTCAAGACCATCATCTATTTCAAAAACACCTTAAGATTTTGCATTTTTTCTCTACAAAGCTTTTGGTGAGCTACATTGAGTTTCTCCACTAATTTTATCCTTCCCTTTAACTTAATCCTTTTTTTCTGCACAATTTTTTGAAAACGAGCCAAAGAAACGACAATCTTTTCCAACACATTGGTTATCAATTAAAGATTATAGAAAGTACCTCTTTACTTTGTATTTTTCAATTAATTATTATTATAATAAACTCGTATACTTTATTTAAAATGTTCATCTAAAAGTAAAGGGATTGTGGAAAACCGCTCTTACATTTAAAACACGAAATAGAGTAATAATATTATTTTGAATCTTTTTTTTATATATAACCGATATCCTCTCTACTCTCTCACATATACTTTCAAGTTTCTTTTTCTTATGAAATATAATATTTTTTTTGTGGGCCTTCGATCATAGAAAAAATCCTTCGAATATGAGATCATAAAAAAGGATGTTAAACAAAATATAAATCTTGTTATAAATTTACTAATATTAGGGCGAGATTAATAATAACTTAACTTAGTTTTATGAAATAATAACAAAGATGGGAGATGAGAGAAAGTAATTTCACTTATGAAAGTGTATATGGTGCATCTTACAACTTCACATTGCCTACATATTTATACTAGAAAATCTACTATACATTTACCAAGGTTAAATGAAGAATTGGAAATAGAATAGTAAGACATGCAAGTTGAAACGTGTTATCCATACCAATGATTCATAACACTCCCCCTTGGATGACACTCTTTCAAAACAGAGTTCAACTGTAAGTACTGTCTCGTTAAAAACCTTGCCAAAGAAAAACCCAATGGGAAAAAACTTTAGCTAAGGGAAAAAGAGTGCAGTGTATAGTTGACTCCCCCTCATTTAGACACCCGTAAACTGTTACGTACTATGCAAGTGTCTCATTCCAATATCATAGACATGCTTTCTGAAAGTTGCAGTAGGAAGTGTCTTCGTGAAAAGATCTGCTGAATTGTTGCTAGATTGAACATATTTCATTTTAATCTGATCATCCTTTATAAGGTCTCGTGTGTATGAGAAAAATCTTGGTGGTATATGTTTAGTTCTGTCACTCTTGATATACCCATCCATCATCTGTGCGACACAAGCTGCATTATCTTCATAGATCAAAGTAGCAGTTTTGTCCGTCTCTAGTCCACAAGAGGTCACAATAAGTTGTGTCATTGATCTTAACCATACACACTCTCTACTAGCTTCATGTAGTGCAATAACTTCATCATGATTTGAAGATGTTGCAACTAGAGTTTGTTTCTGAGAACGCCATGAAATTGCAGTACCTCCATTCATGAATACATATCCAGTTTGAGACCTAGCTTTATGAGGATCAGATAAATAACCTGCATCTGCATAACCAATCAACCCTTGTTTGGAATTGTTAGAATAAAATTAACCCAAATCAACAGTCCCTCGAAGGTATCGAAAAACATGTTTGATTCCGTTCCAATGTCGTTTGGTGGGAGATGAACTGAATCTTGCTAACAAATTAACTGCAAAAGAAATATCAGGTCTAGTACAATTAGTAAGATACATAAGAGCTCCAATTGCACTCAAATATGGTACTTCAGGACCAAGAATTTCTTCGTTTTCTTTGCAAGGACGAAATGGATCATTGTCAATGTTGAGTGTTCTAACAACCATTGGTGTGCTTAACGGATTTGCTTTGTCCATATTGAAACGTTTTAAGACCTTCTCTGTATAATTTGATTGATGTACAAGTATACCATTATTCATGTGCTCAATCTGTAAACCACGGCAGTATTTGGTTTTTCCAAGGTCTTTCATTTCAAATTCTTTCTTTAAAAGCACAATAACTTCATTAATTTCATTGTTTGTTCCAATGATGTTTAGATCATCAACGTAGACAGCTATGATCACATATCCAGATGTTGTTTTCTTAATAAAGACGCATGGACAAATAAGATTATTTGTATAACCTTGGCTTATAAAATAATCACTCAAGCGATTATACCACATCCGTCCAGATTGCTTTAAACCATATAAAGATCTTTGTAATTTTATTGAGTACATTTCTTTGGGTTTTGTACTTAATGTTTCAGGCATTTTAAATCCTTCTGGGATCTTCATATAGATATCACTATCTAGTGATCCATACAAGTAAGCAGTAACAACATCCATGAGAAGCATTTCTAAATTCTTAGAAACTGCTAGACTAATTAAATATCTAAAAGTGATAGCATCCATAACGGGAGAATATGTCTCATCGTAATCAATCCCTAGTCTTTGAGAAAAACCTTGAGCCACAAGTCTGGCCTTGTACCTTATAATTTCATTTTTCTCATTTCTTTTACGTATAAATATCCATCTGTACCCTACAGGTTTCATGGATTTGGGGGTGATAACAATAGGTCCAAAAACTTTCCGTTTATTGAGAGAATTTAATTCAACTTGCATGGCGTCTTTCCATTTAACCCAATCATGTCTGTTTTGACAATCAACAGACTGAGGTTCAGGATCATCACTTTCATTCATAACCTCACACGCAACATTATATGAAAATATTTCATCAATATTTTCCATTTCGTTTCGGTTCCATAATGCATGTGTATTTTCATAATTGATTGCAATCTCTTTATTGTTATCATTCATTTCCTCTACTGGAGAAATGATGATATTTTGTGTCTCTTCAAGAACACTTTTCTCTTGATCATTTGCATTCTCTGCACCTTTTCTTCTACGAGGATTTTTATCTTTGGAACCAATTGGTCTTCCACGCTTCAAGCGTGTTTTAGACTCTTGAGTGACTTTATTGTCAGATTTTCCATCTGGAACCTCAATTCGAGCTGGAGCGTTAACAGCTGGTATATATGATTTGGTCACTCTTTTTGTATCAACAAATGCATCAGGTAATTGATTTGCAATTTGTTGCAAGTGCATAATCTTTTGAACTTCTGTTTCACATTGTTTGGTGAGAGGGTCAAGATGCAACAAATAAGGTTCACACCATGAAACATCTTTTTCTTTAATTTTCTTTTCTCCCCCTAATGTTGGAAAAGTTGTCTTGTCATTAAATTGGAAATCAGCTAGACATGCTGTAAAAACGTCACCCGTTAGTTGTTCAAGATATCTTATGATAGAAGATGTTTCATATCCAACATATATTCCTAACCTCCTCTGAGGTCCCATTTTTGTACGGTGTGGTGGTGCAATGGTAACATATACAGCACAACCAAAAACTCTAAGGTGAGAAATGTTTGGCTCTTGCCCAAAAGCAAGTTGCATGGGAGAATACGTATGATTAGCACTTGGTCTTAAACGAATCAGTGATGCAGCATGTAAAATTGCATGACCCCATATTGATACAGGTAGCTTTGTTCTCATTATTAATGGTCTAGCTATTAGTTGAAGACGTTTAATCAGTGATTCTGCTAAACCATTTTGCGTGTGAACATGAGCAACTGGATGTTCAACAACAATCCCTACAGACATACAATAGTCATCAAATGCTTGGGATGTAAATTCACCAGCATTATCAAGTCTTACCCTTTTAACAGTGTAATCAGGAAAATGTGCTCTTAATTTGATAATTTGAGCCAGGAATTTTGCAAATGCCACATTACTAGTTGAAAGTAAGCAAACATGAGACCATCTACTTGATGCGTCTATTAAAACCATAAAATATCTAAATGGTCCACATGGTGGGTGAATTGGACCACATATGTCATCGTGAATTCTTTCAAGAAACACAGGTGATTCATTTTCAACTTTAAGTGGTGAAGGTCTCACAATTAATTTTCCAAGAGAACATGATGTGCATGGAATTATTGAACCTGATTGAGGTATCTTATGATCCTTCAATGGATGTCCATGAGTACTTTCAATTATCCTTCGCATCATTGTTGATCCTGGATGGCCTAATCTGTCATGCCATAAAGTAATTATTCCAGGATTACTATATTTTTCTTTTACTACCATATTTGATTCCACCAAATGTATATGTGTATAATGTAAACCAGAATGAAGTCTTGGTAGTGTTTCGAGAACTTTGTTCTTTTCAACAATATGCATATATTTCTCATGACCTATAGTCACTGTTTGAGTATCATATCCATTAAGGTATATGTCACTAAAAGTTAATAAATTTCTCGACGAATTTGGAGAAAATAAAGCATTATTTATCAAAAGCTTTGTACCATTAGGTAGCATAAAATTAGCCTTTCCCATTCCTTCTATCAAGTCTACAGGACCTAATATAGTGCGAGTTGTTGCTTTTGTAGGTTTCAGTTCAGAGAAATATTTCTTAGTTTTCAGTATAGTGTGAGTGGCACCACTATCTGATATGCAGAGATCTCCAACATTTGTTTGATGTTGTATTCCAGTGGAACTCATATCATACTTCAAATATTAAAAAATAAAACAAAATAAGAGATGAGTCAAGTAGATAATAACAAAAGGTACATTTATTGCATAAACATTACATGGAAGATAAAGACAAGTTAAGAAATTGAAAAACATAGTTATAAAAGAAAACATAGTTATGGGAACATAAACATAGTTATTAAACATAAACTTAGTAAATAGAGGTCATCAAGATCCATATCAATCCAAAAGGTTAAGATTATTGCAATAATCTGTAGCATTGAGCTCAGTTTCTGTAAACTCAAGATCATCAATAAGGTTTACTTCCTTATCTTTTCCTTTCAAGGATTTTTTGTAGAGTTCACAGAGGTGGTGAGGCGTTCGACAGTTTTTAGACCAATGTCCTTTTACACCACATCTAAAACAAATATCTTCATGATTCTGAGAAGGACCTGCTACATCACCATGATTTGTTATTTGGAATTTTTTTGTGGTTGAAACTTTTTGTTTTGGGGAGCATGGTAATAATTTGAACGACCATGCCCACGACCATAAGACTGACCTCTACAAAAGTTTTGGTTTCGACCAGAATTATGGTTGTGGCCATAAGGATGATTTTGGCCAAAATGTCCACGACCTCGTCCACGACCACGTCCTCGTCCACTCATATTATTTTTGGAACCATCTATGTTTGCAGCATTTGCTTCAGGCAATGCTAATGATCCTGTAGGACGGGACTCGTGATTTTTCATCAAAAGTTCATTGTTTTGTTCAGCGACAAGGAGAAATGCATTTAATTCAGAATATCTTTTAAACTTCTGTAACCTATATTGTTGTTGTAAATTTATATTTGATGCATGAAAGGTGGAGAATGTTTTCTCCAACCTTTCTTCCTCTGTAACACCATGTCCACAAAATTCAAGTGTTGAACATATTCTAAACAGAGTGGAGGTGTATTCATTTACCTTTTTAAAATCTTGGAATCTTAGATTTCTCCATTCATCCCTAGCAGATGGAAGTAATACTTCCTTTTGATGATTAAATCTTATTTCAAGATCCTTCCATAAAAGGAATGGATCTGTTATATTAAAATATTCCATTTCTAGCATATCATCCAAATGCTTATTAATGAAAACATTAGCTTTCGCTTTTTCTAGCGATGAACATTCATTTTCTGCTTTTATGGTATCTAAAATACCCATGGATTCAAGATGCCTCTTGACCCTTGCGGTCCATGTCATATAATATTTGCCACTTATATCAAGTGCTTTGAATTCAATCTTTGCAATGTTCGACATATTGTAACTAAAAGAATTGAACAAATATTAAAATTAGAATCCATATATATCAATGCATAATGAAACACAGAGAAGTGGAAAAACAACAGTTACAAGTAAGGTCAAGAAAAAATAAAATTCACGCCATGGCAGTTGAACAAGGGGAATGATCGATAACATGATTAATACAATGACGAAAATTAAAAGCGGATGAATCATCTTCAAAAGTCTTTGAACCAAATGAATTTGAGAAAAGAGAGAATTATTTTGTGAAAAAGGATGAACCAGAGTTCTCAATTTATAGTGAAAAATGTAGCCGTTATAACGTCGTTTATAACCGTTATATAGCCGTTGTAATTATATATTTTTAAATAATAACTTTGTAATTAAATCGTTAAACATGGTAATTAAGAAAAACTTAGAAATTATAATTATAAGAATAGAAACATTAACGTTAGTAAACAATAATAAAAATGAACATAAGAATAAAAGTTAGTATCAATAAATATAAATTAGCAAAGTTAAGAATAAAGTTAGTGTACATAAATAAGAATTAGTAATAAAAGTTAGTATCAATAAATATAAGTTAGGAGAGTTAAGAGTAAAGATAGTGTACATTATATATAAATAGAAGTTAGTAAGTTAGTATCAAATAAGCATTACTAAGGTTAAGAGCAAATGTTAGTATACATTAAAATAAATGTTAAAAGATTAGTAAAAGTTAGTAGTCCATTAAAATATTTATAAGTTAGTAGTCCATTAATTAGTAGTCCATTACTATATGATGAAATATTGGTAAAAGTTAGTAGTTCATAATTAAAACTCTTTTACTTTACAAATTTGAGTATTATGATGGTTACCTCTTTTATGGTAATGTATAAAGTTTTATTAGGAAAAATGTTTACCTTGATGATTTCTTGATTATAGTGGATATACCTTGAACTTGTTTTAATCTTCTTGATAAAAACTTTTCGTGCTGATAACGTGTTATAAATTTACTAATATTAGGGCGAGATTAATAATAACTTAACTTAATTTTATGAAAGAATAACAAAGATGGGAGATGAGAGAAAGTAATATATCACTTATGAAAGTGTATATGGTGCATCTTACAACTTCACATTGCCTACATATTTATACTAGAAAATATACTATACATTTACCAAGGTTAAATGAAGAATTGGAAATAGAATAGTAAGACATGCAAGTTGAAACGTGTTATCCATACCAATGATTCATAACAAATCTTATTTTCTTTTAGTAGTTTCATACTTTAGTGGAATAAGTTGCAAAAACAAAAAGGAAAAATAGTGATGGACAAGTTAAATCCACTAAACGCTCTTTTGATACAAAACAAAAGTAAAAGAAAAACTCTATCTTTAATATATAATAAAAGAGAGGCCTTAAATGCCAAATGGCAAAGTAAGGTCCGTTGGATGAGTTAGATATTTTGATTTCAACCGTTAGATTAGATTGATGATGTCATCAAATATTTTTTTCATTTACACCCTCATACAATACATAATTGCATTCTTTTTTATAATTTCACACCACTACAATAAAAAAATATTTGTCTTTTATTAGACTATGATTTACCTTATTATTACTATTATAAAATCTCTTAATACAAAATATTAAAATATGTGTATAAACGTAAATGTATATATGTTATTATAATTATAAACAACATGTGTATAAACATAAATATATATTTGTTATTATACGTGCAATATTGTATACTCATAATAACTTAAAAGAACAAGTTCATAAACATAAAATTTACGATTCAATTTTTTGTCTATATTTATCCGCGCTATCGCGGGACAATAATCTAGTTTATCATAAAAAATAATCATTTGTTGTTTGTTCGAACAGAGATTGTCAAACACAAGGATTAGGGTTTAGGTGATGTCAACCTTAGATCTCCTGTGATGATCACAGTGCAAACCCAACAAGTTCTTGACGAACCTAGGGTGATCAAGGTTGAGGATGAAGGCAAGAGTGTATGAACTCTGTGTTTAAGCTTCAATAAGTGTGAGTTGAGATAAGATCAAAAAGTGAGATCAATACTTGAGTATATGGAACGTTGTCCATTAATGATGATCATGAATACTTGAACGGTCTTAATCATTAATCACCAGTGTATGTAACGCCTTACTATTATGACGATAATAAAGCACTCACATGCGCTGACACCTTGGACAGGCGGTGACAGCTTGACAGGCGGTGCTGACTTGACAGGCGCTGTCATAGCTTGACTTTGACAGGCGCTGTCATAGCTTGACTTTGACAGGCGCTGTCATAGCTTGACTTTGACAGGCCTAGCTTGACTTTGACAGGCGCTGTCATAGCTTGACTTTGACAGGCGCTGACATAGCTTGACTTTGACAGGCGCTGACATAGCTTGACAGCCGCGGACAGCTTGACAGCCGCGGACAGCCTTGACAGCCGCGGACAACTTGGGCTTGGTTCCTTACTAACCTCATCATGCCCCCGAGTTAGGATTTGCCAAAACAACGGTTTGCAAGTCGTAACTATCATTATTTGTGAGTCTTTTTTTTTTTCTTTTTTTTTTTTTTGATGCCTGCGAACGGCGGTGCCACCATGTACCCGTCTAACTTAACGCTTGAGCTTAAACAAGCTTACGAACCAGAATTGAATTCGGCTTATTTTCACCCTTAACCGTATGCATGAAAACCTTTAATTTAAACAAAACGTTAGAAAAGGTTTATGTAGTTGTATTTTATGATAAAATTTGCCATAGACCAATCCCTGAGCATTAACTTGTACCACATGTTTAATATATTAATTAATTTACAGATCAAATGGAGGAAGTCAAAAGATTTCTAATTGCCCATTACCAAAGGTCATACCGGCGGTGTCATCATGTACCGACGGTGCCACCATGACCGGCGGTGCCACCATACCGGCGGTGCCACCATACCGGCGGTCCCTTGTCTTCCATGAATGCAGCTGGAGCATAGTCATAGTCTCTATCATCATCATCATCGTCATGATCACCATCGCCATAAATGGCATTATCATTAGTGTGATGGGGATCACAATATATATGATTATAATGATGACTATGATATTCATATTCATCATCATGCAGATTACACATCTTAAGACCATGAAGCATTTTCTTCTTCTTTGTGAAGATATATTTAGAGATATGAAGGGTAAACACAAGAAAATAACTCCCTGTAACCAAAACATATTCTTATCCCCTGTCCAATCAAGGTATCTTACTTTTAAGCTTTTTAAAGAAAATATTTTTTCACATAATGTTTACATTAAGATTTGCCAGATTGGCGGAGACTTAAAAACACTTGGTCTATTTGACATCGTCACTGTTTCGTTCTAGTTGTTTACTTTTATCAGTAGAGTCCTTTTCACATTAACTTATCATTCGTCATCGGCTCTATGTTTACCAAACACGCATTGTTGTTAAGTCTTATCTGAATAGTTGAATCATTTTGTTAAATAGAGTTAACTGAAATAGAAATTCCGTAATTCTATTTCGAGATTCTTAAGCACCACCAAGGCGCCAATAGTCTATCTCGTATTGAAATCTAATCAATTATAGAATGCAGGCATATAGTAATATGGAATCCTTACCCATAGAGGACTAATAAATACATAGAGGACTCGAGAAAATGATTCGAAAGTGATAACGAATTACCTAATTTTGACACCATGTACCGGCGGTCCACACCATAGTGTCAATTGTTCATCGGTTAGAGATCGATCGTTTAGACAAAGTAGCCTCATGTAGTGACCAAATTTAGTCACGTAAAAACAATCAATAGTAACCAAATAGACCGGCCACCTAGGAACCGGCGTTGCCACCCTGTACCGGCACATAGGACCGGCGGCAGTGATCCGGTTGTGGACCGGCGGTGTTTCGATCGGCTGTATGGGGCGCGGCGACAGGCGGTATTTAGAATATTGTTTATGAGGGGTATTAGGAATCTCATGCGCTTAGAGGGTCACATGAGAGGCTGCTGCCGTTGTTTTCATGAAATCAAATGCGTATTTAATTTTATGAAACAAAAGCTGTAAAACTCAATTTGTCTAAACATGGGACCATAACCAAATCAACCCATCATCTCATTACTATCATTTTTATTTTATCCGGCGGTATTTAAAGGTTTCGGCTACCGGCGGTATGTTAAAGCCTAGCCTGTTTGCTTGTCTATTGATTTGCTTTGTTTACACCTGTAGGTAGTAATAGCTTATATACTTTGTTATTTATATTGTAGTTGTCGTTGTTGTGATTTGGCATGACGTTGTCTAGGTTTAGCCTTGCTTTGTGTGACATTGTCTAGCTTTTAAAAATAATGTTTTATTGGATGATAAAGCCAATAACACATTTTTGTTTTTTTTTTAATCTTTTTATTATGGATGTTGTGTCCATGACACCGTCTTGGGTGTGCATGACAGTGTGTATATTTGGTTGTGCGTATGACACTTTCTTGAGGGCCCATGGTTCCTTTGCATGCCAATGACATAGATAGATTTGGGTATCTCTGATGTATGTTTCATATTGTGCCTGTGACACTGTGCCAATGGCACTTTTGTTGGTTAACCTTTACTTTGTTTACTCGCGAGGATTGTCGCTTCCCAATGAGAAGTGCTTATCTTTTATCAAGTAGATTAAAAGACGAATATGATTGTATGTTATTTGGCCAGACAAGGTTGTCTTTCTTGGCTTCATACATGTTGTATTGAACTATGTTCTTAGTTGTGTACGTGCGCGTGCGTGTTCAAGTTGTAACATTGTACGTAATGAAAGTGCATGGTTGGCTTTAGACTAAGATGTCTATTGTGGCCTTATGCTTTTTGTATTGAATCCTTACTTCAATATTTATTTGTTTATGCAAATGCCATAGAAAAATGATATTGTGCGATAATATTGGGATACAAGATCAGACCAAATGCTATTATTGCCAATTTCATACATGATCATAACATTCCATGTGCTTGGAAACATTTATTGAAAACATAAAGGAAAAAATGACAGTAAAGACTATCGCACCTTGATAGGTCAGTTCATATTGGCTCCCTCATGTATCATGAAGACATGGCCATCAGGTGGTCCGGGGTGAACAGTGTCTTCCTTCTTCTTTTGCCAGGCAATGGATGTGTTGCCTCCATGGAAACGGTTGGTTACGGAGAAAAAAAAAATTTGGAAAAGTGAAACGCCGTTTAAAAAACGAGTCCCACAGATGGCGCCAATGTTCGAACAAAGATTGTCAAACACAAGGATTAGGGTTTAGGTGATGTCAACCTTAGATCTCCTGTGATGATCACAGTGCAAACCCAACAAGTTCTTGACGAACCTAGGGTGATCAAGGTTGAGGATGAAGGCAAGAGTGTATGAACTCTGTGTTTAAGCTTCAGTAAGTGTGAGTTGAGATGAGATGAGATTGTGAGATCGATAATGATTTGGACCATGTATTTATATGGCCAGTGTCAAGTATATGGAACGTTGTCCATTAATGATGATCATGAATACTTGAATGGTCTTAATCATTAATCACCAGTGTATGTAACGCCTTACTATTATGACGATAATAAAGCACTCACATGCGTTGATGTGTAAAAATCGAGTTATATTATTTTATAAAAATAGAATTATTACTTTAGTTATGATTATCACACAATACAGGCAAGAATACCCGATCATATAATAATATAGCTTTAGTAAGTCCGGAATCGAACACAGGGAACGGTGTATTAATATTTATTTAATCTAAACTATTTAATTAACCTTAAGAAAGCAGTAAAAGGGGGGCGTTTTAGTTCTGAGAGAACGTATTTCGATCAAGCAATTACCTAAAGCAAAAATAATAATTAATTAACTAAAATGGTTTTTGAATGAAAAGATGTTTGAAAAAGTTTTCAAGATGTAATCAGATATTTTAAAAGCAGTGTTCACTTGGATTTAATGTTTCACTTGAATTATGAATTAAGTTTATGTATGAATTGGTTTAACTGTGATTTCTTCATTAACTAGACTTCCTATTAGAGTCGTCTAATCCTACAAATTAAGGAAAGATGGCACGAACATCGTCGTCGTACATCAAGAGCTATCTTAGATTTATCCACCCTAATTTGTGCCTTTAATTCACTATTGTTAACTATTTAATCTGATGACTACGAATTAACAAAAGTCTCAAGTATTCAGTTACGATATAATTGTCATGTTCGTTTAATTTATTAGGTTACTATTATTCTTAGCCTATCTCAATTAAGTCTCAAGCTATAATTATTCAACAAGTTAAAAAATTATAAATAACTAATAAACCTATATGAACGCTAGTTATGATATAAGTTTATTAATCACGCTAAGTAGATAACCTAATAACTTCAAATAAACAAGGATTACGATTAAACGATAACAATAATGGAAAAACCAATTACTTCAAACATAGAACTTAGTAATTCATAATAACAAGCTAAACAATCCAAGCAAACACTTAATGGAATTAGTTCATGGTGGATTGAAAGAAATCAGCGAAACAAACAAATATTAAAGACATATTGTTGTAAGATTAAGCTAAAATTAACAAACCAAGATGAACGATTCTTCAAACACGATTAAACGACGTTAATTGTGGCTTCTAAACACTTCTAGGACTCCAAAAACCCTTCCTTGCAGCTGTTTTGTCGACTTTGATGGTGGAAAAGTGGAAAAAGGGATCCCCAATTCGTAACCCCAAAGTTTGCTTAAATATGGGCCTGGCCGACCTTCCAGCCGCCGGCTGAGATTGTCTGATGCATTTTCTTCCAAAATGAAAATTGTAGATCTCTCTTTCTTCTTTCTTCTCCAATTTGAATCACCTAAATCGGACATCGTATGAAGAAGTTATGATCAAAACGGTGAAGGTGCGTAAAACACTTTTCACGTATGTTCATCAACTTTGATTCTTCATAGATTTTCTTCATTTAAGCTCCGTTTTCTACCGTTTTCAACTCCTTTTTGTCCCACGATCCAAGTTTAACTCTTATCTGCATATCTGTACGAAAACACTACCCAAATCATAACAAAATGCGATAAAAAAGAGTATAAATGAGAAATATGATTAAGAAAATGTCAATTATTTTAAGCATATCATGCGCTGACACCTTGGACAGGCGGTGACAGCTTGACAGGCGGTGCTGACTTGACAGGCGCTGACATAGCTTGATTTGACAGGCGCTGTCATAGCTTGACTTTGACAGGCGCTGTCATAGCTTGACTTTGACAAGCGCTGTCATAGCTTGACTTTGACAGGCGCTGACATAGCTTGACTTTGACAGGCGCTGACATAGCTTGACAGCCGCGGACAGCTTGACAGCCGCGGACAGCCTTGACAGTTGCGGACAACTTGGGCTTGGTTCCTTACTAACCTCATCATTGTTTGATTCGTCATTGATAAAGTAATAAAATTATAAAGGGTATCAATACAACACTACTCTAACCCACATTTTAGGTTTATTATATAACAATTAACAAGAACACAAATTTTCAATTTATGTAAAACTTTATGAGTTATATGTTATTGCTTCATGTGCGACAACCAGAAGATTCAAACAAATAAAAACAGGTTTTTTGTTAATAATATATATGTACACACTAGACACCAGAAAGCTATGCGTTTTTGTTAGAAGATGGTGTTTCATTAACAATAAAAATAAGGCGGGAGAAGAAGAATTGAACTTCGGTGGGGACATGGCGAGAAGGAGAGAACAGAATGTGTGTGTGAGAGAAATTAAAGTGTGTGTGGGATTTAACTTTTAATTGGTGATTAAAATGTAAGAGTTGTCATCTTACTTATTAGTAGTGTATCCACGTTACACAATGAGTTTATATTTGATGTTGCAACCAAATAGTAACGTTATTCAATAATGGTGAACATTCATAATGTAAAAGTAATATACGACGTGTACTTATTTAATTAGATGGTGTTTGTTTTTTTCAAAAAGTGTTTCCTGGGCATTTATTTCTGCAAGCGCGCAAACATTTTTAAAAAAGGACTGTCTGTTTAGAAACAGACATAAGACAAAATAATCACTTATTTTCACTTATTTAAAAAGTTTGGAAAAAACCTTCTTTTTTTTTTTTGGTAAACCTAGGTATCCAACTCGCTTTGCGAGCCGACTAATCCCAGGGCGACTACCCGCTTTGCGGGTAGCCCGGAGTCATCGCAGGTGAACCTCAAGGGGGTTTATTTTTTTGCTCCTAGGATTCGAACTTGGGACCTCCAGGAGTTTCACCTTTGGAGACTAAGGTTTTACCACTAGGACATTTTTACTATAACCATTTTTTGTTGACATTTTTACTATAACCATTTTTTTCTCTCTACAACCATTCCCGTCCCACACCATTACAAAGTTAAATTTCGTTTCTTTTTGTTTTCATTTTTAAAATTATTTATATAAAGTGTATATGTAATCCTTTATTTATTTTCATGCAAATATTCTTTGTAACTAATAAACACTTTTATGATATTAAAAGAACAATTTTTTTATATGCCTTATATGATGAAATGAATCGTGCCTAGTACTATGCAATATTGAAGTTTTTTTATTTAAAATTTTAATTACGAATGTTAAAACCCGTTTTAATTAATAAACAATATTTTTGTTAATGATGGCTACCTTTGACAAGTGGCAATATATACTATTTGAGAATTTGTTAGTTTTATTTTAAATTATTTGTAATATGCAACGAGATATTTACATCACATGTTTTGTAATTCAAAATTCTATACGTGATTCTTTTTTAAATTATGAGTTGTTTTGTCAATATGTTTAAACTATTGTGCAACATGAAAAAGACCATGTAATAGATGAAACTGACGTTGAAAACGAACATGAAGATGAAGAGTTACAAGCGCGCATGATACTACTACAAACCGATAAAATATTACTCATTTGCGAGAGTAAATTGCAAAACAATTGATGGAATATGTTGAATGAATGTTATTTAAGACTTAATTGTACATTGAAATTAATTTGAATTTTTTTAAGCTTTTACTGAACTTTGAAATCAACGTTTAAGTTTGGTTAGCTTTTGATGTACTTTGAAATCAACTTTGAAGAGTTGTAATAACTTATGAGTTCAAAATTTTCGTATTATATAGCAAAAATAACAAATTACACAATTAGACAGCTTTTTATTTTTATAAAAACAAACAGTATTCTCTTTTCAAATTTCAGACATTAGAACCACCTCTTCTCATGTAGACATGGAAACAGACATCAGACATTTTATGTCTGAAAAAACAAACAACGTCTTACTCTAAAATAGTACATAATCAAAATATATACACCTACTACTATATTTCTAACTAGATTATTGTCCCGCGATAACGCGGAAAAAAATAAAAATTGAATCATAAATTTTATGTTTACGTAGATTTTAATTTATTATGAAAAAATAATGTTATATATATAATAATATATATAGTTTTACGTTTATACACATGTTGTTTATAATTATAATAACACACTTTTACGTTTATACTAATGTTTTTTTTATATTAGGAGATTTTAGAATAATAATAAGTTAAATCATAGTCCAAATTGAACGATTCTATAAGTAAATTATAGTTATGTTTTTTATTTTAGTAAAGATAGAATTAAAGAGAGAATGTAATTATGTATTGTAAGAGGATGTAAAATGAAAATAATCTTTGATGACATCATCAATCTGATCTAACGGCTGTCATTAAAGAAATTAACTAATCCAAGGGACCTTAATTCGTCATGTGGCATTTAAGGCCCCTCTTTTATTATATATTAAAGATATGACAATTAATATAACTTACCACTTAAAAGTCTACATAATATGTATATTTCCATCTTTTCCAATTTATTTGACAACTTAAAATATGATTCTTTAACTCGTAATCCAAAAAGAATATATATCCAAAACACTCTATAGCATACACAAGCTTTTATTGGTTAATATCGTATAACAATAAAATGGGTAATATATATACATACTAGGTTATTTACCCATATTATAACATGAGTTACTTTTAGAAAAATTTATGACATTTCTATTAAAATTCTCGTTATATTCTATTTTGTATTACTAAATAAACATAGATCCGATAATATATGAAAATCTAAACTATGAAAATAGTAAAAAAAAAAAAAAATCTATTAATCAATAAACATACATCCCCTAATAAATACATTATCAATCTTTAGGGATTAAAGTATAAATAATGCTGAAAAATATCAGTGAGAAAGGATGTGGTGATTACTCAATAAACATAGATCCGCTAATAATTACATTTATTAATCTTTAAGGGGTTTAAGTGTAAATAAAAAAGACGGGAACATATTGGTGAGAATGGATGTGGTGATGACAAGTGGCAAAAAAGCCCTTACTTTATTTAATCTATAGATAGATATAGATAGATAGATAGATAGATAGATAGATAGATAGATATTTTGAATATGAAATACGTATATAAAAAAATAGATATCAGTATTACGTTTTACACATAAACTTGTTGATTACTTTTAGGCTCGATGTTTAGGTATATATTTAATCAAGTTGTCATACAACACGTAACGAAAGCAAGTAGTTCACGTAATCAATATTAACTAAGTTAAGTTTATACCTTTTGTTCTTAAATTACCTCGTTAGGATTTATAGTAAAATCCCACTACATGTTTGCACACGACACCTTCTTTAGCAACAGATTTGTATGATAGCACACGTTTATCAATTCATCAACAATTGTCAAGATCTCTTTTCCTTTGCTAGTTGACCGAAAACCAAAACCCCACCCCTAGGGTGTTCGACCGAATAGGAGAGAAAAGGGAGAGAGAGAATCGAATGAATTGATTTTTGTGATCCCTAAATAATTAACCTAAAGGTTTACTATATAGGTCACAACACTTGGGATACAAGTTGTATTATAATTGGAATACAATTCTTAATTACATAATAAACTCTCTTATTTATTAATTATTACAATTACATTAACTAATAATTAACAATTAAATAAACGTATAGTTGTGTCTAAATGTCAATGCGTACGACCCCGTAGGCTCGCGTATTTATAGACACATATTTAGTTTGACGCTACCAACACAATGCATAAAAATGAAGAGTATCAAAGATATCATTTTACCTTATTAGTTGAATCGTCTCATGAATAACCTCAATGCATGTGTTTGTCTCAGAAAAACTGTCATGAGGACACACAAACAGTCTATATAGATAATAATCTTCTTTTAGTATGGTTTGAGTAAAGTAAATTATTTTCCAATGTTATTATTATCTTTTTATCTGCATGGTTACATGTCGGTTTATTTTGACTAATTAATAATGATTTTTGATTATATTTTAACTAAATAATAAAGAGTTTACCTTTCAAAGAAAATGTTTTTAATTGACTTAAATACTATAAGAAAATGTTTGATCTTTTGAATTTAAAAAAATGTCTAAGATCTTATGGATAAATTTTTTTTGTCAATTTTAATGAAGAATAAGATTGAGTTTACTTAAAAAATTTTACTTAACCTCAAAATGGTTACATGGTTATTATGGAGTATAGAAGTATAGATAGTCTTGTGTGTATCAAGTAAAAAAATTTACGGATTTATCACCTCCCATATTAAATAATGCGTGCTTAATATGTAGAGATGGGTACAAGAACTTTAAATAACTTGTTGGAAACAATGTTTTCTTTTAGGCATTTGTGTGCTTAATTATTGAAGGCCAATTGTTCCAGTTGGTTCAGCAGAGCTCGAACAGAACCACACACATCGTTTGGACCGACTGCCAGTACATAATGCCTAGTCGGGAAAAACTGACCGGATCTATAAACTCTTTTGGTCGAAAGAAGCCCAACAAGTCTTCACGCCTTCAAGTGCTGCTGGTTGGAAACTCACGCCCCGCCAACCTGGAATCGTTTGGAATAAGTAGCACTACTAAAATCAATGAACCCGAGCTGGTCTCAAAGTTTACTTTACTCACAACTACAAGTAGCTAATGTGTTGTTTGTTTGACCCCCATCTTTTCTACTGGTTTGTTTATCAAGTTTGACTTGTGGGTTTGACCCAAATGAAGTTACGTTGCTTAATTGCCTACTGAATTTGTTTGTCAAGTTTGACTTGTGATACGATAGTTCGAAGTAGACATTTTTGTTATGCTGGCAATTTATTTTTTTCTTAATTTTATGGGAATTTGATAAAAACAACCTTATGAGTTGTGTATAAATGATTTGAACATATTTTGTTTGGTGATACATACATTAATATCTGATAACTAACTTTGGTGTAAGGTTCATGGGTTGCATACTGCCTAAATGGATGTCACTGTAACCCCGAATCAATAATATAGCCGTTTTAAAAAAAAAAAAAAAAAAAAAAAAAAAAAAAACTTTTTAACTATAACCCATGACTATTATCATAAGTCATTTCTTACCTTAAAAAAAAAACTTTAATAAAATATAGCAATATATGATTTTATTATAGGTAATATTTAGTAGAAATTACCTATTAAGAGAAGCTTTTATATTTCAGAAGGAAGAATAGAAAAATAACAATTGTTTGAAATAAAAAGTTCCCAAAAGAAAAAGCTGATTTAGGAAGCTTTTTAAAATTAACTTGAGCAAATACCTATATACCCTTCTCTTACTCGTCATACCTATTTAAATTTTAATTTATTTCTCTTCGTATGTAATTTTAAATTTTTCGTTAAAGTCTACAACAACTTTGTCAAACATTATACAGAAATAAGTTACAACTTCAAGCTCTAAAAAGAAGTTACATCTTTCGAACATACCCATAAGACTAGAAGCTGCTACAAGATGTAGCTGGAGGCCGGAAACCGGAGTTGTTATTTGAGTTTTTATTTTCTAAAAGCGTTGGTCAGGTCAGGGCAAATCCATTTGTTAAGTGTTAACACACTCAGTTGGATCAAAAGTAAGGTCTGATCAAGCAATATATCAGATGCAACACATACCAAGAACACAAGTACTTAAAAGTTCTGGTCAAGCAAAATATCAGAAAAATGGGAAAATATTGAAAAGGAACACGAGACCAAATCAACATAAACCCTTTTTAACAATTAATGGCATGTCTGGGTGGGTCACCAATTATTCTCTGTATAATATACCGTCCATTATAGTGAATCGCTATAATAAAGTTATATTTTGCCAAATAGTGCCATCACAAAAGAAAACGAGAAAGAAACAAAAATTCACAAGAAAAGACGGAGCTTTCTACAATAGAACTGATAAATTATCCATCTTCACATTACATTAGTACCACTACCTTTGTACACTATACTAGAAACATGAAACATAATAATAAATTAATAGTACTAAGATTTATTTAAATATGGCATACAAAACAGACATCAGACATACAAAGCCATAGACATACATTCGCCTCTGCAGATATAAAACACTAACCTCAAGCTTTTCCATCCGAGCTTCAACCCTACCTATCCTTGCTTCCAAACGTGCAATTTGGGTGCGGATTTGTGGGTCCATGGGTTCAATTTCATCAACCGTGCTTTGATGGTGTTCTAGTTCACTACCGGAATCATCTTCACTCGCAACCAATCTACACATTATAAAAACTGAAAATAAAATAAATTAAATTAGAAATGGGACATTCTCCACAGTGGTAAATGAATCAAACTAGTTACTGATTCAAAGATGCTGTTCGGAATGCAGAATGACTGATTGTTATGTTGAAGAGTCTAAATGACAGAAAACTACAAGTCACATAAAAAAATATGAACCAAACGAGTTCCCTCTGATTCCCAACATCAAATTTACCAGTCAAACTACTTAACTGGAGTCACGCGCATATACACAAGAAAGAAGCAAGGGGGTGTGTGGATATGCATTTTTAGATTAGAGAACTTTACATAAATCTCAATAATCAGCTTTCTTAGTATAACTCAGTACATTATTCTACAAATATGATTTTTATTTAATCGCAAACTAATCATAAGTCTAAACTAACATAGCAACTTCAAGTTGAAAATAATAATAAATATAAAAAACATCCAAACACCAATTATCCATCAATAATGGATCTCTAATCCAAATAAAACTTTAGCTATAGAGATGCATGACACCAGACAATGAAAACGAGTTATCGTTACGAGCACTAACCTAACCAACTAGAAGCTACTGAAATTAAAAATGAATAAAAATTGAAATGAAAGAAAACGATATAAGCAGCTAAACACATTTAACTAGAAGAAGAACATTGGCTAACAAATAGGCACACTAAAACTGTCTTAAGGATGTTTTTTATTATGTGATCACTTCTGCACACAAAAATAAAAATAAAAAAAATCACACTCGAAATGGCTAATTAATGAAAATATAAAAGAATCACAATCTTTTTTCAAAACAATAAAAAAAAAATCATAATTCTAAAGAAATATTCAGCTTTAAATGACAATCGAGTATGAATTGAAGATTACAAATTAGGGTTAAATAAAAGTAGAAACCGATCATACAATTGAACAATTTCAAATTAAACAACAGCAAGCTTTTTAACCTGTAATAAAATGGCATAATCTCTTGTTACATTGGAAACCCTAATTCAAGATGAATTTGGGAAATTGATGGATATTCCTAAGCTTTCTTTTTTCTTGTTTCCTGATGTGGAGAGAACAAATTTTTTGAGGGTTTACTCGTTAACTTATCTTTAATAATTTTGGAAATAACCCTCTATATATGTCTACTTCACATTGTAATACCTCAACTTTTGCTTGTTAGAGGTCAAAATTTTAATTACGGTGCATGTTGGAGTAGGTCTATAATAGTCTCCTTTATGGATAAAGCATTTTCATCCCTTATGTGAATGAAACATTTTTTGATGATGAAAGTCGGTAAAAGTTTAACTCTAGTTTAGTTTCACTACGTTTCATATCACTAGACTTGAAGAAGGCTTGTCGGAGTAGAGTCTCCAATAGTCCCCTTTGTAGATGAAACACCTTCATCCCTAACGAGGATGGAGCACCTTTAGCCCTTTATGTGGTTGACGTCTACGACTCCATCCAATTTCTAAAGCCTTTATGTGGCTCACGCCTACAACTCCTTCCTATTACCGAAGCCTTATGTGGCTCACGCCTATGGCTCATTCCCACTTCTCATTTCCGAATCCTTTTGTGGTTCACGCCTATAGCTCCTTCCCATTGTTGAAGCCTTATGTGGCTGATGCCTACATCTCCTTCCCATTGCTGAATCACTTATGTGGCTTAAGCCCCACACATTATCTCCTTCCCGAAACCGAAATAACAATCAGGATGGTTATTGTCAAACTGACCCCACCAACTAACCTGATAGGTAACATGTGAGCTCTATAAATAGAGCTTACCCCTCATGGTAAAAAGGAATATTTTTTCTCCCCTACTTTCTCTCGCCACTTTATCTCTCTAAACTCTCTCTCTCTTATGTTCTCTCTCTCTCTCTCTCTATTCGCTTTCTCTTACTAGAGAAACTACATGATTCTTGGACATCGTGGCGTACAATACCTTCTCCACGGAAAAGGTGTTACCTCCGGGGAATCGCCACCCAACATGGTTGAAACCCTCGGGTCCTTGGATCATGGAACCCCATACCAACTTTGGTATCTGGTCTCTTTGCAATTAATTCTTTGATGGTTCTAGGAGATCCACGCTCGGGATAATGAGGAACGACACCTCTTGGCCGTCTACATCAACCCAACGAGAATATAAATTTCTTGGTTTCTTTTTAACCCAATCTACATATAATGTTTCATGTTATCTTTAGAGTTTATTAAAAATATCATTCATATGGTTATTATCATTTTTTTTTTTTGAAAAAGGGGATCAATTAAAAGGAAACAAAATACAAAACAAGTCCCCTCAAACTAACCTCGACGAGATGTGAGGTAAAAAAGGAAAAGAGGGCCCTACAAAAAGAAAAATACAAAGAACAGACCAAACAAACTCAAAAACAACTAACAATCACAACAATTTGCAGACCCACGAACAACTTGCAGTAACATATCAAACAAAAAGAAGTGAAAACAAAACAGAACATACACACAAAAAATCAAAGGCAACAAAAACCCATTAACCACGAACATTATTGTTGACAACTCCGGAATCCAAAAATGAACAACTAAATGGGCTCACTAGCCATTTTTCCCAGGAGAGACTTCCTTTTGTTAGATCTCCTAGAAACCCAATTAAAGCTCTAAAGTTGAATATCATTAAAAATCCGTGAATCACTGCTGATCTTTGCATTAAAAATTCGATTATTGCGATTTTTCCACATCAAATACCTAGCAGACCATGCCACACCCTGCCACAAGGTCTTTGAAAGCGGAGAAAATCTAGAACTCCCATCAAACACATACATGTCATGAACTTTAAAAATGTTAACCGCCCCGAGATCCCACCAATCGAAAATCATTCTCCAGCCATTATTCGCCATCTTGCAAAGCACCAAACTATGATCCACTTTTTCAACAACGTCATTGCAACAAGGACATAAAATCGAGTGCAAGTCAATACCTCACTTGTCAAGATTGACGCAAACCAAAATTCTACCTTTCATTGCTTTCCACACGAAAACGTTTACTTTTCTAGGAACCAACCTATTCCATAAGGTTTTGTGACAACAGACAAATGTCTTCAGATACTTCATGTCCACCAGATTAGAGAGCGTTTTAACAACCAAAACTCCGTTATCATCGAGATTCCATCACCACGAATCCCTACAATTTTGAGACAAAGAAAATTTAAGAACGATACGAGATAGCTCCTCCAATTCGTCACGTGTCCTACCCCTAGGCACCCGCACCCAATTCAAGACCCATCTCCAAACACCATTATCCCAACCCCCTTTTTCCTTAACTAAAGCCTCTTTTTTATCTTTAAGGTGAAACCGTTGCAGGAATATATCACACAATCTATAATCGCCAATCCACCTATCGAGCCAAAATAAAGTACTATCTCCACCACCTATTTTCTTACAAAAAGAAACGGATAAATCCACCCCAACATTATCCACCTCTTACCCTACCTTTATAATATCATCTCAAACCCCTCCTCTACCGTTTCTAACATAGTCATCTCCCCTCCTAACCCACCACATCTCCCGTATACGTTGTTTATAAGATTAACCCATAAAGCATTTTCCTCCACTTTAAATCTCCACCACCATTTACCCACTAATGCCCAATTTTTTTTGCCATAAGTGACCAGATGTTTAACTTACCCGCCCCATAAGAAGCTAACACACAATCCCATTTGATCCAAGATATTGTTTTACTCTCGCCAACCCCTCCCCAAAAAAATCTATCCTAATACCCTCAAGAAATTTAAGAACGCTCAAAGGCACACGGAACAAGGAAAAATAATACAATGGCAAAACTACCGACAACCGATTTGACCAAAGTTAGACGGCCACCAAAAGACATTGATTTTCCTTTCCACTCACACAATCGCTTTTTAAATTTCTCCAACACCGGTCTCCACTCACGAACTCTACCCATATTTGCGCCAATAGGAAGCCCTGGATACAAAAGCGGTACTCCCCAACACTACATTTCATCACGCTAGCCATCCTTGCTACCTCCCCCGAACCCGCTCTAATTACATAAACCTACTCTTGGACAATTTTACCTTTAAACCCGAAACCTCCTCAAAGCACTTTAGAATACCCATCAAGTTTTGGGCGTTCAAACCATTCCATTCCCCAAAGAAAATAGTATCATCGGCATATTGAAAATGTGACACCAACACCTCATTTCTCCCCACCTTAATACCTTTAAAAATCCTCTTTACAACCGCATCATTCACCATTAAATTTAAACCTTCTGCTGCAATTATAAACAGAAAAGGAGACAATGGATCGCCTTGTCTGACCCCCCCTCTCCAGTCGAAACTTCTCTGTTGGGGATCAGTTGTCCAAAATAGACATGGTTGTTGTCGACAAACAAGCTTTAATCCAATTGCGGCCATCTTGACCCAAAACCCATATTTTGCAACATACTAACAAAATACCCGAATTAACACTATCAAAGGCTTTTCCAAAATCAACTTTAAATATCAAACCTTTTTCTTTCTTCTTTTTTAACCAATCAACCACCATGCACAAAAGCATTTTAAACGTCACCAACAAGCTTCCCTGTCACCTTCTTTAATATGTCAACAAGTATCTTTGCAATAATTTTGTAATAACACCCTATTAGACTACTCGGACGAAAACCTGTTAGCCCCATAGGATCCATCACCTTCGGAATGAGGGTGAAAAAAGACGCATTAAAACCATGAGATATTTCCATCCTTTCCCAAAAGAAATGAAGAGCCTTCAGCAGATCGCCTTACAAAGATCCCCTAAAACCTTTTAATGAACTTAAAGTTAAAACCATAAGGACCTGGGGCGTTTTCCCCACCACAACCGCACTCCGCTTCCCATACTTTTTTTTTTTGCCAAACTGATCTTCTAAACCACGGGCCTCCTCTTATTAACCCGCTCGTTGACAAAAGACGGTCTCCCATCTTGATTTCTTTGAAAACCGAGCTATAATATCGATACATCTCACCCTTGATGATTCATGGATCCTTATTCCACACACCATCTACTAAAAGTCAGTCCACGAATATTGTTTTTCTTGTTTCGCCTTTTAATGAACCTATGAAATTTTTTTGGATTATCATCACCTTAGACATCCCATTGAACCCTTGCTTTTTGCTTAAGCATATGCGCTTTCTTCCTATCTTTCTCTAACCATATTTTCCTTGCGTTCAACCATTCTACCACCTAATCCTCCCCTAGAGCCCTATTTTCCGCTTCTAACTCTCATCGAAGACCCTCCTTGCGTTGTTTCTCGAGGAAATCATCCAACGCTGTAACTACCCGAAATTGTGGAAAGGACTAAAGTTGTAATAATTTTTGGTTAAAGGACCACTTTTGCAAAGGATTTGTGAAATAGGTAAACTTTGTCGTTATGGAAAAGTATGGGGTTAAATAAGAAATTTTAAATAAAAACTCTTACTTAAGGATGAAGAAAGGAAAGAAAAGCAGAAAGTTATTATGTGTATGTGTGTGTGTCGAATGCGAACAGAAGAAAAGGAATAAAACGAAGAAGTTAAGTAGGTATATCGATTTCGATTTATTCGGAGGACGTTTTTATCGGATAATCAAAAGGAAATCATATTCATACTCCTGGAGTCAGGGGATTGTCGTGGTGTAAAGGAAAGTGAGAAAGGATATAGTTTGGTTCGGACCGAATCGAAACCCGTTTCAAATTCTTAAGGTATAACTCAATATTTACGTATATAATCGTGTTTTAAGTTGTTTATAGTCGTTTGGTAAGGTTTATATTGATTTTGGTCGAGGTGTGTAAACCTGTAACTATTGTGTTGCAACGCCATGAAGAAGATGAAGGTTTGAGCCAACCGACGGTTGGATAGAACCAACCGGCGGATTGGATGAGCTCAACCGGCGGTTGGTATTGTCCAACCGGTGGTTGGGAGGTTGGGTCAGCCGACAGATGGATATGGTCAACCTACGGCCGACGACCATGTTTTGAGGCATTTTCGATACCGTTAACTCGTATTAAGTATCGATATTATAAGTTGTTCGAGATTAGTAACAAGCGTTATGATCGGGTTAATCGTTGAGTTTCGCTTGGAAGTTATCTAGTTGGCTAAGATATTCAGGTGAGTACAATATCGTTTTATAAACCCGAGCATAAGACATAAAATCATTTTGAGATAAGTTTGAGAAGTAAAAGATAAGAAAGATGTAACTTTTTGAGAAATGTTACAAATTAAGAACGTTTTTGTAAAATAAGTAAAAGAGTTTTGATCAAAAGTTAAACTAGTAAAAGAATAAACGAATCATGTTGAATTGGTGGTACGTGGCTGCCCATACTTGGTAAAGTAAAGAATGTTTGTCGTATAGGTAGTACGTAGCTACCCATACCTGTTAAAGTAAATTTATTATCTTGCATGGTTGGTACGCAACTATCCATTCATGAGAAAGTTATGGGTGGTACGTAGCTACCCGTATTTTTGGATGACAGGTGGTAGGTAGTTGACTGTATCCTTATTAATTATTACAAATCACATATTTTCATTTATTACTTTAAATAATTGTGTTAAAGTTATAATTATATGTTTATATGATTGTTATTTTTGAGTTATGCATTATAAGGAGAATGCATTAGTTTCGCATAAGAGGCCTTGGTTATGAGTGGTAGGTAGCTGCTCATAGAAAATAAAAATCTAGTGTGACTAACTAGGTAAAAATGCTAGCCTAAAGTTGGTTGCTTGGATTTCTAGATATCCTAGGCAATACATGATTCTGGGGGTCAGCCTCAGAGCTGGAGTGATACTGTCCCGTAACGGTCGTCGAAAGTATCGCGTGGGAGTGAGGAGGTGCTAACTGGTCACCGTTGAACCCTCCTATAACGAAAACACATTAATTATCAACGTCAGAGTAGTTAAAGCCTACATTTCGGGTTATTATAAAGATTGTGAGTCGCGCCGCAAGGCTATTATAGTAACATGCAGAAATGTGCGAGTAACGAACGGGGTTAAGTTCCCTTGGGTAGAGATATCCCTAGGAAGATGAAAGTAAGATAAAGTAAAAAGAAAGTAAAGATTATAAGAGAATTGTTGTATTTCTCCCATGTCGTGCCATTATTTGGTTACTTTTTTAAATAACTTTGTTTGGGGAACTAAATAAAGGATCGATAGTCTTTTTATAAAAGTTATATTGTCTCGCCAACTTTAGCTGTCGTTTTCTAAAACGTTTCTTTTGCTCGTAGGTAGCTTGGATTCTTGGTGATGCGGGACTCTCGGGATAGTGATTACCCTTGTTTTATATTGATATGTTGCCAACGGGTTTTGTAAAATTAGTTTATATTGTAAGTTATAACGTGACAAATGGATTAATATTGTTTTAGTATTTATGAACCACTAATCTCGTTTAAAAAATGTTCCGATGTGATAACTCTAAAAACATAAAAAGTTTTTGTTAAACATGATTTTTGAAAATCATGCCGTTACAAGTTGGTGTCAGATCCGCGTTGCGAGTGAACTGAGTACATAGACTAGTGCTCAGACTCGTACAAAGACGCAACTCAAGTTTTTAAAGAAAACCTTGACCTAGGATGGGAATGGTTTTGTACTGAGAGTTCTTGATTTGTTGCTATTCATTTTTAGAATAGTGATGGGAAGGTTTGTATGCTGAGAGTTCTTGATTTGTTGTTATTCGTTTTTAGAACAATATTTAATTCGTAGTGTTTTTCTCTACTGGTTTTGATCAAATATGGAAAATCCATCTAATGTTAATGCTCGGGAAGGAAGTAAATCAGTTTTCAGGGTACTCACCGTGAAGATAGTGCACATGAGGTGCACAATGAAAGAGATATTGCCATGATTGCTGAGTTGCAAGGTCAAATGGAGACCATGAAAGCTGCAATGATTGCAACAGGCACACGAAAAGACAGTCAACATCAGACTACAGTCGTTTTAGAATCTTCGGCCATTAATGTTGGGAATGAAAGAGTTCAGGAAGAGATTGCTCGAGTTGAACCTCAAGGCAGTTCTTATAAGGTTTTCATGAGTTGTAGACCCCCATCGTTCAAGGGAGGTGAGGATCCATTAGTTTGTTGTCGATGGATTCACAAAATGGAGTAGACATTTAATTCTGCAGTGTTTACAGATAAGCAAAAAGTAAGTTACGCAACTCATATGATCGAAGCTGAAGCATTAGATTGGTGGGAGTCGGTTGATCAGACTCTATCCGACGAAGTACGTGATAAGTTGACTTGGGCTATGTTTGTTGAAAAGCTCAGTACCCGTTTCTGTTACGAGGGAGCTATACAACGTAACAAAAGAGAGTTACTTAATTTAAAGAAAGGGGATATGTCTATTGCTAAGTACTATACAAATTTTACTGACAAATTGAAGTTTGCAAGCCATTATTGCCCCACTAGGAGGTCTTTGGTTACTCAGTATGTTGAAGTTTTGCCGTTTCCTTATAAATCCTCTGTTCGTAATCAGGCTACTTTGGAATTGGCTATGGAGGAGGGCAAGCGTGTGGAAGATGATTTAATCTCCCAAGATATGCTTGAAATAGTAAGGGAGAAAAGAAAGGAAGAAGGAGAGTTAGGGTCCTCCTCTAAAAAGATAAAGTCTAGCAAGAAAAGAACTATTCAAAGAGAGAAAGTAGTGTTAGTTAAATGTGACAGATGTGGAAGATTGGGGCATTCTAAGGAGGAGTTTAGGGGCAAGGAGGTAATTTGTTATAACTGCCAAAAATGGGAAATTATGCGTCTCAATGCTTGAAGTCGGATGTTAGGAAAGGCGACACTGGAAAGAAAGAGGAAAACCCGAAACTTAAAACTAGAGCTTTTCAAATGAATATTGAGGAAGCCTGCCGTGATGATTAGGTTATTTACGGAACTATGTAATTAAGTATCGTATTATTAGACTCTAGTATAAGTAGATCTATAGTATCTACTAATTTTTGTACTAGTTTTTTGATGTTAAGAAGCCCTTGAAAACATCTTTGTTGTAGATGTTGTTGTTGGTAAATCTGATTTTGAATAATATAAGATCGACTTATGTTTAACTTATTTTTCAAATTTGAAATGACTTAACTAGATAGTTTTAAGACAACGTTTAAATCATATATTAGCAATGAGAGTTTCTAGTTTTGTCAAGCTTTCACCAATTTTGTGGAATTATGATATTTATATCTTGCTTTCGAAGAAATAATAAGAATTTCCTTTAATAGAAATTGGAAAGCGTTCTCTCAGAGAGATAAGAATAGAAGTGATAAGTATAAATGATTAATGTAATGATATATGACTTAGATTATATAAGCTATGTCGCTTTTAAGAAAATAATGAAATAAAGGATATAGTTTCAAATAAAATTAGTTGGAGAGGTAATCTTTATTGCTAAGATTTTGTATTATTATTCTTGTGGGGATATAGAAATAATGTGAATTGCAGGATCCATTGAGAAAGTAATGATATCATGAGGAAAGTTAATGATTTTATCATAAGAATTTAAGAAACGTTTCGTATAGTAAAGCCTCATGATAAATTACTAAGTATGAATTGATTTAAGGATTTCAATTATAAGTCATATGATTGAAAAAAGTATAATTTAGATTGATTCAGTAATAAGAAATTGTTGATATTTAAGAATCGTGGAAACTATCAATGGATATTTATAGTTTCGGAGATTCTATACGGTTTATAATTTGAATCATAAAAGATTGTTTATATAAGATATTTATTCTTTCCCTATTTTAAGAAGGGAAAATGCACTGGATGGTCATCGTACTACCACAAAATATCCGTATAGGTCATTGAACAAAGTTTTCGTCTATCTACATCACTATACTGTATTTTACCGTTTAAATAAACCACTTTTTTTCAAACTACCGGTCAAAAACCGGTGACGTCACACCCCACTAATTCTCTCTCTCTCTTTCATTTTTAAATTACCAAATCCAATTGGGATCGTCACTTTAATTTTTTATTAAACCCTAATCTTCGCAGAACCCTAAATTGATAAACCCTAAATCATCGATCAACGTTCAAATTGGACATCGTGGAGCATTCAAGTATGATAACGATCAACTTTCATCGTGGTGGTAGATTTGAAAAAGACCCTATTAATTATGAGTACGATATGCTAACTGTTTTGAAGGATGTGGACATAGATTCTATGAATTTCAGTAAGTTTAAAACTTTTTTAGAAGAATTATCATATGCTTTATGCAATTTTTTTTTTTCTTGTTCCTGGTAAAGATTTAGAGTCTGGATTGAGGCATTTGAATTCTGATATTGGTTTAGTTAGTTTTATAAAATATGCTGAAGAGAATGGAGGTTTGATTGAGATTTACATTGGCCACTCGGAGTGTGAGATAACTAGGGACCTGATTAAGGATGGAAATGGTCGTGTAACTGAATCAGTAGAAAATGTTGAAGAAGAAAGTGATAATGATGATGAAGAAGAAGATATGTATGATATGTACTCGTCGGATGAAAGTGACACTGCATCTGTTGATCACCTTTCAGAAGGTGAGGATGAGGTATTTGAAGTTAGGAGTAGCAAAATTAGTCTGCCTAAACCTAAAAAGAAAGCAGTTAAAATGTTTGATAAAACATTTTTGTCTAAGATTTATGGGGGTTTAGATAGGGAAAAATTGTTTGAGAAGGAAGTATGTGTTGAAGGTGAGCATGGAGCAGATGATAAGGATGGATTGGGAGGGCCAGTGCATGATCCTAGCATTAAATGGAAGTTCATGAGACCACATTTAGGTGAAAGGTATGAGGGTCCAGAGCAATTGAAAAGGTGTTTGGCTTTCTATGCTCTTGCTAATGGATACCAGTTGTATTACACAGTAAATGATGGTAAGAGGCTTTTAGCTAAATGTAGTAAAAATGTTGGTGATGGTCCCAAATGCACATTTAGATTGTGGGCATCTTGGATGCAGAAGGAAAAGTCCTTTCAAATCAAGAGTTTACAAGATGAGCATAGATGTTCAAAGAGTGATGACTTTGGAAGCTTGATTACTTGCAACTGGATAGCTAGGAACTATGCTAAAAAAATCATGGCAAGACCTAATATCAAAGTTAAGGAGATACAGCAAGCTATGTTGAAGAAGTATAAGTGTAGAGTGACTTTTGGTCAGGCTAGAAGGGGGAAGATCAAAGCATTGGAACAATATGAGATTTGTTTAGAAGATCATTATGGACAGTTGTGGTCATATGCAGAAGAGATTATTACATCTAACCCAGGAAGCACTTGCTTAATGAGTGTTGAACCAATGCCAGATGGAAAAAATTACTTTAAAAGCTTTTATGTTTGTTTTAAGGGACTCAAAGATGGTTTGTTGGCAGGATGTAGGAAGGTTTTAGGGATTGATGGGTGTTTTTTGAAAAGTATATGCAAAGGAGAGTTGCTTGCAGCTGTAGGAAGAGATGAGAATAACCAGATGTTTCCAGTGGCTTGGGCAGTTGTGAGCATTGAGAACAAAGAGAATTGGAAATGGTTTATGGAATGTTTAGTGGCAGATTTGGAGTTAAACTATGGTGAAGGTCTAACTATCATCTCAGATCAACACAAGGTAATTTGTATATCAGTTCTTAGGGTATTTTTTATGTCAATTAACTTTGTAAGTATTCATTTTTAGGGTATTTTGGAAGCAGCCAAGGAGGTCATACCTTTAGCAGAACATAGACAGTGTGCAAGGCACATATATGCTAACTTCAGAAAGAAGTTTACAGGTGTGTTGTTTAGAAACTTATTCTGGAAAGCATCAAAGGCCACCTTCCCTGCTAGATTTGAGAAATATATGATGGAGTTGAAAAGGACAAGCAAAGAAGCAGATAAACATCTTAGGGAAAGGCAACCAAATAGCTGGAGCAGGGCCTTTTTTACAACAGATAGGGCATGTGATGCAGTGGAAAATGGAATAAGTGAATGCTTCAATTCTGTTATAGTGGATGCTAGAAGGAAACCAATTATAAACATGCTGGAGGATATAAGATTGTATATCATGTTAAGGATGCAGAAGATGAGAGAGAATCATGAATCATGGAGTCATGAGATTTGCCCAAGCATAAGGAAGAAGATTTCATTGATTCAGGACTTGCATAGGAATGATTTTCCCATTAAATTTACCTCTATTTAAATGTTTTTTGGCTAATATTTCTTATAATGTGTAGGCATTGGGAGGTTTTTCCATGTGGAAACAGTTTGTTTGAGGTAAGGAATGGTTATACTGCATTTAGAGTAGATGAAGTTAAGTGGACCTGTAGTTGTAGATTATGGCAGTTGTCAGGTATTCCTTGTGAACATGGGTATGCAGTTATCTTTCATTTACACAAGAATCCAAACCATTATGTGTCAAATTACTTCAAAAAACCCATGTTTGTAGCTACATATAACCATTTCATAAATCCCTTAAATGGTATTGAACAATGGCCACCATCTAATAACCAAAAACCATTACCCCCCATTGCTAGAAGAATGTCTGGTAGACCCAAACACAAAAGAAAGAGAGATGCCTTTGAGGGTGGTAATCAAGATAAGACTAAGGTTAGAAGGATTGGGAGGGTAATGCATTGTAAAAATTGTGGGGAAGAGGGACACAATAGGGCCACTTGCACAGTGGTTAGAGATGGTGATGTTAGGGGTGATGGTGAAGCTGTTAGAGGTGGTGGTAGAGCTATTAGGGGTGATAGAGGTGGTGGTAAAGCTGTTAGGGGTGGTGGTAGGGGTGATAGAGGTGGTGGTAAAGCTGTTAGGGGTGGTGGTAGAGGGGATAGAGGTGGTGGCAAAGCTGTTAGGGGTGGTGGTAGAGGGGATAGAGGTGGTGGCAAAGCTGTTAGGGGTGGTGGTAGGGGTGATAGAGGTGGTGGCAAAGCTGTTAGGGGTGGTGGTAGAGGTGATAGAGGTGGTGGCAAAGCTGTTAGGGGTGGTGGTAGAGGGGATAGAGGTGGTGGCAAAGCTGTTAGGGGTGGTGGTAGAGGGGATAGAGGTGGTGGCAAGGCTGTTAGGGGTGAACAATTGGACCAGATTGTGGAAGAAGAACCCCTTAATGAACAAGAGGGAAGTACTGAAGAGGTAAGTGTTAGAAGGAGATTATTCACAGATTTGGAACAGAATGTGGAAGAAGAGATTACAATTAATGGGAAGGTTGTTAGAAAAATAGGGCCAGGAGATTCTTTAGATGGTAGTGCATATCCAGGTGGTATTAAACCAATTGGTTATGGCGTATCCTGGGATCCTATTGATGGAGAGCCAATGTTAGGGGTAAGTACTCTTTATTGTTCTTTTTATTTTTCTTTTTATATATGTAACAATTTAACTGTGTGTTGTAGAATAAGGATGGACTTCCAAGGTATGCTTGGCCACCGGGGATAACTGTAGAAGATTGCATAATAGAGGCTGGTCAAGATGTGAATGCAGTGTTGCATCACTACAAAGAACAAGAAGCTGAGGAAATCCCTATTGCGTCTCAGCCTCCTTTGGCAACTCAAGAAGCTGAGGAAATTCCAGTTGTCACTCCTAAGAGGAGGTTCAAGAGGCTTATGAAGAGGCCACCATCAGTGTCTGAAGAGGAGGTTCAAGAAGCTCCTTTGGAATCACTTAATGAATCTCCTTTGGCAACTCAAGAAGATGAGGGAAGTACTGAAGTTGCAGTCAATGTCACTCCCAAGCAAAGGAAGCAAAAGGTGAAGTTGCAGGTGAAGAGGAGGCCACCTTCTGAAAGAATCAAGATTGCACATTTCAAAAAGCCATTGTCACCAGGTCCTGGTTTAACTGTTGATGAATGTATATCACTTGATTAGGATGTAGTCTAATTAGCATGATGTAGTATGGAACTTGTTAATGTTGTCTTTTGGTTGTACTTGTTGTCTATTTGTAACTTATGCCACTTTATGTTGGCTGTAAGTGTCTTTTGGTTAATTCATTAGGAACTTGTTAAGGTAGTATGTTGGATGTTGGATGTAACAATTAGGAATGGTTGTAAATGTCTTTTGTTGGTAAATGTTGGATGTTGGATGTAACAATTAGGAATGGTTGTAATTGTCTTTTGGTTTTACAGCAATTGGAAATTTGGTAAATGTTGGTTTTGTTAATTGGTAAATGTTGGTTTTGTTTAGTTGGTAAATGATACCATCTGTCTTTTGGTTTTACAGCAATTGGAAATTTGGTCATTGCCATTTGGGCAAAATGTCATTAAACAGGAAAAATTGGTCATTGCCATTACATATAACCATTACACAGTCAACAATACAAAATGCCATTTCGGCAAAATGCAATTACATATTACCATTACAATAGAAATAGAAAACAGAGTATTACAAATCCTACAACAAACAACAATCTCATATAAAACAATCGATTTGCAGCTTGCTTTTTCACCATCTCTAACTCAGCTTCCAAAATCTTCACCCTCGAGTACAATTCATACATCCTTGCATGATACCATCTGTTTGGTAGCTCCGGATCAAACCAACTAAAAAAGTTGCAATTTTTTGTTGGATCCCATTAAAGAGATATAAACCTAGAAATCGAGATGAACAAAAACAGAAGAAAATTTGGGACTTACAAGATAGTTTGGACAACCTAGAAATCGTCTTCCTGGATTGATAGATGTCCATGACGTCCAGCATCTAGCAGTCACTCCACAATTACAATTTCGTAAATCCATCTTCCCCAATTGAATGTCTGCAAATTTCCCAATTGATTTCAACCTAAAATTCTTGTTTATAACGTTGGAAATATAAAGTTAGAGAAAGGATGACGTGGCGGTTACCAACAGGTTTCAAGTCACCAAACTGATCTATTTAAACCTTTTCTTAAAGTTAAGGTTATAATTTAAACGGTAAAATACGGTATAGTGATGTAGATAGACGAAAACTTTGTTCAATGACCTATACGGATATTTTGTGGTAGTACGATGACCATCCAGTGCATTTTCCCTTTTAAGAAAGATGAAAGTTTTGACAATTGAAAGTAATGTATCATGAGAAGGAGTATGAGATGATGAATTTATTAGATATGATGGAAGTAATTACTATAAGAATTAAGTACAAAAGTTAATATTTGTTTGCATACCATCTACATTTAGTGGAAGAAGCGAAAGAACTGTTACATTTTGTATGCGAGGAAACTTAGATCCTCTATTAATTGGATCATTTAAAGTATTGCAATGCATCAGAGATCGAGGTTACAAGTAGGATCTATCTCGAGAATATTACGATGTTTATAATGTGTATGATGTTAGTATTTTGAAAAGTGTTGTTCTGAGGAATTTAGTGGTATACGTTAAATAAGTTATGATTTTATGATTTTGTGGCATTTTCGATACCGTTAACTCGTATTAAGTATCGATAACTATATTATAAGTTGTTCGAGATTAGTAACAAGCATTAATATGATCAGGTTAATCGTTGAATTTCGGTTGGAAGTTATCTACTTGGCAAAGATATTCAGGTGAGTACAATATCGTTCTATAAGCCCGAGCATAAGACAAAAATAACATTTTAAGAAATGTTTGAGAAGTAAAAGATAAGAAAGATGTAACTTTTTGAGAAATGTTACAAAGTAAGAACGTTGTTGTAAAATAAGTAAAAGAGTTTTGATCAAAAGTTAAACAAATAAACGAATCATGTTGTATGGGTGATACTTGGCTACCCATACTTGGTAAAGTTAATAATGTTTGCCGTATGGTTAGTACGTAGCTACCAATAACTGTTAAAGTAAAGTTAGTATCTTGCATGGTTGGTACGCAACTATCAATGCATGATAAAGTTATGGGTGGTACGTAGCTTGTGACAACCGTCACTCTCTCCGTCCTTAGTTAGTCTAGTATGCATGTAGATCATTACCGTAATTTACTGAAAAATTTAAAACTTGCTTAATATTGTTGTTGTGGGATTTAATAGTTCTTTTTATACTTTACTGGTGTGTGATTATTACTATGCTATGTGTGTATATCCTATATGTGATGTTATCGTACTAGTTAGGTGCACAATAGTTAGTTCTACTAGACGAGCTCCTAAATGACTTATCGTTATTTTTCCTCATTCTATATTACCTTCTCACTTTGTTTCGTGATCGATATAAACTATTTTGCGTGTCCGTGTTCGATGCTTGTACCTATCCTATGTTCCGCGTATTGTGTATTTCGTGTATCGCACTTTTGGCTGTCGTCCGTTGCTCGTACGTAAAGTAAACGAAAGATGTTGAAGTTTAACAACACCACTGCGACACACTAGGGTCTAGGTGCGAAGCAGCGTGAGCCCAGATTTACAAGCTGCTCGTTTTTGTTTAATGTGTGAGCCGTGGTTCGAGTCATGGTCCAATACTTACTGATACTTTCGATTCGTCCTTAACCATGCTTGTTGGGAGTCTTAACCAATCCTAAACTAAACCTTAACACAACTAAACATTCATTTCTAAACCTAAAAAACCCCAAACCTCATACTCCCTTCCCAAACCATCGCCCTCTCCTAATCCATCTTGCTGCCGCTGCCGTTCATCATCACCATCATCTACGCTATTACTGAATTATCCTCCATCTCAATCGTTTTCATCATCTCCATTATTCAAGGTATGTTGTTTTGAATCCATGAGTTCTTTTTGTTGCAAATCCGAAACCCTAATTTGGGTGTTTGCAATTCGATTTGTAACTTTCTGAATGTGTGTGTTGTCCAGCGAAGTCCACACAACCGAGCAGCCACTTATTCCTCATCATAATCGTGTTTCCAGCAAGGTATTTCATAAAGGTGAGTCACATTTGTCGTGTAGAAACCTGTCTTGCCGATTCTTATCAAAAATCTTCATCGGTTTCTAATTGTGGTTATTGCAGCTTCGAGTTTCAAGCACCAAATATTGATTTCCATTTCGCTGATAATCCGATCAGACCATCATCTTTATCAGGTCCGATTTTCCCTTTCATTTTATTATCTTCATCATATTCATAATCGTTTTCATGCAGATTTTGTGTATCGTAATTCATAGGTAGAAATCCCTAATTCGATTCCTTGAATGTTGAGACGTTGTGGACTGTTTTTGCAGCCTAATCACTCCTTTGGAACCTCAATTTTGACCTCGTTATAGACTGATCTATAACTTCCTTTAAAGGTTTGATGTTCGTTTCATAAATCGTTCGCAAATTCTCTTTCTAGTCGATTCTATATACAAGTTTATGTTAACCGTTTGTTATTCTTAATCAGGTTGTTAAAACAGTTTTAGCATATAAAACTTTAATGCAAGATCTGATTATGAATGTCGTATTGTCATTTCAGTTTGTGACTTGCCTCCCGAGTTGGTTTTCGACTCATTTTAATCACAAAGATCGGATAAGTAAGTAAACACTTCTAATCGAATTCACTTCAATTCCTTACTAGTTTTCGTTTGCAAAACTTTACATTTTATAATCTGATTTGTATTTTCTGTTTTGGATATTCATGGCTGATCTCGGAACAGTTCTCGTATCTTTTATGGTTGAGTTATTGAGTTGTAACGGTAATCGTTTTTTGGTAACCTAACCGTTACGACTAGTGGTATACATCTCTACTTTTACTACTCGTTTTATTACTTGTTGTGAAACTTTCTATCATACTTTCATAAACTGAATTGGACCTCGTGCTTTCTCGTGTGGTCTTTATTTAATTCGTGCTATTTCGTTTGTAACGTTAGTCGGTAGAAAAACTTAAATCATTGGACAATTATATAACGTTTGGACAGTTTCTGAATTTCTGTTGTAATTTGTTTTCATTTGTGTTTTACTCAATATTGGTTTAGAATTAGAATCTGCAACCTTAAGTGATGTTGTAGGTCTTGGAGTCTAGTTTGCAAAAACGTAAGATTCATCTTCTAACTATTTACAGAACTTCCTAAAGAAATAAAATACCAACATGGGGTCTAATCTGAATAATTTGAGTAAAGTTACTAGGTTTGATAATCTATCTTTTCCAACCATTTAGAAAACCTTAAACACGATTAAAATGGTTTATTATTAGTTTATAACAGGTCTAAAAGGTACTAGAAATAATTATCTTGTGTACACTTTGTGACAACCGACAAAATTTCAGCTTCATTTTACACTCTATGTCTCTCGTATTGTCTGTCGTTGTCTTTAGCTGTACATTTACCGGAAACGCGTCAGTGTCGGAATCACTCCCGGAATCAAATTATATAAGTCCTAATACCAAGAAAACACCTAAGGAACTTTCCTAAGTTCATAACGTATCATAATTAAGAACTCTTAGTTAACGAAAAGGTCCAACGAAACAAAAACGCAAAAACGAAAAATCAGAAAATTACAAAAATGGTCCAAGACGCCGCACACACCCTTTTGTGCGACGTCCTGGAGGTGACAGATTTGAAAATCTTTGAATTTTGTTGCTTGTCTCGTTTTTATAAAACCAACCACCAATCAATCTCGACTTAGACTACTAATTACTGTCATTGCCAGTCCCCAAACCCCTATATTCATTATTTCCTTTATTTTCTTTTCATTTTTCATTTACAAAAACATAAAACACACACACACACACACACACACACACTAATTTTCTCTCTAAAACTCCTCTCAAGAACACTTCATTCCAGTGATTTCCAGCCATCAAAACCACAAAAATCTTCCATAAAAATCGTTTAAACATCAAGAGGAAGCAAGGAGGAGCAAATCTTTTCGGTTTCAAAGCTTTCTACCGATTTTTGGAGCTCAAATCTCGTCTAAAACATCATCCATCCATTTCCATCCGGTAGAATCCTTTTTCTTATCCTTATTTACTGTTTTTACAACTTGCATGTATGATCTATGGATTAAAAACAAGTTTTTACAAAGATTTATGACATTTTATGGACAAAAAGATTTTTAACAAAAATAACATTTAGATCTATAGTTTTATGGTTAAAAATGGTTTAGAAACTCTAAAAATGATGTTTTATGAAGTATTCACTGTTTGCATGTCGAAATCTATGGTTGTCATAAACGTTTTGCAAGAAAAACACAAAAAACCTGTGCGCCGTTCCAAAGAACTAGGACGACGCAACGGGACATTTTGTCTTCTGTGCGTCGTTCCTAAGGTCCAGGACGACGCACAGGGCTGCCAGATTTCCCAAAATGTTGTCGTTTGGACGTTTTGAACTTATTTACACCGCTGATTTTTCGTAACTAGTATTTTGGGACGGAGGTTGATAAAAATAATCATATTGGTAACTTGTATTGGACTTATTAATGTTTTTGGACTTATCTAAATTAGTTTATGCGATATATGTATTTTGTGAGCGGGAAAGTGAATTTGGATTTTGGACATGAAATTTGGGCGCGGAAGCGCTGCCCAGATATCGTTAGAAAATCCAAACCACTTAGCGACCAAAATGTATGTATCATGATATTAAAAACGTTAACTTTGGACTTTTCGGACAAAACATAACGATAACCGTTTCGGACCATATTTGGACAACTTTAACCTTGACAGTTAAAGTTTAACTAAAAATTATCTATTATATATTATATATAATAACATAATGAGATCATAACGCTTTAACAATCTTGGTATTCTTAGGCTTTCCGTGATTCCCGACTCCCTTTTTCGACCGTTTCCCGTATCCGCTATCTTCGCAATCCGTGAGTTACACCCCTCTACTTTTGTATTTTAAGTACTCTTTTTAGGGGAAACATGAGATCTAAACTGTTTATAAACTATGTCTTTTATGTACAATGACTTTGATGAACTATGTCTTTTGCGAACTATGAACTATTTGAGATTTTTGACTTATATGCGTAAAACTATTTTAATTGCCATGTTCGACATTCTTTGACATTTTGACATTATGGCTTGCCCCCTTTCGGCACTTGACTAGACTATGATTGTTTGATTGTACACGTACAAAACCCTTGATGAGAATATAAATGCCGTAAGTGCTTACTATCAGTTTTTGGACAAAACTTACATATGCCCTGTTTTCAGTACAGTTCATTACACACTATTAGCAATAGCCGTTGGTAATTATGGGTATCGATACTTAGGAGAGGTCACTCCTTACTTTAGGCTAGCTACCTAAGTACATATTACTAAAACAGACAAACCTCGTCGATAGTGCGAGGTCCGGGCAGGATCAGACCAGTTAATCGGTTTAGTGTGAACTCTTACGTTATATTATGCCAAGTGGTTGATACAACTCAAAAATCATATGTTATTATTATTACGCATAGACATACTTATCGTCTTACACATGTGGATTATTCCACTGCTGAGGTAATGACAACGTACATTATCGTCTTACTCCGTAACTTGAACCTTTACAAATATTGAGCTATTTGTCTATGATCTACTATAAAAGTATATATAAATTTTAAGCGCCTTTATCCGCTATCTTTCTTTTGAGAAAACTTCACACTTATATATACTTGTCGGAACTTTTGTCAAGAAATTATAAACTGTAACTCACTCACTACGTTATGTACTTTGACACTTTATCTCATGTTTCAGGAAACTAAGCGTAAGTCATGAAGTGCATTGCTCGGGCGGGTCAAGATGGTTATGTGAAGTGTAATTCGGGAGAAGACCTTTGTCATTTTGAGAATTTTTAACAAACATTTTATTATGTATCGTTGTCTTAAAAATTGTTACTCTTGGTTGTATCGTTTGAACATGTGAGTTTTTTCCAAATTCTATATTTTAATGACTTGAACCGTTAACCTTTGTTATAACTCGTGAAATGATTCTTTGCTCTTCACATCTCGTGTTTCCGCTTTAGCGGGGTGTGACAGACTTGGTATCAGAGCACGGGTTATAGTGAAAACGGTTTTAAAAATTTTCAAAAGTTTTCGAAACCAAAACTATAACCAAGGCTTTTCAGAAAATCATTTTCGGGTTCAAACTTTAGTATATTATTTTCCGCAATTGCATAATATCTTTTTCAACTACGCATGACTTGATCAACCATGCCTAGTTCAAAATGAATTATGCAAGAACGGAAAGAAATTGCTATCGTAAAAATTCCCGGTCTTGTCGATTCCCGATTCTCACATAACTGACCCGTGCATGCATTTTACTTACATTTTCCTATGTTAGTTTTCCCCAGTACTTATGTAACTCCCTTTTGCAGATACGTCATGTCTCAGTCGTCAAACTCGCGATCCCAGTCACGATCCCTTTCACGGGCCGCTTCTTCGTCGCACGAACCTTCCGAGGGCCACACAGCGCCCGAGAGTCAGCGTCACCAGACGACTGACCCAACAGAGGACACTTCGATGGCGATCATCAGCAGTATCGGGTCCAGCCCGAGGTCTGTGCTTCCACCTCCTCCACCAGCGCCCATTGCCGCACCACCGCAGTTTCACGGGCCCCGTACTAGGGTGACCGCGCGCAAGTAGGTCATCCTACCTGAACGTCTGCCTGATCGAATGGCCGGCCAGCAGCCCGGTCCATCTCGACCCGCACCTCCACACCTACCATTTGGGGACCCCGTACGCCAGGCTCCACGTACTTCTATGCGGGACCACTATACGTGGGAACGACAACTGGAGGGCGAGGAAATGCAGCGCATTCGTGACGCCGAAGCAGCTAGGCAAAGGATGCCGCCTAACATTCAGCCTCCCCCACCAGCCGCATTCCTCCACCTGCACCGTGAGGTTCGGGGACTATCCGAGGAGGCCTAGCAACAGGGTCTTCTCTTATGTGAGGTTTCCGACGCCGCACACCGACTGGCGGAACAGTCGATGCGAGCTATCGCATCGGCTCAGGCCACCGCTTGGACCGTGCAGCGCCTCGTAGGGGCATGTCTGGTCATGGGGACCCTGTTGGCGGTCATTGTCGCCAAGATGTTCCTTGAGAGGCGCCGTTAGTCATTTACTTTGTATTTGTACTGTACTAAGCTTAGTCGTAATTTTCCATTGTACACGACTTAAGCTATTTATCTTATTAATTCCTTTGTATCGTACTTGTATTTCCATTTCAGTATTTGGTTCTATGTACTAAACTTGATATTATTGTTAATGGAAAGTTCTACCTTTTATTATTCGTACTTGTCTTGTCATGTGAATCTTTCATTATTGTCAAATCATTATATTGCTATCTCTTGAACCATTGCCGTGCGCGTGCTATTTGTTCCTTCATATTATTCTTGCGTTATCATTATCACTGTTCATTGAATTACATTCTTATCATATTCCATTCGTGCGTTCTAAATTGGATCTCTTTCTCTGTTGTAGAATCATGGCACCTAGGCGCACCAATGCTAGCCTCATAGCCGAGCAGGTCGCTGCTCAGCTAAATGCTTTCATGTCCAACATGATCGCTCATATCACTGCTGGGATAAACAACAATGTTAACAACCATCAGCAGCAGCAGCAACAGCAACAGCAGCAACAACAACATCAGCAGCAGGACCAGAATCAACACCAACAACCAAACCCTCCTGCGTGCAACTACAAGAGCTTCATGGCTTGTAAGCCAAAGGAGTTTCACGGCACAACTGGTGCTGTAGGACTGCTCCAGTGGTTCGAAAGTATCGAATCAGTCCTGCACATCAGCCGATGTGCTGAAGCCAATAAGGTAGAGTACGCCTCCTGCGTATTCCATGGCCGAGCTCTATCGTGGTGGAACAGTGTTGTTCAAACCCGAGGGCGTGAAACTGCCTACGCTCTTTCCTGGAATGCCTTCAAGAACCTGTTAATCGAAGAGTACTGCCCAAGAGGGGAAATCAAGAAGCTCGAGGCCAAGCTTTGGGACCACAAGATGATCGGCAACGACATCGAAAGGTACACCACCATGTTCCATGAGCTCGCCCGGCTAGTTCCGAGGTTGGTAACCCCTGAGGAAAACCGGATTGACCTTTACATCTCCGGTCTTGTTCCGGAAATCCGTGGCATGGTTATCTCATCCGAGCCCCAGTGTGACAACCGTCCAATTGCAGGTGCATTTTTATACACTATGTCTCTTTCGGTCTATCTAGTCTTTAACTGTTCATTAATCGGAACAGCGACAGTGTCGGAATCACAACCGGAATCAAATTATATAAGTCCTAATACCAAGAAAACTCCTAATGAACTTTCCTAAGTTCATAATGTAACATACTTTAAAATTTTAGTTAACGAAAAGGTCCAACGAAACAATTATACAAAATCAGCCAAAACACAAAATTTATTACAGAAATGGTCCAGGACGACGCACAGAGGCCATGTGCGCCGTCCTGCAGGACTGTTTTTGTAATAAATTTGAAAACTTTGCATATCTCGATTTTTCCAACTTCAACCACCAATCAATCTCGATTCTAGACTATGATTACTGCCATTTTACTGCCCCAACACTCCTCATTACTATTTTCTTTACTTCACTTTTATTATTATCATTTTTATTTACCAAAAACACACACACAAACAAAACTCTCTCAAATCCTCTCAAAGAGTTCTTCATTCCCAGTGATTTCCAGCAACCTAAACCCCATTTTAACCATACAAATCGATTTAAACATCAAGAGGAGCAAGGGAAACCAAAAGATTTCGAAAAAGGACCATTTTCGTAAAGATTTTTGAAGCTAAATCCGGCCAAATCCTCATCCAAGCTAATCTCTTCGGTAGAAACCTTTCTCTTTTCATTTTATACTGATTTTATTACTTGCATGTAAGATCTAACGGTTCAAAATAAGTTTTTATACAAATCTATGACTTTTTATGGTCAAAAACGTTTTTAACCGAATAAACCTTTGGATCCACGAATTTGTGACTTAATATACTTTAGAAACTGTTAAAATGATGTTTGAATAAGTTTAAACCTATTGCATGTCGAGATCTATGGATAAATAAACAATTTACAACAAAAAAACTCGAAAACCCGCGACCTGTGCGCCGTCCCTATGACCAGGACGACGCAGCGGGTGAAAACTTGGCCCCTGTGCGCCGTTCCTGTGGTCCCAACGGCGCACAGGCCTGAACTTTTTCCCGAATTTTTGATATTTGACGTTTTGCCTATATTTGACCCGCTGACTTTTTGACATATGACATTTTGGGACTGAATAAGTAAAAACAATAACATTTGAGACTCGTGTGGACTAGTTGGACATAAAATAAACTAGATTAATACGTATTATGGTGTTATAGGTGATTTGTGAGCGGAATTGGTTGTACATTTTTGGATATGAAATTTGGGCGCGGAAGCGCTGCCCAAATTTCCTTAGAAAAATGTAAACCACTTCAGCGAGTAAAAGCACTCGTAACATAATAATAATAAACGTAAAATCGGACTTTGGACAAAAACGTGACAATTACCATTTCGGACTATTTTAACAATACTTAACCTTGACACTTAAAGTTTAATAAAATTTTATCTATTATATTATATAAAGAACATAATAATATAATAACCAATTAAACTATCTTGGTATTATTAGGCAATCCGTGATTCCCGGCTACCGTTCCGACCGAATTTCCGTGTTCTTACTCTTCGCAATCAGTGAGTTACAACCCCTTTTACTTAATGTATTTTTGCATGATTTTGGGGGAAACATAAGATTATTTGTACTTTGAAAACAATTTTGAACAATTGCAACTTTGTGAACTTTTGAACTTATTTACTTTTATGAAAATATTATGACTTTGGAACTTTTATGAAACTATTATGACTTTGGAACTTTTATGAAACTATTATGACTTTGGAACTATTGAACTATTTTGGACAAACTCTTTGAAACTCTTATGCGTAAACACTTTTGCTCTACTAGCTTACTTGAACTTACCGGCTTGCCCCCTGTTTTTTCGGCTAGACTAATTATTGATGCTTGTATGCGAGACCGACCCTTGATGGAACTATAACATGACTCTTAAGTGACAGACGACTATCTCTTTTTAAAAACAAAACTACTTAGTGCCCAACTGCTTTTTAGACTTTACACACTATTAACTTCAGAGCCGTTTAGTAATTATGGGTATCGATACTTAGGAAAGAACCGTTCCTTGCTTAGATGGCAGTCTAAGTACATATTACTAAGAACTTGACAACTCCCCGTAGGATAGGCGGGGTAAGGGGCCTCACGGTTGAACAATCGGTTTAGTGTGAACACTTAAGTTATAGATGCCAAGAGGTTGATACAAGAATCTAATTAGTTACTTATACGCATAAACTTATGAACTTTTAGCGATTGTTTCCGCAACTATGATTTGACTAAATTTGACTCTACTTGGTCTTTACGAACTTTAGGGCACCGACACGCCCATTACTTACAACTTTAAAAGTATATAAATTTTAAGCGACTTTTCTCCGCTAACCTCCTTTTTGGAAACCTTTACTTTTATATACTTAATCAACTTTTTGCCGAGCAACTTAAACTGTAACTCACTCACTACTTTCGTAGTTGACACTTTATCTTATGTTTCAGGAAACTTTGTGTAAGCATGAGGTGCATGGCATGGACGGGTCAAGGCGGTCGCGTGAGAACCTATTCGGGAAAAAGACTTGTTCATTACTTTTGGGAATTTTAAATGGGAACTTTAAACTTATGTATTTGTGTACTGAAAATATTGGTTGTCTTTGAATTGTGAACACTTTTATTTCTAATCTATGACTTGAAAACTGTTATGTTTATTATTACCTGTGTAATGATCTTCCAGCTCTTCACATCTCGTGTTTCCGCTTTAGCGGGGTGTGACACCCAGACACTTCAGAGCGCCATCATATTAGCTCATCGTCTCACCAGAAATCTCCTCACCGCTCCTGCATCTTCCAAGAAGGAGTCGGGTGAGAAAAGGAAAACTGAGCAGACCCTGAGAAGGAGCGACCGAAACAAGAAAGCCCGAAGAACCCGCAATTATGTTGTGACCGCTACACCTGCACCTGCACCGACACCACCTACTGGACCAAGGCCTTACTCTGGACCGCACCCAAGGTGTGACAAGTGCCGTTACCACCACACCGGTAACTGCCCCACTTGCATCAAATGCCAGAGGGTGGGCCATTTCGCCAAGTACTGCCCAGACAAGACAATCATCCAGGGTCAGAAGCCGACGTGCTTCGAGTGCGGGAGCGACCAACACCTCCGAAACACCTGCCCTAGACTGCATAAGGCTCAGCAGAATCAGGGTGGACAAGGGAGAGGTCGTGATTTTGCACTTACAACTGAGGAGGCACGTGAGGACCCAAATGCAGTTACGGGTACGTTTTCTATCAATGACCACTTTGCCTCCGTTCTATTCGATTCAGGAGCTGAAAGAAGCTTTGTTTCCTTAGAATTTAGACCCCTCATTAACCTAGGATCTAAAGTTCTTAAGGATAGCTTTACTATCGAATATGCTAAAGGCGAAGAGTTCGAAGCCAAGGATATAATCTTAGGATGTTCTATATGCCTATCTGAAAAAATCTTCCCCATCGATCTAATTCCTATCGAGCTGTCGAGCTTTGACGTTGTCGTCGGAATGGACTGGCTATCTCGTTTTCGAGCCGAGATCGTCTATTTCGACAAACTCATTCGCATTCCTCTTTCTGAAAGTGAAACTCTCATTGTTCAGGGAGATAAGCCTGGACAACAACTTCACATCGTGTCTTCTATAAAAATGCGCAAGTACCTCGAAAAGGACTACGACGCATTCCTCGCTCATGTCGTCGAACGTAAACCTAAAGAAATTTGAGTCCAAGACATTCCCGTAGTAAAGGATCATCCAGAAGTCTTTCCTGAGGATTTTCCTGGGCTACCGCCGCATCGACAAGTGGAATTCCGAATAGACCTCGTTCCTGGCGCAACACCGGTTGCCAAGACACCGTACCGTTTAGCACCACCTGAAATGCAAGAACTGTCAAAACAGTTGCAGGAAATTTTAGACCATGGTCTTATTCGCCCAAGTTCGTCCCCCTGGGGAGCCCCAATCCTCTTTGTCAAAAAGAAAGACGGTCCGTATGTGCATTGACTACCGTGAACTGAATAAGCTGACCGTTAAGAACCGATACCCACTTCCGAGGATCGATGATCTGTTCGACCAGTTGCAGGGTGCAACTTACTTCTCAAAAATCGACCTTCGTTCGGGTTATCATCAGGTTCATGTCAGCGAGACCGACATTCCTAAAACCGCATTCCGAAATCGTTACGTTCATTACGAATTTCTTGTCATGCCATTCGGTCTGACCAACGCACCAGCAGTGTTCATGGACCTAATGAACAGAGTGTGTAGGCCATACCTAGACAAATTCGTCATCGTATTCATAGACGACATTCTCATCTACTCCAGAAACAAGGAAGATCATGCGAAACACCTTAAGCTCATTCTAGAACTCCTCAGAGATCAGAAATTGTACGCCAAATTCTCGAAGTGTGAATTCTGGCTCCAGGAAGTACATTTCCTTGGAGATGTGGTCAACGAAGAAGGGATTCATGTAGATCCGACTAAGATCGAAGCGATCGAGAAATGGCAAGCCCCGACGACTCCTACGGAAATCCGTCAATTCCTAGGGTTGGCTGGCTATTATCGAAGGTTCATCGAGAATTTCTCGAAGATCACTAAGCCCCTCACCGAGCTCACTCAGAAAGACAAGGACTTTATTTGGGGAAAATATCAGGAGGACTCCTTCCGGAAACTCAAACACCAGCTATGTCACTCACCGATTTTGTCCCTGCCGGAGGGCATGGATAACCTTGTAGTGTTTTGCGATGCATCCCATCAAGGACTTGGGTGTGTCCTAATGAAGAAGGACAAAGTCATCGCATACGCTTCTAGGCAGCTTAAAGTGCACGAGCAGAACTACACAACACACGACTTAGAGCTAGGAGCCGTCGTGTTCGCTTTGAAAATTTGGAGACACTACCTATACAGCACCAAGTGCACAGTTTTCACGGATCATAAGAGTCTTCAACACATTTTGGACCAGAAAATGCTCAAAATGAGGCAACGTAGATGGATAGAACTGCTAAGTGACTACGACTGCGAGATCAAATACCACCCGGGTAAAGCAAACGTAGTAGCAGATGCCCTGAGTCGGAAGGAAAGGGTAAAGCCATCTCGAGTTAGAGCATTGGGTATTCAGATTCAGAAAAGTCTTCGAACGCAAATCGTAAAGTCACAGCAAGAAGCGTTGAAACCCGAGAAAATTAAGGTCGAAACGCTGCACAACCACGAAGAGGAATTCGAACGCAAGTCCGACGGAATATACTACTTCAAGGGCCGAGCATGGATTCCAAAATCCGAAAATCTTCGTAAACTCATTTTGGACGAGGGCCACCGATCCAGATATTCAATCCATCCGGGATCTGACAAGTTGTATAAGGATCTCCGAGAATATTATTGGTGGCCGGGCATGAAGAAAGATATCGCTTTGTATGTAGCCAAGTGCCTTACTTGCTCAAAGGTCAAGGCGGAATACCAAAAGCCCTCAGGTCTACTTCAGCAACCGGAGATTCTCATGTGGAAGTGGGAACAAATCTCTATGGACTTCATCACCAAGTTGCCCCGTACGACAAGGGGTAACGACACGATTTGGGTCATCGTGGACCGTTTGACGAAATCCGCTCATTTCCTACCGGTACGAGAAAACCAGTCGATGGAGAAATTCGCCCAAATCTATATCAATGAGATCGTCTCTCGTCACGTAACACCTCTCTCCATCATATCCGATAGGGATAGTCGATTCACGTCCCATTTTTGGAATGCCCTTCAGGAATCGCTGGGGACGCGACTAGACCTTAGCACCGCTTACCATCCTCAGACCGATGGTCAGAGTGAAAGGACGATCCAAACGCTTGAAGATATGTTGAGAGCATGTGTAGTTGACTTCGGAGGAAGTTGGGACGCTCACCTTCCTTTGGTCGAGTTCTCCTATAACAACAGCTACCATGCCAGCATCAAGTACGCACAATTGGAGGCCTTATATGGACACAAGTGTCGGTCGCCGATTTGTTGGCTAGAAGCTGGCGATCGACAACTTACGAGGCTCGACATCGTCCAGGAGACTGTCACACCCCGCTATAGCGGAAACACGAGCTGTGAAGAGCTGGAATATCATTACACGGGTTATAACAAATAAACGGTTCAGCTCATTGATTAAAATAAAATTGTTCCCAAATTTTAAAAACAACCAAGTAGTTATGTTTCAATACAAGTACAATAATTAATGTTTCACATAAATTTCCCAAAACGAAAACAGGTCTTTCCCAAAGTGTGCCTCACGCAACCGTCCTGACCCGTCCATGCCATGCACTTCATTCTTACACTTAATTTCCTGAAACATAAGATAAAGTGTCAACTACAATAAAGTAGTGAGTGAGTTACAATTTGAGTTTCTTGACAAAAGTTTCCGTAAAGTATAATTAAGTAACGAGTTTCACGAATGAAAAGGAAGCGGAGCGGCGCTTAAATATATATATACTTTAAAAGTTTGAACACACACAAGTAGAGAAATACTTGTATCATAATAATAATTGTGGATTCAATCGATAAAAGAGAGTATATGCGTAATTAAATAAGTAACTAAATTAACATCTTGTATCAACCTCATGGCACAATATAACGTAAGTTTACACTAAACCGATTAACTGGTCAGAACACGCCCCAAAGTTTCACTAGAGATGAAGTGCGTCTGAACTTAGTAATATGTACTTAGGTCGCGAACCACAAGTAAGGAGTGACCTCTCCTAAGTATCGATACCCATAATACTAACGGCTATTGCTAATAGTGTGTAATGAATCTGATCTAAAACGGGGCACTTTGAACTCTTTGTCTAAAAACTGGTAGTAAGCACATACGGTGTTTATATTCTCATCAAGGGTTGGTTTCGCATACAAGTAACCTTAATTTAGTTTAGCCAATTAACGGGGGCAAGCCAGTAAGCCAATAGGGGCAATAAAAATGTTTTCCGCATATAAGTTTCACAAAGTTTCTGAAAGTTTCACAAAGTTTCCAATAGTTTCACAAGTTTCCAACAGTTTCCCAATAGTTCCAAAAGTTTCATACGAGTTGCAAAAAGTTCATAAAAGTTTCCAAGACAAACGAATCTTATGTTTCCCCTAAAATAAACATTTAAAACAGTAGTTAAAGTTGGATTGTAACTCACGGGTTGCGAAGATGAGTCTCGAGTAAAGAGAGGAGCGGAACGCGTCGGGAATCAAGGATGACCTAAACACCCAATTTTTGTGTAAGTATAAATTGAATGATATGAGGTATGTTAAAGTTCTATTTTAACATTTTAGAGTTAAATCTTTACACTTTAAATTCCGTCCAAAAGTGTCAATACGGAAAAGTTATGTGTTATTACGTGTTCGATTACGTTTTAATGTCCGATTAGTCCAAATATGTCCAAAAAGGGTCGATGTCTAAAGTCAAAATGTCTAAGTCACAAAAATATTAAGTCACTGAGTTTCGGTATGTTTTACGGTGAAATTTGGGCAGCGCTTCCGCGCTATAAAAATTTAGTCCATTTTCGATAACACTTTCCCGCTTTAACAATCATTTTAAACCATATAATCCAACAATATCATAGTTTTTATTTAAAAAACTCATCCAAACAATATTATTTATAAAAACAGTAAGTTCTCTAAACATATATTTTGTGGTAAGTTTATTTGGTCACCATTCCTAACGTTTAAGTTGCAAAACGACAATTTCGGTGAACAACAAGATCCAGGCAGCGGCTGTAGATATTCAGCCGCTGGCTGAATATCTTCAGCCGCCGGCTGGAGGCCTTCGGCCAGTTTCATATTTTCGATATTTTTCGATTTTTAAGCAATATTTAGAGTAGATTCTTACATGCAACTGTTAACAGTTGAATATATAAATTTTATGAGCCAAAAGTCACAGTTTCTATTAGATCTTTTAGATAAAAATGTGGATCTTTGTGAAAAAACTCGTTTTTAAGTAAGAAAACGTTATACACTTTTATCAAAACACCTTTTAGGCCTTTAGATCGTCGTC
>CAJVGC010000001.1:31211418-31337875 GCA_910822075.1 Senecio squalidus | reverse complement strand
GCTTGCAGCCATAAAACTCTTATAGGTGCAGGAAGGGGGATTCGGGTTTTGGTGCTGGTGTTGGTTGTTGTTCTGGTTCTGGTTATTGTTCGGACCCTGCTGCTGCTGCTGTTGCTTTTGCTGTTGTTGTTGGTGGTTGTTGACGTTAGCGTTGATCCCTGCAGTGATCTGAGCGATCATGTTGGGCATAGCCGCGTTCAACTGAGCAGCAACTTTCTCAGAAATGCGGTCAGCATTGGTGCGCCTAGGTGCCATGATTCTACAACAGAAAAAATGGATTTAGTTTAGAACGCACGAATGGAATATGACAAGAATATAACCCAATAAACAAGGATAACAACCACGCAAGAGTAATATAACGGAACAGATAGGACACGCACGACAATGATTCAAGAGATTCACACGACAAAGATTCATACGCAAGAGAAATAATTCAACCATAATACAAGTATCACACGACAATGGCAAAAATAGATAATAAAGATAGAAATTCCATTCATTAATAATAACGTTGAGTACATAGATCAAAGGAAAAATGAAGTACAAGTACAATACATAAGGAAATAAATGGAAATGGCTTGGAGTTGTGTACACTGGAAAATTACAACTCAGGCCTAAGTACAATAAATAAAAGGAGAAAACTAGCCGCGTTTCTCGAGAAACATCTTGGTGACCATAACCGCTAACAGGGTCCCCATAATCAAACACGCCCCAACCAGACGCTGCACTGTCCGGGCTGTGGCTTGGGCCGAAGCGAGATGTCGCAACGCCTGTTCCGTCAACCGATGCGCGGCGTCGGAGACCTCACAGAGGAGAAGCCCTAGTTGTTGGGCCTCCTCGGATAGTCCTCTTACCTCGCGGTGGAGGTGCAAGAAAGCGGCAGGAGGGGGAGGCTGTAGGGTAGGAGGCATCCTCTGCATAGCTGCGTCAGCGTCACGGGCCCGCTGCATCTCGTCACGTTCGAGCTGTCGCTCCCACGTGTAGTGGTCCAGCATGGAGGTGCGTGGAGCCTCGGGATGCGGGTGCCTGAACGGAAGGTGGGAAGGTGTAGGTCTGGACGGACCGGCCTGCTGTCCAGCCATCCTGTCCGGCAAGCGGCCCGGAAGGATGACCTGTTTGCGGGCGGTCTGCCGAGTACGTGGCCCCTGGTAATGGTGTGGTGCGACAACGGGTACCGGTGGAGGGGGTGGTAGTACCGTCCTCGGGCTGGACCCGATGTTGCTCGAGATCGCCATGGAGGTGTCCTCCGTGGGATCGGTGGTCTGGTGGCGTTGGCTTTCCGAGGCGGTATGGCTCTTAGAAGCCTCGCGGGATGAAGCGGCTCGCGGTAGTGAACGAGACTGGGATCGCGATGGTGATCGTGAGCGGGAAGATTGAGACATGACGGATCTGCGAACAAGGAGTTTCGTAAGTACGGGGAAACAAAATAACAGTAAAGGAAATGTGTAATGAAATGCATGTACGGGTCGGTCACGTGAGATCGGGAATGATAAGACCGGGAATTTTTGACTCGAAACCGTTAACGATAGAAATTACGTTCCGTCCTTGCATAATTCATTTTGAACTAGGCATGAGTGATCAGGTCATGCATAGTTAAAAAATAATCATGCAATCGCGAAATTAATTCGCTAAAGTTTGAACCCATAAATGATTTTCCGAAAAAGCCTTGGTTATAGTTTGGTTTCGAAAATTTTTGAAAATTTTTTAAAACCGTTTTCACTATAACCTGTGCTCTGATACCAAGTCTGTCACACCCCGCTATAGCGGAAACACGAGATGTGAAGAGCTGGAATATCATTACACGGGTTATAACAAATAAACGGTTCAAGTCATTGATTAAAATAAAATTGTTCCCAAATTCCAAAAACAACCAAGTAGTTATGTTTCAATACAAGTACAATAATTAATGTTTAACATAAAATTCCCAAAATGAAAACAGGTCTTTCCCAAAGTGTGCCTCACGCAACTGTTCTGACCCGTCAATGCCATGCACTTCATTCTTACACTTAATTTACTGAAACATACGATAAAGTGTCAACTACAATAAAGTAGTGAGTGAGTTACAGTTTGAGTTTCTTGACAAAAGTTTCCGTAAGGTATAATTAAGTAACGAGTTTCACAAATGAAAAGGAAGCGGAGCGGCGCTTAAATATATATATATATATATATATATATTTTAAAAGTTTGAACACACACAAGTAGAGCAATACTTGTATCATAATAATAATTGCGGATTCAATCGCTAAAAGAGAGTATATGCGTAATTAAATAAGTAACTAAATTAACATCTTGTATCAACCTCATGGCACAATATAACGTAGGTTTACACTAAACCGATTAACTGGTCAGAACACGCCCAAAGTTTCACTAGAGATGGAGTTCGTATGAACTTAGTAATATGTACTTAGGTCGCGAACCACAAGTAAGGAGTGACCTCTCCTAAGTATCGATACCCATAATACTAACGGCTATTGCTAATAGTGTGTAATGAATCTGATCTAAAACGGGGCACTTTGAACTCTTTGTCTAAAAACTGGTAGTAAGCACTTACGGAGTTTATATTCTCATCAAGGGTTGGTTTCGCATACAAGTAACCTTAATTTAGTTTAGCTAATTAACGGGGGCAAGCCAGTAAGCCAATAGGGGCAATAAAAATGTTTTACGCATATAAGTTTCACAAAGTTTCTAAAAGTTTCACAAAGTTTCCAATAGTTTCACAAGTTTCCAACAGTTTCACAATAGTTCCAAAAGTTTCATACGAGTTGCAAAAAGTTCATTAAAGTTTCCAAGACAAATGAATCTTATGTTTCCCCCAAAATAAACATTTAAAACAGTAATTAAAGTGGGGTTGTAACTCACGGGTTGCGAAGATGAGTCTCGAGTAAAGAGAGGAGCGGAACGCGTCGGGAATCAAGAATGACCTAAACACCCAATTTTTGTGTAAGTATAAATTGTATGATTTGAGTTATGTTAAAGTTCTATTTTAACATTTTTAGAGTTAAATCTTTACACTTTAAATTCCGTCCAAAAGTTTCAATACGGAAAAGTTATGTGTTATTACGTGTTCGATTACGTTTTAATGTCCGATTAGTCCAAATATGTCCAAAAAGGGTCGATGTCTAAAGTCAAAATGTCTAAGACACAAAAATATTAAGTCACTGAGTTTCGGTATGTTTTAAGGTGAAATTTGGGCAGCGCTTCCGCGCTATAAAAATTTAGTCCATTTTCGATAACACTTTCCCGCTTTAACAATCATTTTAAACCATATAATCCAACAATATCATAGTTTTTATTTATAAAACTCATCCAAACAATATTATTTATAAAAACAGTAAGTTCTCTAAACATATATTTTGTGGTAAGTTTATTTGGTAACCATTTCTAACGTTTAAGTTGCAAAATGACAATTTCGGTGAACAGCAAGATCCAGGCAGCGGCTGTAGATATTCAGCCGCCGGCTGGACCTCAGCCGCTGAATGAATATCTTCAGCCGCTGGCTGGAGGCCTTCGGCCAGTTTCATATTTTCGATATTTTTCGATTTTTAAGCAATATTTAGAGGTAGATTCTTACATGCAAACTGTTATCAGTTGAATATATAAATTTTTGAGCCAAAGTCACAGTTTCTTTTAGATCTTTTAGATAAAAATGTGGATATTTGTGAAAAACTCGTTTTTAAGTAAGAAAACGTTATAAACTTTTATCAAAACCACCTTTTAGCCTTTAGATCGTCCATGCAAGTAATAATCTATAAAATATCAGTAAGTTAAAAGAGTTTTACCGAAGGAAAAAGCTTGGTGACGGTTTGGATGAGAAAGAGCTTCGAAATGATGGAAAACTTCTTTAAAAACCCGTTTTGTGCTTCCTCCTTGATACCCTTTTGCCTTAGGACGATTTGTGTATGTTTTTGATGGATGATTTTGTGTTTTATTGGCTGTTTTGGTCTTAGAACTCACTGGATTTGTTTGGAAGATTAGAGAGAAAATTGGAGGTGTGTGTGTGTTTTGGTTTGAAAAATGAAAGTGAAATGAAAGGAGGAGTGTGGGAAAGGGCCAAGACTGGCCTAGGGACTCAAAGTGGCAGGTTTCTTGGTCCAATCCCGTCATAATGGTGTTGGTCCAATCAAAGTTCATGCAAAAATGAGTCACCAAGTCACAGTCAGCGGGTTTCAGCCGCCGGCTAGCCATATCCAGCCGCCGGCTGGATGGCATTTCTCAACTTGGTGACGTTTTAAGTTTTCCGTTATTGTTAAGTGTAAACTAGAATTTCATTAGTTCTCGTTACGAACTTAGTTAAGTTCTTTGTATAATTTCATGGTGTTAGGATTTATAAGTTGATTCCGACTTTGGTTCCGACACAATAATATTCAAAATAAAGTATGAACAAGAACGATACGATCAAGATAAAATGTAACTAAAGATTTGTACCAATATAACAATGAAAATCACCTGAATTTTGGACGGTTGTCACAGAGACCATCGACAAGATCACCACCATCCGGGAAAGGCTAAAGACATCCCGTACCCGGCAGAAGAGCTACGCAGACAACCGGAGAAAACCCCTCGAGTTACAAATTGGTGATAGTGTGCTTATCAAGATATCGCCATGGAAGGGGGTTGTCCGCTTCGGAAAGCACGGAAAACTAAGCCCAAGGTACACCGGTCCATTCGAAGTCATAGAGCGTATCGGTCCAGTTGCTTATCGTCTCCAACTCCCCGAGACTCTTTCCAACACTCACAATGTTTTCCATGTCTCGTACTTGAAAAAGTGCCTATCTGATGATACCATCGTCATCCCCCTTGACGAGGTCAAGATCGATAACAAACTCAATTTCATTGAAGAACCGCTTGAGATTGTTGACCGCGAGGTCAAAAAACTCATGCAAAGCCGTGTTCCTATTGTCAAAGTTCGGTGGAATTCCCGACGTGGTCACGAATTCACGTGGGAACGTGAGGACCAAATCCGTCAGACGTATCCACATCTGTTCGAGAACACTTCTTCATGATGGGACGAACTAAATTTCGGGACGAAATTTCTTTCAACCCGGGGAGAATGTGACAACCGTCAAAATTTCAGGTGCATTTTACACTCTATGTCTCTCGTATTGTCTGTCGTTGTCTTTAACTGTACATTTACCGGAAACGCGTCAGTGTCGGAATCACTCCCGGAATCAAATTATATAAGTCCTAATACCAAGAAAACACCTAAGGAACTTTTCTAAGTTCATAACGTATCATAATTAAGAACTCTTAGTTAACGAAAAGGTCCAACGAAACAAAAACGCAAAAACGAAAAATCAGAAAATTTTTACAAAAATGGTCCAGGACGCCGCACACACCCCTTTGTGCGACGTCCTGGAGGTGACAGATTTGAAAATCTTTGAATTTTGTTGCTTGTCTCGTTTTTATAAAACCAACCACCTATCAATCTCGACTTAGACTACTAATTACTGTCATTGCCAGTCCCCAAACCCCTATATTCATTATTTTCTTTATTTTCTTTTCATTTTTCATTTACAAAAACATAAAACACACACACACACACACTAATTTTCTCTCTAAAACCCCTCTCAAGAACACTTCATTCCAGTGATTTCCAGCCATCAAAACCACAAAAATCTTCCATAAAAATCGTTTAAACATCAAATGGAAGAAAGGAGGAGCAAATCTTTTCGGTTTCAAAGCTTTCTACCGATTTTTGGAGCTCAAATCTCGTCTAAAACATCATCCATCCATTTCCATCCGGTAGAAACCTTTTTCTTATCCTTATTTACTGTTTTTACAACTTTCATGTATGATCTATGGATTAAAAACAAGTTTTTACAAAGATTTATAACATTTTATGGACAATAACGATTTTTAACCAAAATAACATTTAGATCTATAGTTTTATGGTTAAAAATGGTTTAGAAACTGTAAAAATGATGTTTTATGAAGTATTCACTGTTTGCATGTCGAAATCTATGGTTGGAATAAACGTTTTGCAAGAAAAACACCAAAAACCACAACCTGTGCGCCGTTCCAAAGAACTAGGACGACGCAGCGGGACATTTTGTCTTCTGTGCGTCGTTCCTAAGGCCCAGGACGACGCACAGGGCTGCCAGATTTCCCAAAATGTTGTCGTTTGGAGGTTTTGAACTTATTTACACCGCTGATTTTTCGTAACTAGTATTTTGAGACTGAGGTTGATAAAAATAATCATATTGGTAACTTGTATTGGACTTATTAATGTTTTTGGACTTATCTAAATTAGTTTATACGATATATGTATTTTGTGAGCGGGAAAGTGAATTTGGATTTTGGACATGAAATTTGTACTCGGAAGCGCTGCCCAAATTTCGTTAGAAAATCCAAACCACTTCAGCGACCAAAATGTATGTATCATAATATTAAAAACGTTAACTTTGGACTTTTTGGACAAAACATAACGATAACCGTTTCGGACCATTTTTGGACAAATTTAACCTTGACACCTAAAGTTTAACTAAAAATTATCTATTATATATTATATATAATAACATAATGAGATCATAACGCTTTAACAATCTTGGTATTCTTAGGCTTTCCGTGATTCCCGGCTCCCTTTTTCGACCGTTTCCCGTATCCGCTATTTTGGCAATCCGTGAGTTACACCCCTCTACTTTTGTATTTTAAGTACTCTTTTTGGGGGAAACATGAGATCTAAACTGTTTATAAACTATGTCTTTTATGTACAATGACTTTGATGAACTATGTCTTTTGCGAACTATGAACTATTTGACATTTTTGACTTATATGAGTAAAACTATTTTAATTGCCTTGTTCGGCATTCTTTGACATTTTGACATTATGGCTTACCCCTTTTCGGCACTTGACTAGACTATGATTGTTTGATTGTACAAGTACAAAACCCTTGATGAGAATATAAACGCCGTAAGTGCCTACTATCAGTTTTTGGACAAAAATTACATATGCCCTGTTTTCAGTACAGTTCATTACACACTATTAGCAATAGCATTTGGTAATTATGGGTATCGATACTTAGGAGAGGTCACTCCTTACTTTTAGGCTAGCTACCTAAGTACATATTACTAGAACAGACAAACCTCGTCGATAGTGCGAGGTCTGGGCAGGATCAGACAAGTTAATCGGTTTAGTGTGAACTCTTACGTTATATTATGCCAAGTGGTTGATACAATTCAAAAATCATATGTTATTATAATTACGCATATACATACTTATCGTCTTACACATGTGGATTATTCCGCCGCTGAGGTAATGACAACGTACATTATTGTCTTACTCCGTAACTTGAACCTTTACAAATATTGAGCTATTTGTCTATGATCTACTATAAAAGTATATATATATATTTTAAGCGCCTCTATCTGCTATCTTTCTTTTGAGAAAACTTCACACTTATATATACTTTTCGGAACTTTTGTCAAGAACTTATAAACTGTAACTCACTCACTACGTTATGTAGTTTGACACTTTATCTCATGTTTCAGGAAAGTAAGCGTAAGTCATGAAGTGCATTGCTCGGGCGGGTCAAGATGGTTATGTGAAGTGTAATTCGGGATAAGACCTTTGTCATTTTGGGAATTTTTAACAAACATTTTATTATGTATCGTTGTCTTAAACATTATTACTCTTGGTTGTATCTTTTGAACATGTGAGCTTTTTCCAAACTTTATATTTTAATGAGTTGAACCGTTAACCTTTGTTATAACTCGGGAAATGATTCTTTGCTCTTCACATCTCGTGTTTCCGCTTTAGCGGGGTGTGACACACTTGATGTGTAAAATCTAGTTTATAAAACTTGACCTACTATTTCACTTAATTACACACTATAGGCAGTGGACCTATTCGTATATAATATAGCTTTAAGTAAGTAAAGGTTCGTTCGCAGGGACTGAATAGTTTTTAAATAACGAATTAATAATACTAAGTTTGTTTTGGGGTTTTTGTGTTGTCACGATTAATTAACTAATTAAAACTAAGAATGATTATAAAAATCGATTTAGAAAAAAGTAATTGTTTGTTATCAAATAATGGAGAAAAACACTCGTTTGATACTTCACTTGAAATCTAGTTAAGTTTACGTAATTGAATGTATATTTAACTTCTAATGTATAGTAAAATTCCTCTCGAATACCTTACTAACTTTAACTATTTCAAACTATAATGTTCCTCTCGAATACAGTTATAATTATCAACAATTAAGCATTAATTAACAAGCCGGTGTTCTATGATTTAATCTTATAAAGTTTCCTATCGAATAACTTTTCTAATTACTAAGTCCTCTCGAATCTTATTAATTAGACCTACTCGTTCACGTTTAATTACCTAAGTTGTTATTACTAGGTCCTCTCGAATCCTAACAATTTTAAACCAATTAAAGACCGATTGATTATTTCATACAATTTATTTAACCTATCTAGATTCCTCTCGAATACCTAGAATGTTGATTAATTAATTTGTATATAAAAAACTTTATGATAATATATTAAAACTTAAACAAGTAAGGATCTACGATAAAACATAAACACCTAAACATTCAAAAATGAAACAAAACCGTCAAGCAAGATCAATTATTCAAACGAGCATTCAAAAGTGTTTAGCTACTCATATTAAAGTTCAAAACAGCAAATAAAAGTAGAGAAAACATACTAAAAATATGGAATAAAAGAGTAAGAAACAAACTAGGAAAGTTGCAAAACGTGTCGTGATCGAATTGTAATCGAACACCAACTCTAACTCTTTTCCTTGCTCTCCAAGCTTCCAAACCGAGATCTCCAGCTCCAAATATTGATAAGAACCGATTGATGATGAAACCTGGTCGTTTGGGTTGGTATTTATAGGCAAAAACCAAGAGAATTCGAGTTCGAGTCAAACTAGAAAGCTGCCAAAACAACTCAGTGCGTCGTCCTACTTGGACTAGAACGACGCAGCGTGTGCATTTTTTCCCATATTCGTAATTTTGAATGTGTAGCTCTCTCTTTCTTATTTCTTCTCCAATTTGAATCACCTAAATCGGATATCGTATGAAGAAGTTATGATCAAAACGGTGGAGGTGATACTGTAACGTTCTCTTCGTCAGAAATCACTATTTTTCGTCTTTTAAGCTCATTTCTTCCACCATTTCCACTTCCCATTCACATAAACCTATAAAATAGACAAAACAACTTTTTCACACGATTAAATGCAAAAACCTATCCTATCCATCATGTTTATTATGAAAAACAACCGAATATCGCATAGAAATAAACGTATAAATATGCGATATCAAATCCCCCCAAACTTAACCTTTTGCTTGCCCTCAAGCAAAAACTGTTTTAAAACAAATATCAAAGCCAAATTAAATTGCATAACCAAACATCTCACTAATTTTATGGGAAGTAAATCACACAAACTCTCAAACTAATCTAAAAGGTGTTTAACATATTCTGTAGAATCGCTCAACTGCTCAGTCATGGTGAATATTCTATCATAGGCTTGATAAAGAATCAAATCTCCACTACTAGAGTCTAGGTACAACTAAATGGGGACTTTTATTCGGGTTGTAATATACATGTATATGCATGTGAATAATATATAATGGAGTGTAAAAGGGTAAAAATAAAATGTATTCAAAAACTTAGATTAAATCCGAACTCCTAAACTCTTTAACGAACTAAATTGCTTGACTTTTTCTTCAACTTCGAATATACAAAACTCAATATACACTAACTCTTTTAATTCTACAACTAATTTTTTTTTCGCTTTTCTTGTTTTTTTTTTCGATTTTTTTTTTCTTTTTTCTTTTTTCAACCCACTTTTTTTTCAGCCTAGTACATGTCTTACAATAATATTTTTTTCTTTTGGTAAGCTCACATGCTCAAAAGGCTATTTTCATTTTTTCACTTTATTCCAAATAATACAAAAATCATACAAAGGCAATAACAATATAACTTTTTCTTCATGCCCAACTAACTTCACTTCACGTTATAATAGCAATTATAATTTAAGTTCGGATCTAATCTAAAAATGAAACGAAAATAGACGAGTGTAAAAAATATATAGTAGTGTTCAAGAAACGAAACGGTTTAGGAGCAAAATGGTTTACTAGAGTTTCTAACACTAAAAGTAAGTGTTACAAGGGTTAAGCGGAAAATATATAAAAGAAACGAAAATGGCTAATCAAATGGGTTAATCCTAATTGCCCCTATCATTGTACCAAATCACACTAAGTTACCCTAATGCAATTGCTCATATGTGGTCTCGAATTGTATAACAATGTCAAGTTCTAAAGTCATCAACCATCGGCACACTCAAAGAAACGGAAAAGTAGCATTAAAAATGAATGCTTTCAAAGGCTCAAAAATATCACTATTTTCTCGAGTAGGGTATCAAATGCGCTTGGTTATGCTCAAAGTTTAAGGTAATTACCGACTATACACGTTATATTTTTTTTATTTTTTCAATTTTTCGATTTTTTTGTATTTTCTGGAATTTTTTTCTGACTCAAAAATGTACAAAATAACACAAACCTAACACAATGGAAACTAAGCTAAGGGTCGAAAAATAAAATTTAAAATTTCCCGATGACCCCCCCAAACTTAAGTAACACATTGCCCCTAATGTGTTAAGGACTCAAACTAAGGGAAATTAAAAATAAAATTTAAAAAGAAAAATAAGAACACAAATAGAAAAGAGAAAAGAAGATAAAACCTGGGTTGCCTCCCGAGAAGCGCTAATTTTTTCATCGAGTCGTTAGCTTGACTCTATGTGCTCCGACGTATGTCTCCATGTAAAGGTCGAAATTTATCTCGCCGTTCTTTCCCACGTGTTCTTCCAATCGTACGATTTCCTCCTTCGACTTGTATTCAAAATGATCACCAAAAGTCAATGCTTCCTCCCTGACATCGAACATCTTATTTCGCTTCACCCAAGCATCGTGTCACTCTCGAGCCTCATAAATCAGTAATCCAGCATCTTCAATTTCCCAAACATCGTCACATTTGCTTTGATTGAATTTCGTCTTCTTGAATTCTTCCCATGTTGTATCATCTTCGATATCCTCAAATTCCTGCAAAATATTCTCCTTTTCTCGACAAGTTAAAGAAAATAAATCAAAAGGGTCGTGAGAAATACCGTGACATTTTCCCCCCAAACTTGAGTTAGAATTCTCGAGCTCTTCCTTAAATGGAATTCTTTCCTCCAAAAACGTTGCACCAGGATTATTGATTAAATACTCAATCTCTAATAAATCTAACTCCGGGTCGGATTTATCCAATGTCAAGCTCGAACAAGTCTTCTCAAATGCCTCCAACTCCATTTTCAAGATTGGATCAAAATCCTCGAGCTACTCATCTTCCTCCTCTTCAACCGCAACTTGTCCTCCAAGCATTTCCTGCACATCTAGGTCAAACATTTCATCAAAAACGTCAATACGAAAACAGGTTCCATTAGTGGAGTATGAATGTTTTGGAGCTTTATCAAGAGAAAATGAAATTCGTTCATCCCCAACCCCCAATGAAATCTCCCTGTCCTTTACTCGAATAATTGCATAGGCTGTGTTTAAGAATGGTCTTCCAAGGATTAGTGGAACAGTAACGTCTTCATCCATTTCTAGAATCACAAAGTCAACAGGGAAAGTGAATTTTCCTACGTTTACTAGCATGTTTTCAGCAATTCCTAACGGATATTGAAATGATCGGTCGGCTAATCGGATACTCATTCTGGTAGGTTTTAAATCTCCCAAAGCAAGTTTAGCATATAAAGAGTGTGGCATCAAATTTATGCTAGCTCCTAAGTCGGCCAATGCACTGAAACTATAAGTACTACTGAAATTACACTGGATAAGAAAACTCCATGGATCATCCAATTTTGGTGGTATTGAGTTGTTCACCAAAGCCGAACATTCTGCGTTTAAGAAAGAGTCATGCTCCTCCAATGACTTCCCCTTTTCCGTGACCAGCTCCTTGATGAATTTTGCGTAATTCGGCATCCCTGCAATCAAATCAACAAGAGGAACATTAATACGAACAAATTTAATCATATCGCAAAATTTACCGTACTGCTCCTTCATGCGTGCCTTCCTCAAACGTTGAGGATATGGGACACGTGGCTCGTAAGCCTTTAGTGGGACTTCCTTCACTGGTTCAGGTGTTTTGGCCTTGGGTTGAACCTGTGGTGCCTCTTCATCGTCGTCCTCTTCATCGTCCAAAACTGGTTCAGCAGAGGGGTGCGGCTCACTAGTAGCTGGGTGCGAAAAATCCTCGTTTACTCCGTTTTCGTCTTGATTTCTTCCATAAGCATATCCCAACGTGTTGTAATTGCGTTTACATGCTCTTCTGTCATGTTAGGAGGTTGATATTTCGGTCCCTGATTGTTGGAAGTATTTCCTTTATTATGTGGTCGTGGATTTTGTTGCGTGTTGCTCGGTAACTGGCCCGGTGGCCTGCTCGCAAACCGATCATTCATCCTATCAACCCTCCTTTCCAAATCCTGCATTGCTGCCTACTGATTTCGCTGCCCTTGCTTGATGTGATCATTTAAAACTCTTAGCTGATTTGTAACTGCATCATTCTTTCCATTCTGGTTGTGAATAAATGACTTCATCAGGTTTTTCAAACTTTGGTCTTCTTCATTATGTGGTGGATCGTATCTTTGTCGTAGTGGGGATGATAGTGTGTTGTTTCTTTGCCATCCATTGTCCCGATTCTCACCCCGATTGTATTTACCTCCGTAGTGTGGCCAATTTGCTCCCCGATTAGGATAGCCATAATTTGCATAATTGGCTTCCTCCACGCGACAATCACTCGCATAGTGCGGTCCTCCACAATTTTCACAACCATTCTTGATCACTTGTACCTATTTCTCTAGATAAGTCATTCTTTTATCAAGCTTGTCTGCTATCATCTTGATCTCTCTCAGAATGATAGATGCATCACTGTTTCCTTCCACTTGAGCTACTTGTCCTCTTGCTCGTCGACCTTTACCATCGTCTCAATACTCCCTCGATAAGCTTATGACTAACTTATCTTCCATCAAGTTGTATGCTTCATTGGTGGTTTTGTACATAAAGTCTCCCCCGCCAGCTAGGTCCAACTCTTTTCGTGACTCCTTGGTTAACCCGTAGAAAACGATCTCTATGATATTGTCCTTGCCCAATCCATGACCATAACAACTCCTAAGCATCTCTTTCAATCTTGCCAATGCTTCAGTAGATGTCTCTCCATCTTCTTGTTGAAATCCTCTAATGTCTCGAAGTAGTTTCCTACCCAAGGCGGATGGGAAAAATCTCTTGATGAAGGATTCGCGCATTTGTGTCCATGTTGTGATTTTATTCTCATTCAGCTCCTCAAACCAAACCTTCGCATCTCCGGTGAGAGACGAAGGGAACAACCTCAGCTTGACACTATTGCTTTTTCCTTCTCCATATTTGAACATCTCGCACAACTCGTTGAATTTTGCTATGTGCTTATGTGGATCGGCCTGGTATCTTACATCGAAAGTGTTGTCTTGGATCAATTTGAGATGATGACCCTTGACAGCGAAATCCTCACCCAAGTCCGGGGTGGTAATAGCTGAGCCTCTGGTGGCTGGTACTGCAACGGCTGCAGCCCGTCGGTGCATCGGTACGTCCAATGGATCCATACCCGGTTGCGGTTCCGGTTTGTGTTCCCAAATTAACTCTTTGACTTCGGATTCTGTAGTGCTTCCTCCTCCTTCTGAAGATGTGATATCTTCCAATTTTACCGGTGAAAACGGACCAAAACCTGGTGGTGTCTAAATCAAGATGTTTCCTTTCTTCTTGCCTCGCTTCTTTGATACTCTTGGATTGGATTTTGGACTCGCAAGTGGTAATCCCGAAGCCCTTGTGTTCATCCACTACCTGAATACCTAGAAAGACAGATACAAGAAAACCGTAAAATGCACCTATGTAATAACAATTAAAAGCAACTTCCAAGTATTATAAATACTCAAAAGGATCGTATCACAAATTCGAAACAAAAACTTAAAATCAGTCCCCGGCAGCGGCGCCAAAAACTTGATGTGTAAAATCTAGTTTATAAAACTTGACCTACTATTTCACTTAATTACACACTACAGGCAGTGGACCTATTCGTATATAATATAGCTTTAAGTAAGTAAAAGTTCGTTCGCAGGGACTGAATAGTTTTTAAATAACGAATTAATAATACTAAGTTTGTTTTGGGGTTTTTGTGTTGTCACTATTAATTAACTAATTAAAACTAAGAATGATTATAAAAATCGATTTAGAAAAAAGTAATTGTTTGTTATCAAATAATGGAGAAAAACACTCGTTTGATACTTCACTTGAAATCTAGTTAAGTTTACGTAATTGAATGTATATTTAACTTCTAATGTATAGTAAAATTCCTCTCGAATACCTTACTAACTTTAACTATTTCAAACTATAATGTTCCTCTCGAATACAGTTATAATTATCAACAATTAAGCATTAATTAACAAGCCGGTGTTCTATGATTTAATCTTATAAAGTTTTCTCTCGAATAACTTTTCTAATTACTAAGTCCTCTCGAATCTTATTAATTAGACCTACTCGTTCACGTTTAATTACCTAAGTTGTTATTACTAGGTCCTCTCGAATCCTAACAATTTTAAACCAATTAAAGACACCGAATATCGCATAGAAATAAACGTATAAATATGCGATATCAACACCTAAATTATACGACTTTAAAACGTGTTAAACTCAACTTATACATAAATCCCATTTTTGGACAGATTTATTAGGAAGTTTCGTTCAGTTTCGTTTTAATCATATCTTCTTCATAACTAATTCTTTTGAACAATATCTTAGTTTAAAATGTAGCCCTCAGTGTCTAGTGTTCAAATATATCTTATTTGACGTCTAATTCTTTCTAGAACTTTATATATCTTAGTTTGAACGAACGTATGTGTTGGGTGAATATTATGTCGATAAATCCAAAGTCTAAAACCGTTAATCTAGTACTTGAGCATATTACTACCTTCATCTAGGGGAGCTCTAGGTCTAGTGAGGAATCTGTTTTTGACCTACGTACTACTTCATATACATACAGTCCAGATTTATCGTTTGCTTGATAAGGTGAGTTCATTGCCTCTATTTTTACCGTTTTACATGCTTTAAACTAATTGGGAGAAAGTAAAACTCAACCGTACTATTTTTGAGAAAACGGATTCATTTTTGATATACTTACTAAAAATGGAAACTTTCTACTTTCGAAAACTTACCATAAATAGATACTTCTATCTATGGAAACTTTTAACGTTTGGATATTTACTAAATTCTGAAACTTACTACATTTGGATTTCATAAAACGTTTACAAATCTTATGCATTCTTTCAAAACATTACGAGATACTGGTTAAGGGATTACTTCTAAAACGTGCTCATTAGTAGATTGGTTCTACTAATGGAGTTCTAAAACGTGCTCATTAGTAGATTGGTTCTACTAATGGAGTCTTCTAAACGTGCTTATTAGTAGATTGGTTCTACTAATGGAGTCTTCTAAACGTGCTCGTTAGTAGAGATGATCTACTAACGGAGTCTTCTGAAACGTGCACATTAGTACTAATGGTGTCTTCTTACTGTAGCATGGCTACTACATATGCTTGTGGGTTGTGAATATTTTCTCTGTAACACCCCGGCTAAAGCGGAATACACCAGAGGCATTACAATTTGTTCTTAACTCGTGTTCCTCTATTAGGTTATAATAGACACATTTAATGGTTTAAATGAATGCATTAAAGATGAATAAATGTTTTACAGAAAAGTAACCGAAAAACGACAAAAGACTTAAATTATTCATTAATGTCATTAACTAGGTCCAAGCTCTTATGTTTTTTTCAAGCAAACCTATCCATTTCCTGTATCATGTAAAAAGTAAACGTCAATACAAAAGTATTGGGGAATAAACAAGTTTAAGACACAAGTATAAAGTATTAAAAAGATTACGTAATAAAGAGTAAAAAAATAATATAAATGAATATGTAAAATGTAGTATAAAAGAATGTATAATAAAAGAATGTATAAAGATTGTATATTGTAAGCAAGTATAATATGTGTATAATGGCATAACACGCGTTTGTATCAAGTCTAATGTATATCATATATGATCAAAGTCACATAGGGTCCGGTCGAGGGCCTCGACATTCACAGTAACACGTCGGAATGTCTAATAACGGCCAATAGATCTATCACGTTTCCCGTTTAGTATATACATATAATGAATGATTGATTGTTTGAATGTTTGATTTATCGTGTGTGCATCCCATAATGATTGTGTCACTTGATTCATTCCAATGTTTGCCATAATACGAAAATATAGTATCAAATATGAATATAAGTACATATAAACATAAATGACTTTACGAATGAATATAATAAGAATGACTTTTATGAATGAATACCAATATGAATGAATTACGATGAATATAATACAAAAATTATACATATAAACATGATTATAAGTGAGTATATAAACATTAATATATGTTTTAATATGAATATAAGTATGAATCTCAATATGAATATAAGTCTGAATATACACATAAATATAAGTATGAATATAAACGTAAATATGAATATGAATCACCATATTACTATAAGTATGAATATAGACATAAAATATAAATGTGAACATAAGAATGATTTAAACATAAAAGTATGAATATAAGTATGAATATGAATGTCTTGATACAGCCCAAAGATTTATATAATAAAAAGGGCATCGAGTTTACTCACTTGATTAAATACGGAGGTAGATACGGATACTAGATTATGAATACGGAATACGTTGAAAGGAACACCAAACTTGCTTTTACAAATCTAGAAATAAGAATAAATATGAATAAGAATATATCATGAAATTAGAGTTTTCTAGATTAGAGTTTGAATAGACAAGATTAATAAGATGATGATGGTAAGCTTGAGTAACATAAAAGATAAACATGATTAGGGATTATTATGATGAAAAACAATAGAATTGGGAACCTTTACAATCGATTATGGGAGGCTTGAAGTTTCGATTATGGAGCTTTGTGTTGGTTCGATTTTGACAAGAAGACACCAATTTATAGAGTTTGAAATGTGATAAAGAAAGGTCAAAATGTAACTCCCCTAATAATCAACTCCAAATTTAATTATTGTAGGTTACAAAAAGAAATGGTTAAAGAGGTGTTTAAAGCCATAAATAAGAAATGTGTAACTATTAGTCTACCACATTTGACCAAACTTGAAGGCTAAGACCAAGGAAAATGTTTGGAAGGTTTAAAGTATTTGCCATGAATGCAAACATACATACATACATAGTTCCTTGCATGCATGTATTAATTAAACTACTTGTCTTAACACATTACTAGAATTACTTGCATTTATATAAGTCCATGTGTATTAAACACATTATAGTGTACATTAATGTACACATGCAAGATAACACATTAATAATGTTACATGATATAATAAACAAGGTTTAAATATAATTAAGATAACCCAAATATACATAACTCAAATCGAACTTTTATAAATCGTCAAATGTATACAATTACAAAGTCCGGATTAAAGTTACAAGTCAAATATCGGGTCGGATTCGGGCACGGTGTTACAGTCTCCACAACTTTAAAGATTTTCGTCCTCGAAAATTATGGTTGACTAGTACCCGGTTGATATATGAATAAGTGCGGATATTTGGATTTCATGTGATCTTCTTGTTCCCATGTAAACTCTGGTCCACGTTTAGATTCCCAACGTACTTTCACTATTGGAATTGAACTTCTCCTTAGTTTCTTGATTTCACGGTCTAAGATTTCAACAGGTCGCTCTACGAAGTGCATAGTCGAATCGATTTGGATTTCATCCAATGGTACATGTAGATTTTCATCAGCTAGACATTTTCGCAAATTACATACATGAAAGACTGGATGAACATTCTCTAGTTCGGTCGGTAACTCAAGTCTATACGCAACCTTACCCACACGCTCGATAATTCTGAAGGGTCCAACGTATCTCGGGGCAAGCTTCCCTTTCTTGCTGAATCGTACCACGCCTTTCCAAGGTGAAACCTTGAGAAGAACGCGATCATCAACGACAAATTCAAGAGGCTTTCTACGCTTATCGGCGTAACTTTTCTGGCGACTACGAGCGGTGGTGAGGTTTTCGCGTATTTTTACGTTTTTATCCGTTGTCTCTTGTATCAATTCGGGTCCAGTTATTTGCGTTTCCCCAATGTCTTGCCAACATACCGGCGATCTACATTTACGACCATATAAAGCTTCATAAGGGGCCATGTTTGCACTCGTATGATGACTGTTGTTGTAAGAGAATTCGATAAGTCCGAGGTGTGAGTCCCAACTACCACCGAAATCGATGACACAAGTTCTCAACAAATCCTCTAGTGTTTGAATAGTACGCTCCGATTGACCATCAGTTTGAGGATGGTAAGCGGTGCTGAGATTCAAGCGAGTTCCAAGTGCGGATTGAAGAGATCTCCAAAATCGAGATATGAATCGACCATCACGGTCAGAAATGATGTCAAGCGGTACTCCATGAAGTCTTACGATTTCTTGAATGTAGATTTGAGCTAAGCGTTCGACACGATAAGTTTCACAAATAGGAATGAAGTGAGCGACTTTAGTCAAACGATCAATGATTACCCAAATACTGTCGTAACCTTTTGATGAACGTGGAAGTTTGGTTATAAAGTCCATCGCAATGCCTTCCCATTTCCACAACGGGATTTCGGGTTGAGTTAACAAACCTGAGGGCTTTTGATGTTCGGCTTTAACCTTCAAACAAGTTGGACATTTTTGAACGAATAAGAATATATCCTTTTTCATGCCTGACCACCAATAGGAATGCTTCAAATTATGATACATTTTATCGGCACCGGGATGAATCGAGTATCGAGTATTATGAGCTTCTTTCATCACAAGATTACGAAGATCATCGATTGAAGGTATCCAAAGACGATCGTTGAAATAATGAAGACCGTTTGGTTTGATGATTAATTGCTTTTCAATGCCACAACCCAATTCACTAGCCAAGTTTCCACCATTGATTATCTTCTGTTGCGCAATACCGATTAACGAATGAAGATCCGAAAGAACACAAATACTGTAGACTTTTGAATAAGGTTTACGACTCAAGGCGTCGGCAACAACGTTAGCCTTGCCAGGATGATATTTAATCTCACAGTCGTAATCATTAAGCAATTCAATCCATCTACGTTGCCTCATGTTTAGATCTTTTTGATTGAATAGATGCTGAAGACTATGGTGATCCGTGTAAACAATACACTTCGTACCAAAGAAATAATGTCTCCACAACTTTAGAGCGAAGATAACCGCTCCAAGTTCGAGATCATGAACGGTATAATTGACTTCGTGCTTCTTCAATTGTCTCGATGCATAAGCTATAACTTTTCCTCGTTGCATTAACACACAACCAAGACCATTTCCCGATGCATCACAATATACCACGAAATCTTCGGTTCCATCAGGAAGACTAAGAACAGGAGCTTTACAAAGTTTGTCTTTAAGAATGTGAAATGCTGATTCTTGATCATCTCCCCAAACAAACTTCTCAGTTTTATGAGTAAGCTTCGTCAAAGGAATAGCGATCTTTGAGATGTTTTCGATGAAACGACGATAATAGCCTGCCAACCCAAGAAAAGATCGAATCTCAGAAGGATTAGTTGGAACATGCCAGTTACGAACGGCCTCGATCTTAGTGGGATCAACGTGTATTCCCTTCGCATCAACTACATGACCCACAAATTTAACTTCCTTGAGCCAAAATTCGCACTTCGAGAATTTAGCATAAAGCTTTTCTTTCTTGAGGAGTTCTAGAGCAAGTCGCAAATGAGTTTCATGCTCGGCTTTGGATTTTGAATAAATGAGAATATCATCGATAAAGACTATGACGAATTTGTCGAGGTATGGTTTACAAACACGATTCATTAGGTCCATGAAAACAGCAGGTGCGTTTGTGAGTCCAAATGGCATAACCATAAACTCGAAATGACCATAGCGAGTTCGGAAGGCAGTTTTAGGAATGTCTTTTTTGGCTACTCTAAGTTGATGATAGCCCGAACGAAGGTCTATCTTAGAGAAACAAGTAGCACCTTGCAATTGATCAAACAAGTCGTCGATTCGAGGTAAAGGATAACGATTCTTGATGGTAAGTTTGTTAAGTTCACGGTAATCGATGCACATCCGAAACGAACCATCTTTCTTCTTTACAAATAAAATAGGAGCACCCCAAGGAGAAGAACTAGGGCGAATAAAACCCTTGTCGGTTAGTTCTTGCAATTGGCTTGAAAGCTCTTTCATTTCCGAAGGAGCGAGACGATAAGGAGCTTTGGCGATAGGAGTTGCATTAGGAATGAGATCAATACGGAATTCCACTTGTCGTACAGGAGGTAATCCAGATACGTCTTCGGGAAAGACTTCGGGGAAATCCCGAATGATGGGAATATCTTCAAGTTTGAGCATTTCTTTCCTTGTATCAATGATGTGAGCTAGAAACGCAGGATAACATGGAAGATCCTTCTTATGCTTACGCAAGTAGCTATAAGCTTGCGTACAGGACATGAGTTTAAGTCCCTTTGATTTTGTTTCACCACAAACCGTAAGAATACTACCATCAGCACACGGAATACGAATAGATTTATCAAAGCAAATGATCTCGGCATGATGTCGGGATAACCAATCCATCCCTACGATAACGTCGAAACTACCCAAATTCATAGGCACTAAATCTATAGGGAAATCACGATTCCCTAGACTTAAGGTACAATCATTCAAAATAGAACTTAGTTTAAGAACCTTGCCATTGGCTACTTCGACACTAAGGGGATCATGCAACTTATTTCTTTTCAAAGCAAGCAAAGGTTCAAATTGGGTAGAGATAAAGCTACGATCGGCACCCGAATCAAATAAAATGGAAGCATAAATACCATTGATGAGAAACGTACCATTAAAAACTTCGTTGTTGGCTTGAGCTTGTTGAGCATTAATGACAAAAGCTCGTCCAAGACCAGCGGGTTGTTGTTGAATTGGTTGAACAAGGGGTGGCTGATTTTGTAGAGCACGTGGTTGATTTTGCTGAGCGGGTGGAGGGTTTCCTTGACGATAAGGTAAAATGATTAGGATCGCCGCAACCAAAACACCCAAATCTCGGCATGTGAGCTTGGATAGGAACAGGAGGAGGAGCAAAGGTATTGATTGTCATGGGCACAACTACATTTTGCCCAACCCTACAATACTGAGCAAAGTGACCAAACTTGTTGCACTTGGTGCACAATCTACAAGGTTTGCCTGCAGGATGATGATAGTTGCAACGGTTGCAAAGAGGGAAATTTCCGGTATAGGGTTTAGTATTTCCAGGAGCTTGATGAGTAGGGGCAGTGATTACAGTTTGTTTGGTGGGTTCAACAACAGCGAAGGCTTTAGATTTATCCCCCTTCTTCTTCTTTCTAGATGACTTATCAGATTTCTTCGGTTCACTATCCTCCTTTCTCTTACCTTTACTAGAACGAACCAAAGTACCATCCTTAACATGATCATCGTTAATAGTAGCGGCTAGACGCACGGCTTCCTCTACCGTTGTCGGTCTACTACTACGAACACTGTCTCGAATAGTTGCTGGAAGACCACTTACATACTTATCGATTGCCATGAATACGGGAGTCACAAGACGAGGTACCAATAAGCTTAGTTCATGGAAACGCGTAGTGTACTCCGCGTTGTTTCCTCCAATTTGTTTCAAATTCCAGAATTCCTCATCCAACTTCTTAGTTCGCTTTGCGGACAAAATTCTTCGGTCATAATCTGTCTGAATAAGGCCCAATCCATTTCATGAGCTACCTCCATGCCACGAGTCATTTTCTCTTGGTTCCACCAAGTAAGAGCACGACCACTAAAGACCCTAGCAGCGTATTTCACATGGAGATGAACAGGGGTTTCAGCTATTGAGAAAATGCTTTCAATCTTTTCAAACCACTACAGCAAAGCAGTTGCACCATCGTTACCTACAAACTTAGGAGGATTGCAAGTAGTAAAGTTCTTAAGCGATGATCCACCATGATTGCCAACGGGAGCTTGTACAGGAGTTTGAGTAGCTTGAAACTATTGGATGGCTAACGGAATCGCATTAGCCATTTGGCGAGAAACCATGGCTGCGAGACGGCGTTGGTTGTTGCGTTGACGGTTGGCAGCGTTGTTCAACATGCTGAAAATAAGAATGAATAAAGATTAGACTTTAACGAGTAACGATAATTCACTGGGCGTACGCTTAACAATGACCAACGAATGATTTAACGAATGATTAACAGGTAATTAACGAATGAGTAATGAATAATTAACGAATGATTAACGAATGATTAACGAATGATTAACGAATGATTAACGAATGATCAACGAATGATTATTGATTCACGTTGATTAACGTATCCGTATCACTCACGTATAATGTTTAAAGAAATCATAAAATAATGAATAAATACGTATAAATACGAATAAAATTGATTTTTGAGGGTTACGGTTAAATCCGTAGAAATTCTCGACATATCAAGAATACCAACTCCAAAGAATCATATCGTGACCTAGGAGAGGATGACTCTCGTTCAAATTTCCCAGTTTGGTGTACGTAATTGTAACGAGATACCGCTCTAGACAGAAATTGAACTACCGATCTTCCAAACCTTACAGCCTTATAACATGAAGTTTTAGAATTTTAATTCAAGACGAGAAGGGTAAAACATTTCATTATTAAAGATTTGGTTTAAGTGTCACGCTTTGGCCAAGGAGAGGAGTGTTCGTCGAGATTTTATGAACCAGTATCGTTAACGCTCTCTCGATTAGTCACATCCAAACCTTACAGTTACTACGCAAACAAGTACTAAATCTTCAATAAGGTTTAGAAATATATATATAGTATTTATAATTTTTGAAAACGACGAATGAAGAATCTCTCAAAAGAATTTAGTAAGAGGAACACAAAAATTAGTTAAAAACAAATTTTTTTTATGATGCATGAACACACGAGGACGTGTGTGGGGTAGCTTATAGACTAGGTCGTTTTCTAACCACCTAATTCCCTATACACACGAGCTCTGATACCAACTGTAACACCCCGGCTAAAGCGGAATACACCAGAGGCATTACAATTTGTTCTTAACTCGTGTTCCTCTATTAGGTTATAATAGACACATTTAATGGTTTAAATGAATGCATTAAAGATGAATAAATGTTTTACAGAAAAGTAACCGAAAAACGACAAAAGACTTAAATTATTCATTAATGTCATTAACTAGGTCCAAGCTCTTATGTTTTCTTCAAGCAAATCTATCCATTTCCTGTATCATGTAAAAAGTAAACGTCAATACAAAAGTATTGGTGAATAAACAAGTTTAAGACACAAGTATAAAGTATTAAAAAGATTACGTAATAAAGAGTAAAAAATAATAATATAAATGAATATGTAAAATGTAGTATAAAAGAATGTATAATAAAAGAATGTATAAAGATTGTATATTGTAAGCAAGTATAATATGTGTATAATGGCATAACACCCGTTTGTATCAAATCTGATGTATATCATATATGATCAAAGTCACATAGGGTCCGATCGAGGGCCTCGACATTCACAGTAACACGTGGGAATGTCTAATAACGGCCAATAGATCTATCACGTTTCCCGTTTAGTATATACATATAATGAATGATTGATTGTTTGAATGTTTGATTTATCGTGTGTGCATCTCATAATGATTGTGTCACTTGATTCATTCCAATGTTTGCCATAATACGAAAATATAGTATCAAACATGAATATAAGTACATATAAACATAAATGACTTTACGAATGAATATAATAAGAATGACTTTTATGAATGAATACCAATATGAATGAATTACGATGAATATAATACAAAAAGTATACATATAAACATGATTATAAGTGAGTATATAAACATGAATATAAGTTTTAATATGAATATAAGTATGAATCTCAATATGAATATAAGTCTGAATATACACATAAATATAAGTATGAATATAAACGTAAATATGAATATGAATCACCATATTACTATAAGTATGAATATAGACATAAAATATAAATGTGAACATAAGAATGATTTAAACATAAAAGTATGAATATAAGTATGAATATGAATGTCATGATACAGCCCAAAGATTTATATAATAAAAAGGGCATCGAGTTTACTCACTTGATTAAATACGGAGGTAGATACGGATACTAGATTATGAATACGGAATACGTTGAAAGGAACACCAAACTTGCTTTTACAAATCTAGAAATAAGAATAAATATGAATAAGAATATATCATGAAATTAGAGTTTTCTAGATTAGAGTTTGAATAGACAAGATTAATAAGATGATGATGGTAAGCTTGAGTAACATAAAAGATAAACATGATTAGGGATTATTATGATGAAAAACAATAGAATTGGGAACCTTTACAATCGATTATGGGAGGCTTGAAGTTTCGATTATGGAGCTTTGTGTTGGTTCGATTTTGACAAGAAGACACCAATTTATAGAGTTTGAAATGTGATAAAGAAAGGTCAAAATGTAACTCCCCTAATAATCAACTCCAAATTTAATTATTGTAGGTTACAAAAAGAAATGGTTAAAGAGGTGTTTAAAGGCATAAATAAGAAATGTGTAACTATTAGTCTACCACATTTGACCAAACTTGAAGGCTAAGAACAAGGAAAATGTTTGGAAGGTTTAAAGTATTTGTCATGAATGCAAACATACATACATACATAGTTCCTTGCATGCATGTATTAATTAAACTACTTGTCTTAACACATTACTATAATTACTTGCATTTATATAAGTCCATGTGTATTAAACACATTTTAGTGTACATTAATGTACACATGCAAGATAACACATTAATAATGTTACATGATATAATAAACAAGGTTTAAATAGAATTAAGATAACCCAAATATACATAACTCAAATCGAACTTTTATAAATCGTCAAATGTATACAATTACAAAGTCCGAATTAAAGTTACAAGTCAAATATCGGGTCGGATTCGGGCACGGTGTTACATTCTCTACTTATATGCATTTGATTTACGTATGCTTTTACTTACATTTAGTACTGTTGAAATGAGATATGGATGTTTACTTACGTACTTACTGATTTTGGGGAAAACTTACTAAAAAAAGAACTTTCTATTTTTAGAAACATTCTATTTTCAGAAACATGCTAAATTTAGAAACTTATCTTCAAATGACTACTTAAACAGTTTTATTACATTCTCGATGAAGTCGCTCAACCTTTGTGTTGACTTTTAAGTTTTACTTTCAGGTAATGATCAGTCATAGGATCTAGCTGGGAATCACAGGTATCACAACCAACTAATTATATCCATTAGAGACTAAGTCCGAGTCAAAGATTAAAGACTTGAATATAACGTTGAAGAAGTAGTCTATAAAGGATCACATATATCTTGGAACTAGGATAATCCCGCCTTTTTCGCTATAGTTGTTATTTTCTTATCATTAGAAATAGAGGCAATGATCAACATAGGAAAAACACACAATCTCATCGGAATACTCACCTGAAACAACACTTAAACACTTAGTATCGATCATTTGTGCTCATACTTTGAAATTTTTACGGTTTTATCAATAATATAAGCAAAGGCAAGGGATTATTATCCCTTCCCGAGGTTTATGTCGGCGATACAAAGGATTAAGGGCTTTCCTTGCAAACCACTGTGTCCATTTACTATTTACGCATATCTTTGTTAAGTTTACTTGAAATATCTTGTGATCACAACTGAGATCATTACATCACCTTACCTCACTTAACTGATTTTATCACGGAATTATTATTATTAGTTTTTGGTCAAAATAATTTGGCGCCCACCGTGGGGCAAATGGTGCTTTTTATCATTTAAAATTTGTTAATAGCTTTACTTAATCGATTTTTATCAATACTCTTTACGAAAATGGCATCTCATGAAAAATCAACCATTGTTTCATCAACCTCCACAACCACAAGCTCAATGCCAACTTCTACCAATCCCATTGGATCATCACCCTTGTTTCAGAAGCTTGACAACATTCAGACAAAGACAATCTTTGTAGGATCCAGTTTATCTGGATCCAAGGTATCTCCTCCTAACCCTCCTATTGTTTCTAAAAATGATATTTCTTTCATGTTCTCACAGGTAACAGATCATTGCAAGAGAATAGAGAGGGTAAATGATGAACTGAAGAAGGAAATGGATGGTATCAAAGCTAGGATGACAAATCTTGTCATCCCAAGATCAAGTCCTTTACAAGGAAGGAACCTGAACTTTGATGCCTCCTCTTCAGAAATGTACGCTGGAGATTTCATGTCAATGCGACAAGACGCATAATACAAACTCCTACAATTGGAACCGGAGTTTTTGAACCGATCTATGCAACCAGGATCTCGACGATGCATGATCATGAAAATATTCAAAGATCATCTCGGAAATACCTGGTACTAGTAATGTGTCGAATGTATCCCCTGCTGAAACTAACAATTCGCAGGATTCAAGTATTAGCCCGAGTATGGCGAGGTAATTGGAAAAGTTGAAAGCTATGATCACCAACGTACCTGGTGTGGTACAACCTATCCCGGAGATGTCCCTAGAAGCTCACAATGAATCAAGATTTGCTCCACCGATATGTAACGCCGAGGTCCCAAAGTGATTTCAGACTCTAAGCATGAAGCCGTATGATGGAAAATCTGATCCAGAGGAACACCTCGCTCAATATAGGGAAAGAATGGAGATCATACCCATCCCACCTGATCTCAAAGAAGCTTGTTTATGTAAAGGATTTGGAGCAACCTTAACAGGAGCAGCCTTAAAATGGCTACTCAATGTTCCTCCTTGTTCGATTACTTCTTTTGCTCACATGATCAATCTGTTTAATAACCAATTTTCTTGCAGCAGGATCTTTCAAAGTTAACTAACTGACCTTTATAGGGTAAATCAAGCTCATAATGAATCTCTTAGGGATTTCATAGGAAGGTTTGGAAGAGAAGCCCTAGGAATACCAAGTCTGGACATGTCTACTGCTGTCCAAGCTTTGAAGATCTGAATCAAAAGAGACAATCAGTTTTATCAGGATCTCGTAATGAACCCATGCAGGAACCTAGATGAAGCTAGGACCAAAGCTTTAAGGTTCATCCGGCTGGAAGAAGACATGAACTTACAAAAGAAGACGAATTCTTCATCCTATGATCGACCAAACAGGAAAACAGAAGCTTCCTCTTATAGGACCAATAGGAAAAATCTGTATTCAAGAACAAATAATCACATGATCAATGCAGTAGAAGAAGAAGAAGACGAAGAATATCCTAAGATCATATATTATTGCTTTGTAGTTGATACTGCAGGTTTAATATATGCATTGCAGGGTCTAGGGGATAAGGAAAGATGGACAAGAAAGAGAGATCCAGGAGCCAATTGGAAAGATAAATCCAAATGATGCGCGTTCCACGAAGAATTTGGTCACACCATAGAAAATTGTATTTCGCTAAGAAAGGAGATCATTCACCTGCTAAGCAAGGGGCACTTGAAGGAGCTCTTAGGAAAAAAGAATAGGATCACAATAGAGATTCAGATAGGAGCATACATGTGAATGACCACCAAGATCAATCGAAGATCCCTCAAAGAGAAAGATATCCTCCTCCGGATGCTAAGGTAATCAACTTTGTATCTGGTGGTTCAGATATCTATGGTACCTCTTATTTCGCAGCTAAGAGGCATGCCAAGGAGGCAAAATCAGAAAACGGATCAAGGATAGCAAGGAATTCTAGTCTGACGGAGAAGACGATAGTATCATTTGACGAAGAAGACAAAGATAATGTGCAGGAACCTCATGATGATGGTTTGGTGATCACTTTATATGTGACAAACCATTTCGTTCGTATGATCTTGATTGATGGAGGAAGCTCCATAAATATCATTCGATTAGATATTTTGAAGAAAATGAATATCCCATATACTGAGATCATCACCAAGTCTGATGTACTAATTGGATTCAATGGCGAGAGCAAAAATAAGATCGGGGATATCAAGCTGCCAATCTATATAGAGGGAGTGAATTCTATTCAATTTTTTTTGTGTTATTGACACTTTGTCTAGTTATAATATCATATTGGGCACGCCTTGGATTCATGATATGAAGGAAGTACCATCGACCTACCATCAATGTGTGAAGTTACCAACGCCTTGGGGAGTAGCCAAGATTAACAACGATCAGGAAGAAGTTACAGATTTCTATATAACCTCAATGAAGTCTACGGCCAAACTGGTACAAGCTTAGAAACTATAGAACAAAGAGATCTTGAAACTTAAGGATCACGATGTAAAAGAGGTGATCCTGGATCCTGTGTTCCCGGAAGACAAGGTGTTCCTCGGATGAAATATTTCTAAGGATCTCGAAAAGGGGCTCTTGACATTTTTGAGGCTGAGGAAATCAACATTTGCACGGAAGCCAAAATATATGACAAGTATATCTAAAGATATTATAACTCATAAACTTGGTCTTGATCGCAGCCAATACAACAAAAAAGAAGAAAGTTCGCTCCAGAAAGAAACGTGATCATCCAAAAAGACGTGCAAAGACTGCTAAAAACTGCGATGATAAATGGTTGGAGAACCCTGTGGTGGCACAAAAGAAAAATGGAAAATTGAGAGTATGTGTTGACTACACCGATCTCAACAATGCATACCCTAAGGATAGTTTCCCCTTACCTAATATCGACCCAATGGTGGATGCCACAGCTCGTCACGAGATACTGACGTTCATGGACGCCTTTTCAGGGTTCCAACAAATTCAGATGGAACCATCAGACCAAGAGGACACTGCATTCATGACCCATACATGTATTTATTCTTATGATGTTATGCCTTTTGGATTAAAGAATGCAAGTGAAACATATCAGAGGCTGGTTAATATCATGTTCCGAGATCAGTTGGTAGATTCCATGGAGGTTAACATTGATGATATGATAGTGAAATCAAAGAAAGAAAATGATCACCTAAGAGAACTTGAAGTAGCCTTTGAGATCCTGGATCAGTACAACATGAAGCTGAACCCGACGGAATGCAACTTCGGGGTGGAAGCGGGAAAATTCTTGGGGTACATGGTGACCAAAAGAGGAATAGAAGCAAGTCCGGAGCAAATAAAGGCCATCTTAGATTTTAAATCACCGTCAAATCCCAAAGATGTTCAGAGGTTGACAGGAAGACTCGCGACCTTGAATAGGTTTATTAAAGATCATCAGACATGTGTAGGGAATTCTATGATATCTTGAAGAAGAACAAAAGGTTCGAATGTGGGGACAAGCAAGAGACAACCTCCCAAAGTCTCAAAGAATACTTGTCAACTGCACCCTTGTTAATGAAACCAAAAGACACTGAACCTTTGTTCCTTTATTTGGTGGTATCATGCAATGCAGTAAGCGCGGTGTTAGTTAAGGATCACGAAGGTCAGCAACACCCGGTATACTATGTAAGTAAAAGTTTACTCGATGCTGAAACCAGGTACTCTCATCTTGAAAAACTTATATTAGCATTAGTTATGGCTTCAACAAAACTTAGGCATTACTTTGAAACGCACCCTATATATGTTAAGAGTAATTACCCTATAAAAAATGTACTTAGGAAACCAGAGATGTCAGACATGATGGCTAACTGGTCGGTAAAATTAAGTGCTTTCCATTTAATATATGAACCTAGAACTGCAATTAAGTCCCAGGCCTTAGCTGACTTTGTGGCTGGTTTCACTAATGATCTCATAGAAGAAGTAGACTTAGAGGTACAACAGCTAGGAGAAGTTAAGGAGAAGTGAACCTTATATACCGATGGTGCTTCTAATATAAGAGGAACTAGATTAGGGATCATACTAAAATTGCCACAAGAGGAAATTATACCACAATCAATTAGTTGTGAATTTCAAGCAACGTACAATGAAACCGAATATGAAGCCTTAATAGCATGATTACAATTAGCTAAAGATATTGGGGTAAAAAATCTTCAAGTTTATGTTGATTCTCTGTTAATTGCTAATCATTTTTGTGGATCTTACGTAGTAAGAGGAGAGAAATTAGTATTGTATTTGGATATTAAGAAGCTTACAGAAAACTTTAAAATATTTAATATTGAATAGGTACAAAGGGAGGAAAACGTTGAAGCAGACGCTCTAGAAAATCTTGGATCTCCTCTTAGTATCCCACCAGATTGTTTTGAACATTGATGATCCTGAAAGACAAAATGATATGGACAGTTCAAGATCGTGGACCTCTCCTATTGTGAGATATATACAGGAAGACGTGATCCCTGATGAAGAGAAGAACCACAAAGCATTCAAGATGAAGGTATCTCGTTTTATCTTAATACAAGGGACACTATATCGAAAATCTATTGCAGGTCCATATCAGAGATGCTTGAAGGATCATGAAGCACAAGAGGTATTTAAAGATATACATGAAGGAGATTGTGACAATCACATAGGAGGAAGAGAACTCTTCTCAAAAATATTAAGGAAAAGATACCACTGGCCTACCATGAGAGGGGACGCCAGAGAATACACTCTGAAGTGTGATCCTTGCCAAAGACATGGAAACATTCCTCACCAGCCGCAGAACCAATGTATCTGATCTTAGCTCAAATGGGGAATGGACATCGTTGGTAAACTACCGAAGGCTCCGGGTCGAAAGGTATTCATGTTAGCAATGACCGACTATTTCTTGAAATGGATAGAAGCTGAAGCATTCACTCAAGTAAGAGAAAAAGAGGTGGTATCGTACATTAATTGAAACATTTTAACAAGATTTGGAGATCCTGCTGAGATCATATGTGATAATGGATCTCAATTCACCGGGAAGAGAATAACAAACTTCTGCGAAAGTTGGGGTATTAAAATGATCACCTCAACACCGGTTCATCCACAAGCAAATGGCCAAGCAGAATCAAGAAACAAGATCATTATCAACAACTTAAAGAAGATATTGACTAATAAGAAAGGAAAATGGATTGAGGAGTTACCATTTGCATTATGGGCATATAGAACGACTTCTAAGAGCGCAACTGTGACGTCCCGTCATTTTAAGGTACTTATGTTACCGTATTATTTTATTTTTATTCGCAATTGTTTGGACCCTTATATTTCGTTTTGTATTTACTCACGATTTATTAATATTGAGTCGGGTTTTATGTGTTTGCTTATTCTTCCCTTGAGACGTAATCTTTATATTTACCTAAGTGCCAAATAGTTAGTATTCTCGTGGTATCAAGTTAGGGTGTTTACATATCGTGCTATTGCTCTTGTTTTCACTTACCGAAATCGTGCGTATCTCGAAATTGGAATTGGAATTTAATCATTAAATGAATCATAATACCAAGAAATCATATAATGAACTTGCCTAAGTTCATTTCAAAAAGAATCGGGAACTTTCGACGAACGAAAACACTTAACGATAACGAAAACGAAAAATCGGAAAATCTTGAATTTGGGCTCGGTGCCTCATTCTAGGCACCAAGGGCGCCCTCCTTCTCTGGTCAGCTTTTTTTTTTAAAGGTTGTGACTCATCTTTGCATGTGTTAAAAGAGTGACACCTGTCCTAGACGTGTCAAGACCTGAATTAGTGCAGAGATGTCTCATTTTGAGTCATACTCCATCACCACAATTCATTTGTTAACATCCTCTTTGCACAAACACACTTTACTCTCTCTCAGTTCCATTCCATTCAATTGTGACCTATTCTCTCTCAAATTTGAACCTATTTCCAGAAGTTAAAGGAGAAAGATCACCAAATTAAAGAAGAGTTTCTAGTCCAAGATCATTTTCTACCATTCCTTTTCATTCTCCATAATCTTTGGTAAGATTTTTCAAGGTTTTATTCACATTTTCTTCAATTTTCTTCTACATTGGTTAGAGATCCTACCATCAACTATTTTCACATGTTTTTCAAGCTCCTTGATTTCATATTATCTTTCACTTTGGAAGATTCAATTAGTTTCTCAAAGAAACTTTACTTTTAAACTATGGTAAGAAATTCTTTTCGAAAGTTTCCTTATCTTTCTTGCATGTCTAGAATTTCTACTAATGGTGGTTGTATTGTGTTTTGGAGACGAATAATTTCTCATCACCACACCACCGAAACTTTCTACCGAATTCATTTTCTCGATATTTATTGCAGGTGTTAACGGTTAAATCGTTATTTCCCCTATTTCATCTTTTTCATATTTTCCTTATATAATTCGGATTTAGCCTTGAAAAACGGTTAGGGATATATATTAGACCAACACTTTGAATGTTTATTGACTTGGGACTAAATTTGGACTAAAATATGTTAATATGTGATTATTATCAAAAGTAACATATTATCTATATTAGTGTTGGTGCAAGAATGCAATGACTGGATGTTCTATTGTGTTATGTTTGTTTATCACTGTATTAGTTTGTATAGATTTACCTTTATGGGCTGCTCACGGACTTGCATGTCCATGAGGCCCTGTAGAGCCCAAGCCCAAACTGGCTGGACATTTAACTCTATAAATAGAGGTGTTCAGATCAGTTTAGGGTTGTTGGTTTAGAGAGAATTCGGAGTTAATGCTTTTGGATTGTAACAGTGTTTGTTAATCAAAGTATTAAGAATTCGGTAATTGTGTTCTTGTGTTTATTGCTTTAGATTATAACCTGCGTGTTCTATTGATTACGAGATTCCGCCTCGTAATTGGTATTGTTTAATCCTGTAGATCGGACCACTGGGACCTATAATTGGTATCAGAGCAAACGCATTGTTTGCTCTCTATCGAGATTTTGTTCAGGGTTAAATTCAGGTTTTAATCGATTCTGGAAATTAGGGTTCTTAGTCTTCGGCGGCTGTTTGTGAGAATTAGGGTTCCTATTACATCTTCGGCGGCGGTCTGTTAAGGATTAGGGTTTCTGCTTGTTCGTGGATCAACCTTCGTGGACGTAGTTCGTGAATTTAATTCGTGAGACATCTTTGTGGATTTAATTCGTGGAGACATCTTCATGGATTTTCTCGTGGAACATTTTTTCGTGGAGCATCCTCGTGGAGCATCTTCGTGACCCATCTTCGCCGAACATCATCCTCGCCAAACACCATCTTCGTGACCCATCTTCTCCGAACACCATCTTCGTGACTGACACCCATCTTCGCCGAACAACATCTTCGTGACTGACACCACCCATCTTCGTTGCACCATCTTCGCCAAACAACATCTTGGTGACTTATATCTTCGTGACCTTACATCTTCGTGACCTTACATCTTCGTAACCTTACATCTTCGTGACCCACATCTTCGTGACCCACATCTTCGTGACATACATCTTCGTGACTTACATCTTCGTGATCTTACATCTTCGCCAAACATCTTCGTTACCCATCTTTGTAATTCAATTTCGTGACTTCGTGAGTCAACTTCGCTGATTTCTTTTAAAATGGATTCAAGACAATCAACTAACACCCCTCCCAAGTTAATCAATTCTTTACAGTATTACGAATGGGCCGATAAATTCGAATCTTTCTGTCGGTATAATGATGTACAAATGTGGCTATGAATCGAAACAAAATATACACGTCCAACTACGAACTCAAGTGGTACAAATACTGTTGTTCCAATCTCTTCCCTCTCAGCTGAGCATAGAAGAGTATTTGATGCTGAAAACCGAGTATGGGCAAGTCTGAAAATGGCTCTGCCTATTGAAACGATACACATCTGTCAGGATCACAAAACTGCTTATGAACTTTGGAAAGCAATCGAGACTCAGTATGTTGGAAGTGCTGCTCAACAAAGAAGTAGAGGAAGTATTCTTAAAAGACAATTCGATACGTTCAGAGCAGGTATAAATGAAAATTTTGAAGACACTGTCAATAGATTTCACAATCTGCTATCTGACCTTGCCAGAGCTCGTATAACCATTGGAGACGAAAAAATAGAACGATTTTTGGATGCTTTACCCAAGCGTTGGGAGGTTTACGTGAACTTACTAAAAGATGAATACTATCAGACAAAAGATGACGGTACTACCAAATTAACTCTACCAACGGTAATTGAGAGATTTAGAGGTTATAAACAAACACGTTTAACTATCGATGCTGTCTCAGATCAAACACCTTATGGACAACCCTCAGAATCTAATGCCTCTGTAAATGCAACTGCCTTCATGTCTGAAAATGGTCAAGCAACTCCTGACACTCATTCCTTTACTGGTACAACTACAACTGCAGCAGTACCAAATGCTGCTAATACTCATCAAAAAATGCCAATGAGTGTTAAATCAGCAGAAGAAAGTCTAGAAATCCTATCATGTTTTTTGTCTGCTTACGGTAATCAAGTTCAAGGTAAAATTACTGATCCAGGATTGTGGGATGAAGATTTTAGTCAAGTCGATCAGGATGACCTAGAGGAAATGGACTTACAATGGCAAACATCCATGATTACCAACAAGATCAAGCGATTTATGACTAGAACAGGACGCAGTCCTAGAACCGGAAAAGCAGGCTTCGACAAATCCAAGGTACGCTGTTACAACTGTCAAGGTCATGGCCATTTCGCTAGAGAATGTCAACAGCCTAAGGTGGAATATACTCCAAATCAAGACAAAACCAGGACCACCTCCTCGCAACCACAACGCAGTTTAGCTTCGCAGGCCGTGATAGTTCAACACGATGATCGAACATACGATTGGCAAATCTGTACTGATGAAAGAAATCAAGCTCTCATGGGATCTATCAAAGAAATTCGCAGTGAAGTCGGTAATACAGAAGAAGCGTCAGGTACTGACAGTGATTTAAGCTCCAATGAAGAATATGCTGAAGAGATTGAAGATATTCAAGACACCTCTAAAGTCTGTAGCTGTACCGTCGATCTATCCAATGAGAACCTTATTGCTAAAATGGCTGACCTCAACTCGGACAAGACAAAGGTACTTCTTGACTCTCAATCTATGAAGGAGTTCCTGCAAATCTTACACTGTTTTAACTCTCCAAAACGATAACCTGACTAGATCAGTATCCAATTTGGAATCTCAGCAAACTGAACTCGAGCAAACCATATCAATCTTAACTTATCAAAAAGATGATTTTGCAACAAAATATTATAAAAACGAGAAGGATCGAACGGAACTTTTATCAAATGTTGGTATTTTGACACATAAAATTGACACACTATATGAATGTCTTGAAACTGAAAAGAAAAAGTTTGCTGAAAAAGTCCAAGAGTTAAACATTTGTGAAATACAACTAACTGAGCAGGAAAGGAAGTTCGAGCAATTCCGTACTTCTTCAAGTACTTTGAGCTCTATCTTGGGTCGTCAACGCACAAGTGGAAATCTGAAGGCCTAGGATATAACGAAACACCACCTCCATATAATAACAACTTTAGTTTCTTCAAAAACGGGCCTCCACAGTCTGAAAAATGTGAATCTTCAAGCTCTATGGATCAGGAAAACACGAAATCTCAAGAGAAACAACCCACAAGTGTTCAGACTCAAACCTCAACATGCGAACCTTTGCTCAAAACATTCATCTCAAGTAAAGATATCAAATCTAAGCAAAGTATATCCTCTGATGCTGAACCCGATCAATCAAATAAGATGGAAACTTTAAACTGTTTCAAATGTCGTGAACGTGGACACGTGGCCTCAGTTTGCTCTAACAAGCGAAAAGAATCTCAAGTTAAACCCACGCCCCCACAGTCAGCTAAATCCACTCCCACGAAACCAGTTCAAATTCTACGAAACCCACACCACGAACGTACAGACACAAATTCACGAAATTATGGGCACAGTAAACCAAGCACGGGAAGCTTTTCTCAACGTCCTCACCAGCGGCCACAACAACCTTTCGTTCCATCTTATCGCCAACACCATTATGACCAACGCTCCCACAGTCCTCCACGATATCACCATCATAATCATTATCCAAGTCCTCCACAACACTATCATGGAAATTATAATCATAGTCCTCCACGTCCTCATTATGAACCACGTCATTACACTCATCCCCGTTACAGTTCCCCACCAATGAGTCATAGAGTTCCTTACAACTCTAACAGTCATTACTCTACACGTCACACATCTCCGATTTCTCACCAAAATAAGGGAGTTTACAAAAGAGTCACATATGTGACTGAGAACGGTCAATCCAGGTCTGTCATGGCCTGGGTTCCCCATGAGAACTAATAATTTTTATCTTGTGTGCAGGAACCGGGTCACCGACTCTTCAACAACTGGTACGTTGACAGTGGATGTTCCAGGCACATGACGGGAGAACGAGAGTTGCTCAATAACTTCGAATCAGGAAAGAAAGGTCGAGTAAATTTTGCTGGAGAAAAAGGTGGAGAAATAACTGGAATTGGATCAGTTACAAACTGAAAAATCACACTGAAGGATGTATTTTACGTCAGGCAGCTAGAACACAATTTGCTTAGTGTCTCTCAAATCTGCGACAACGATAATCCCGTGTATTTTACGAAGAAGGAGGTTTTGATTCTCAAATCAGGAATTGATATCCCTGAGGACCTGATATTGATGCGTGCCCCAAGAACGAAAAACACGTACATTATGGATATGAACAACACTGAACTCGCCACCGATTCAACATGTCTATTGTCAAAGTCAACTAGTGAAGAAGCCATGATTTGGCACAGAAAGATGGCACATTTACACTTTCGGAAAATGAATGAGATCACAAAGAAAGGGCTAGTCAATGGAGTTCCACTCAAACGTTTTGAGTATGAAGATAAATGTATTCCATGAAAACTCGGAAAGCAACACAAGCAACATCACAAGTCCAAGGCCATCAACACAATCGGGACACCATTCGAGCTAATGCACACTGATCTTTTCGGTCCTATTGCACAAAGAAGCTTCGGAGGGAAATACTACTGTCTAGTGATCACCGATGATTACACTCGCTACTCTTGGGTTTACTTTTTAGCCACTAAGAGTGAAACAGCTGGCACGCTAATCAACTTCTTTGACACGCTAAAAAACGTATACAAAGCCAATGTCAAGCGTCTGCGCAGCGATAACGGGACAGAATTCAAAAATTCCACGATGACCTTCTATTGTCTTGCAAATGGAATAGTTCAACAACACAACGCTCCATATGAACCACAACAAAACGGAGTCGCTGAGAGGAAAAATAGAACCTTGATAGAATCTGCACGGACCATGCTAGCTGACTCACTTCTCCCCGTTACGTTCTGGGGGGAGGCAGTGAATACAGCTTGTTACGTCCTTAATCGAGTGTTGACGGTGAAACGGTTTGATAAAACAAGTTATGAACTGCTTAATAGTCGTAAGTCTAATCTTGCTGGATTGGAACCCTTTGGGGCTCCTTGCACTGTTTTGAAAACAAATTACACCACCAAGTTCGCACCCAAAGCCGTCCAGGGATACTTTCTTGGATACGTTGAGGGTTGCGCTAACAAAAGAGTTTACCTAAAACCTTCACGTACAGTGGAAATTGTTTTTAACTTGGAAATAACTAGCTACACTTTTGAAAAACAAAATGGTCCAGATATCGCTTTCGACTATGATGCATTATTTAAATCATTTAACCTTTCTCCTAGTGTGAATCATACAGGAACAGAGAACCCGAGTTTCTCTTCTGATGACGAAGATTCAGTCTTTCCTCGTAACCAAGTCATTCTAGAAATTGTTGCTGAACCTGCTGACACCGATGCTCAAGCAGATGATCAAGACGTTGTGGCAGAACCACTCGTCGACGAAGACCCAGCCGATGATCAAGAAAATGTGGCAGAACCACATACTGCAACCGCTCAAGACGATGCGGCAGAACCGCACGTTGTGTCTCGAATTCACCAGGATCACCCATTCGACAATATTATTGGCGATCCCAACGCACCCGTTCAAACTCGAACGCAACTAGAGGATCTACAAGGCATGTATGCCTTTGTCACGACCTCCGAGGATTTCAACAACTGTCGCTATTTTTGCTTCGTTTCCCAAGACGTCCCTGCCAACATTCATATGGCCCTTAAAGACGCAAACTGGGTACACGCCTGTCAAGAAGAATTAGCTCAGTTTGAGAAACTAGGGGTCTGGGTACTCGTGATCCTGCCCGACGACGCCTACGCTATAGGTACTAAATGGGTTTTCCGATGCAAACGGGATGACCGTGGAATTATCACTCGAAACAAAGCTCGCTTAGTGGTACAAGGTTTTTATCAGGAAGAAGGATTGGATTTTCAGGATGTCTTTGCCCCAGTCGCTCGCCTCGAGGCTGTTCGTCTCTTCTTAGCCTATGCCTCTCACATGGGACTTACCGTTTACCAACTTGATGTTAAAAGTGCCTTCCTATATGGTAAAATCGACGACACCGTCTATGTTCAGCAACCCCCAGGCTTCGAAGACCCACAACACCCTGATAGGGTTTACAAGCTCAACAAAGCCTTATACGGTCTTCATCAATCCCCTCGTCTGTGGTATGGAACATTATCAACTTTTCTCTTAGAATCCGGTTTCAAGAGAGGTCGTATCGATAGCACCCTTTTCATCAAAGATTCGCCCAAGGCTAAACTATTGGTTCAAGTCTACGTGGATGACATTATCTTCGGTTCCACTGATAATCAAATGTGTAAGGATTTTGAAAAGCTAATGAAAGACAAATTCGAGATGAGCGCCATGGGTGAACTCAAGCTTTTTCTAGGGTTACAAGTCGAGCAACTACCAGACGGGATGTTTGTACATCAATCAAACTACGTCACTGAAATGCTAAAGAAATTCAATATGACCGACGCCAAGTCCATTGCTACTCCCATTCCTCAGCAGCACAATCTGGAACCAAACGCACAAAATGATCCTGACGTGGATCCAACTGTTTATCGCGGCATTATAGGCTCATTAATGTATCTTACTGCATCTCGTCCTGACATAATGTTTGCTGTATGCTTATGTGCCAGGTTTCAAGCTTGTCCTAAGATGTCTCATCACTCTGCTGTAAAGAGGATTCTTCGCTATCTCAAAGGCCGACCGCGGCTGGGTCTCTGGTATCCCAAAGGAAGCGACCTCTTTCTCAAAGCATTCACCGACTCGGATTTGGGTGGATGCAATATTGATCGAAACTCAACCTCCGGTGGTTGTCAATTTTTGGGAGGACGCCTCGTGTCTTGGCAATGCAAGAAACAGACAACTGTTTCATTCTCTTCCTGTGAAGCCGAATATATCGCTGCAGGTAGCTGTGTGTCACAGGTTCTCTGGATTCAACAACAGATGCTGGATTACGGTTTATCCTATACCTCTACTCCTATTAATATAGATAATGAGGCTGCCGTTTCCGTTATTAAAAATCCTGTTAAGCATAGCAAGACCCGTCACATAGATTTTAAGCATCACTTCATTAGAGACTATTATGAAAAGAAACTGATAGATATACTTCGTGTCTCTTCCGAAAACAATATGGTTGATCTCTTTACTAAAGCCTTTGACAAATCTCGCTTTGAATCACTCATTCACCGTATTGGACTTCGCAACTTAGATTAACCAACGTTTTCATTACAAAAAAAATAAAAAATAAAAAAAAAAGTTTAGTGTAACTTAGTTTGAAATCTAAAATTCGAGATGAAGATAACTTTTGCTTATGACTCTTAGTCTTAGATCGGGTTCTTGCTATTACATGCACTTATAATTCTCCATAGTATTTTAGTTTAACCTCCAGTGTCTTGTGGCCTTTCGTCTTTTAGTTGTTCCCGATAGTGTGGTTTGTCTGTTTTAAATACCTCTTACTTCTTTCATTAAACGACTTAATTCTGTATGCCACAATAAAGGTTGAGATTAGATTTTTGTTACAAATCATATGTTGCGCTTACAGATGGGATTTGCTCACATTGAATTACATATAATGAGTGTGCTCATAAGTTACTGAATTCATATAAGCGGCCTTTGAAATCTGAGTCAGTATACCCTCGGGGTGCCCTTGTTCACCTAGCCACCTAAGGCCTTTACGGTTTGGGATCGGTTGGTAGAAAGCTTGCCATAGGATTTCATAGAAAGTCAGCAGAATTCTTTACTCTTATCAAACTTCATTGAAGTTAGTCTTTGACCTGCACCAAAACAACTGTTTTAATATTCAATATGAGCTATCCCTTCGCCAGTTTCATATGCTGCCCTTGTCTAGGTTGGTAACCACTCCACACCACTCGTAACTTAAAATACTTCACAAACACCTTGAGTGCTCTCCGAATTTTGTCGAATGTCTGATTTACGTGGGTGCTTTTAAGCCTAAACTTTAAACCAGCTTACTTGTAATTAAAACACTATCTTATGACTATAAGACTGAACGGTTAAATTGTACAACTACACAAACATGGATTTAAATTAAATTACCTTTGGAACCCCGATAAGCAATCTGATAGAATTATGTTTCATAAATGTATACTACCATTGTTCGCTTAGTTAACGTTTTTACTGTTTCTTAAGGCTTTTTGTTTATCTTATATTTTGTAATTTTCTTAACTTCTTTCTCTAAAACGTTGGTTAAACAATTTCACACAGTCCATCGGGCCCAAAATTCTTGGCCCAGTTCTACAAGGCCCACAGGCCCACTCATGGCCTATAAATACTCAAAAAAGGTGAATCACTTTTTCACTTTTCACTTTTTACTTGGCTCCATAGGAAATTCATAATTTTTTTTCTCTCACGAAGTTCCTCTTTCGTTCGATCACCCCTTCATGTAAGTTTCTTATGTTCGTTAAACTTCATATTTGTTCATCTATAACTGCTATACTTTGCTCATCATTGATCAATTAGTTCGTGTTAATGTTTTATAATCTGGGAATAACCCTTTATGATTCTTGATAAACTTGTTCGTATTCATGATGTGTTCGTCCATAATTTGCCATAATCTGCTATGATGATCTTCTTCGTTGATGTTATTGCTTGCTTTGTTCGTGTGTTCATCTTCGCCCTCATAGGTGCCCAGAATATAAATGCCTTAGGAGTTTTTCTCATGCCACGGACGACCATGCTTGTTCGTCACCTCGGACGAACACACTTGTTCGTCGTGTTGGACGAACATACGTGTTCGTCACCATGCTTGTGTCTTGGACGAACACCTTGTTCGTCACCATGCTTATGTCTTAGACGAACATCTTGCTCATTGTCTTGGACGAACATCTTGTTCGTCACCATACATGTTCGTGCTTTCTATCTGCGAACACACATGTTCGTTATACATGGATTATTTGCTTATCTGTTCCACGAACATGCATGCTCGCCAACTTTCATGTTCGGCATACATGTTCGTGACTATCAAATCTAACGTGTTCGTTTATGCAGATTTTACAGATGGAGAGATATTTTGATAAAAGGCACAATCATGCAGTTAGTTTCGCATTGACCGAGCCTTCATCCCTTCATTTTCGTGAGACGATTCTATTTCTCCAACACTCAAGGATGGCTTATATTCTCAGCGAAGACCTTCCAAACAATATTCCGTTGGTCAAAGAGTTTCTCCGCAATCTCATCCATGTCGATCTCACACCTTCGGGTTCCGATAAGGGCAAAGATGGTCTACGCACGGTTGAAAAATAATATGGAAATCACTTTTAGCAGCACGACTCTCCGACAGATATTTCAACTTGGCCGTAGCTCCAACGAAAGTGAACCCTCTTCTTTCGGCCACAGATTTCTCGCCCGCAAGCTGCCACTACTGGGCTATGGAGGGCCTCTTCACCCCACTACTACTTCCTTTCCTAAGGGTAAATTCATCGGCCCATGGCGTTACTTAGTCCATGTGTTTGTCTCGGTATTCAAGCACTCCAAGACCGCTCATGATACGATTGATAATCTACTTATCTCAATGATGCTCAGTTTGGTTCTGAACAAACCGTATCCAGTGGCGGAGTATGTGTTCCAGATGATGCAAAACGATCTGATCAAACCTAAGGAGCTTATGCTGTATCCGCGCTTCATCATGATTATCCTCAGGCATTTCATCCCTGATCTTCCTCATAATTCCGTTACACGGGTAGGTCAGATCGGTGGGCCGAAATTGTTTCATACATGCCTTACGATTCACTCAACCAAGGCAGGAGAGACTCAAGCCGTGGACACCCCACTTTTTGGGGCAATTGTTGATCTCCATTTTGTTGATAACGACGCTGATGAGGATGCTGGTGTCCTAGATGGGGAACCGAGGACTGAAAATACTACCTCTTCCACTGCTCCTCCAGCACCTCGCAGGCCAAAATCTCGCCCAAAGCGCAAGGCCAGGATTCCCATCTGTGTGGATTCTACCTCTAGTGATACTACGTTTAGACAGATCGACAACTATCCAGGGAGTCCTCCGTTATCTGTTATCCATGAGCAGCCGCATCTTACTCCACCTGGGAGTCATCAGACTATTGCCACCGAGGTTGTAGTCACCTCTCCTGCTCCTGCTACTGAGGCTGCTACTAATCCCACTAAGGTTAACGATGCTGCTACTGAGGAGCTTAACATTGATCTTAATGAAGCTACTTCTTCGTTTCATCCCATTGATCCTCGCACATCCAACCGTGGGAAACGCCTCTTCATCAGTGGTGATGAGTCTGGGTCTTCTACCGCAACTGAGCGCCCGCACAAGAAACGGGCCACGGAGACTGTACCCCCCACTGGAACTCCTAATCTTAATGACTTACATTTACTTGTTTTGCAGCTCTCTTCTCAGGTTGCCACTCTTCAGCAGTCTGACGCTGAAAAGTCAAACCGCATTTCCACTCTTGAAGCCCAGGTTCAGATGCTCTCCAAGCGACTATCTGCTCAGGGGGAGGAAACGTGCAAAGCAACTACTATCAGACAGCAACGAAGAGATGATCACGATGATCCAAGTGCTGCACGACAAAGAGAGCAGATCTCCTCCACTTCTCGAGCCTTGGTTCTTTATCAGTCTGCAGACCAGGGGGTGCAACCGCAGCAGCAAAAACAAGGTGACAATCAACAGCAGGAGTTCGGGGAAAGTAATGATGATACATGGCTACTTGAAGACAAAACTGAAGAAAATCAAGACGAACAGGATGAATATATTTTTCAGGAACCGGAAAGTACTGAAGAACAGCAGGGTGAAAGCAGTACGAAGCCAAGCCTTGAAGATCGACAAGGGTGGTTTCGAGAACTTGATCCGAAGAAGCAGACACCGCTGATTAGAAAGTTCTTTACTAGAGAACGCCAGCCGCATTTGGGTATCATTAGCTGGTTGTATGATTCAGAATTGCAGGCTTTTGTGATTAAGAGATTTGATTGTGTGCAGTATTTGAGTAAGAAACGGGAAAATTTCAACTCATTCCCGAAGTCGGAGCTTATTTGCTTGTCAAGGCTCAATCTGATAAATAGAGAAAGGGACGAATACACAAGTTGGGTTGAACGATTGATTAAAGAAGAAGGAAGAGCAGGGGTCTTCAAGGAATTCACACCGGCGACAGGAAAAATTATGATTCACAGAAAGAAGATCAATCCTGAAATCGGCAGAGCAGCAACGAGAATGCTATATCCACCGATCGCCTGCATGACAAAGATCCCGATGAAGAATTTCGGTCGAGATATTCTTGGAGACATGCATATTTGGGCGGTAGATACCGCAACTGGCGAGGCCGTGATATACAAGAAAGATGATGAAGTCGAAGAAGGAATGACAGAGATACTGAGAGTGATCGATGCTACTCAATTGGAAAATCTGACGGAAAAAGACTTGAAGATGTTGAAGAAAAATCACATCATTTCTCTTGAAGGCTGGGGAGATATTGGTAGAGATTACCAAAGGATAGTTGACGGTTGTGTATCTTTGCAGGTTAATACTGACAGTGATATTTTGATCAGAGAATAGAAGCATCAGTCAAGGGGGAGTTTGTTGGTGCAAGAATGCAATGACTGGATGTTCTATTGTGTTATGTTTGTTTATCACTGTATTAGTTTGTATAGATTTAGCTTTATGGGCTGCTCACGGACTTGCATGTCCATGAGGCCCTGTAGAGCCCAAGCCCAAACTGGCTGGACATGTTACTCTATAAATATAGGTGTTCAGATCAGTTTAGGGTTGTTGGTTTAGAGAGAATTCGGAGTTAATGCTTTTGGATTGTAACAGTGTTTGTTAATCAAAGTATTAAGAATTCGGTAATTGTGTTCTTGTGTTTATTGCTTTAGATTATAACCTGCGTGTTCTATTGATTACGAGATTCCGCCTCGTAATTGGTATTGTTTAATCTTGTAGATCGGACCACTGGGACCTATAATTAGTATGTAAAATGATATATTTACATATATGTAAAGCTTGTAAAAGGTTAAATGAACATAATATAACTTTTGACGGTTTACGTTTTAACCGGAAAACATTGTATAAATCGGATTTCGGCAAAACAACAAAAGTCATATTGCTGGTAAAAGACCCAGGGCGTCGCCCTAGGTGCCTATGACGAGGCACCGTGTTGTCTTCCAGCAAATGTTTTGTTTTCGTATTTTAACGGCCGCAACGTTTGGTTCCGTGGAGCGTCGCATCGAAGTTTCCAGTTTCATCTTAAGACTTTTAGCAACTTTAAACACTCGTATGAGTAAACTAATATATAAAAGTAACACATTAGATAAAAACATTGTCTTTGGATTCAAAGAAGTGAACGTAATCGAGAATGTCATAATACTTATTTTAAAACGGACGTTTAACTACTTCTCGCTAAAACAGACATTTGTTACAAAATGCGATCGTCAAAATAATTTTTTACGACAAACTTTTATATAAACGTTTTAAAAGTCATATTATTCCATTAATTTGAAAAGTAAAGACTTTAAATTCTCCAAAGTGTCAAAGTTCGACTTTTACGTCGACTTTGACTTTCTTTCAAGTTGACTTTGATTTTACCTCAAATTGTTGACCTTGACTTTTATAAAGTCAAAATTCTTGACATTTGACTTTTAAAAAGTCAACAACTTTGACTTTGACAAAGTCAACCTCTTCGACGTTGACCTTGGTCGGTCTTAATAAAACTTGATAACAATAATTGATTTCAACCGATATTCCTGGTAGTTGTTATCGACTCGGAATAATCATTCTTTTCCAACGGTCACTTATGACGTGAAAGATCGATATCTTGCCGATCGTCCTTCTTCGCGCGGAACATCGTCTCTTAAATCCGTCATCTTTATTCGACTTAATAATCGTTGGAATATTACAATAAACCTAATCTTAACCGACAAGGCTAAACCGGACTAGAATTATGGAGATACTTAGACTATGTGGTTTATTGTTTTAGGGCACTTAGATGGTGGAGTTGTAGCTCTGTAATTGTATACCCGAAAATTTGCTGTGCTCTCATAGTGAGTTATTTGTAGCCCTTGTCTTTACTGTTTTTGGGCTAGAAAGCGTATTTTAAATTGTCTGCATGTATGCGGGACATTGTTGATTATCTTGTTTACCTAGTAGAATAGGTCTGCCTTAGATTAGGTGTCTTATACACTCGTTAAGCTTTATGCCCAACGGTTTCATATATATAGCTATATGGGTTATTGTACCTAACCCTCATCGCTCGGTAGGTCGCTCCTATGAGTGGATGTTATGGCCGCAATTCATTATTAGTTGCCTATGGTTTGACACGCCTTAGGAAAGAGGTCTTTTGTACTGTTCAGGTTCGATGAATAACTAATCTAGGCATGGTATCCTCGCTAGGGTTGAAAACAAGATATGATATTTGGAATTTACAATGTTGTTAAAACTTGTCGTGGGTCAAATTTTACTTAAAATTGCGAATAATTCACCAACATGTTGTTGATGTCGTTTTTTAACGCTTTTCAGGAGTTTGAGGAAGTTCAGTAATCATGCCATGCTTATTTTCGGATCGCTTGTTTTGTGCAAATTGGAATTTGTGATGTTTTATGTAATTTCCATGATGATCCGTTTTGTGATATTTGTATTGTATTTGTACTCAGCGTTTCATCGCTTTTGACGTTGTAATGTATTTTGTAAACATTTGGCATGATTAATGTTATTACGATGTTTTGTTTATTGGTTATAATGTTGTAATCCTTGACTCTTGATACCGTAACTAGAACACCTCGTGTTTCCGCTTTGAGCGGGGTGTGACAGCAACGGGTCAAACCCCCTTTTCCTTGGTATTTGTGACAGAACCCGTGATCCCAACAAAAATGGTGGTCTCAACAGCAAGATCTAATTTCAGAGACTATGAAGTGAATGCAGACTTGTTGATGGAGGATCTCGATACTGTGGATGAAATCAGGGATCATGCCAAGATTAGAATCACAACGTATCAACAAAGGATCTCGAGATCCTATAACAAATATATAAGTATAAGAAGATTTTAAGTAGGAGATTTGGTCTTAAGAAAAACGTTTCAAAATATAACAAATCTAGCAGATGTGAAGCTTGCACCAAAATGGGAAGGTCCTTACTTGATTGATTCTGAAGCTGACAAAGGAGCTTATTGGTTAGCTACAATGGAAAGGGAGCGTTCTGCCGAGATCAAGGAATGCCATCCACTTGAAAGCCTACCATATGTACCTTACAAAGTAAATTTTGTTAACTTAGAAAAGGTATGTTTTCTATCTCTTTATTTTATCTCTTTATTTCTATTTCTTTATTATCACGCTTACTGACTTAAGCATCGGAGGGGTGTTAGCCAAAACTAACACCCACCATCACCCAAGATCTTCTTGTTTTGCAGTTGGGATCTCACCACTTGAAGATAGAGGCTGGCCACCTCTCTAAGTTTAAAAAGATACTGATCTCATCTAAAGGTTAAAGGTATTCACCTTTCTAGAAAATGGACACCTCTCCAGGAGCGCACGATGTTCGATCCTAGAATCAGGGTTATGGGATAGTGATATTAACATTGTCCAACAATTTCATGATCATTGACCTAAGAATCCAACCATAATGAATTTTTAACACTATGTGCACGATGGTGTTAATCCAAGTGGTTGTGACATTTTCATGTCCTGCAATTGGTTGTAACATTTTCATGTTACCAAAGGTTTTGACATTAACATGTCACAAGTTTGGCGAAGTCCCAAGTGATCATCGGCTTAGTCCTCGAAATATCTCGTGATCATTGGTTATCCTTTGGTTTTGGCATTATCATGTCATGAATTTGGCAAAGTCCCAAGAGTGCATTGGATTAGTCCCAAATTTTCCATGATCATGGGTTATCTTTTGGTTTTGACATGGATATGTCACGAAAACAACAAAGTCCCAATATATTAAGTTTGATTACGTGATCATGAAAGTCGTAGGACCATTATTCCGATCCGGGTATGGTTTATGGGGATTACTCATGCGAAAGACTAAATCTCATTTCTCTAGAATGGGGGCATCCTTATGAAGGATCATGAACAGATCATGTGCAAGATCCAGAATTCTCTACCCTACGTTTCAAGTTAGAGTTTTCATAAGATCTATCAAACATTTTATCAAGGATCACAAAGTGATCTTACATTTTTTCACAAAATATTTGAACAAAAGAATTTCTTCGAAACAAACATGATTTCATAAACAGTACTGTATTCAAAAACCAAGAGTTTTATAGCCAACATAAGCCATATAGAAAATCTGAGTGGCCAACATAAACCACTCACCACCATGGATAAGTGCGCCAAGTTAGCCTCACCCCAAAGATTTCCATTGTTTATCACATCCCTGATCAGTTACAAATTAAAACAAATAATGGTGGCTTAGGCCTGGTCGCCTATACCATCATTGCCCACCGGAACATCAGATTCTTTTGCCCCGCTTTCTTTGGTCACCTCTTTGATTATCTTCTCACCAAGATCATAGCTTTGCCCTGCTTTGACTTCTTTTCCGGTCAACTTCGATAAGCTTATTCTCCAAGATTGAACTGGCCAAAACGGAATTTCAAGACCCTTAGCAACAACTTCGTCGACCATATAGAGTCGACATTCGTAAATGGCGATAGAAGCATCTTGCTTTACGCCCAGTGAAAGATCATTGAGTTCCTTAGAATGTTGTGCCCTCATTTCTTCAAGAATTGTGGACAGTCTGTGCTCAAGCTCATGTATATTCTTTTTACTTTTGTTTGCCTCCATGTTCTTCTCTTTTAGGGCTACTTCCTTGATGTCAAGGGCTCTCTTTATGTCGTCCAAAGAACAAAAATCTTCTTTATGGCGTTTCTTCAGCTGTTCCAAGATCTGCAGAACAAATCCGTTAACATTTCACCGCATGTTTTGTACTAAGTAATACCTTATCAAATTCAGGAAGGGGGTCATCTAATGAGATCACATCCTCATTCTTTCTTTTCTTTCTAGGAACTTTGGAACGAGTCGAACTCCGAGTGTTGACAGGAACAGGGAAGGAATTTCCACTTTCAGATGGATAGAGTGAAGCGACCTACCCAACCAGTAGTTTCTACAAACAAGAGTGTTAGTTGAGTTATGATTTGCAAAAATGATTTAGAAGGGGAGCGTGTACCTGACATAATGGAATCTGAATCGGAAGACCTAGAACTATCGGTATCCTCTAGGGAAAAGAAGCTTAGTTCTTCGATTGAGATCTTTTAGAAATAAAGGATTTTTGAACTCAAATCCTTTATGGTAGATTGTTGAAAGGTAGCTGCAAAAGAAACAAGAAGTTTAGACAGGTTAAGGCAATCAATATTTGCAATTCATACCCTTTAGACGCCAAGAGACAGGAAGTGTATGTCCGCCAGGAATATAGTTTCTTTGAACAAAGAAAAAGCGATTTTTCCATTTGAGGTTTTGAGTTGTGCAAAGAATGAGAGGAGAACGGTTATTACAGATCTGAAGGAGGTAGTATCCGGTACCATGGCTTTTCAGATGATATGTATAGGAAAGCTCTGGCATGCCGATTTCAACACCTCGATTATCGATGAGTTATTGAAGAATGTAAAGAATCCTCTAAATCATGGGCATCCCTTGAGTATAGCAGATTTGTGTCTGATTGAAGAATTCTTGGATCAAAGGAGGAAACGGGTAACAGATTCCCAAGGTAAACGGATACTCTGGGAAGCATACCCATTTTGTTGAAGAATAATCAGAACGCACCAAAGGATCGAAAGGTCGAAACTTTGCTAATGATGGAATGAAGTTTTGAGATTTGAATTGACAAATAAAGTAATTGTGGAATTCACAAGTCGGAGGTACGGTAAGGACGATTGGTTCTTTGAAACTATTTTCAGGCTTATCGGAAAACACCACTAGCGACATCTTTTGTAAAGAAAGTATTAAGAGAATGAAAGAAGATTACCTGAGATCTGGAGAAGAAGAGTGAAGAGTCTAGAAAGACTAGGATTGTGTTTATAACTAAGGGCGCAATATTCAAGGCAAGAGTCACATCAATAGTCATTCACCAACTACCTCCCTTAAATGAAGCCACGAAGTATATCAGGAAGTTATGACCCATTAAGGATCTCAACGACAACATACCTTGGGGACAACTGTTATGGGTAGAATTTTCATATCTGATCACAACTGATTGCAGGTTAACTAAGGATCGCGATCAGACTACATGATCACGTGATCATGGATCACAGACAGGTTTATGATCACTAATCATATTTATTATCATTCTTCTATATATTATACTCTTGTGTTCACATGTATCACGACCAACTAATTATAGCCGTTAGAGACTAAGTCCGAGTCAAAGCTTAAATACTTGAAGAGAACGTTGAAGAAGTAGTGTATAAAGGATCCTGGATATCTCGGAACTGGGAAAATCCCACCTTTTCTGCTAAAGTTGCTATTTTCTTTTCATTATAAATAGAAGCAATGATCGACATAGGAAACACACACAATCTCACCGGAATACTCACCTGAAACAACACTTAAACACTTAGCAGCGATTATTTGAGCTCATACTTTGAACTTTTTACCGTTTTATCAATAATATAAGCAAAGACAAGGGATTATTATCCCTTCCCAAGGTTTTATGCCGGCGATCCAAAGGATTAAGGGCTTTCCTCGTAAACCACTGTGTCCATTTACTATTTACGTATATCTTTTTTAAGTTTACTTAAAATATCTTGTGATCACTACTAAGATCATTACAACATCTTATCTCACTTAACTGATTTGATCACGAAATTATTATTAGTAGTTTTTTTTTTTCAAAACAAACTTGACTACAAATCTTAGGAGTTTCAATTTTATTTTTTTCACATTAGTGTTTCGGATATCGATATTTTTTTTGTCTTAAATCCACCGCTGACTATAATCATAAGAAACTATTTTATTTTCCATATACTACACTTTAGGAATATTTTTGGACAATAGTTATATGATTTGGATTATATAACTGTATTCTTAATCCTCTATCTAAACATCTCTCACTGCTTCAAAATTTAACAATTTATGTCTTACAGAAAAAAGCATATTACCATTTTAACATTTACCAATTTTAACATTTACAAAGATATAAATAATTATTTGGTGAATAGTAATAGAATAAATCGTGATATATTTGAAATATTAGATAATATAAGTAAAAATGTGATAGATGGAATGATTAAGGCGTTTGGTTGTTGAATCCATCCTAATATTTACTAAGGTGCTGTTCTTTTGAATCAAAGGTTTTTCCTCTGAATCTGAATACCAGCTCTGAATAATCAGATGTGGTCCAAAACTCTGAATCTGAATCAATATACTATGTTCTTTTTTCTTTCGTAACATCTGTTTTACTATATTAGTACTAAACTGTTACATTTATAAATCGTCTTAAATTAAAACATTCATAAAAATGTTCAAACATAGTGGCAACATTTTTCAAATAAAGATAATATTCAAACAACATTTTCAACATTTTGCATTAATTGTGCCGCATGTTGATCTCGACAATTGATCATATATTGTTGATCTGTTGTATTTCAATGTGGTTGAACCTCGTCCTCATCGTACTCGTCCCCATCTTGTATATTCTCGTTAGCATGTACTTCACATCGATCATATTCGGAACAAAAATCATCGCTTAATCCTTCTTTTCGTATAAAATTATGAATAGCAAAGCATGCAATAGTAATATCTCTTTGTTTCACCAAAAAATACGGAGTCATTCTCTTCAAGATGGGAAAACGTGCTTTCAAAACACCAAAAGCACGCTCAATCCATACATATTCATATACTTATTTGAACAAATTAATAAACTAATTGTCTAACATCAATTTCAAGATATAAAAATAATTAACAAAAGAAAAGTTCACATAAAAGTCAATGTAATAGTAGGAGTTTATATGCAATCGAAAACAAATACATATTAAAAAAAAATTATATCACCTAAATCTAACAAACAATCATCAATATCAATTTATATAACGAAATCAAGTGACAAACCATTGAAAAAAAATAAAAATTACTTGAATTTAAGGATGAAAAACTTACTGGTGAAGAGAAAGAGGTAATCAGTGGTAAAAAGAGGTTTTGTATGAACGGTTGTATCAGAGGTAAAAAGAGGTTTTTTGTCTCTGGTTAAGAAAAAAAAAAGAACAACAAAATTTTTAAAACCTCTGACCGGGTCAGAGATCAGACCCTATTAAGACTTTTTTCTCAAAAAAGAACAGCACCTAAGATAACCTATTTAGTGAATAGTATAGAATAAATCATGTTATATATAAAATTTTGGAAAATATAAGTAAAAATGGTGATAGATGGAATAGTTAAAGCATTTGGTTGTTGAATGGAAGGAGGTTTGTTCAATTCTCTTCCAACACAGTGTATTATTATTTTTTTCTTGTTTTTTATTTCTCTTTTACTCCCTAATTATATAAAACTTACAAAAATCCCCTTAAGTTTAGAAAAAGTTTGAAAGTTTATATGGTCCATAAATAAAATGTTTTAAAAGTTAACAATTTTTTATTCATGAAACTTATGTAAAATATTATGAGAAAAAAATTAATAATAATTAATAATAATTTATTTATATCTTTATTAGTTTAACGTGATTATTATTCTAATAGTAATTAGTTATATTGTTAAATCTATTATTCATATTAAAATTATATAGTAGGGTACCAGCGCGTTGCAGCGGCGGCTATAGTTATTTAATGTATATGCAATTTGATTTCTTTCGGTAATCGTTTTCAATGGAAATGGATAACGGATACCGATGACTTTTGGTTATCATAAATATAACTTAGATTAATGCAAAGATAGATCGTGTGCATTTTGTGCACTTTCAGAGGTTTTCCTTTTTATATTTGTCAGATGAATTTTCCTTTTCCTTGTTTCTTTAATAATAATTTCTATTCATAGTTTTCCGACGATCAGTGCATTTTGTGCACTTTCAGAGGTTTTTTCTTTACCCAATCCACGAACAGATGGTGTTTGGCATTGTGTTATATTGTCACACGATGTTTGATTTATTCTCCTCTCTTCTAATGTTCCTATGGATACTGTATTCGATGTTCTCAAATCCATGTCCATATGAGGTGTTCTCATATCTATATTTGTTGCAAGTATGACAGATTGACTGCTTCCTTCATCGTTCGCTATTTGTTGGATTTTTTTCATTTCTTTTCGTCTTGCATAATACTCTTTTTGGTATTCTTCTCGTTTTGCTTCAACCCAAACATTGGTATGAATTTCACTTATTATATAAATGTACCCCGAGATTAGTTTTAAATGATAGTTATACCTTTTGTTTTTATCCAAACTGGGAAACGTCACCATTAACAACTTTTCTCATTTCGCTTTTGTATAGTCTTTCATAATAATCTCTATTTTGTTCTTTACGTTTCTCTGCAACATTATTATCTTTATTTTAAACATGTGATACAAATAATATAAACACTAAATAAATATAAAAGATATACCTTTCTCCATATCGATGAAGTTGGGATTCCTATTTTCATCATTGCTTGGTCTCATTTCAAACTGTAAGATATGCAAACAAAATAATGTGTAATAAATTTATATGACATTGTTTGAAAGTCACGCATGATATATCATTTATTTTAATCGCATTGAATAATGATTTGACTCAAGAATAACTTTTACTTTTTGAAATCCATTTATGATAATGTTAATGGGTGCAAAAGAATATAGGATATTGGATAAATTATCATAATAATTTTGTTAATTGACAAAAAAATAATTTTGTTAATATAATCTCGAGCCTCTTCTACAACAACATCTCGAGCAACGTCTTCATCATCAACTTTGTTATCTTCGATGACAATAACATCGCCACCCTAGCCCATTGAGTGCTCTACCTCGGGCCATCGACATCATACGCTCTACTGATTCCAGTTTTTCAAGTCTTGTTCTCTTTTTCGTTTCTTGGCAATGCCAGCAACCTTGTCATCTTCGATGTTATTGGATCGTTGATGATGTTGCCAATATGTTTCATTGTACAATTATATAAAAAAAAATGGTATGAAAAAAAGTAAATATTAAAAGTTTATTTATATAGTATAAAATGTGGAGGGAAATTTACTAATATTAAAATGGTTTTGTATTTTCAATTTTTAAATTTTATTACTAATTAGGAAAATATATTGGTGGGAAATTGATTTGTCCCTTATATTAATTTTTGATTTGTTCTGTGTATTAACAAAATGGGTATAGAAAAATGAGAAATTTCGTAACATTAGAAAAAAGAAGCATGTTTTTCCACAAAACAACAAATGTTAGATATCCACTATTGTTAACAAATGTTAGATATCCACTACTTGTATTATATGTTAGATATCCACTATTGTTATTAAATGTTATTTTAAGTTACGTGTTCAAAGTGATTTTATGTGCAACATATAAGTTTAAACAAAATTGAATCTCATTCATATCAAATTTGAGTTGAACGGACATATGTTATTCCATATATAAAGTTAATAGTATTTGATATATAAGTTAATTTAATATTTTATATATTTGAAATTAATATAGTTAGAATATATGAGAACAACATTATTAAAATATTAATATAAATAATAAGGGTAAAATAGTACTTTCCTTCTTAAATTTCAATTTTAAGAAAACATATATAAATGCTTTATAGATAGTATGATATGATATAACTTTATATTTATTTTTTAAAATATGCTTAATAATCATATATGTACTAAATATAGATTTTTATGTTGAGTAACATCTTTTTTCTTTGTAATTCCGTATCAATGCGCGAACAAAATATATTAATGTTGCATATATGTAAAATTTGTTTGAAATAACATCTTTGATTTACCGATTTTTAACTATCGACCAATTAATACATAAAGATACACTCTTAGCAAAATATTTTTCCTCCATGTGTCTTAGTTTTGGGACAATTGCATATATACCCATTTAAACTTTGATAATTACATATTTACCCACTTAAACTTTAAAATAACGAATATATCCATTTTAATATTGGAAATCACATATTTGTCCATTTTTTTAATGGAGAATTACATATATCCCCACTTAAACTTTGATAATTACATATTTATTTATTCAAAATTTAAAATAACAAATATCCCTAATTTCAAAAATTATTAGATCTTCGACACATATACCCTTACTTGTACATCTCCTACTAAGATCCAAAGCCAAGAAAAAATCTCAATTATTCACTCTTCTCAATAAGAGTATACTAACTTTTTGTCATATTAATTTCGTTGATATCCCATTATTTATGTGAAGTCATATTTACTTTTAAAATTGTGAAATTCGTTTTATCGATGTCATGTAAAATTGGATGCGGTGGTTTTTTATTTTATTCGAAAGGATTAGATGTACATGTTTGTGTTAATATGATGAAGGTTATCACATCTATATGGATATCGAACTTTTGGATCTTGATTGCATTTTTGACTTCTAATAGTAGCACATAAAACTCGTATGTTATCATTTTTTTAAACTTAATGTATCTTTTTTATTGTTTTGGATGATTATATTTTATTTAGTATTTTAAAATTACAAATATATATTATTAGTTGCACGTGGGTTTTTTTTAAGGGTATATTGGCCATATAATAAATTGTTTTAAATTAATATTAAAAAGGTGGACAAATATGTGATTTCCAATATTAAAATGGGTATATTCGTTATTTTAAAGTTTAAGTGGGTAAATATGTAATTATCAAAGTTTAAATGGGTATATATGCAATTGTCCTTATTGTTTTGTTGTCCAACTTGTTTTTATTATGTTAAGAACATCAATGTGTTGTACCAAACACGATACCTCTAAAACACCAATAATTTTACGGATCGATTGTTGTTATCCATATTTAGTTATTGATACTAACATGTATCTTATGCCTTAAAAATATGTCACGCCAACATATCATTTAGAAATATAATATTAAATACTGTATAAAATCAAAAATCTAACAGATTCACTAACCAAGAAATAAGTGGAAGACGCCATGACCCTATATTCCGATTCAGCAGATGACCTAGAAGCCGTAGGTTGTTTTTTTTACTTTTCCATGAAATAATAGAATCACCAAGATAGATACGGAAACCAGTACTGACCTTCTAGGTACGTGACATTTCCCCCATTCAGAATCAACATATGTAGTTAAATTAAGACTATCAGTCTTGCATATTTGAATTCCTTGAGCAGGAGCTAATTCAAATAGAGTTTATTACATACGTCGTCCCTATAGTTTACTCTAAATTACGAATTTCGTCCCTAAGTTTAAAATGTTGCATATATCATCCATTTTTTGAAACTAATTACACTTTTCGTCCCTAATTTCTAACGAACATCCATTTTAGGGACAAAATGGGAAATTAGTTAGCGATAATTTTAACGGAAATTATTAACGGACATCCATTTTAGGGTCGAAAGGGGTAATTTGTTTCTAAATGTGGACCAATTATGCAACGTTTTAAACTTAGGGGTGAAATCGGTAATTTTAGGTAATCTATAGGGACGATTTATGTAATTAACTCTTTCAAATATCTTAAAACTTTTAGAGCAAGTCTAAAAAGTAATTCAGTTGGTGCATGCATGAACTGTGACAAAGATTGTACTGCAAAGCTAATGTCAGGTCTAATTAAAGTTAGGTAAATTAACTTACTAATTAACTTTTGATAAACTGAAACATTACTCAACAACTCACCTGTTTTGTTTTCCACTTTATCAAATAATATAGAAATATTAGTTTCAAGTTGAGTATTAACAGGTTTGCTACCAAATAAGCCAAACTCATCAATTAATTCCGAACAATATATTCTTTGGGACAAACACACACCCTTTTCAGTTTCAAACAATTCAATACCAAGAAAATATTTCACATTTCCCATATCCTTGATCATAAATTTGGTATTTAAAAACTGTTTAATAGCATCAATTTCAGTTTTAGAATTATTAGTTAAGATGATATCATCAATATAAACAAGTAACATAAAAAACACGTTATCTTTCTTCAAAGTATACAAAGAATAGTGAGACTTGCTTTGTATAAAACCATACTCAAGTAAACTAGGAGTGAGTATTTCATCCTACTTTCTAGGTGCTTGTTTAAGACCATACAAAGATTTTTTTAACTTACAAACTCTGTTATCATTTTTATCAAAAAAAACCTCCAGGTAATAAGAATCTTCATCAAGTTCACCATACAAAAAAGCATTATTGATGTCTAACTGATATAAAGACCAATTATTACTAACAACAATAGTAATTAAGTATCTTATAGTAACCATCTTAACAACAGGATAAAAGTTTCCTCAAAGTCAATTCCTTCCTTTTGACTATAACCATTAACAACAAGTCTAGCCTTATACCTTTCAATTTCACAAGTAGACTTATATTTAACCTTAAACAACCACTTACAACCAACAATGTTTTTATCAAGAGGACACTCAACTATTTCCCAAGTATCATTCCTAAGAAGGGCTTCCATTTCTAAGTTCATAGCATTAACCCAATTAGAATCAAGACGAGCTATATATTTTTTTTTGGTTCTACACTTTTACTTAAACTAGAAATGAAGCACAAAATATCCTTATTTAAATTTGAGTAATTAATGACTTTATGTAACCCATATTAATATTTTCCGCCTAAAATATAATCAACCCATTTTTTAGGAACACTGGTTTTTCTAGAAGATCTTCTATGATTAATAGTCTCATTTATATTAGAGTCATCATTATCTAACAGAGGGGTACCCTCAGAATGTTCTGCATCAGCAGATTGGGTTACAGTGGTACTCAAGTCTCTGGTAGATTCATCAACTTTACTCTTTTTAGGAGTTGTATCACTTGAACTGCTAGAAGACTCAGAGTCCGAGCCACTGCTTCACTTTCAGATTCCATCCCTTCATGATTGGGATTTTTAGGAGTTTGATCATACATGCTATCAAAAAAGTTTAAAGTATTAATCGTAGTCTCATTTTCATAATAAGTAGTGTTAACTTCATCAGTGTTTTTAAAAGGATATACATTTTCATAAAACTTTACATCTCTGGAAAGTATAACACACTTTTGTTCAAGATTATAAAGCTTGTATCCTTTGTTTACATTTGAATAACCAATGAAAACACATTTAAGAGACCCACTACCAAATTTATCAGAATTGTTTAAAACAGTAGCATAAGCAAGACAACGAAAACTCCTAAGATGGGACAGACTAGGTTTATAACCATATACACATTCAAAAGGGGATTTACCACAGAAGAGGGAGTCCTGTTAGTAAGATAAGTAGCAGATAGCACACATTCAGTCCACATATTAAGGGGAATCCCCCCTTGAAACGTAAGGCATCTAGAAACATTTTAAAGGTGCCTATGTTTCCTCTCAGCTATGCCATTTTGTTGAGGTGTATATGCACAACTAGTTTGATGTATTATTCCATGTTCTTAAAAGAAAGAATCCATTTTAGCATTAACAAATTCGGTATCATTGTCACTTCTGAAAACTTTTATAGATTTAGAAAACTGGTTATAAATTAACATATAGAAGTCAACAATATAATTAAACACTTCATCTTTAGACTTAATCATATACACCCACACAACTCTAGAGAAATCATCAACTAAGAAAATACTTGAACCCTTCCTTGCTATTTACCTTATAAGGCCCCCACAAATCTAGATGAACCAGTTCACCCAAGTGACTAGTTTTATGATCACTTAAAGGAAATGGTTCTCTAGTTTTCTTAGCCTTATGAAAAATATCACAAGGATCAGAATCATTATTAATCTCACATTTTAAAGAAGGTTTTAGAATTTGAAGGACTTGATCAGAATGACGACCAAGTCTATTATGCCAGATATTATGAGACACATAACAAGTAAGCACATTATCAGCAAAACAATTACCTTGATCAATCAAATTAAAATAATAAAGACCATCAGAAACACTACCGGTCCCCAGGGTATTCTTTAGAGTTAAATCTTGAATAAGACAATTATGTTCATTAAAAACAGTGGAAAGTTTACTCTCTCTTGCAAGTTTAAAAACAGACTTGTAAACCCACATTATACTCAGGAACAACAAGAACATCATATAAAACAATATTGTTATTAATTTTTAAGTTTCCAATCTTTACAATAGCTTCAGTTCCATTTGGATGTCCTACTTTCAGGTTTAAACCAGCAATATCTACCACATTATCAAGAGTCTTGTATGATAATGTCATATGCTTATTTTCCCCTGAATCTAGAATCCATCCATTGTGAAACTTGACTGGATTGATAGAAGAACTGGAACAAAAAAAATCATGAAAATTGGTATTGAAAAACAAATTGTTGTTTTGAAATTTATTACCTGCCATGTTGGCATGAACACTGTAGGATCGATAATGATTACTTAGATCAAGATTTATCAAAGAAGTTGCAGCGGATCAACACTTTGATATTCACAAGTTTATGACAATCGAATATTGTATATATAAAAACAATAAGAACAATAACACAATAACTATTACCATCAAGCCTCAATCTATTAATAATGAAGAAATTAACAGACGTGTTTCTTTACATACAAGGATCTATAAAAGACCATGAGGCTAAACCTAGCTTTTCTAGGAAACATCTAACAACACCAGCCTCAATCTATTTGATCACAATAGACGTGTTTCTTCTCTTTACAAGGATCAATCTTGACCTTGAGGCTGAACAAAGGGGAACGATCTCAAGTGGTGAGATCGTTTGGTGTTTTCCTAAAGAATAAACATGATGAAAACCACACCTTTACAATGTCTAGAGATCTCTTTATATATAGAGTCTCATATGACTTACATAAGGAAACCTAGTTACATAAGGAAACCTAGTTATATTAGGAGACTAATTCTTTTAGATCTTTATCTTGAAAATCAAGTCTTCCATAACAGATTTGCAGCAGTAGTAACTGAGGAGTAGTAACAGAGGAGTAGTAACTGAGCAGTAGTAACTGAGGAGTAGTAACTGAGCAGTAGTAACTGAGGAGTAGTAACAGAGCAGTAGTAACTGAGGAGTATTAACTGGGCAGTATTAACTGAGCAGTTTTAACCGTGTTCTTTTGAACTGTGCAATACTAACTGTTGTATGCAACGCAACTCTGGAATAACAATCTCAACAATTTAATCCTAACAATCTTCCCCTAAACTTATGCTTTCTACATGCAAAGCAATAAGTTTCTTCAATGTAAATTGTTGATGAGAATGCTATCACAACTACTATTTCAACTTTGTCTTCTCCATGTTTCCTTGATGTATATGCTCAGTTTATATTTTGTCTCATCAAATCAAAATATTATCCCAACAATCTTCCCCGATTTGATGATGACAAAACAAACACTAAACTGAGAACTTTAAAAAAACTTCCCCTTCAATTGAGATCTCTTGTGAACAAGTTGATACTTCTTCTACCGTTGATATTTCTATGCCACTTTTTTTTTTAAGTAGACTTTCGATATTTTGAAGCCTTCAAATCTTGTTCCATGCCACCACAAATTATATCTTCCCCTCTTTGTTATCATCCATTAGGGGATCATATCTTTACGAACTATGAACCATATTAAACTTCCAATTTAAGCTTTCCAGTGTATCAAATTACCCTCCATGACGCACAATATTAATAATGAATTCGAAAACAGTAGAAACTCAAACTAGACGTTGTAATAAAGTTAAAGTAGTATACCTTCTTCTTTGAATCAAGCGTTGTTTTCTTATATGAGGTTAAATTACCCTACATAAGTGAAAACTTCTCCTTCAAGTGGTGCATGTATAAGATCACATTCAAATGTTTCAATTCTCATATCCACATTTGGAACATATTCTTCCCCTTAAACCAATATTCTCGGCTTTTTCACCAACATAGGAGTAGTACTAACTTCATCATCGTAAACTTTGAAATTTTACATCTCCTAGAGAATACCTCTGATAACGATAAAATTTTAACACAACATGGATCCATATTTCTTGAAGCACATATCCAAATATCACAAAGATCCAGTGTGTAACGAATAAACAACTATCGTTTCAGTATACATAAACACAATAATTTTAACCTTTCAGCAGCAGATTTCGAAAATTAATATCTCACTGATAAAAGATCAGATCGAAAATTCCCTTGGTCAGATTGTGCGTTTAAATCTGAAAAATCTACAGTCAAAATTTCGTCCAAATCTGACGGCTAACGAATGAGTTATTCCCTTTTTACTACGGTTGCCCAGATTTTGACGAACATAAACCCTAATTCGCAAATTTGTAGATCTCCTTCTTTCTTCTTCTTCTTCTTCTTGTAAACTTGTGAATATTTGATCTAGAGCACCTCCTGTGCTCTGATACCACTTGTAGGATCGATAATGATTACTTAGATCAAGATTTATCAAAGAAGTTGCAGCGGATCAACACTTTGATATTCACAAGTTTATGATAATCGAATATTGTATATATAAAAACAATAAGAACAATAACACAATAACGATTACCATCAAGCCTCAATCTATTAATAATGAAGAAATTAACAGACGTGTTTCTTTACATACAAGGATCTATAAAAGACCATGAGGCTAAACCTAGCTTTTCTAGGAAACATCTAACAACACCAGCCTCAATCTATTTGATCAGAATAGACGTGTTTCTTCTCTTTACAAGGATCAATCTTGACCTTGAGGCTGAACAAAGGGGAACGATCTCAAGTGGTGAGATCGTTTGGTGTTTTCCTAAAGAATAAACATGATGAAAACCACACCTTTACAATGTCTAGAGATCTCTTTATATATAGAGTCTCATATGACTTACATAAGGAAACCTAGTTACATAAGGAAACCTAGTTATATTAGGAGACTAATTCTTTTAGATCTTTATCTTGAAAATCAAGTCTTCCATAACATATTTGCAGCAGTAGTAACTGAGGAGTAGTAACAGAGGAGTAGTAACTGAGCAGTAGTAACTGAGGAGTAGTAACAGAGCAGTAGTAACTGAGCAGTAGTAACTGAGGAGTAGTAACAGAGCAGTAGTAACTAAGGAGTATTAACTGGGCAGTATTAACTGAGCAGTTTTAACCGTGTTCTTTTGAAATGTGCAATACTAACTGTTGTATGCAACGCAACTCTGGAATAACAATCTCAACAATTTAATCCTAACAAACACACCTTATGACTGATTTATCACCAATCAATTTTAAAATTCTATCCATCGGATCACTAGTAAAGGACATAGAACCAACATTATCAACCAAAGCATTATTATTATTAAACTTCCTTTTAAAACCTTTTTTCCAGCCTGGAGGATAACCTTCTATCTCATAACATCTCTCAATTGCATGCCCAATCATCCTACATTTTGTACATGTTAAGTTTGGATTAGGACCTCTCTTCTCAAACTTTTTATTATAGTTATTATTATTATAACTTTTATTAGGTTCAAAAGTTTTAGCAATAAAAGCAGTATTATGACCCTTGTTTGAAGAAGAAAACTGAGAGGAACCTTTGTGTGATTCTTACCTAGACACAATTGCAAAAGCAGTCTTGTAGAGTAGGTTTCATCCAGGCCCATAAAAAATTGCATCAACTTAATCAAATTATTATGATCACAGAATTGTTTAGCACCAGCACAAGAACATAATGGCTGTCTAACCAAGGAATCAAATTGTTTCCAAAGGGAATTCAGTTTTTGATAATAGTCAGACGCAAAACTACCACTTTGAGTTAAGCTATTGATCTTATGATGCAAGTTAAATGTAACAGAACCATCTACTTTATCATAAGTTTCTTTTAGCTCATTCCACACAACAAAAGCAGAAGTGAGAACACTTGACCAAGATATAACTCATCAGAAATAGAACTCAAAATACAAGTAAGCACAACAGAGTTACACCTATCATACTGGCTACTCAACACATCATTAGTGGTATTCTTTTCTAGACTACCATCAATATAACCAATTTTATTTTGTGTCTGCAAAGCAAGTAACATAGCACAACTCCACACATTATAATTTTCAGTTCCTTTTAGCTTAAAGTTAATGAGAGAAGTGGTGTTAGTGAAACTAGCATGCAAATACAGAGGATCACTAAAGTCAAGATTATTAACCTGAGTCATTTTACCACTACCACTAGTTTTAGGTTTACCAAACTCAACAATTTTAGGTTTATTAGAGCCACTCATTCAACCAAGAATAAAAGAACAAAACACAAGACATAAGAAAGAGAAAACCACAAATGAAAATGCAATGCACCATAAAGACCAAACTGTGTATTGCACCCTATAATGTTCGGTTCAGTGCTCTACTAAGCAGGGAGTCAACAAAATGACCTCTCTTCTACCAACAAACAGTTAGTACATAATGCAAAAAAAAAAAAAAAAAACAAGAACAATCAAACAACAACCAAAACAGGCAGAGACCTCTGGCACCAACAAGAACAGCATAACCAATAACAATCACCAGGCACAAACCTCTGGCACCACCAAGAAAAAGAGAAGAGAAGAACACTTACAGTGGGAGCACCACAACAACACTAGCAAAAAACAACAAAAAAGAAAAACAGGAAAAAGAAAAAAATATATAGACCAATAATGAATAAAATACATAAAAAATAAAAAAATAACAACAACGGAAGAATCAAGATCACAAACTCGTTCCGAAACAGCCAATAACACCAATCAGAAGATTCAAGACCAATCCCTAAAACTTAGGGTTTGAGCACCAAACCCTAGATCCACCAACAACCACACGTCCCAGATCTAGCCTGAATAGAGATTAAATCAAGCTCACGAACCGAAACCACACCAAGATCCAAAGCCTAGATCTAATTAACCGAGATTCAGAAACCCTAATTTTGAAACCCTAATTTCAATATCTAGATCTAACCAAACCTCCCCCCCCCCCTCCCCCGTGAAATCAATCAACTCGTACCCAGAGCACCGATGTGCTCTAATACCATGTACAAAATCACAAATCCAACAGATTCACCAACCAAGAAATAACAACTTCTTATTACCTCAATAATCAGAATCAAACCATACAACACACTAGACCAAATTACTCACAATAACCTAACTAATACTCAGACTTGATCGGGTTTTAATTGAAAACCCTAATCGATACAGACTTTTTAGAGAGGGAGACTAGAGAGAGTTTTTTTACACCAAAACGATCTAACCCTAATAAGCAGCCAGAAGGAGTATATATACCCTCAACTTACACTTAACCCTCTAACAATAACCATATTACAAACAAACCCTTCAAGTCTCCTTTTCTTCATTTCAGCTTTCACTTGACCACCAACCTTTCAGCTATTGTCACGATCAGTCCCTCAACATCAAAACACACGAACATGCATATAAACGAAACAAGTTAGACAAACCGTTAATTTCAAGTTATGAATGTTATCTTATTTTTTGAACACATACAAAAGATATTATTTACAAACTAATCTCATAAATTTCGTTTTAATATGTTAGTTAGTATCTTCAAAACTTGACAAATAACAACTTAAAAAAGGCAGTAACCCTTTCCTTCTTTTGACCTCTTGTAAACACAACTACAAATAACATAATTGATTTGTGGTACCCAAAAACTCAAGAAAACCGTGTGCCATATCACGGGGGTAAAAAAATGCCTTTAAGGTAGTGCTAAAAGTAGATTTACTCAAAAATAACCCTGACGACCATGAAAGGTTAAGAACAAGCATTGGTACTAAAGCATCAAGAAAACGTATCCCATGCTAATAGAAGTTCGGTTATGTATAAAACTAAATAACATTTTATAACCTTGGTAGGGTTAATTAACCATGCACCTCATAAATATGCTTTCATCATAGAAACAACAAGTGAAGAGTCTATGCCCCTCATGTTGCTACTAAAAGTATAAATATAATGTTTATATGCCCCCAAAATGACTTGGTGTTTATTTTTTTTATTTTTTTGTAATTACACATACCCGTTGAACGTTCATCGACGAATATGTATATATTATCGTCTGACCATCCTTCATTAGAAGAAAAGCTCCAACGTCATTCTCCCGTTCTTCCTCTAAATATTTCCATCCACCAAGGTCCCTAAATAATTCCATCCACCGAGGTCCTTGATACGTCCAAATTACCATTCAAGAACGTATTAGAACATCTAAATTTTTATTAAGCTGAACCTAAATCCACGAACCACTATACTACCAATAGAAAGTGAAAGTTGACACGGGATTGTTGTAAATGATAACTGATTTTGAGATAAAACATTTCAAGTTGCTAATAGCAATTAACAGGTTTATGAAAAGAGGTTGGGTTTTTGTTTTGGTTTTTTAAATTACTAACTAAGGAAAGCAAATTAACAAATAGAACATACAGATAAACAGATAAACAGAAGGTGGAGGGATGATTGTGTTTGCCATACTATCATATATATTTAGATCTAGGTTGACATTTTTAAATAATTACATCACTAATTATATGCATCTATAAATAGAATAGTGTGATATAAACTCTAGACTCTCTACTGGTTGATGACTCAACTGATATGTCACGAGGAAAATAGGTTGTTTATGAATCAATATCTAAATGACCATACCAATATCACTAACATGTTCTACTCTAGACATTGACACAAAAGTAATTTAACTTATGTTTTTGTAATAAGATCATTGTTAGCTGTTTAGATACAGTGTGGTCAGGTTTATTTCAGACCCTTTCGAGACGGTACCTTGAGAAGGTATCATTTTAAATGGTGTTTTTACCGCTATATTTGCATTACCCTTTCTAAGTTTAATCTATGGTTTTATCCCTACCGTTTGTGTTATGAAAATCCACCTTTAAGCACATGTCATCGCTATCGTCTAGGTGATGCTAATTGATTACCACTGATACTACATGAATAGTTCAAAAAACTACCTTTTTAAGATTCATCAAATCCAATAATACCTAACCACGAATCCCAAGTGTAAAGGTGTATATATATCAGTTTCAGTGAACCATAATAATTGTTTACCCAATCACTTATTAAACCTCATTTATTTGTTTAAGAACAATATTTAGTCAACCTACTATATTCGATAGTATTTAAGGAAACACACAAAGAGGGGAGCTATCCTAGTATCATGGAAACTAATAGGTTTCTAAAAAAAATATAACAACTACAAACATCAAACAAGAACATAAAGGAAATTATATAATGAGATAAAAAAAGGGATAGAAGTCACCAGAGATAACAAAGACAACGTCTGAAGGGGACCCTTATACAACAATATCCTCTAGCATGCATAGAGAGAGAAAGAGTTAAATCTCTCTAGAATTTCAAATACTTTAATCTAATACAAACCAATTTCTAAAAGCTACTAAAGAAAAGAAACAAAGGTATGTTTGAAAATGTAGAGATGTTAAGGTGTAGATGTGTGTTTAAATGATGGAAATTTTCATTCTATTTATAGGAGAAAAGGCACCCTCAACCTGGCTCGCTGGTGGCATGGCTAGCCTGTGGCTGGTATGGTTTCTTGTTTTTATTATGTTTATGTTGTGTTTCCTCTGTGTTTCATGTTTCGACATATTTTTAGGTTTTGTACGAAATTAGTGTCCCGATTGATCTAGACACTTGCTGTTTAAATTACGGTTAACTTTTGCATTCTTTAAATGTCTATTCTTCAAGTGTAGTGTCTAGGTCATTTACATGAAGCATAATCTTCGGATTGTCTTTCAGAAATGGCATATATTGTCTTCATATAATTTTCTCGCTTTTGGTCATTATCTACTTCTTTTTCCTTCTTTTCTTATTCTTTTGTATTATCACAGTATAACTAACCCGTTTGGAAAATCAATCACAAAATATGCTCTATTGGGATAAAATGTGATGTTTTGTTATCAAATAGTGGTAAAAATGTGAGATATTATGTGTATAATAGAGTTCTTTTTACGTGATATCAAATATCCCCCACTGAGACTTTGCTTGTCCTCAAGCAAACCTTCTAAAAACATTTTTTTTTCTCAACAATAAGGTGATGTATATATGTATATATATTCTAAAATGGAATATCGCTCGATTGTATGTAATGTAACATCATTATCATAGGCTTAGTTAATGATCGAATCTTCACCACTTAGAGGACAGCATTAATTATCAAAAGACATTCACATGGGTTGTAGTGTTACGAGGGTAAGGAAAATGGTGATGTATGATTTGGGGGTTTAAGAATGACAAAAAGCTTTTAAAAGAGTTTTATGAAAAATATAAAATCTGCCATTTAGTGTTTAAACATAAACAAATTATTTCCTCGAACACTCGATGAAAACGCACACTTTAAGGATATTTGTTAACTCATCAGCTCTAAAGTATTTCAGGAGATGACTTCGTCATACGCATTTTGTCTTTGAGATTTATTTACTTTTTGTTTTTTTTTTTCTTTTTATTTCTTTTCTCCTTTTGAGATCTTTTCTAGATTTATTTTTTTTCCTTTGTCTTTTTGGGACGTTTTATTTTTTTTGACTCTTTCAAACTTTTTCCAACATAATTAGACATGTAACAACTCAAGCTTTTAATTTTGTCATATTTCTGGATGCCATTTCTTTTAATTTGAAAGGATTTACACTCTACTCATACGATATGGACACACACATACACACACTGAGAAACACAGAATGACAAGAAAATGAAAGACTAGAATAAATAAACTTATATTTTCATAAAAACTAGTTTTCATAAACCTTAAAAACTTATATGGAGTTTGATAAGTTAGACAAGAAAAGGTTTAGGCCGAAAGGGGTTTACTAAGGGATTTTTAATACTTAAAATTAGGGTGAAAAGAGTTTTGGGTTTAAGGTTTAAATGCTTTTCCTAAGGAATGTCAAGATCATATAATTGCACGTTCACCACGTATGATGCTCTATCAATATTGTCTCGAAACGTATCACCTAAACAAGTTCTAATTATAATGTTTACATGGGTACCTAATTTTACACATCATTTTACCCAAAAAGTTAGAACTTTTATAAAAAAATTAGCTTAAAATTTTCGCAAAAAAGTATGAATTTTATCCGCCTTATATGAAAATAAAGCAAAAATTTTACAGTGGAACACATATCTCACACTTAAAAGAACATTGTCCCTAATGTTCTAAATATCTTACACTTAGAATTTTTGGATAGATGACAAAGTTTTTTAAATGATTACAAATTGCATGTTGTTAATCTTACACTTATAGCTTTTAATCTATATAGATTATTTTATGTTGTAGAAAGATAGAAGCAGAATAAATTTTCATTGTCGATTTTCCTACATATGGTGGTTTCTACAAGAGAGAGGTTGATAAGATATCTCCAAGTGTGTGAGGACTCTCCAATAGATAACCAGTTTTCTCATAATCAAACATACCAAATACCCTATCTAATACAATCTATTAGTTTCAATAAATATAGAATGATAAGTACCAAATAAAAGACTAGGGATAGAAAAATTCTAATCGTCTAGAAGGTCATCCTCCTCTATATAATAACTGTAAGTCTCATGAAACTCCTAAACACATTCATCGTTGTAAACGGGACAAGGGTGGAAACAATTCTAACCCTAGTGGGATGTGTTTCCCTGTCTCTACAAATTTGTGCTACCAGGGGCCCTGGATGGATGGTATGGTACAAATATACTCTCGAGCCTTAGGGCTATGAATCATGGGACCCTTAGGTCTAGGAGGGGAGAGAGTTGCCTCCCGTGATTTTAAAATTCAACCCACAATATATCAGGATCGAATAAGCTACTATAACTTATTAAGTTTCTCTTCGTTAAGATCTTGATCTATTGAAGAAGTTAGGCAGCGGATGAACACTTCAATATTTACGAGTTATCGAACAATAGAATATCGTAAGAATATGAATAAGAATAAACAATAATATTGTCGAACGTTAAGCCTCAATTGTATTAAATCAGGATATCAATACAACGTGTTTCTTCTATTCTACAAGGATCTATATTTATAGACTTTGAGGCTAGTTCTAGATAAACTAGAAATCTACATCTATCATTATCTAGAATGGAAACATAATCTAATTACAAAAGGAAACATAATCTAAGTCTAACTCTATCTAGTAAAATAAGACTTGCATGACAAGGTGGTCTTCCGTATGAACTTGATCTATCCGCAGTAACTTGATCAATCCGTAGTAATGATATTGTCAGTAGCAACTTAGTTGAACAGCCGCATTAACTTGTCTTCCGCAGTAACTTCTTAATAGCTTCCGTATTAATCTTGTAAGTTACTTTTCCCGTTGTTAGAAGTATTGTTTAGGAGTTAAACTATTTTGTCTAAGTTATAACCCAACAACGGGAGATTGTTGGGTTATAACTTAGACAAAATAGTTTGATATCGCTCGATTATACGCATATTCTTTCGCGATATTTGTTATTTATTTGTGTCAAAACGTAATGGATAGACCCATATTTCTTAATTTTGTGTAAAGTTTATGTTTTAGGTGTTTAAACATGTTTGGAGTGAAAAAGAATCATTTTTGGACTAAAAGATGCAGCTGATAGTAAAACGGATGTATCGGGAGCATACGGACTCGAAAAGACCTCCGGTCAGCGCCAAAACGACCGCAACGAAAAAATCTACAACACTGTAGGTTCTGACCCCTGAATGCGCTCCTTGCCCAGCAGTTATACATATCGTTTTTCAATGCTATTGAAGGGAGGAGGTGAAAGGTTTTTGCTTAGCAGCTTCTTAAGGACGATTTTACAACAACACACACTATCTTTACATCTTTTTGGAGCCTCATAATCCTTGGAGATCATCAATCGTAGTAATTTTTGGGTTAATCTTAGAAGTAATCTTTTGCAAACTTTCGGTTTTTATCATCAGATACTTTGGAAACTCATTGGAATCATTGTTTTCTTTTGGTATTGAATTTCTTACTCTTTTATTTTCACTTTAATCATGTCTTATTATTATTATTTGTCTTTAATTTCTATTATGAGTGAGTAGTTAAATAATACTTGTTTGGATTGGAAACTAGATTAGATGATTGGAATTTTTGGGATATTTGTTTGAGGTTGAATGTTTATGTTTGCTTAATCGAAGAACCATTCGGGTTTAAATTCTTAATAGTGTTAGATAACTTATATTCATGACTTGATTAAGAACTTTAGTATCTGAAAAGAGCTTTAGAACTTGATTGATGAATTGAACGAAATAATCAACCGGTCTATAGTTGATTTGAGGTTTAGGATATTCGAAAGGAATCTTAACGAGTGATCAAACATTTAGATTGAAACTTGAATGTTAGTTGTAATCAGATTCATATCATTATCAAAGTCATTTTATATAAAACGTAAGTAAGGTGTTAGTGTCAAACGCATTTTGTAGGTATTCGAAAGGAACTTATAATAACTTATTAGACGTTTTACGAAAAGGTTAATCGGTCTATAATTAATCTAAAATTATTAGTATTCGAAAGGAACTGGTAATATAATGATTTAATAAAATGAATTTGATTTTAGCTAAGAAACTATTCGAAAGGAAGTTTTATAAGATTAAGTCGAGTATATAAACTTGTTGCTTAATGACTTAGATGTTTAAGGTTTCTACCGTATTCGAAAGGAACGGTGTTTCGTTTTAGATGTCTAAAGTTAGCTCGGTATTCGAAAGGAATCGTGTTATAACATTAGAAGTTAATTCAACCAAACAACCCAAAATGACAATCGGATAACTAGAAACCAATCCAAACGAGTGTTTTTCCCATATCTTGATTTATCACAAAACGATACTTGTCACTGTTAACATATTTTTTACGTGTTTCTTGTTACTTATAGCTATTATCTCAATTATAAATAGTCCCCGTGTTCGAACCCGGAATTTGCCCATACTTTACTATGATCGACAAGGGTACACTGCCCGGTGTCGTAGTCTAGTTAAAAGCCAATTTCGGAAAACTAGATTTCGCACATCAAGTTTTTGGCGCCGCTGCCGGGGACTTGATTTAATTGAGATTTTAGCTTTTGTGTTTTATTTTGTGTTGGATATTTTTCACGGTATTGTTTGTTAGTGTTGTGATTTTCAGGATTTATAGGTGGGTGATGTTCACGAGGTCAAAAGGGAAACATGTTGTAAGTCCGTTTTCCGACCCGGAAAAAATGATGTTAAGGTAGTTTTATGGGTGTGAAACGTGTGGAGGGCCACACTACTCGGATGAATGTGATCAAATTCGAGGGAGATATCAAAACCAAGGTGGGAATCAAGTTTATGGATATCAACAAAATGGAAGGTTGAGACATGAGGAAGAGAATGTGAGTTTCCAAGAAATGATGAAAGACTTCATTCGTGTTCAAGAGGCGACGAATGAGAGTATTTTTAACTCAATGAAGGAGATAGATTATAGGATTGAGCAATGGAGTAGAAGCAACCAAGCGGTTTTTTAAGAATTGGACCGGAGGTTTGAGGAGATGGATGAACTGTTTGACAATCAACCAACGGGTCAAAAACAGATTTCTACCCAATCAAACCCGAGACCTTCAAACGATCAAGGTGGTGAATTTAACCAAGGTTCAAGGTATCAAACACCTACTCAAGGGAAAGAGCAAGTGAATGCAAATTCTACACGATCGGGTTTTAGCTACGGGAACGAAGAGGAGCAGAACGAAACGAAAAACGAAAAACAGGACAAACTGGGTGGAATGCGCCGCATTCCATTGGGAATGCGCCGCATTCCCAGCTCAGTCAGCTCTGTTACGTTTTCAAACTTGTCTAATGCGGCTCATTTCAATCCAATGCGGGGCATTGAGACCCCGAACCACGAAAATGACCGAAAAGATGAACTAGTGGTAGAGAATCAAGTCGGGGATGAATCAATAGTAAAAAATGAAGACGGGGCATCAAAACGGGTCACAACTACAACCACTAGTTTGGATTTGGAATTGGCGGAGCTTGATGGGTCGGAAATAGTGGCGGTTGACAACCCAATTAGTGTAGACATAACTTTGGAAGATTTTGAGAAGTTATTTGATTTGAGTACGGAACCGGTTGTCACAAAAGTTGAGAAAAAGGTTGAAGTCGAAAAGAAGTTGATGCCCGGAACTGAAATTGAGAAAGAAACCGTTGAAAAATGTGGTGGTGAATCTTGTGCAAAGCTGAAAGTCAACAAGGACTTAAGTCCAAAGTTTAAAGGTATACTCGAAAAAACCGTTGACTTTATTTTTATTCTAACTTGTTTGGAAAAGAAAAGGTTTTGCGAGGTATAGAGGTCAAAGACGAGGAATATGTGAACTTTAATGATTTCATACATGGGAAACCAATTGAGCATGGTGCTGAAAAGGATAAGTGTGGGGGAGAAGGTGTCTACTATAGACGATGGAAGGATGGCTCGATAATGCGAGAAACCAAGGAATGGAATGACGAATGGGCCAAAACGCGTGATGAGCTAATTGTTTCTAATTATGAAATTCGTTTTGATGATTTGATTTGTAGATGACGAGACGAGACAAAAACAAAGCGCTTTACGGGAGGCAACCCGGGTTTTTATTTTCTTTCCTTTTCTTTTACTTTTATTTTGTTTCGTTTTTAGTTTTTAGATTTTAATTGTCTAGTTTGGAAACGCATTCGGGACAATGCGTTAGATAAGTATGGGGGGACGTCGGGAATTTGGCTTATTTTATATTCCCTCCTATATATCCATTATGTGTTGTGTCGTTTTGTCCCATTTGAGTCTTATAAAAAAAAAAAAAAAAAAAAAAAAAAAAAAAAAAAAACGCTTAAACGTAGTTAGGGAAAATGATAGGGGCTTGTATATTTAACTTTATTCCGGTACTTTAAAGTGAAATTGTTTAGGAACATCTTTAGTTAATAAAATATTTGTAGATAACAATTTAGGTTTCTTAGTTTTAGTTCCTTAAGTTTCCCCGAAAAATCTAAATCCGGATAACCACTAGATATCCTTAGTACCGAGCCCTTGTAGTTCTTGCACCCTTTCGGGGGTAGTTGGGGAATCCTAGTATCACTTAATCCCATATGAGAGTTAGAGGCGAAGAAAAAGGCCATAGGCCTTTTCCGTCAACAAATTGAACTCAACCTCACTATACAAAACCGTTCACTTCAAAGAAAATATAAAATATAAATCTATAGTATTTGAAGTGAACGAAAGTGAGAGGAAAGCTAAATGAAGTGACTAACCAAAAATTCTCAAAGAAAGAACAACCAAAATGAAGAAATGATTTAGTGATATTTTAAGGTTTCCCCCGAAAGCAAGGCGGTATAGGGGTCGGCCCTAAAGGCTGATCGCTCCAACTTCGGTTGGAGAGTGAGGGAAAAAGGGGTGGTTATGTAGACATATCAAAACTAGGGGATAAATTATAAATTGACATTAGGAAATTGCGGTTTTTATTTGCTTAAGTAATTTAGTAGCTTTTGATGTTCGTAGTCGGTTTTACGATCTAACAATTTCACGCATATCTTTATTTTGAACACCGGAATACCTTTAAATGTTAAAGCCCGTGATTCCTTATTTTTTTTCTCTTAACTTGTAATTTTAGAGTTAGTTTGAGTCGGATTTGTTTAGGGACAAGCAAATGCTTAAGTATGGGGGGTTTGATATCGCTCGATTATACGCATATTCTTTCGCGATATTTGTTATCTTTTTGTGTCAAAACGTAATGGATAGACCCATATTTCTTAATTTTGTGTAAAGTTTATGTTTTAGGTGTTTAAACATGTTTGGAGTGAAAAAGAATCATTTTTGGACTAAAAGATGCAGCTGATAGTAAAACGGATGTATCGGGAGCATACGGACTCGAAAAGACCTCCGGTCAGCGCCAAAACGACCGCAACGAAAAAATCTACAACACTGTAGGTTCTGACCCCTGAATGCGCTGCATTCAGGGGGTAATGGGCCGCATTCCTTGCCCAGCAGTTATACATATCGTTTTTCAATGCTATTGAAGGGAGGAGGTGAAAGGTTTTTGCTTAGCAGCTTCTTAAGGACGATTTTACAACAACACACACAATCTTTACATCTTTTTGGAGCCTCATAATCAGTCCCAAATCATCAAATAATCATTACATAATCCTTGGAGATCATCAATCGTAGTAATTTTTGGGTTAATCTTAGAAGTAATCTTTTGCAAACTTTCGGTTTTTATCATCATCTAGATACTTTGGAAACTCATTGGAATCATTGTTTTCTTTTGGTATTGAATTTCTTACTCTTTTATTTTCACTTTAATCATGTCTTATTATTATTATTTGTCTTTAATTTCTATTATGAGTGAGTAGTTAAATAATACTTGTTTGGATTGGAAACTAGATTAGATGATTGAAGTTTTTGGGATATTTGTTTGAGGTTGAATGTTTATGTTTGCTTAATCGAAGAACCATTCGGGTTTAAATTCTTAATAGTGTTAGATAACTTATATTCATGACTTGATTAAGAACTTTAGTATCTGAAAAGAGCTTTAGAACTTGATTGATGAATTGAACGAAATAATCAACCGGTCTATAGTTGATTTGAGGTTTAGGATATTCGAAAGGAATCTTAACGAGTGATCAAACATTTAGATTGAAACTTGAATGTTAGTTGTAATCAGATTCATATCATTATCAAAGTCATTTTATATAAAACGTAAGTAAGGTGTTAGTGACAAACGCATTTTGTAGGTATTCGAAAGGAACTTATAATAACTTATTAGACGTTTTACGAAAAGGTTAATCGGTCTATAATTAATCTAAAATTATTAGTATTCGAAAGGAACTGGTAATATAATGATTTGATAAAATGAATTTGATTTTAGCTAAGAAACTATTCGAAAGGAAGTTTTATAAGATTAAGTCGAGTATATAAACTTGTTGCTTAATGACTTAGATGTTTAAGGTTTCTACCGTATTCGAAAGGAACGGTGTTTCGTTTTAGATGTCTAAAGTTAGCTCGGTATTCGAAAGGAATCGTGTTATAACATTAGAAGTTAATTCAACCAAACAACCCAAAATGACAATCGGATAACTAGAAACCAATCCAAACGAGTGTTTTTCCCATATCTTGATTTATCACAAAACGATACTTGTCACTGTTAACATATTTTTTACGTGTTTCTTGTTACTTATAGCTATTATCTCAATTATAAATAGTCCCCGTGTTCGAACCCGGAATTTGCCCATACTTTACTATGATCGACAAGGGTACACTGCCCGGTGTCGTAGTCTAGTTAAAAGCCAATTTCGGAAAACTAGATTTCGCACATCAAGTTTTTGGCGCCGCTGCCGGGGACTTGATTTAATTGAGATTTTAGCTTTTGTGTTTTATTTTGCGTTGGATATTTTTCACGGTATTGTTTGTTAGTGTTGTGATTTTCAGGATTTATAGGTGGGTGATGTTCACGAGGTCAAAAGGGAAACATGTTGTAAGTCCGTTTTCCGACCCGGAAAAATGATGTTAAGGCAGTTTTATGGGTGTGAAACGTGTGGAGGGCCACACTACTCGGATGAATGTGATCAAATTCGAGGGAGATATCAAAACCAAGGTGGGAATCAAGTTTATGGATATCAACAAAATGGAAAGTTGAGACATGAGGAAGAGAATGTGAGTTTCCAAGAAATGATGAAAGACTTCATTCGTGTTCAAGAGGCGACGAATGAGAGTATTTTTAACTCAATGAAGGAGATAGATTATAGGATTGAGCAATGGAGTAGAAGCAACCAAGCGGTTTTTCAAGAATTGGACCGGAGGTTTGAGGAGATGGATTAACTGTTTGACAATCAACCAACAGGTCAAAAACAGATTTCTACCCAATCAAACCCGAGACCTTCAAACGATCAAGGTGGTGAATTTAACCAAGGTTCAAGGTATCAAACACCTACTCAAGGGAAAGAGCAAGTGAATGCAAATTCAACACGATCGGGTTTTAGCTACGGGAACGAAGAGGAGCAGAACGAAACGAAAAACGAAAAACAGGACAAACTGGGTGGAATGCGCCGCATTCCCAGCTCAGTCAGCTCTGTTTCGTTTTCAAACTTGTCTAATGCGGCTCATTCCAATCCAATGCGGGCATTGAGACCCCGAACCACGAAAATGACCGAAAAGATGAACTAGTGGTAGAGAATCAAGTCGGGGATGAATCAATAGTAAAAAATGAAGACGGGGCATCAAAACGGGTCACAACTACAACCACTAGTTTGGATTTGGAATTGGCGGAGCTTGATGGGTCGGAAATAGTGGCGGTTGACAACCCAATTAGTGTAGACATAACTTTGGAAGATTTTGAGAAGCTATTTGATTTGAGTACGGAACCGGTTGTCACAAAAGTTGAGAAAAAGGTTGAAGTCGAAAAGAAGTTGATGCCCGGAACTGAAATTGAGAAAGAAACCGTTGAAAAATGTGGTGGTGAATCTTGTGCAAAGCTGAAAGTCAACAAGGACTTAAGTCCAAAAAAAAAAAAAAAAAAAAAAAAAAAAAAAAAAAAAAACGCTTATACGTAGTTAGGGAAAATGATAGGGGCTTGTATATTTAACTTTATTCCGGTACTTTAAAGTGAAATTGTTTAGGAACATCTTTAGTTAATAAAATATTTGTAGATAACAATTTAGGTTTCTTAGTTTTAGTTCCTTAAGTTTCCCCGAAAAATCTAAAATCCGGATAACCACTAGATATCCTTAGTACCGAGCCCTTCTAGTTCTTGCACCCTTTCGGGGGTAGTTGGGGAATCCTAGTATCACTTAATCCCATATGAGAGTTAGAGGCGCCCCGTCAACAAATTGAACTCAACCTCACTATACAAAACCGTTCACTTCAAAGAAAATATAAAATATAAATCTATAGTATTTGAAGTGAACGAAAGTGAGAGGAAAGCTAAATGAAGTGACTAACCAAAAATTCTCAAAGAAAGAACAACCAAAATGAAGAAATGATTTAGTGATATTTTAAGGTTTCCCCCCGAAAGCAAGGCGGTATAGGGGTCGGCCCTAAAGGCTGATCGCTCCAACTTCGGTTGGAGAGTGAGGGAAAAGGGGTGGTTATGTAGACATATCAAAACTAGGGGATAAATTAGGAATTGACATTATGAAATTGTGGTTTTTATTTGCTTAAGTAATTTAGTAGCTTTTGATGTTCGTAGTCGGTTTTACGATTTAACAATTTCACGCATATCTTTATTTTGAACACCGGAATACCTTTAAATGTTAAAGCCCGTGATTCCTTATTTTTTTCTTTTAACTTGTAATTTTAGAGTTAGTTTGAGTCGGATTTGCTTAGGGACAAGCAAATGCTTAAGTATGGGGGGTTTGATATCGCTCGATTATACGCATATTCTTTCGCGATATTTGTTATCTTTTTGTGTCAAAACGTAATGGATAGACCCATATTTCTTAATTTTGTGTAAAGTTTATGTTTTAGGTGTTTAAACATGTTTGGAGTGAAAAAGAATCATTTTTGGACTAAAAGATGCAGCTGATAGTAAAACGGATGTATCGGGAGCATACGGACTCGAAAAGACCTCCGGTCAGCGCCAAAACGACCGCAACGAAAAAATATACAACACTGTAGGTTCTGACCCCTGAATGCGCTGCATTCAGGGGGTAATGCGCCGCATTCCTTGCCCAGCAGTTATACATATCGTTTTTCAATGCTATTGAAGGGAGGAGGTGAAAGGTTTTTGCTTAGCAGCTTCTTAAGGACGATTTTACAACAACACACACTATCTTTACATCTTTTTGGAGCCTCATAATCAGTCCCAAATCATCAAATAATCATTACATAATCCTTGGAGATCATCAATCGTAGTAATTTTTGGGTTAATCTTAGAAGTAATCTTTTGCAAACTTTCGGTTTTTATCATCATCTAGATACTTTGGAAACTCATTGGAATCATTGTTGTCTTTTGGTATTGAATTTCTTACTCTTTTATTTTCACTTTAATCATGTCTTATTATTATTATTTGTCTTTAATTTCTATTATGAGTGAGTAGTTAAATAATACTTGTTTGGATTGGAAACTAGATTAGATGATTGGAGTTTTTGGGATATTTGTTTGAGGTTGAATGTTTATGTTTGCTTAATCGAAGAACCATTCGGGTTTAAATTCTTAATAGTGTTAGATAACTTATATTCATGAAAGAAACGTGGGTCTCTTTAAAATCCTTTTTTGACTTTATTATTTCGTGAAGTTGATTGTCATTTATATCGTTTCTTTGTTGCAGTTATGGGGTTGCTAGATTTCTTAGTGGGGGAAGAAGCATGTGAAGTAGAGGATCATCCGCCTGCCGTAGCTTGCCAGATGTACAAAGCAGCTGGTGTTGATGTCCCTGGTGTTTCTCCTACAGGAAGAGAGGGACATGGCCTGGAGGTTAGGCTTCCGCTTCCAGAGAATACTGAGGATGAAGATCTCGTAGTATCCCCTGCTGGTATTATTTCAAACCTTTTGGTCTATTTAAATAATAGCTATATATAACTGATGTTTTTTGTTTGGGTAGGTGATGATCTTGATCCCAATGGTTACATGCTTGAAGAGCAGGATTCTTCTCGTCAGAGACAAGGTACCTATGAGTTATGATTATTTTTCGCTGTTTGTAGTAACTAACTTGTCTTTCTTTTATGCAGTTGAGTTGGAGGATATTGGATCTGACGATGGTCATGAGCCATGCTTTGATGGTGCATCTGTGTTAGGAAAGAGGCCATCAATAAATGTTGAGGATTATGACCTTCCTACACCCAAATCGAAAAAAGTGTTGTTCCCTGCTTCTCCACCTCTTGGAACAAATCTTGTAAGGCGTTATGGGGGCCTTCAGATGGCGCCCCATGGATCTACTAGTATGGCTCTTCCTGCTTTTGGCAGTACTGTTCAACCTTCTACATTTGTTGGCACGCCATCTGGTCAACGTTTTGTGCCTGCCTGGTCATTTTGTGTGGGTGACAATGGGCAAACTGTTGGATCTGTTAGGGATTTCATGGACAATGTTGTCCCACCTCAACTTGTTATGCAGTCAAAGTTGCAAGGAACTTCTGAATTGTTGGATGATGATGATATGAGCCTTTTTCGTGGCTTTATGGGACATATACTTGCTAGGCAGCGTACATGTGAAGATCATGAAAAATTGAAAGTTGATTACTCGGATCTGAAGAAAGAGGTGGAAAGTTTGGCTGTGGTTAGGAAAGATCTTGAGGCCGAACGCGAGATTGTTTCCGGCCGGGACAAGGAGATTAGTGATCTTTCTGCCAAGATTTCCAACTTAGAGAAAGAGAGGGATGGATTGGTAAGGAGGGCGCAGGAGTATGAAAATATCCTGGCTGCAAAGGATAAGGAGTTGGCGACAGTGACCAAATCTTTAGAGGTTGAGAGACAGGTAGTTGAGTCTCAGCGCCAGCAACTTGATGTTGCCTTTCAGGGTAGAAAAGACCTTCTTGCTGCTTTTCCTGAGTTGTTCAAGCTATTACTTGATCATCCTGATGTGATGAATTTGATGTTGGAAGTTAATCGGGCTACTCATGCATTTGGCAAACACATTGTAGGGACCAAGTTGCGATCCGTTGCCGGTGATGCAGTGCTACCCTTTCTTGATCCTTTGGCGCAAATTCAGATGCGAGCTGCTAATGCTTTGTTTGAAAAGAAAAATTTTCTTATCCTGGAGCGCATTGTCCAAGACTTGGACATTTCTATTGATGATATTCTTGCTATTGTTACACCACCAGTGTCTATGCCACCAGTGTAGTGTTTGCTCTTTTTTATATGTTTGAACATTTTTCCCTTTCTGTTATGAATATCAGCTTTATAAGCTTTATGGTTTGGATCTTTTGCTTGGCTCTATGAGTGGTTTCTTTTTAATAATAAATGTTTATCCGTTGGATATTTATCTTATGATTTGTTTGCTATTTAAGCATATTACATCAGTGATGCATTATTTGGTTAACCGTTTATTTGTATTACTCGCGAGGTATGTCGCTTCCCTATGAGAAGTGCTTATCTTTTCTCAAGTAGATGAAAAGACGTGTTCGCATGTTTTGGCTTAGACATGAGTGTCTTATTTGGCCTTATGCTTGTGATGTTGAACAATGTCCATAAAATAAAAAGATAATGCAGTGCATAATTGGGATAATATCGGACCAAACATTTTATTATAAGGCATGGTATCCATGTCCTTGATAGAAAACAAGGTTAAACCTTGAAAAAACATGAAAACATAGAATAAAAATTTATCAGACCTTGATCTAGGGTTAGTCTATGTATGTCTGACCTTCAATCATAAAGATGTGACCTTCTGGCGGTCCCGGTCGTTCAGTATTCTCCCCCCTCTTTTGCCAGGCATATGTTTTCTGGGTTGGGGTCCTGTTGGTTTGTTGTCTTGCAGCTGGCACTAGGTGTTCTAACTTTCCTTCGTCCAGCGCCCTTCTGATCTCTCCTTTCAATTCCCGACAGGCATTGGTGTCATGTCCATGGTCCTCGTGAAATTCACAGTACTTGTTCATGTTTTTCTTACCAGATCTGTGTGCCATTTGTGGTGGAGGTTTAAAAGTAGAGCCTACATGCTCTGTCTGCAGTTGCTCTTTCGGGGTCTTGTTGAGAAATGGCTCGGATGCAGTCTTGTCATAAGGGCTAAACCTTCTGTTGCCTCTCTCATCCCGTCTGTCATTTCTCCTATCTTCCCGTTGTTGGTCCTGTCTACCTGACGCTGTCCCACCGTTCCAAAGCTTGTCCTTCTTTCCAGCCACTCCTCTTGCCAAAGAGACAGTTTCCCTTGATCTTAAGAAGTCATAGGCTCTATCTGAGGCTTCCTTGAAGGTGGCAGGAGTCCTTTTTGCAAGTTTTTCCTGCAACTGACCAGGCAAGAGGGAAAAGGTGAAACCTGAAATTTGTTGGCTTTCTGGCAAACCTGGGATCTTTTGGAATTCCTGCGTGTACCACAGGTTGAAGTCTCGCAAAGCTTCCCCTTCCTTCTGCCGGATTAGGTGGGCCTCCAGATGTGTCCTGCGTTGTTTCTTTTGCTGAAAGAATTGATACACAAACTTTGCCTTTAGATCAGCAAAGTCCCTAATGCTCCTCTCTGGAAGGCCAGCAAACCAATCTCTTGCAAACCCTTGCAATGTTCCTAGAAACATTTTACAGGCTACCGGGTCTACCCATTTTTCAGTCATGATGGCCTGCTCAAACAAGGCCATATGGTCGTCTGGGTCTCTTGTGCCGTCATAAGTGCCTACGATGGAGGGGACCTTCTGCTTGTCTGGCATCGGATATCTTGACACCCAGTCACAAAATTTCGAACTTACTATTGATACAGGCATAATAGCTTCTCTTGGCATTTCTCCTTCTGCTAGTTGCTGCAACAGTCGTAATAACTCTTGATTGGGATTTTGAGGTGGCGCCGGTGCCGGCGCGTTCTGCCTCAGGCGATCCGCCAACTGTGTTAACAGGACATCTGTTTCGGATTGTTGGGGGATTACCTGTGGCGGTGCTGGCTGCAGGGATGCCAATAGTTGAGCCAGGAGGTGATTAGATGAGGTTGGTGCCGGGACTGATGCTGCTCCTTGGTTATTCTGAAATGTCCTTCTCTGCGTTCCCATGCTTGGGTCCTCTCCCGTTCCTTGAGTGCCGGGTTGGGATCCCGCCGAGGCAGGCTGCCTAGGGGCTTCAAAGCCATGAAGTTCTGGGACAGCCTGCCTAGAGGCTTCAGCGGCTTCTTCGTGCAGTGTTGAGGTACGAGACATGGAGATCTGAAAACTTGACACGTTTGGCGTTGGTATGGCAGATGCACTAGCTCCGGGCACCCTTGTAGAATACAAAGGTCCAGTGGTTGTTGATCGATACAGACGGGCAGGATCTGAATCTCCTAGTGTCCAATCCTCCAAGGCGGAAAATCCGTGCCTGCCTGTCCTCCCCATAGGACCTCTTTCAAACACCATGTCTGTCTCCATGTCTGGTATGAACTGACTGGATGGAATAGGCAATGAAACAAATGCATGAGGTGACGAAACAATTGTCGGTATCAGGGTGGTATTCCCTTCAGCTTGGGATGTGGTCACAGCAGTCACGGGGGAAGGGGTTACAGTAATCATTAGGGGTGGCCGGGTGGGGCTATAGCAGTCACTGGGGGTGGTGTTGTAGTAGTTACTTCTGGGACTGAGGAAATTATTGGTGAAGAGTTCATGTCTTCCATGATGAAAAAAGAAACGAATTATAGAAAAACTTGTGAAAATCTGGAAATGAAGATGAAACACCGTTGCTAAAAAACGTGTCCCACGGATGGCGCCAATGTTAGAGCAAGAATCGACAGGCTCAGTAACTTGGGTTAGATTGATCACTCTCCTGGCCTCCTGCTCAAGCAGTGCAAACCTAACAGACTCTTGGCGAGTCTAAGGTGGACAAGAGATTGATCGGAAAGGCTTGACGGAATATGGTTAAGTATTCCGGTCAGTGAGTATGTGAGGAAGATGATGAAGCTGCCCCTAAAACCTGAAGCGTTGGGTATTTATACCCAACATTGCCAGGTACCAACAACAATCATGATGATCATTTATTGTTCATTAATAGGATTCCAACGGGTATAAGTGAAAAGGTAACGCTCCTGCAATGATATAATCTCATCAATGCCTTTGACGGTTACATCCAAACATTAGGCTTGGATGTCTGACTGGCAAAATGTCAGGAGCATGATACCTTGAGATGAACTCCAAAGCATCAGTGTTGGTCTACACAAGTCCTTAGACATGCCAGAGCATGAGTGTCGGACTGAGCGTCGGATGCCGGGCCAGATCTCCGGGCACGGGACCAGCTAGGTGCCGGGGCCACGACTCCCGGACACGGGGCGCCTAGGTGCCGGGACACAACTCCCGCACACCAGGTGCCGGGACACAACTCCCGGACACCAGGTGCCAGGGCCATGATTCCCGGACACGGGGCGCCTAGGTGCCGGGACACAACTCTCGGATCCCGGACACGGGGCCATGATTCCCGGACACGGGGCGCTAGGTGCCGGGACACATCTCTCGGATCCGGGACACGTGGCCATGATTCCCGGACACGGGGCGCTAGGTGCCGGGACACATCTCTCGGATCCCGGACACGGGGCCATGATTCCCGGACACGGGGCGCTAGGTGCCGGGACACATCTCTCGGATCCCGGACACGTGGCCATGATTCCCGGACACGGGGCGCTAGGTGCCGGGACACATCTCTCGGATCCCGGACACGGGGCCATGATTCCCGGACACGGGGCGCTAGGTGCCGGGACACATCTCTCGGATCCCGGACACGGGGCCATGCCGGACACGGGGCGCTAGGTGCCGGGACACATCTCTCGGATCCGGGACACGGGGCCATGATTCCCGGACACGGGGCGCTAGGTGCCGGGACACATCTCTCGGATCCCGGACACGGGGCCATGATTCCCGGACACGGGGCGCTAGGTGCCGGGACACAACTCCCGGATCCACGACACGGGGCCACGATTCCCGGACACGGGGCGCTAGGTGCCGGGACACATCTCTCGGATCCCGGACACGGGCCAAGATTCCCGGATACGGGGCGCTAGGTGCCGGGACACAACTCCCGGATCCCGGACACAGGGCCTTACTCCCGGTGTCGGGGCTCACGTTCCGGGTTCTGGTCCTTTTGTCATATTGAGATTCAGTTGGCCGGGCCCAAATGTTAGGTTTGATAGGGTATAAGTATAAGCTATCACCTACTAACACCATCATATATATATATATATATATATATATATATATACATATATATATATATATATATATATATATATAAAGAAAAGTGAATATAGGGCTGTTACACATGTAAGCTTAAATGCAAAACTCATAAAAAAAATATGTCGTTTTGTTATAAATTCTTTAAATCTATATAATTTTAATCATATTTATTAAACTAACTTTACAAATTTTTTTCTATTCACATATTTTTCTTCATTAATCGTGTCTTTCAAAAATATAAGTGTTTTTGTCATCACTGAGCATCTATCAAAGTAACTTTTTATAACTTCTTCATAATAAACAATGACCCACTGCATTTTAAGGATCACCTCTAGCTTGATGAATATATGACAAATCAAGCGTTGAAAAGCATTTAAACCATAAAACGACATAGTTTTTAATGAGTTTGGCATGTAAGCTTACATGTGTAACAACCCCATATTTACCCCCATATATATATATATATATATATATATATATATATATATATATATATATATATATATATATATATATATATATATAGTATGTGGAACAAATACATACCAATAAGTACGTTTTAAAAAATTATTTAAAAATAGTTAAAAAAAAGTTTTTTTCACATTTTTTTCAGAGAATCTTCCAAAAATAACCTCCAGAATCTTTTTATGAAATAAAAGATAAATTTGATTTTTTTCGGAAAAAAACGTAGGTGCTTTTTTTCGGTAGAAGCATTTTTCTAATTTTATAAAAAATGCATCTACTTATTTTCAAATATGCATCTAACTTATGGATAAAACTGCATCTTATTATTAATATTACAAAAAAATTGAGTTAAAATGCACCTTATTTTTGAAAATACATCGACTTTTCTAAAAAAATGCATCTACCGAAAAAATGCATCCAAGTTTTAAAAAATCAAAAATTTCGAAAAAAAATCAAATTTTTTTTTTTTTTTTATAAAATGATTCTAGAGGTTATTTTAGGATGATTTTCCGAAATAGTTTTAAACAAAACATTTTTTTATTATTTTTAAATTGATTTTTGAGTGTTTCTAGCGGTATGTATTTTAAGCATGGAGTGTAGCGGAACCTCACCCTATATATATATATATATATATATATATATATATATATATATTATATATATATAAATGTTGGTTTTTGTAAACCATACCTTAAGATAAAACAAGAAAAAAAAAATTAAAAAATTATTTATATATATATATAATTTTATAGATGTAGGATCATATACAAAGTATATAGTTTGTAAAAAGTGTAGGAACCAATCACATATTGCCATGTGTCTCTTCCTTTACTTTTTATTCTTTTTTAACAGAAGGGTATTATTGTCTTTTCACCTAATTTAATTCAATCGATCAACTGCTTTGTTCTCCCCTGTTCATCATCGTTTTCTTTACAACCGTTTCTTTTCTCTATATATATGGCGGTATTCAAATCATCATCGTTTTCTTTACAACCGTTTCGATTCAATTCCGGATTTTGGCTAATTGTTCTTCGGATTGGTCGATTCAAGCTTCAATTTTGGCTAATTGCTCTTCGGATTGGTCAATTCTTCAACAATCCAGTATAATGTCAGGTTCGATTATTGTAAGTTTAATTTTGTTTTCGATTCAGTTTAATTTTTTGAATTTTTAATAAATCAAGTTCTGTTAATCATATAGAATAACTGTAAATATATTAATTTTGATTTCGATTTAGGTTAAATTGTTTAATTTTTGGCTAATTGTTCTTCGTTGTGATATAACTTGTTTTAAATTCTGTTAAAAATTATAATTTTAACAGAAATTATGTATTGTGCATCATACTATAGTTTAATTTTTTGAATTTTTAATAAATCAAATTCTGTTAATCATATAGAATAACTGTAAATATATTAATTTTGATTTCGATTTAGGTTAATTTGTTTAATTTTTGGCTAATTGTTCTTCGTGTGTGATTTAACTAGTTTTAAATTCTGTATTGTGCATCATACTATAGTAATTTTAGGCTAATTGTTCTTCGTGTGTGATTTAACTAATTTAAACAGAAATTATGTATTGTGCATCATACTATAGTAATTTTACGTGTAAAAATTACTTCACAGGTTACGAGGAAACGTCTAGATATTGGATCCCTGATGTATCGTTGAAACCTCTTCAAGGTGCACGTTTTACTTCTTTGGATCAAGCCTACCAGTTCTATAAAACTTATGCAAAGAACGGTGGTTTTTCTGTTCGGAAATCTGCTCAACACTTCTGCAATTCCACTAAAAAGGTGTTACTGAAGTATTTTGTGTGTTCAAAGCAAGGAAGAAAGACTAACAATTTAAAGATCGATACTTTGAAAAATGTTGGGAAGACGATCAATAAGAGAAAAGTGCCATCTTGTAGAACAAATTGTAAGGCAGAGATCCGTCTTAAGGCGATTCCTGGTAATTTGTATGAGATATATTTTTTTGAAGAGAAGCATAACCATATTTTGGTTGAGAAAGATGATATGCCTTTTTTGAATTCCTCCCGAGATTTGACCTACTTGCATACACAGTTTTTGCAAAATGTGTCGAAGATCAACATTGGTCCAGTAAGGGGTTTTAAAATAATGAAAGAGCTTTATGGTGGATTTGAGAAAGTAGGTGTAACTGCAGTTGATTGTAAGAACTTCAGAAGAGACATAAATACTTTTATCGGTGATTATGATGCGGATATGGTAATTCAAAAATTGACTTACAAGGCAGAATTTGTACCAGGCTTCACTTTTGAATACTGTACGGATGAAGAAGGGGATTTGAGTGGTTTGTTTTGGGCAGATGCTGAAGCTAAGCGCAATTACTCGATTTTTGGGGACATCATGTCATTCGATGCTACGTTCAGGACTAACAAGTAGTTAACTTTAACTCTATTTTTTATATATATATTTAGGTAATTCATTTTTATAATACTGATTTTTATTTTTTCCAGGTACAAGATGGTTTTCATACCTTTCACTGGTATTGATAACCATAACAGATGCGTGACATTTGGCGCTGGTTTGGTTTCAAAAGAAAATATCGAGTCGTATAAGTGGTTATTGAAGTCTTTTAAAGACGCTTTTGGTCCAGAACCCCGAGTCGTAGTTACTGATCAAGACCCTGCCATCAAACAAGCTATTGAGGCGATCTTTACTTCTTCTAGACACCGCTATTGTATGTGGCATATAATGGAAAAACTCACGACAAAGGTATTTATGTTACCTTTTATAGGCATTACAGTTGTGCATCTTAACTATTTAATTTTGTAAGTTTTTATTTATTAATATCAATTTATATGCATCACATTGTGTTTTTTTACAATTATTATTATCATGATTTATATACAGGTGGGTACAAGTATATGTAATAACACGACATTCAAACAAAGACTTTGCAACATTGTCTGGACTGATAGTATAGAGCCTGTCGAGTTTGAAGAAAAATGGGTTGAGATTATCAATGAGTTCCTTCTTCAAGATAATAAATGGCTTAGTGACATTTTCGAAATGAAGGAACGATGGATCCCAGCTTACTACCGTGATACACCTTTATCTGGACTTATGCGTACATCTTCAAGGTCTGAGAGCGAGAATCATTTTTTTGGGAAGCTGATTTCTTCAGATTTGACACTGGTTGAGTTTGTAAGTCATTTTGATACGGCGATGGATGCTCAGAGATATACTCATAGGAAAAATGATCATGATACAAGGTATACTAATCCCGATTTGAAAACTAATAGTGAAATCGAGAAACAAGCTTCTCTGATTTACACAAGAACCATCTTTTTCGAAGTTCAAGAGGAGATATATGCTTCGTTCTGGAAATGCATGTCTGTTAATTTCACCAGATTGGAAAGCTATGAAAAATATGTAATTCGCGATATCTATTCTGCAAAGGATTCTCATGATGAATTTGAGGTACATACTCATTTGTCCTTTTTCTTTTATTTTTTTATATAATTTTATATGATACACAGTAATAAGAAAAATTCTGTATTTGAAATTAAGAATATACATCATAGTTGTGCATCATAACAGTATACTTCATAGTTGTGCATCATAACAATATAAATCATTCTTTTACCGTTTCATCAGATCCTTTATATTTATTTTTGTAGGTTGATATTAATCGTGGTGGTGGTATCATATCATGTGCGTGCAAACAGTATGAGCGGTATGGCTTACTATGTCGACATATTTTCTATGTTTTGAGGATTTGTAGAGTTAAAGAATTTCCCAAGAGGTACATTCATACGCGCTGGAAAAGGGATGTTGTTCCTCCCATATCTGATGACTCGAGTTCTGAATTTACAACTGCAAATGAGAATGATGGAACCGATCAGAATCACACGACACCACCTTCCTCAAGCAATGGAACTGGAAATGATGGAAGGGAAGCCATTATTCGCCAAGTGTATCAGAATGTAGATGAGTGCATTAACCGTCTAGTTGCTGATAATGAGAAGTTAATTTCTTATCTCGACAAGCAGAAGGATTTAGCATTGAAGGTTCTTGAAGACATTGAAGCTTGCCCTTTGTTGAACAAAGATGATCTCATTGGTTCTTTCCTCGGTGTAGAAAAACCATTGGAAGGTAATAAAGCTACTATTGGGAATCCTAAAAATATCCGTAACAAAGGTTGTGGAAAGAAGAAACGTTTAATTGGAGTGGCTGAGAAAATAAAGATCAAAAAGAAAAGACTTTGCAGAAAATGCAACCAATATAAGCGTCATGATTCTCGAAATTGTGACACGGACTTAGTCGAAATTTGATCGTTTCTTTTTTTCATTTTGATTTTGTGTTTAGTACTTTCTTTTATATTTTTCTATATGTACTATTTTTTTAGTTTTGAAAATAAAGATGCTGTAAAAAAACTTCAGAATTTGTACGAAAAATGTATGATGTACACTTCCTTTTGTAGAATACATCATAGTTGTGCATCATAACAGTATGCATCATTGTTGTGCATCATAACAGTATGCATCATTGTTGTGCATCATGAGAGTATACATCATTGTTGTGCACCATAACAATACACTTCACTGTTGTGCATCGTTCTTGTGCATCATTCTTGTGCATCATAACAATACACTTCACTGTTGTGCATCATTCTTGTGAATATACATTATGAATCTTTTACCAAGTAAATTTCGAGATTTCATCATACATTTTATCAACCTAAATTAATACAACATATTTTACATGTGATACTCAAGAGCTGGAGCAAAAACCAAACCGCGTCTAAAACATATTAATCAGTACATACTAATGATTTCTACCCAGATTACATCATATTGTTTTAATACCATTACAAAAGATTTTCTACCCAATTACATCATATTGTTTTAATCCCATTACAAAAGATTTCTACCCACATTACGTCAGTGTTAATCCCATTACATCCAATTGTTTTTACCACATGTTACCAAACTAAATTTCTATCCAGATTACAGATTACACAAACGTTCTTGAATTCTTTCATGTGCATCGGCTTTTAGCCTGTTTCTGGTTTCTTCAGGCATGTTCAAGTAGTTTTCTGCCTCTTTGATTGCTTTTTTCCTCATCATGTTCACATCCGAGAGAATCATCTTGGTAACATATTTTTTTCGCAATTCCTGAAGCTGTTTTTTCTGTTCAGGACCTTCTTCACGGAATCCAGTTGCCCAGCTTTCATAACTGTTGCCATTGATCGTCTCCATATGCCTCATAAGGAATACCCCACCATCAGAATTCTTCTGTTTTGTTCTCCATGGCATTTGTATTATCTCGGGCTCAACCAACTTCATTTCTTTTGCTTTTGGATGTTTTTTCGAATCCAAGTAATTTTTAAACAAGTTAATCTGTAAAAAACATTATAAAATACATATCAAATATCTATTATTCATACTAAAAACATTATATAAAAGTAATCATTCTTACCAAAAGCAATGGTACAGTTTCATATTTATCTTTCAATTCCTTTTCAATCCCACAGTTGTCAACAATCATAATTTTTGGACTCTTCAAGTTAAAGCATACGAGATAGTACTTTAACTGAGAAAACACCGGAAAAAACACCTATTTTGGACAACTTTTGTCAGTAAAAATGCATTAACATTTTAATATATATTATGTATATGTTTAAACTTTGACGGATTTCTTACCAAGTCAAACTCATGAAGGTTTTTCTTTTTGTAGCAATTACCGTAGTCAACAATGTTAAACCAAAACTCTTCAAATAGATCCTCGACATTTGTGGTTTGACTCACCATTTTATCATTCTGCAATGAATTATAAATGTGCATTATACACATATTAACTATAACGGTATTTTAAAACACTGAGTTTAGAATAATACCATGATATCAGTATGAAAAAAAAACCGTTTTGCTGAATCGGGACCTCTTAATTTTTCATCTTCCTGGTTACAAATATTCGCCCAAACCCTGATTGAACCTTCATGGTTAAGCATGTCTGGAATTAAACTCTCGAACATTCCCCTCTGTGCTTCAATTCCATTTTCATCTTTAAAGATGATATCCCTTTTATACAAAAGTGCATCGTATTTAATATTAAACAATACATAAAGATAAGAATTATATTAACTAAACATATGTATTAAACTAATACTTACTGTTCTCCAAATGTAGCAGAGAAAATGCTTTCAGAAATTTTATTTTCCGCATCAATCAACTTTTTCCCCAATTGAACAACTCTTTTCACGTAAGGAGACCTCATTGAATATGTCAGCTTTAATGTTCGTTTCGGTTTTTCTGGAAGGATTTGTTCAATTTTTTTTGGTGCTTCAACCAGTGGTACGATTTCTTTTCCTTTAACATTTCGGGGTTTTTTCTTTGCTGAATGTTTCTTTCTTGTCAGAGTCATCTTGCTTAGTTGTTTCTGTGTTGCACTTTTGGTTTTTGATAACTGTTGGGGTATTGGTGCAATTGGCGTTTTGAATTGGTTATTTTCATCTTGATTTTTTTGTGGTTCGGGAGTTGTTGTGTTTGGTTTTTTAACAGGGGATTCGTTCAGTTGTGTGATATTTAAACTGAAGCTCGGACCTTCAAAACTTTCAATTCTCTCAACAGCAACATTTCCTTGTTCTTTGTTTGTTTCCAACGTCTCAGCATCTTCATAATCAATATACAAAAAGTGATTAGATGTGCATTATAATATGTCCAAAACTTTATAATAACAGAAGCAAAAATTACTAAACTAACCTCCTTCATTTTGTTTCATATCCAATCTTGTTTTCTTCAAGTCTTCAATATGAATACTTCCAGGGAATTGAAGAAGTGCCTTTTCTATCAATTTTTTGGCATGCTTCTCCTTTTCGTCAATTTGTCTATATATTTCTTGTATTTCCAAAATACACTCCTTCTAAACAAGACAAAATATGTTTTATTATATATCAAATGTTAGTATAATGCATTGATACTAATCTTAGAATATTACCTCTTCGTTTGTGTATGATAATTTCTGTTTTTTTGGATAAGGATCCTCAATTGCCACTGTTGGAGTTCTTTTTGCGATGCTCTTTGTCATTCTTGGAGAGGTTACATCACGTGTTTTTGGAGCATAATATTCTGGTAAAAGAAGTTATTATCATTTTACAATTTATAAAACTTAATACGAATAATAAAATTAATTTTTTGATTGTACCTTGACTTGCAGTGGCTTTTTCATTGTTTTTGATTATCTCACTTTCCACGGCTGCATTTCTTGGAGAAGGTATCTCAAGTTCTTGTTGGAAAAAATGATCAGAATCTTCCGAATGCAAATGTCCAGGTTCTTCTGATTGAAGATGTGCAGGGTCTTCTGAATCAACATGTGCAGATTCTGTTTTTTCAGCTTCTTCTGTATGTGCAGCTTCTTCCTCTGAAATCAGCGGTGCATCTTCTTCTTCTGGATGTGCATCTTCTTTTGAATGCAGCTGTGGTGCGTCTTCTGAAATTGGTACATCTTCAATTTGATTAATCTGAAGCTCTTCTTGAATCAGCTTCACAAATTCAGCCTCTCGTTTCAGTCTTTTAACTCCCGCAACTCCCAATTCTTCCTCCTCCAACAACTTTAATTTTTCAGCTGTCCAGTACTGCAATGGTGGAATTAATGGTTCGTTACCTTCAGGTTCTGCTCTTTTGGATTCTGCAAACAATAGCTGCACAAAGAAAACTTATTTTTAATACGCATAAAATCTGTGCATATTTACTAATTTATTAATATGTGCAAAAAAATATTACTTACTTCAAGGAACAATAGTGGGCCGTTGAAATGGCTTATTTCATCCCACTCTTCTCGACTACTTTTCAAACAATCTATAAAGAACCCGCACCAGTCCATTTTCTTCACTTCAGCAGGGTTTGTCAAAGTATACAAAAAGGTTTGGTTTACTGTTTCACACTTATTTGTTTTTCCTAATACCGTCATAACAGCGACCAAAAAGTTCAGCTTGTATAATGCACCCCCCTCCCTTTGACTCTTCATCTTATCAGTCACATTTTTCATATAAATTCTAGAAGGATTTGTGTCGGTGTATTGTTCTCTCCAATATTTAGTTAATGGATCATCAACCAATTTTTTCTTCTTATATGTCTTTATTGGAATATTTCCCAGTGGAAATCCAATAATTTCTTTGACAACATCCTTTGTAATTGTGAATGATACATTCTTCATTTTCAAAGTCAAAGTTTTTGGATCGAAATTCTTAACAACTAAGTACCCCAATCTTGCTGGTATACTTTCAATATTAAAGTTTACCAATTCTTTAAACCCCAAACTTTTAATATCTTTTACTTGTGCGTCACTTAGGTTTTCTAGTGCCTCAAACAGTAACTTAGGGGGGTTTCGTTGTCTGATGCGTTTCAAATTTTCAAAATTCTCTACTACTTCAGTTTCCCTCATTGGACTTAACTTCTTTTTTTTGTTACTAACTACCAACTTATTTTCTACAAAATCGTCATCTGGGTCCGATTCAATGGGAAGATCCTTAAGTTGATAAGTTAGTTTCTGTTTAGGACCTGCATATAGTTTTTATATACATATTAGATGCATATCCTGTTAAGTTTCATGATATACAAAATTTCATACAATATGATACACAACAGTTAAGTATATAATCTGTGTATCATATAGTTAATATCTGTTGTGTGTTACATATATGTGTAAAAACTGTTGTGTATCAACAATTATGATACACAATGGTTATACATATATAACTGTTTTTTGAATCAACAAATATGTACCACACAAACAAAAATTATACTACAATAAACAACATTTTTTTATATGCATTTAACATATGTATAATGAAATAAATCACAGAAATTTATAATATAAAATAAAAAAATTACTTTTTTTTGGAGCTGGACGATCATTTTTGAACTTTGATCGTCTCTCAGTGGGTACACTCTTCTCTGGTTCATCTTCATCTTCATTTATTTCTATGGCAGTGTCTTCTGTGTTTTTGAAAGTTGCTGATAACCTCATCAGTCTATTGCTTCGCCTTTTTGCTAAACAAAATTAAATCGAAAACGTTATGCTGGTTATGATGTATAACAATGGCGGATTTCATTAGAAAACTTCAAAATATTAACTGATATGATACACGATATAGAATATTTTACACTTACGAGTTAAATCTTCATCCGTTATCTTCATTTTTCCTTTCATCTAACAAAGAATCGAGAGTGTTGAGTGATTATGATGTACAACAATGGCGGATTTGTAGTAAAAAATCGATTTCTGAAAACCCTAATTTCGTGAATTGGGGAGGGTTTGTGAATTGGGCGGGATTTGTGTGTGAAGAACGATTGATTTTTGGTTTTCTATTAGTGTATTATGTAATTGTTAAATGACTGGAATACCCTTTTCTATTGATTTTTATAAAAACCCACTTAAGTATTAATGATTGGTTCTAATCGCTTCTCACACTTTTTACGATTTTTGCATTTTTTACACGATCCCACCTTATATATATATATATATATATATATATATATATATATATATATATATATATATATATATATATATATATATATATATATATATATTGATTATTTTATGCATTAAAGGTGATAGTAGCACAAGAACTTCCCTTTGTCGTGTATACGTACTTTCCAACATATAATCTATTTTCATTCAACACACCCTTACCAGTAAAAAAGAAATAATAATAGAGTTAATTATATGGCTCGTCCATATGGTTTGCACTATTTTCACCGGTCGTCCATATAACTTATTTATTACACCACTCGTACCTAATTTTGAATTTTGTTGCCTACAAAGTCCCTATTTTGGATGTGACGTTAAATAAACCGTTAAGTCATCTCACGTGGGTCACACGTGAGGGAATTTTAGTCAATTTAGTCATTAAAATGGGAGAGAGAAAGGTAATATGACTAAAATATCCTCACGTGTGACCGACCTGAGATGACTTACCGGTTTATTTAACGTCACATCAAAAATAGGGACTCTGTGGGCAACAAAATTCAAACTTAGGGACGAGTGGTGTAATAAAAAGTTATAGGAACGATCGATGAAAATAGTGCAAACCATAGAGACGACCCATGTAATTAACTCATAATAATATGGTTTTAATACATGATTTAGAAATACTATTGATTTAGAAATACTAAATAATAATACAAAATACCAACAACCCGATCCTTGTGGTGAGGGCCCCTAATCACCCCTTGTTAGTGAAAAATCATCCACAATACCTGCGTAAAGCCTGTTCCGAGGAGAGAGTGATACTCTTTCCATGGTAGAAACATCCATGCCAAGATTCATCTCCATAAACAAATCATCCGTAACTCCCTGTAACGTACTCGAATCGAATTGACAAGGTATAGAGGTATGCCTTTGTGGTGAGATGTATATTTTCATCCGACGGGGCTGGATCGATAACACCCTATTGTGGAATATGTGGTCGGTAGGATACAGAGGGTAATGAGGGCCTACCTATCATCTTTGCGCTACATCCATATGTTTTAGACTGAGTATGGGATGATCGTGCTGGTCGGGCTAAAGCCCTGGTGTACCTGGATATTATATATGTATATATATTTATTAAATTTAATCAAGGTTTTGTATTGTTCAAGGATTATTCTAGAACCAATTGTTTTCTTTGAAAACAAGTTTTGTCATACTATTAATACAAGACTTTTTCCTAAACTAAAAATCACATTTTCTTCTTGGGTGTGTTCGACCGTCGACTAAGAGGGAGAGAAAAGGAATTCAATTTTCAGTTTATTTGTTCAAGGTTCTAAATGTTTGCAAGTAAGTCTAAAAACTTAAAACCTTTTTCCTTAAATTTGATTTCTTTATATCACCATGCATGGTTTTTTAAACCGGATTTTACTAAATTATTTGTTTGATCTAGATCTACATCAAGCCTATTGATTTGTGATTGGATCTAAACAATATAGTTTCGGTAAAGCTAGATCTAAATAATCTACATGCTTTACTTAAATGTTTTGAAACCCTAATTTACATACACATATGTTGTTTGATCAAAAGATCGTCAAACACGAAAATGATGATGTTTGGTTGATTCAGACCTTGATTCTCATGTGAAAAAAAATGCAAACTTAATAAGATTTTCACGAGCCTAAGGTGATCAAGGTTGGGGGTTGATGGTATGTTCTTGCTATGATCGCAGGATGAACAAAGGCTTTGTATGTATATGTTATTGTGTGTACGAACGTAATTGGGAAGATGATTCAAGTATTGGTATTTATAGCTTACATCCAAGTAATTAATAGTCATTATACAGTAATTGATGGTGGACATAATGATGTAACGTTTATATCATTATGAGAGATATAACGCTCCAAAGTTCGTATCATAATGGGATATCTAACGCTCCAAGTTCCATATAAATAAGATAGATATAATGAGTGTATTCAGTGTGTAACTCTTACGACATTTTCAGCTGGGTATCCAAGCTTGCTAGACTTCGCATCCGGCCCTTACGACAAATGGCACACACTTTGGCAGCCGGCTCATTGCTGGGCTAGGGATCTTGGCGACCGACCATTTTTTCCATGGTATCCGACCTTGGCTTCCGGGAATTTGCTAGTGGTGGTCGAGCTTTGACCCTTGGCTTCCAGACATTTTGCTCGTGGTCGGGCCTCGGGTCTTGGCTGTCGAACATTTGCTCGTAGCTGAGCGTTAGTTCTTGGCTGGCGGTCATTTATCCTGTGGTAGTCGGGCCTTATCTTGGCTATCGTATACTTGTTTCGTGGTGGTCGGGCCTTGGCTTGGCTTCTAGGCATTTGCTTCGTGGTAGCCGAGCTTTGGCTTGGCTACCGGGCATTTTCTCGTGGTGGTCAAGCCTTAGATTCGTGGAAGCCGGACATTTTATCCCTTGGCATGGCTGGGAATTTTAGCCCATCTAGGCTCAAGACCCATTGTTTTCGGGGGCCTATTTTGGGTATGCTAGGAGTTTCTATTAGGGTGTTTGGGTTGATCAAACCCATTCCTTTACTAACACTATCATATGCACATATATATATGTATGTAAATAGTATTTTGATCAACTTAATTATTATTTGTATTATGTATAAAACGATTATGCATTAGATCGGATTAGATGTTGTGTTGGTTTATAGGCTCACCTATATGAGTGTGATGTCCAGGCAAGATATAAGATGAATGTGTTAGTTATTCCTAATGAGGTCGGTTTTTAATACGGTTAGCCCTGACCACCCTCACCGTCTTACCTTGTCACATTTGAGTAGATCTAATGAAATGTTTTAATCTAAGTAAAGTAGAATACTATTACAACATCTAGATCTAAAGTATAAATATATTAGCTACATAATTATGAATAATACTAAATATGGAAACTTACTAAAAAGGATACTTTCTAAAAATAAATTATTTCCAAAACCCTAATTTAGACTTACTCATATTTAGGTTTTTCCGCTTAATTCAAGTTTGTCAAGAATTCTTTCAAGGTAAGTTCACACCCTTTCTTTTCACATGTTATGTTATAAACGTTTTTGGGGGGAGAATGCATTATATTTAACAGTTATGTTAGACACGATTACCAAACATTGTATGCAATACTTAGGTCAACTTAATCATTTTGCCTTCTTATATGAGTAGTTAGTTATGGACGTAGATGCGAACCTTGTGAATAGATATATTTGAGTTGATAGCTCTGTCGGAGTGGTTAGCTACCACTAGTGTAACAAGCTGGTTTTCAAAAACCACTTTTAACAAAAAAAATTTATATTTGCAGAAGTTTCACAACGGAAAAGTTAATAAAAAATAATTAGCGGTTCATAAAACTATTTCATTAATCAAACCATTTGTTACGTTAAAACTCACATTATATATAAGTTGAACATTAATCAAATCGTCATTTACAAACGGTCGAGGACAACAAACTTGTAACGTCATTGTTTTTCAAAATCTCGTTTTTCAAAAACTTATTAATTATCAGAGTTAAACAACGTTTAAGCAAAATACGAGATAAGTGGTTCAGAAATTAATTTACTACACACCATATGTTACGTTGGCATTTATAAACTGTGACAACCGTCAAAATATCAGGTGCATTTTACACTCCATGTCTCTTTAAAAGGTTGTCATTGTCTTTAACCGTACTTTTACCGGAAACGCGTCAATGTCGGAATCACTTTCGGAATCAATTTATATAAGTCCTAATACCCAGAAATCACCTAAGGAACTTTCCTAAGTTCATAACGTATCATAATTAAGAACTTTTAGTTAACGAAAAGGTCCAACGAAACAAAACACAAAAACGAAAAATCAGAAAATTATTACAAAAATGGTCCAAGACGCCGCCCCCCCCCCCCCCCCTCCCCTTGTGCGACGTCCTGGATGTTCCAATTCCGAAAATTTTGAATTTTTAAGACTTGTCTCGATCTCTACAAATTTCACCAATCAAACACGGTTTTTATCCATCATTTACTGCATTTGGCAGTCCCAAACCTCATTATCACTTTTTCTCTCAAAACCTCTCAAGCACATCACCATTTCCAGTGATTTCCAGCCACCTAAATCCACTTTTCAACCATCAAAAAGCGTTTAAACATCAAGAGGAAGCAAGGAGGAACAAATCTTTTCGGTTTCAAGGCTTTCCTACCGATTTTCGGAGCTCAAATCCGTTCAAAACATCATCCACCCACTTTCATCCGGTAGAAATCATTTTCTTACCTTTATTTACTGTTTTTACATCTTGCATTGATGATCTATGGATTAAAAACAAGTTTTTATAAAGATTTATAACCTTTTATGGACAAAAACGATTTTTAACCGAAATAACATTTAGATCTATAGTTTTATGGTTAAAAATGGTTTAGAAACTGTAAAAAATGATGTTTTATAAAGTATTCCCTGTTTGCATGTCGAAATCTATGGTTGGAATAAACGTTTTTGCAAGAAAAACACAAAAACCACGACCTGTGTGCCGTCCCAGGGAGCCAGGACGACGCAGCGGGACATTTATGTCTTCTGTGCGCCGTTCCTCAGGTCCAGGACGACGCACAGGGCTGCTTTCTCTCCCGAAATGTTGTCGTTTGGTCGTTTTAAACTATTGTACACCGCTAATTTTTCGTGACTAGTATTTTGGGACTGAGATTGGTAAAAATAACTATATTGGTGACTTGTATTTGACTTATTATACTTTTTGGACATGTTTAAAAATGATTATGTGATATATGTATTTTGTGAGCGGGAAAGTGACTTTGGATTTTGGATATGAAATTTGGGCGCGGAAGCGCTGCCCAAATTTCGTTAGAAAATCCAAACCACTTCAGCGACCAAAATGTATGTATCATAATAATAAAAACGTTAACTATGGACTTTTGGACTAAAACAAAACGATAGCCGTTTCGGACTATTTTTGGACAAATTGGACCTTGAAACTTAAAGTTTAACTAAAATTTCATCTATGGTATTCTTAGGCTTTCCGTGATTCCCGACTATCTTTTCCGACCGTTTTCCGTATTCGCTATCTTCGCAACCCGAGAGTTACACCCCTCTACTTTTATATTTTAAGTACTCTTTTTGGGGGAAATATGAGATCTAAACTGTTTATGAACTATGACTTTATGTACAATGACTTTTATGAACTATGACTTTATGTACAATGACTTTTATGAACTATGACTTTATTGAACTATTTGACGTTGGTCTTACTTATATGCGTAAAACTATTTTTAGACGCCCTATGTGGCACCTTGGACATATGACATCTTGACTTAAATTATAATTGTTTGTTTGTACTTGGACAAACCCATGATGAGAATATAAACTCCGCAAGAGCCTACTATCAGTTTTTGGACAAAAATTACATAAGTTCCCTAGTTTTTCAGACATTTTCACGCTATTAGCTTTAAGCTGTTGGTAATTATGGGTATCGATACTTAGGAGAGGTCACTCCTTACTTTAGGCTAGCTACCTGAGTACATGTTACTAGAACAGACAAACCTCGTCGATAGTGCGAGGTCCGGGAAATATCAGACCAGTTAATCGGTTTAGTGTGAACTCTTACATTATATTATGCCAAATGTTCTTACAATTCAAAAATCATATGTTATTATTACTTACGCATATACATACTGATCGTCTTACCTATGTGGATTACTCCACCGCTCAAGTAATGACAACGCACACTTATCGTCTTATTTGTGCAACTTGATTTTTCTAAATGTTGATCTACTGGACTAGGATCTTCATTAAAAGTATATATATTTTAAGCGCTTTTATCCGCTATCCTTCTTTTAAGAAAACTTTTTACTTATATATACTTGTCGGAACTTTTGTCGAAACTTTTGTCAAGAACTTATAAACTGTAACTCACTCACTACGTTATGTAGTTTGACACTTTATCTCATGTTTCAGGAAACTAAGCGTAAGTCATGAAGTGCATTGCTCGGGCGGGTCAAGATGGTTATGTGATGTGTAATTCGGGAGAAGACCTTTGTCATTTTGGGAATTTTTAACAAACATTTTATTATGTATCGTTGTCTTAAACTTTATGTATCTTGGTTGTACCTTTTGAACATGTGAACTTTTTCCAAACATATATTTTAATGACTTGAACCGTTAACCTTTGTTATAACTTGTGAAATGATTCTTTGCTCTTCATATCTCGTGTTTCCGCTTTAGTGGGGTGTGACAGACTTGGTATCAGAGCACGGGTTATAGTGAAAACGGTTTTAACATTTTTCAAAAGTTTTCGGTACCAAAACTATAACCAAGGGTTTTCAGAACATCATTTTCGGGTCCAAACTTTAGTATATTATTTTCCGCAATTGCATGATTATCTTTTTCAACTACGCATGACTTGATCAACCATGCCTAGTTCAAAATGAATTATGCAAGAACGGAAAGAAATTGCTATCGTTAACGGTTTTTGAGTCGAAAAATCCCGGTCTTGTCGATTCCCGATTCTCACATAACTGACCCGTGCATGCACTTTACTTACGTTTTTCCTATTTTAGTCTTCCCTCGTACTTATGTAACTCTCTATTCGCAGATATGTCATGTCTCAGTCGTCACACTCCCGATCTCAGTCACGATCCCTTTCACGAGTAGCCTCCTCATCGCGCGAAGCTTCAGAGGGCCACATCGCCTCTGAAAGTCAGCATCACCAAACGACTGACCCGACGGAGGACACTTCGATGGCGATCAGCAGCAGCATCGGGTCCAGCCTGAGGTATATGCTTCCACCTCCTCCACCAGCGCCCGTTGCCGCACCACCGCAGTACCAGGGGCCCCATACCAGGTTGACCGCGCGCAAGCATGTCATCCTCCCGGGCCGCCTGCCGGATCGGATGGCCGGACATCAGGCCGGTGTATCCCGACCCGCACCTTCACACCTCCCATTTGGTCACCCGCACCTTGAGGCTCCGCGTCCTTCCATGTTGGACCATTATACATGGGAGAGACAGCTTGAGCGCGAGGAGATGCATCGTGATCGCGACGTCGAGGCAGCCAGGCAGAGGATGCCGCCTACTCCTCAGCTTCCCCCACCAGCCGCATTCCTCCACCTGCACCGCGAGGTTCGGGGACTATCCGAGGAGGCCCAGCAGCAGGGTCTTCTCCTATGTGAGGTTTCCGACGCCTCACACCTAATGGCGGAACCGTCAATGCGAGCTATCGCATCGGCTCAGGCCACTGCTCGGACCGTGCAGCGCCTCGTAGGGGCATGTCTGGTCATGGGGACCCTGTTGGCGGTCATTGTCGCCAAGATGTTCCTTGAGAGGCGCCGTTAGTCATTTCCTTTGTAATTGTACTGTACTAAGCATAGTCGTAATTTTCCATTGTACACGACTTAAGCTATTTATCTTATTATTTCCCTTGTATCGTACCTGTATTTCCATTTCAGTACTTTGTTCTATGTACTAAACTTAATATTATTAATGGAAATTTTCTACCTTTATTGTCTATACTTTCCTTTGTCGTGTGAATCTTGATATTGTCGTTGAACCATTATATTGTTATCGCTTGAATCATCATCGTGCGTGTGCTGTTATCTTCCTTGTTTACTCTTTTACCGTTATCGATATCGTGCATGTGCTAATTATCCGTCCATATTACTTTTGTGTATTCGTTGCTATTAACCCTTGAGTTATATTCATATCTCTTATTCCTATTCGTGCGTTCTAAACTAGTTTCCTTCTTTCCGATGAAGAATCATGCCTCCCAAGAGAAGTCACGCTGACATATTAGCCGAGCAGATTACCGTGCAGCTCAAAGCAACACTCCGAAACATGATCGCCCACATCCTCGCTGGGGTCAACAACGAAATTTTCGGGGATGATAACCCCAACGACAACCGCCTGGACAACAACGATGACCATAACCTTCACCGCATCCCAACCTCAGTTAAACAGGAGGAAGGTGAAAACCTCAAAAAAGTTAGCCCCCTTCCCTTTCCAGTAACAATCAAACAAGAAGAAGGCGAGAACTCCGGAAACTATAACCTCCTTCTCCCTCCAGTACCCGTCGAGCAGAAGGAGAGTACGAAAAGGAAGGCTGATCATTAACCAATGAGGATCAGCCGCAACAAGAAACCCACAACCGTAACAAAATTTACGCGGGACGGCACTCCAAGTGCGACAAATGCCACTGCCATCATATCTGGGAACTACCAAGTATGCAGAATATGTAACGAAGAGGGGAACTACCCCTGGTGCTGCCTAGAGGAAGCTGGTGGCAGCAGAAAGAAGTCAGTTTGCTACAAGTGCAAGAAGGTGGGGCATCGTACCAGGTACTGCCAAGACAAGACGATCAACCAGGGTCGGAAGCCGGCGTGCTTCCAGTGCGGGAGCGACCAACATCTTCGGGACGCTTGCCCTAAGCTGCATCGAGCTCAGCAGAATCAAGGTGGGCAAGGTCGAGGTCGTGCTTTTGCACTTATAGCCGAGGAGGCACGTCAGGACCCAAATGTAGTTACCGGTACGTTTTCTATCAATGACCACTTTGCTTCCGTACTATTCGATTCAGGAGCTGGAAGAAGCTTTGTTTCCTTAGAATTTAGACCCCTCATTAACCTAGGATCTAAAGTTCTTAAGGATAAATTTACCATCGAATATGCTAACGGCCAAGAGTTCGAAGCCAAGGATATAATCTTAGGCTGTTCTATATGCCTATCTGACAAAATCTTCCCCATCGATCTAATTCCTATCTTGCCGAAAAGTATTGACGTTATCGTCGGAATGGACTGGCTATCTCGTTTTCGAGCCGAGATCGTCTGTTTCGACAAACTCATTCGTATCCCTCTTCGAAAAGTGAAACTCTCGTTGTTCAGGGAGACAAACCTGGACGACAACTTCGCATCGTGTCTTCCATAAAAATGCGCAAGTACCTCGAGAAGGACTACGACGCATTCCTCGCTCATGTCGTCGAACGTAAACCTAAAGAAAGCCGAGTCCAAGACATTCCAATAGTCAAGGATCATCCAGAGGTCTTTCCTGAGGATTTGCCTGGGCTACCGCCACATCGACAAGTGGAATTCCGAATAGACCTATAGACCTCGTTCCTGGCACAACACCGGTTGCCAAGACCCTATATCGTCTAGCACCACCCGAAGTGGAAGAACTGTCAAAACAGCTCCAGGAACTTCTAGATCATGGTCTTATTCGTCCAAGCTCGTTCCCCTAGGGATCCCCAATACTCTTTGTCAAAAAGAAAGACAGAACTTTTCGTATGTGCATCGATTATCGTGAACTGAACAAACTGACCGTCAAGAACCGATACCCACTCCCGAGGATCGACGATATGTTTGACCAGTTGCAGGGTGGAACTTATTTCTCAAAAAAAAAAAAAAAAAAAAAATCGACCTCCGCTCGGGTTATCCTCAGGTTCGTGTCAGTGAGACCGGCATTCCTATAACTACCTTTCGAATTCGATACGGACATCGCGAATTCCTGGTCATGCCAATTGGTCTAACCAACACACCAGCAGTGTCCATGGACCTAATGAACAGAGTGTGTAGGCCATACCTAGACAAATTCGTTATCGTATTCATTGACGACATACTCATCTACTCCAGGAACAAGGAGGATCATGTGAAACACCTAAAGCTCGTTCTAGAACTCCTCAGAGATCAGAAACTGTCTGCCACACTCTCGAAGTGTGAAATTTGGCTCCGGGAAGTACATTTCCCTTGTCATGGGGTCAACCGAGAAGGAATTCGAACGCAAGTCCGACGGAATCCACTACTTCAAGGGCCGAGCATGGATTCTGAATTCCGAAGATCTTCGTAAACTCATTCTGGACGAAGGCCACCGATCTCGGTATTCCATCCATCCGGGATCCGACAAGTTGTATAAGGATCTCCGGGAATATTATTGGTGGCCGGGCATTAAGAAAGATATCGCCTTATATGTAGCCAAGTGCCTTACTTGCTTAAAGGTCAAGGCAGAATACCAGAAGCCGTCAGGTCTACTTCAGCAGCCGGAGATCCATGTGGAAGTGGGAACAAATCTCTATGAACTTCATCACCAAGTTGCCCCGTACGGCAAGGGGTAACGACACGATTTGGGTCATCGTGGACCGTTTGACAAAATCCGCTCATTTCCTACCGGTACGAGAAAACCACTCGATGGAGAAATTCGCTCAAATCTACATCAACGATATCGTATCCCGTCACGGAACACCTCTATCCATCATCTCCGATAGGGATAGTCGAGTCACGTCCCGCTTTTGGAACGCACTTCAGAAATCGCTCGGGACGCGACTAGACCTCAGCACTGCATACCATCCTCAGACCGATGGTCAGAGTGAAAGGACGATCCAAACGCTTGAAGATATGCTGAGAGCGTGCGTAGTTGACTTCGGAGGAAGTTGGGACGCTCACCTTCCTTTGGTCGAGTTCTCCTATACAAACAGCTACCATGCCAGCATCAAGTGCGCACCGTTCGAGGCCTTATATGGACGCAAGTTCGGTCACCGCTTTGTTGGCTAGAAGCTGGCGATCGACAACTTACGAGGCTCGACATCGTCCAATAGACCATCGACAAGATCACCACCATCCGTGAAAGACTGAAAACATCCCGTACCCGGCAGAAGAGCTATGCAGACAACCAGAGAAAACCCCTCAAGTTCCAAGTGGGCGATAGAGTGCTCCTCAAGATATCGCCATGGAAGGGAGTAGTCCGCTTCGGGAAGCGCGGAAAACTAAGCCCAAGTTACACCGGTCCATTCGAAGTCATAGAGCGTATCGGTCCAGTTACTTATCGTCTCCAACTCCCCCAGACTCTGTCCAACGTTTATAATGTGTTCCATGTCTCGCACTTGAAAAAGTGCCTATCTGATGACACCATCGTCATCCCTCTTGAGGAGGTCAAGATCGATAACAAACTCAATTTCATTGAAGAACCGCTTGAGGTTGTTGACCGCGAGGTCAAAAAACTCAGGCAAAGTCGTGTTCCTATTGTCAAAGTTCGGTGGAATTCCCGGCGTGGTCACGAATTCACGTGGGAACGTGAGGACCAAATCCGTCAGAAGTATCCACATCTGTTCGAGAACACTTCTTCATGATGGGACGAAATTTCTTTTAACCCGGGGAGAATGTGACAACTGTGAAAATATCAGGTGCATTTTACACTCCATGTCTCTTTAAAAGTCTATCATTGTCTTTAACCGTACTTTTACCGGAAGCGCGTCAATGTCGGAATCACTTGCGGAATCAATTTATATAAGTCCTAATACCAAGAAAACACCTAAGGAACTTTCCTAAGTTCATAACGTATCATAATTAAGAACTTTTAGTTAACGAAAAGGTCCAACGAAACAAAACGCAAAAATAAAAAATCAGAAAATTATTACAAAAATGGTCCAGGACGCCGCACACCCACCCCCCCCCCCCCCCCCCCCTTGTGCGACGTCCTGGATGTTCCAATTACGAAGATTTTGAATTTTTAAGATTTGTCTCGATTTCTACAAATTTTATACCAATCAAACACGGTTTTAATCCATCATTTACTGCATTTGGCAGTCCCAAACCTCATTATCACTTTTTCTATTATTTCCTTTTCATTTTTCATTTTCATAAAACAAAAACACACACACACACAAGTTTTTCTCTCAAAACCTCTCAAGCACATCACCATTTCCAGTGATTTCCAGCCACCTAAATCCACTTTTCAACCATCAAAAATCGTTTAAACATCAAGAGGAAGCAAGGAGGAACAAATCTTTTTGGTGTCAAGGCTTTCCTACCGATTTTCGGAGCTCAAATCCGTTCAAAACATCATCCATCCACTTTTATCCGGTAGAAATCATTTTCTTACCTTTATTTACTGTTTTTACATCTTGTATGGATGATCTATGGATTAAAAACAAGTTTTTATAAAGATTTATAACCTTTTATGTACAAAAACGATTTTTAACCGAAATAACATTTAGATCTATAGTTTTATGGTTAAAAATGGTTTAGAAACTGTTAAAAATGATGTTTTATGAAGTATTCCCTGTTTGCATGTCGAAATCTATGGTTGGAATAAACGTTTTTGCAAGAAAAACACAAAAACCACGACTTGTGCGCCGTTCCTAAGGTCCAGGACGACGCACAGGGCTGCTTGCTCTCCCGAAATGTTGTCGTTTGGTCGTTTTAAACTATTGTACACAGCTGATTTTTCGTGACTAGTATTTTGGGACTGAGATTGGTAAAAATAACTATATTGGTGACTTGTATTTGACTTATTATAATTTTTGGACATGTTTAAAAATGATTATGTGATATATGTATTTTGTGAGCGGGAAAGTGACTTTGGATTTTGGATTTGAAAATGGGGCGCGGAAGCGCTGCCCAAATTTCGTTAGAAAATCCAAACCACTTCAGCGACCAAAATGTATGTATCATAATAATAGAAACGTTAACTGCGGACTTTTGGACTAAAACAAAACGATAGCCGTTTCGGACTATTTTTGGACAAATTGGACCTTGACACTTAAAGTTTAACTAAAATTTCATCTATTATATATATTCTATAATAACACAATGAGATCATAACACTTAAACAATCTTGGAATTCTTAGGCTTTCCGTGATTCCCGGCTCTGTTTTCCGACCGTTTTCCGTATTCGCTATCTTCGCAACCCGTGAGTTACACCCCCCTTCTACTTTTATATTTTAAGTACTCTTTTTGGGGGAAACATGAGATCTAAACTGTTTATGAACTATGACTTTATGTACAATGACTTTTATGAACTATGACTTTATGTACAATGACTTTTATGATCTATGCCTTTATTGAACTATTTGACATTGGTCTTACTTATATGCGTAAAACTATTTTTAGACCCCCTATGTGGCACCTTGGACATTTGACATCTTGACTTAAACTATGATTGTTTGATTGTACTTGGACAAACCCTTGATGAGAATCTAAACTCCGCAAGAGCCTACTATCAGTTTTTGGACAAACATTACATAAGTTCCCTAGTTTTCCAGACATTTTCACGCTATTAGCTTTAAGCCGTTGGTAATTATGGGTATCGATACTTAGGAGAGGTCACTCCTTACTTTAGGCTAGCTACCTGAGTACATATTACTAGAACAGACAAACCTCGTCGATAGTGCGAGGTCCGGGCAAGATCAGACCAGTTAATCGGTTTAGTGTGAACTCTTACGTTATATTATGCCAAGTGTTCTTACAATTCAAAAATCATATGTTATTATTACTTACGCATATACATACTGATCGTCTTACCTATGTGGATTACTCCACCGCTCAGGTAATGACAACGCACACTTATCGTCTTATTTGTGCAACTTGATTTTTCTAAATGTTGATCTACTGGACTAGGATCTTCATTAAAAGTATATATATTTTAAGCGCTTTTATCCGCTATCCTTCTTTTAAGAAAACTTTTTACTTATATATACTTGTCGGAACTTTTGTCGAAACTTTTGTCAAAACTTTTGTCAAGAACTTTTAAACTGTAACTCACTCACTACGTTATGTAGTTTGACACTTTATCTCATGTTTCACGAAACTAAGCGTAAGTCATGAAGTGCATTGCTCGGGCGGGTCAAGATGGTTATGTGATGTGTTATTCGGGAGAAGACCTTTGTCATTTTGGGAATTTTTAATAAACATTTTATTATGTATCGTTATCTTAAACTTTATGTATCTTGGTTGTACCTTTTGAACATGTGAACTTTTTCCAAACTTATATTTTAATGACTTGAACCGTTAACCTTTTTTTATAACTCGTGAAATGATTCTTTGCTCTTCACATCTCGTGTTTCCGCTTTAGCGGGGTGTGACATAAACTTATTACAAATATTATACAAAATAGTCGTTCAAAAAGCAGGGGATTATAAAGCTACCCCAAAAGTACTCCAACTCACAAGCAGCTAGGCAACCTACGAGCAAAAGACAGATTTGGAAAAAGAGTATTAGCATAGAGCTAGTGAGACAATAATGTTAATAAAGACTATTTATAAAGAAAAGTAGTTTGTCTTTACTAACCCACTCCATACCAACAACCTTATAAGCAAGTATTAAACAATCATTAACAATATATATATATATATATATATATATATATATATATATATATATATATATATATATATATATATATATATATATATATTTATATATCGTAAATCAAATTCATGTAAGTTCAATGATTAATTATAAGTTCACTAGGGTCTATCAAGCCCTAAATGTTTTCAATATTAGAGTCTCTCTTATGCCTTAGGGTTATTACCCCGTTCGCTACTCATCCATTTCTGCATTTTATTATAAGCATTGGGGCGCGACTCACAATCTTTATAATAACGTGAAATATAAGCTTTCACTACTCCAACTTTGCAAATCAATGTGTCGTCGTTATGGACGTTTCCACGGTGTTTCATCTTATTACACCTCCCCACTCCCATGTGATGTCCCCGGTTGATACATTTGAATATTCAGACATCACTCCAGCATGGTATCGAGTCCCAATACCTCGTGTTGCAAGGGAGGTCTAGAATTCTTCGCAACCAGCTTTAATTGCTAGCACTTGACACCTAGTTAACGGTACTAGGTCTCGTCAACACATATCTACGAGCACTTACACTACCCGTAAACAAGCCAAATGCCTCGTATGAAAAACTCCGGCAAACTTCTTATAATGCATAAAATAAATACACAACAATAACTATTATATAACATATATAATTAGACGTAAGTGTACTTCATCGCAATGTACACTAAACCGAACATAAGTAGCTACAACTACTCATTATAATAAAACAAGTTATCTTGTATTGGGTTATCAATATCTGATCAAAATACCTCTTATAAACATCCTTTTAATATTTCAACATCGTTTTGTCATAATGCTCGGTTTAACAAAAGCCATATTGTACTCACATTTAACCCGCTTTAACTCCAAGCTCTAAGTTCGAATTCGAATTCAAACACAACCAGGTTAAAAGTAACGTTTACCAATACTACGCTACAATTTAATCCGAATTCAACCCAAAGAATTACGACTAAATATTCCCTAATACTAATTTAACGACACCAATAATATCGCTAAAACACTCCATTAGCGACACTTATAAAAAAAACAAAAACAAAATATTTCCAGCCACCTACTTTTGCCGAACATGTTGCCGAACATGTTTCCGAACATGTTGCCGAACATGTTGCCAAACATGTTGCCGAACATGTTCATATTCTCCACAAAATTAACCCCGATTTACAGGTTTTTGAAAACTAGACCGAACTCAATAAAACCACCATTTAAAGCTATCAAGCACTTAATAAATGATTATTAACTTAGAAGAAACGAGTTATACCTCAAAATACGAAACAGGTTTCGATTCACTCCGAACCGAACTCCACTATTCCGCTGTCCGCTTATACCCACTTGTTCCCTATGCTCTCAGGATTCGGTTGGTGCTTTCCGTTTTGAAAATAGTTCGAAAACGGTTACCGGATCGCCGTCGAAATTTTTAGCCGACTTAGTTTTTCTTTAATGCTTTTTCTTGCTCGAGTTCTCACACAAACACATACGCAAAAAGGATTCCTACATACAAAGGAAACTTTATATATAATTTCATATTTTCATAAACAACCCCATACTTTAGAGTAATAACACTTTTAGTCTCTTAACTCAAATTCATTACATAAATGGTCCTAAACAAAAACTTATTACAATAATGGTCCTTTTAACAAAATCGGATCGTTACAATTCTGACCCCCTTAAAATGATTTCGTCCCGGAATCAATCTCGAAACAGATGGTGATAACGAGACCTCATATCGCTTTCTGTCTCCCAAGTCAACTCTGATCCTAAACGATTCTTCCAAAGGACTTTCACCAACTTAACCTGTTTCTTTCTCAACCGCTTGGTTTCTCTTTCCAAAATTTCAACAGGTTCCTCAGATAACTTTTTATCATCTTCTACTCGCAAATCCTCCAACGGTATATAGCTAGGTTCCTCCGACAAACACTTATGAAGGTAACTTAGATGAAATACGTTATGTATGCCGTTAAGTTACCGAGGTAAGTCTAACTTATAAGCTTGTTCTCCAATACGTTGTAGCATTCCAAAAGGTACGATAAATCGAGGTCGTAACTTTCCTCCTTTTCCAAATCGGATAATTCCCTTCCATGGATAAACCCTCAACATCACTCATTCCCCTACCTCAAACGTCTTAGGCCTATGCATCCTATCTGAATACTTTTTCTGGCGTTCTCTAGCCACCCGCAGACGCTCTCGAGCATAAGAAACTTTATTTGTTGTTTGTTGCACCATCTCTCGACCATAAAACTGTTTTCTCCCACTTTAGGCCAACAAGTTGGAGTTCGACACTTTCGACCATAAAACATTTCGTAAGGGGCCATCTTAATGCTATCGTGATATGAGTTACTGTAGGCAAATTCCACTACTGGTAAGTGACTATCCCAACTTACACCAAGTTCAATCACACAAGCTTTTAACATATCTTCCAATGTTTGGATCGTTCTTTCACTTTGCCCATAAGTCTGAGGATGGTATACGGTGCTCAAATGCAGTCCTGTCTCTAACTCTTCTTGCAATCGATTCCAAACTCTTGAAGAAAATCTACTATCTCTATCAGAATCTATTGACACATGAAATCCATGTCGAGATACAATCTCTCGAATATACAATTATGCAAGTTTTTCTAAGTTTTCCTTCTATTTGGTTGCCAAAAAGTGCACGCTTTTCGTTAAACAATCAACAATCACCCAAATAATATCGTTTCCCCTAACAGTCCTGGGTAACTTCGTAACAAAGTCCATAATGAGTTTATCTCACTTCCATTCTGGAATTATAGCTGTTGTAATTCATCATAAGGCTTTTGATGTTCAGCTATAACTTGTTCACACGTTACACACTTAGCTACAAAGTCATCAATTTCTATCTTCATCTTTGGCCACCAATACCTCGGTTTCAAATCAAGATACATCTTATTACTACCTGGATGAATTGAATATTTGGAGCTATGAGCATCCTCCATTAACCATAGGTTCACATCTCCCCACTTAGGTATCCAAATTTGATCTTGATACATTTTCAACCCTTGGGAGTATTCCTTGAATTCTTGTAGATGTTTGTGCAACCCTTCATTGTTAATATTCTCATCCTTTAACGCCTCCTTCTGAGCTAAACAAACTTTTTCAATAAAATCAGAAGTTATAACAATACTCTTACATTTCAAACGATAACTACATCTTGTCTCTTTTCTTCTTAAAGTAATTGGCCCCTAAATTCGACTTGCCGGGATGATAACTTATTTCACAATCATAATCGATCAATAAATCAATCCATCTCTATTGTCTCATATTCAATTCTTTCTGATCTTTAATATACTCGAGAATTTTATGATCCGAGAAAATAGTGCATTTCGTCCTATACAGATAATGAAGCCATAATTTGAGTACATGCACCACTGCAGCTAATTCTAAATCATGAACATGATACTTCTTCCCCGCATCCTTAAGTAGACAAGAAGCATAAGCAATAACCTTTACTCTATGTATGATCACACATCCTAAACCAGATAATGATGCATCGCAATAAACCTCAAAATCTTCACTCCCTTCAGGAAAAGAAAGAATCGGTGTTTCACATAAACACTTTTTCAGAGTTTGAAAAGCTGCCTCTTGCTCTTCCTTCCGCACATACGGATCCTTTTTCTTAGTTAACTTGGTTAAAGATGACGCAATTTCCGAAAACTCCTTGACAAATCTTCTATAATAACCTGCTAGACCTAGAAAACTATGAATTTCTGTAGGTATTTTAGGAGATTTCCAATTCTGAATGGCTTTAACCTTCGCTACAGCTACTTTAACTCCATTCTCTCTAATCACATGACCCAAAAATTGAACTTCTCTTAACCAAAATTCACATTTAGAAAAATTAGCACACAACTTCTCTATTCTAAGAGTTTCTAATACTTCCTTTAAATATCGACGATGATCTTCCATATTCTTAGAATAGATTAACACATCATCTACAAACACAATCACTGATATGTTTAAGAAAGGACGAAAAACTCTATTCATAAGATCCATAAAAATTGCAGGTGCATTTGTTAATCCAAACGGCATAACCAGAAATTCATAATGTCCATACCTAGTTCTAAAAGCGGTTTTAGGTATATCTTGCTCTGCCATAGAAACTTGATGGTAACCTGAACGTAAATCCATCTTTGAAAAATAATTGGCTCCTTGCAGTTGATCAAACAAATCATCTATTTGAGGTAATGGGTATTTATTCTTAATAGTAACTTTATTCAATTCCCTATAATATGTACACATGTGCATCGAACCATCTTTCTTTTTCACAAACAATACTGGTGCTCCTCAAGGCGAAGAACTAGGTCTTATAAAACCTTTGTCCAACAATTCTTGGAGTTGATTCATCATTTCTTTCATTTCAGATGGAGCTAACCGATACGGTGCTTTAGCAATGGGTTTGGCTCCAAGGATAAGTTCAATCTTAAACTCTACTTCTCTTAGTGGTGGCAAACCAGGCAATTCATCAGAAAATACATATGGATATTCCTGCACTACATCAATATCCTCCAACCTAATATTTTCTTTAGGTTTTTCTATCGCATGCATAAAAAATGAAACACTAATTTCTCCATACACTTCCTTGCTTTCATCTGAGAAATTATAACAATTATTTATGAGTTCCTTTCTCCACGAGCACAAACAAATTTTACGTCTTTCACAGGAATTCTTACTTGTTCCTTAGCACATACAATTTCTACATCATCTGCAGTTAACCAGTCTATACCAATAATAACATCAAATTCACAAATTCCTATTGGGATCAAAGAAATAGGAAACTTAACACTATCTATGTCAATCATACAGTCATCAAACCTATCAGATACTAGAACAGACTTACCAACAATTACATCAACTTCTAGGATTGATTCTAAAGGTTTTCTAGACATTTTAAACTTATTACAAAATTATGTATATACAAAAGATCTACTTGCACCAGAATCAAATAACACTACGGCAGGTAAAGAATTAATAATAAAAGTTCCAAGAATCACCTCGTCATCACGGAGTACTTCTCCTACTTTCATCTGAAATGCCCTAGTTTTAGGCTTTGGTGCCTCTTCCTTCTTTCCCACATTAACATTAGCCTTAGGTTTGATACATTGCGTTGAGATGTGACCTTTTTCATGGAAGTTATAACAAACTACCTCCTTATTCCGACAATCCCTTTCGATACGACCCATCATTCCATATCTCCTGCATTTGACTGAACTAAACTTTCCATTCTGATTATCACCCTTAGAACCATATTTTTTCTTCTTTTGAGGAGGACCCTGATTGTCCCTCCTATTTCTTCCTCCCTTGAACTTCACGAGCACTTAAATTATCTTCAACCCGAAGAGCTTCCTCCATAGCTAACTCTAAATTTGCTTGATTACGCACTTACGATTTAAAAGGGTATGGTAAACCTTCAACATACTGAGTGACCAGATTTCTCTCAGTAGGACAATAGTGACGTGAAAATTGTAGTTTATCAGTGAATGTGGTATTATACTTTGCCACACTCATGGTTCCTTTTTCAAATTAAGAAATTCCCTCTGATTACGCCGCATCACACCCTCACTGCATAATCGAGTTGTAAGCTTCTCAACAAACATATCCCTGACAATTTACCACAAATTTCATCAGAAAGAGTCTGGGTAACAGACTCCCACCAATCCAACGCTTCGTCTTCTAACATACGAATGGCATAACTAACCTTTTGGTTCCTAGTAAACACAACATAATTAAACGTCTGCTCCATCTTTGGGATCCATCTTCGACAAAAAAATGGATCTTCACCTCCCTCAAACGGAGGTGGTTTACATCTTAAGAACGTTTTATAAGAACTACTCTTTGGTTCAACAACAACCGTCTCCTCGTGAACAACAAGTCTTCTTTTTGAAGTAGACTCCTCGTGAACAACAAGTCTCTCTCATCAACCGAACTGCAATCATGGAAGCCTTCATAGCTTCAAGTTGTCCCTCTAAATCAGCTATGCGAGCAACATCTCTTTCATTATGAATCTCCAGTCACTACCCCTAGAATGAGTACGATGAGAGACTGGGTTCTCATTATTTTTCCCCTCATGAGCATTGACATTTGAAACGTTTTCCATTTCTGATCAAAACCCAAACAAGATAACCTAAGCACTAAGCAACACAAAAGTAAACTTATAACTCTCAGTCTCACAACCCTTTCCCAACCTAGGTCACCAGTTTTAAAAGTTTGAACCAACTTGTAACGTCATGGTGTTCAATTCACTCGCAACGCGGATCTGATACCAACTTGTAACGTCATGGTAACTTGAAAATCTCGTTTTTCAAAAACCTTTTAGTTATCAGAGTTAAACAATGTTTAAGCAAAATACGAGATAAGCGGTTCATAAATTAATTTATAACACACCATACGGTACGTTAGCATTTAAAAACATATTACAAATATTATACAAAATAGTCGTTCCAAAAAGCAGGGGATTATAAAGCTACCCCAAATGTACTCCCACTCACAAGAAGCTAGGAAACCTACGAGCAACAGACATATTTGGAAAAAGAGTATTAGCATAAAGCTAGTGAGACAATAATGTTAATAAAGACTATTTATAAGGAAAAGTAGTTTGTCTTTAATAACCCAATCCACACCCACAACCTCATAAGCAGGTATTAAACAATCATTAACAATATATATATATATATATATATATATATATATATATATATATATATATATATATATATATATATATATATATATATATATATATCTCCTAAATCATATTCATATAAGTTCAATGATTAATTATAAGTTCACTAGGGTCTATCAAGCCGTAAATGTATACAATATTAGGGTCCCTCTTATGCCCTAAGGTTATTACCTTGTTCGCTACTCACCCATTTCTACATGTTATTATAAGCATTGGGGCTCGACTCCCAATCTTTATACTAACCTGAAATATAAGCTTTCGCTACTCCAACTTTGCAAATCAATGTGTCGTCGTTATGGACAACCGTCAAAAACTCAGGTGATTCTCAGTTACTATATCGGTTCGAATCTCCAGTTACTCTTTATCGTGTTCATATTGTTCGAGTTCGTAATTGTTGTGTCTTTATTTTGTTGGAACCAAAGTCGGAATCAACTTATAAATCCTAACACCAAAGAAACTATACAAGAACTTGACTAAGTTCATAACGGAAACCAATAAAATTCTAGTCCACAACTAACAATAACAGAAAACTTAAAAGTCACCGAGCTGGTAAAAAAAAACCTTCCAGCCGACGGCTGAAGGCTGTCAGCCAGCGGCTGGATGTGGTCAGCCGGCGGCTGAAAGGCCGCTGACTGTGACTTGATGAGTCATTTTTGCATGCCTCGTGATTGGTTAAGAGCATTTAATCCGGGATTGGACCAAAATACTGACTTGGGGGTTCCCTAGGCCAGACTTCACCATCCCCTTTACACTTCCATTTACTTTTCATTTTCATTTTTGAATCACAAACACACCTACACTCTCTCTCTCTAAAATCTCTCTAGAAATCCTCTCAAGAAAACTCAACAAAACAGAAACTTTACACCATTAAAACAGCCACAAAACACAAATCCATCCATTAAAATCATACACAAAATCGTCCTAAGGTTAAGGGATAACAAGAAGAAGCTAAAAACCGGGTTTTTGAAGAAGATTCACACACTTTTGAAGCTAGAAACACATCCAACCGTCACCTAAAGTTTTCCTTCGGTAGAACTCTCCCTTGTACTCTTTTTACTTAAATATTTGATTGCATGGATGATCTAAAGGTTGGAAAATGGTTTTATAAAAGTTTAAAAACGTTTTCTTGTTTAAAAACAAGTTTTTCTAATAGATCTACATATTGATGATATAAATCTAAAAGAAACTGTGACTTTTACTTAAAAATGTATATATTTGAGTTATAACAGTTTGCATGTTCGAACCTACCACTAAAAAGGGCTAAAAATCGAAAAAAATAACGAAATCTAGAAACTGGCCGAAGGCCTCTGGCCGGCGGCTGGAGACACTCAGCCGACGGCTATGGTCCAGCCGGCGGCTGAGTATCTCCAGCCGCTGTCTGAATCTCGCTGTTCGTAAAAAAATTGTCGTTTTGAGAACTTTAAACGTAAAAATAAGCTCAAATAAGTTACCACATATTGTATATTTTGAAAAGCTTACTGTTTTTAATAAAGAAACTATTTGGGAAAGATTGAGGACTTAAAACATTTGCATTATTGTTTGTATTGGTTAAATTGTTCGTTTAAAGAGGGAAAGTGTTTTGAAAATGGATTTAATTTTTATAGCGCGGAAGCGCTGCCCAAATTTCACCGTAAACTATACTCAAACTCAGTAACTTAATGTTTTCCTAACTTATACACTTTGACCTTGGACATTGACCCTTTTTGGACATAAATGGACTAATCGGACCCTAAATCGTACACGAACACGTATAATCATATAACTTTTCTGTAATGAGCTTTTGGGACAGAATCTTAAGTATAATGATTTGAGGTTTAAAATGTTAAAATAGAACTTAAACATAACCTAATCATCTCTACTACTATATAAAGCATTTGCAATTTTGTTGACTTTCAATTTTAAGTAATTGACTTTAAGGGATTTTTTTAAGAGATACAAATTAGGATACACAATGTACAACACACATACACATACCACAAAACCCTAAAACTAACCTAAAAACTAACCCTAAAACACACATAACACGCCTCCCTCCTCTCAATTTTCTCTCGATCACCCAGCTGCCGGAGCTGCCGGAAAACAGCCGCCGACGCCGTCCCCTTTCTCGATCAGCCCTCTTAATACACATACACACCACATACACACCACCGCCGTCCCCCTTTCTCTCTTCTTCCGCCGCCGCCGTCCTCCTTTCTCTCTTCTTCCGCCGCCGCCGCCGCCACCATCCTCCTTTGGACGGAAAACATGTAGGTAAGTGGATCTCGGTGCTTTTTGCTTTTTGATAATGTTTTTGCTTTTTGTTCCGGAAATCTGTTGATTGATAATGTTTATTGGATGGTGGTTTTGATGGCCGTGTTTTCTACTCTTTTCAGGGGGGTTTGATGGCGGTTTTGGTGGTGGTTGATGGCGGTTTTGGTGGTTCTTCATGCAAGTCTTGGTAGTAGTAGAGATTTGCATTTTATTTTTTGTTAATTTGTATTTTTTTTTTAATGACATAATCTGTTGGGGAAAATTGTTTGGAAACCAATCATATATGTTTTCAAAATGGCATAATCTGTTGATTGATAATGGTTTTCAAAATGACATAATCAGTTTTTGTGTTTATTGCTAATAGAACTTATTATAAATTGACAGGCTGCGGTTTTGGTGGATACGTTGGCTTTTTGTGGTTTTGATGGCGGTTTTGTGGTTATGTTGGCAGTTTTCTTTCGGGTGACTCCCGTGGAAATCAGTTGGAAAATGATTAAATGAACGGTAAATTTTATTTTCATTTGTTGTCTTAATCTTATTATGAGACCAATGATTATATTAAAAATATATGAGGTCGATGAATTGATATATTATGAGACCAATGATTATATTAAAAATATATGAGGTCGATGATTGAGTTGACCAATGATTATATTTAAAATATATGAGGTCGATGAATTGATTTATTATGAGACCAATGATTATATTAAAAATATATGAGGTCGATGATTGAGTTAAGTTATATAAATTCTATGAGGCAATAATGCTATCGTGTGGTTTTTTTTTGAGCAATATGATAATATACAATTTATAATGGCTTGGCAACTTGTTTGATGGTATCAATTATATTCAACTACATGTAGCAGCCGTTTTTAACGATTCTGAGCCAAATGTCAAGTTTATTATCACGTTTGATGGTATCAATATACAATTTATAATCTGTTTTAAAAATTTAGTTAGACAAAAGTTTCGAATTTTTTTAAAAACAGATTATTAAAGGTTAAAAACTGTTTTTATAAAAAAGTGGAACATATTATTAAACCTAAAATAATCTGTTTTATAAGAAAGTAATCTGTATAAAAACAGATTATTAAAACAGATTATAAAACTTGTCCAAATAAATTTTAAAAAACAGATTATTAAAAACATATTATTAAAAAAAGATTATATAAAAACAGATTATTAAGCTTGTCCAAATAAATCTTAAAACAGATTATAAAACCTGAAAAATATGTTTTTTATAAAAAAATTCAGTATAACATTAGTATTTATGAAAAAAATAAAGCGGGAAAAATTAAAATTTTTAAAAAGATTCAAAAAGTTTGAAAATTTTCAAAATTTTCATTAACTTTTTGAAAATTTTGAAAAATTTCAAATTTTTTGAATTTTTTTTAAAATTTTTATTTTTCCCGCTTTAAATTTTTTATAAATAACAATTTTATACTCACTTTTTTCAACCCCAACTAAAAATATTCTCTACTTTTATTTACCCCAAAGAATTTTTATATCGGTTTTCTCTCAACCACACATCAATCCCGAATAACCGGTTTCCATTTCTTTTATAATTTTAGTATTTTATTTTTTTGTTATTTGTATGTTATATGTTTACTTGTTTTGTAATTTGTACGTAATTTCCATTTTCATTTCCCTTTTATATGTATGTAAAGTTCCTTTGTATGTTCACATTTAATAATCTGTTTTTAAAATAAATTTGGAAAAAATCTTGAAATGTTTTAAAAGAGTTTTCAAAAAGTTTGAAATTTTGAAAAATTTTAAACTTTTTGAATATATTAAAAACATTTCAAAATTTTGTTCAAATAAATTTTAATAACAAATTATTTTAGGTTAAATTTCCATTTGTATGTAATTTCATTTTCATTTTCTGTTTTTTTGTATGTAATTTCATTTTCATTTCTGGTTTTTTGTAAGTTATGTTTTTCTTATGTAAACCACCTTGTATGTTTTGTTTTTTTTATGTTACCGAATATGTATCATGATAGTTTAGGCTTAAATTTAAGAAAAAAAAAAGTCTTGCTTTAATTTTTATGTAAAATAATCTGTTTTTAACTTATTGTAATAATCTGTTTTAAACACCTTTTTTTAATTTATAAACAGATTATTTTAATTTTTATTTAGAATAATCTGTTTCAAAAATTTAAAATTTATTTGGACAAAAAAAATTTTTCAAATAAATTTTAAAAACAGAATATTCTACATACAAATTAAAATAATGTGTTCTTTTAAACTAACATAATCTGTTTATAAAATAATTTGTTTACATTTTAAAATAATCCAAATATATATTAAAAACAAATTATTTTAAAAACAGATTATTTTAATATATAAACAGATTATTTTAGTCTAAAAATCTAAAAACAGTCTAAAAACAGAATATTCGAATGACAATAATAATTTTAAAATTGTAACATTACAAGATTACATAAGAAAGACAATAGTAATTTACAAGTGTATGTTAAATTAAAATGGTCGAAAAATTATTTATGTAAAAGGTACTTTTAGTATGTTAGATTAACCGGAAAAAAAACAATCACATAATTTGACGAATGTTATGATTGTGTAATTGCGGATTCCCTATCTAAGACTTAGGTTTATGACTTAAATTATATGTTTTTATGTACATATTTGTTTAAATGTTTTCACCCATAATCATTCACAAAATGTTTTTATCTTATACAAAATTAAGTTATATATATATCAAAACAGCTTTACTTATATACTAAACTTATTACTACAAACTATATTATTTAATTATTGTTGAACAATTATATCACAAATTTAATAATTACAAATTCAAATTTAAAAAAAAAATATTTATATTTTGTAGATATGGAGTATCCTTGGGTATATGATACGTTTAATGCAATTGAAAAGCATTCCGTGTTGTCTTGTCTTACCCGTGTGCGTGTTCAATACGTTTGGGAAGACATGTATAACAAAAGAAAATTAAATCTGTTATTTGACGAAAGTGTAAGTTCCAAACACTTGTGTGCCAAACATTCACTTAATCCGGACCAAAAAACTGCGTTTGATGAGATAATGAGGCATGTGGATAATGATTCTCCAGGGGTTTCCTTTATAGATGGACCAGGTGGAACAGGAAAAACATTTTTGTACAAAGCTTTGCTTGCTGAGGTTCGTTCACGTGGTCTTATTGCAGTTGCTACAGCTTCGTGAGGTGCGGCAGCTAATAACATGCCAGGTGGTAGAACGGCTCATTCAAGATTTAAGATTCCTCTTAATCTTAATAATAATTCAATGTGCAACATCAAGAAACAAAGTGGGGCTGCTGAACTTCTTAGGTCATCGAAAATAATAATATGGGATGAAGCATCGATGGCAAAAAGACAAGCAATAGAGGCAGTAGATCGAACATTACAAGACATTGTGGGGGTGAGACTCCCATTTGGTGGAAAGATAATGATTTTGGGAGGTGATTTCAGACAGGTTTTGCCCGTCATTAAACGCGGTACTCGAGCGCAAATTGTAGACTCCAGTTTTCGAATGTCACCTCTCTGGTTGTTGACTAAAAAGATGCGGTTGAGCATAAATATGAGAGCACTAACAGATCCGTGGTTTTCAGATTTTCTTTTAAGAGTAGGTGACGGAAATGAAGAATCGATTGAAGGAAACTTTATCCGCATACCCGATGACATGACAATTCCTTACACCGATAAAGAAAACTCTAAAAAAGATTTGATAAATGCAATCTTCCCTTCAATGCACAACAACGCATATTCTTCGGATTATATAATTTCTAGAGCAATATTATCAACAAAAAACGAGAGTGTTGACGAGATTAATGATCAAATGATTGAAAACTTTCATGGAGAGGAAAAAGTTTACTATAGTTTTGACGAAGCCGAAGATGATACTAACAACTTCTATCCAGTGGAATTCTTAAACTCTCTAACTATTAGTGGTTTGTGCCCCCTCACAAACTTCGACTTAAAATTGGATGCCCCATAATACTATTACGTAATATTGATCCATCACATGGTTTATGTAATGGCACAAGATTGATATGCAAAGGTTTCCAACGCAATGTCATCGATGCAGAAATAGCTGTTGGCCAACATAGTGGAAAGAGAGTATTCTTGCCAAAAATTCCTCTATGTCCGTCTGACGACGACATGTTCCCTTTTAAACTAAAGCGAAAACAGTTTCCCATTCGACTTAGTTTTGCCATGACAATCAATAAAGCACAAGGTCAAACAATTCCGCACGTTGGTGTTTACCTACCGGACTCCGTGTTTTCACATGGACAACTTTATGTGGCTTTGTCAAGAGGGATATCACGTGAAAATACAAAGGTATTAGTTAATCATGTTAAAGACTTTAAACGAGACGGAGTATTCACCTCAAATGTTGTGTATCGAGAAGTTTTACGTGATGAATGAAGTACATGTTTAGTCTGAATAGATTAGAGAGATTGTTGGTTGAATACTATTCTTTTGTTACGATTTTGTAATTTTATTTTTTACATTTTCAATATAAATCAAATACAATTTTATATATGTTTCTATATTCATATCACATGACGACTGAAAAACAACCGAAAGTGTTATACTTAACATATGGATCACGAGACGGATTAAAAACTACTGAAAACTATAGCCGCAAAACCATTTAACGAAATCAACTTCATCGCCGCCGCCGCATCGCGCGGGTACTAGACTAGTACTAATAATACTTATACAACATTTCGGTGTTTTAGGTCACCTTTGATTCCCGATGCGTTCCGCTCTGTCCGTGCTTATTTCGTATCTCTCTTCGCAAACCGTGAGTTACAACCCCACTATGTTTTTACTATTTTAAATTACTTATTTGGGGGAAACATAAGATTGTATGTTTATGTAACTTTGTTGAAACTATTTGAAACTCGTGAAACTTGAAACTTTTGAAACTTATGAAATGTGAAACATGTGAAACTCGTATGAAACTTTAAAACTTTTGAAACATGTGAAACTCGTATGAAACCTTGGAACTTTTGAAACGTTGGAAACTTTGGAAACCTTTGGAAACTTGTGAAACTTGGAAACTATGGAAACTTGTGAAACTTTGAAACTATTAGCGTATTATGTGTTAATGCCCCTTAATTGGCTAAACTAAATTTAGGCTACTTGTAGGAGACCAATCCTTGATGAAAATATAAACCGTAAGTGCTTACTACTATTTTTAGAAACAGAACTCAATTGCCCCGTTTTTGGTACGAAACTTTACACACTATTAGCAATATCCGTTAGTACTATGGGTATCGATACTTAGGAGAGGTCACTCCTTGCTTGTGGTTCGCGTCCTAAGCACATACTACTAGATTCAGGTGGAAACTCAATGAAACATTTGGGGCTAGATCTGACCAGACAATCGGTTTAGTGTAGACTTACCCTTATATTATGCCAAGTGATTGATACAAGTTACTAATTTAGTTAACCACCTATTACCTACGCATATACTATATTTTAGCGATGGATTCCGCTTCAACTTTTATTATAGGAGTTCTATTTTTACTTACGTGTGTACGAAACTTTTTAATATATATATATATATATATAAATATATATATATATATATATATATATATATATATATATATATATATATATATATATATATATATATATATATATATATATATATATATATATATATATATATATATATATGTTCTAGCGTCGTTCCGTTCCTTTTTACTTATGACGTATATATATATATATATATATATATATATATATATATATATATATATATATATATATATATATATATATATATATATATATATATATATATATATATATATATATATATATATATATATTTCTATTTTTGGAAACTTTTATCGAGAAACTCGAAACTGTAACTCACTCACTACTCATTGTAGTTGACACTTTATCTTATGTTTCAGGAAACTAGTGTAAGTGTAGAAGTGCATGGCAAGGAAGGGTCGGTTTGGTCACGTGAGGCGAAGCTTGGGAAAGACCCTTTTGTTTTGGGAATTATTTTGGAAACTTTGTATTTTGTACTTGGATTAAATTATTAAACTGCTTGGTTGATTTCGGATTATGAACTATTTTTATTTTGAATGAAATGACTTGAATCGTTTAATTTGCTTATAACCGTGTAATGATATTCCAGCTCTCACATTCCGTGTTTCCGCTATAGCGGGGTGTGACATTACACCTCCCCACTCCCATGTGATGTCCCCGGTTGATACATCTGAATATTCAGACATCACTCTAGCATGGGATCGAGTCCCAATACCTCGTGTTGCAAGGGAGGTCTAGAAATCCCCGCAACCATCTTTAATTGCTAGCACTTGACACCTATTTAACGGTAGTAGGTCTCATTAAAACATATCTACGAGCACTTACACTACCCGTAAAAAAGCCAAAGGCCTCTTATGAAAAACAAAGGCAAACTCTTTATAATGCAAAAAAAATTACAACAATAACAATTATATAACATATATAATTAAACGTAAGTGTACTTCATCGCAATGTACACTAAACCCAACATAAGCAACTACAACTACTCATTTTAATAAAACAAGTTATCTTGTATTGGGTTATGAATATTTGATCAAAATACCGCTTATAAATATCCTTTTAATATTTCAACATCGTTTTGTCATAATGTTCGGTTTAATAAAAACCATATTGTACTCACCTCCGACCCGCTTTAACTCCAAGCTCTAAGTTCGAATCCGAATTCAAACACAACTATGTTAAAAGTAACGTTTACCAATCCTACGTAACAATCTTATCTGAATTCATTCCAAAGAATTACGACTAAATATTCCCATATACTAATTTAACGAAACCAATAATATCGCTAAAATACTCCATTAGCGACACTTATAAAAACAACATAAACAAAAATATATCTAGCCACTTACTTTTGCCGAACATGTTGCCGAACATATTCATCTTCTCCATAAAATTTACCCCGATTTACAGGTTTTCAAAACTCGATTGAACTTAATAAAACCACCATTTAAAGCTATAAAACACTTAATAAATGATTAATACTTTAAAAGAAACGAGCTATACCTCAAAATACGAAACGGGTTCGATTCACTCCGAACCGAAATCCACTATTCCGTTGTCCGCTTATAACCACTTGTTCCCTACGCTCTCAGGAGTCCGTTGGTGCTTTCTGTCTGGAAAATAGTTCGAATACGGTTGTCGGATCGCCGTCAAAAGTTTTAGCCGACTTAGTTTTTCTTTTATGCTTTTTCTTGCTCAAGTTCTCACACAAACACATACACAAAAATTCTTTCTTACATACAAAGGAACCTTTATATAATTTCAAATTTTCATAAACAACCTCATACTCTAGAATAATAACACTTTTAGTCTCTTAAATCAAATTCTTTACAAAAATGGTCCTAAACCAAAACTTATTACAATAATAGTCCTTTTAACAAAATCGCATCGTTACAAAACTACCCCAAAAGCATTCTGCCTCACCAAGCACGTCTAAAGTCACCTACGATCAAAAGACATATTTGGGAAAAGAGTATAAGCTAAAGTTGGTGAGACAATAATTTAATAGTAAACACTATGAAAACGTTTCATATAATTAATTTGTCTATTCTAACCCAAACCATACCCGCAACCTCATAAGCAGATATGATTAACAATAATCAACGTCTCATATATAAATGCATATGAAATTAATTCTCATCGCATAATCAATTTTGTATCACAACATATATCTTTCATTATACTAAGGTCCAATGTACCCTAAGTAATTACCTTATCTGGTTTATCGATGTAATAAGTACATAACTTATCTGGTCCATCGATTTCTACGTGTTCAATTTATCTGGTCCATCAGGAAACTAGTGTAAGTGTAGAAGTGCATGGCAAGGAAGGGTCGGTTTGGGCACGTGAGGCGAAGCTTGGGAAAGACCCTTTTGTTTTGGGAATTATTTTGGAAACTTTGTATTTTGTACTTGGATTAAATTATTAAACTGCTTGGTTGATTTCGGATTATGAACTAATTTTATTTTGAATGAAATGACTTGAATCGTAAAATTTGCATATAACCGTGTAATGATATTCCAGCTCTCACATTCCGTGTTTCCGCTATAGCGGGGTGTGACAGACTTGGTATCAGAGCACAAGTTATAGTGAAAACGGTTTTAAAATTTTTTCAAAAGTTTTCGAAACCAAACTATAACCAAGGCTTTTCGGAAAATCATTATGGGTTCAAAACTTTAGGGAATTAATTTCGCGATTGCATGATTGTTTTTAACTACTCATGGCCTGATCACCCATGATTAGTTCAAAATGACTTATGTAAGGACGGAACGTAATTACTAATGTTAAACGGTTTTCGAGTCAAAAAAATTCCCGGTCTTACTATTTCCCGATCTCACGTGATTGACCCTTACCTGCATTTCCTTACACATTTTCCTTTAATATCACGTTATTTCTGTACTTACGAAACTCCTTGTGTCGCAGATCCGTCATGTCTCAGTCGTCCCGTTCCCGATCACCCTCGCGATCCCAATCCCGATCACAGCAGAGAGCCGCGTCATCTCATGAGGCTTCTGAGGGCCATACCGCCTCGGAGAGCCTCCGCCACCAGACTACCGACCCCACGGAGGATATCTCCATGGCTGTGTCGAGCAGCATCGGGTCCAGCCCGAGGTCGGTACTACCACCACCTCAACTGGCGCCCGTCGCCGCACCGCCCCATCGACGTGGACCCCGTGTCGTTATGACGGCACGTAAGCAGGTCGTCCTTCCGGGTCGACTACCCGACAGGATGGCGGCGCAGCAGGAAGGTCCGTCCAGTCCTGCACCACCCCATCTTCCTTTTGGGCACCCACCTCCCGAGGCTCCACGCACCTCGATGATGGACCACTACACGTGGGAGCGACAGCTCCAACGTGAGGAGATGCAGCGTGCCCGAGACGCTGACGCAGCTAGGCAGCGGATGCCGCCTACCCCTCAGCTTCCCCCTCCTGCCGCTTTCCTGCACCTCCACCGCGAGGTAAGGGGACTTTCTGAGGAAGCCCAGCAACAAGGGCTGCTCCTCTGTGAGGTCTCCGATGCAGCGCATCGGTTGTCGGAGCAGGCGCTACGACATCTCGCTGCAGTTCAGGCCACAGCCCGGACGGTGCAGCGTTTGGTAGGAGTTTGCTTGGTCATGGGGACCCTGTTAGCGGTCATCGTCGCCAAGATGTTCCTGGAGAGACGCCGTTAGTTCATTTCCTTTACTTATGTACTGTAGGCCAAGTTGTAATTTTCAATGTACACAGCTTTGAGCCATTTCTATTTATTTCCTTATTGTATTGTATTGTACTTCATTTCCATTTGAACCTTGTACTCAACTTTATTATTATTAATGAATGAAGTTTATATCTTTTATTATCTATTATTGTTATTGTCGTGTGAATCTTGTTCTATGGTTGAATTATTATCTTGCGTATGAATCTCTGTCGTGTGAATCTCTTAAATCCTTGTCGTGCGTGTACTATATGTTCTGTTATATTACTCTTGCGTGATTGTTGACTTGTTCATTGGATTATATTCTTATCATACTCAAATCGTGCGTTCTAAACTGAATCTGTTGTCTGTTGTAGAATCATGGCACCTCGTACAAACGCCAGTATCATCGCTGAACAAGTCGCTGAGCAGTTGAATGCAGCGATGCCCAACATGATCGCCCAGATCACTGCTGGGATCAATGCAAATGTCAACAACCATCACCAGCAGCAACAGCAACAGCAGCAGCAACAACAACAGCAACAACAACAGAACAATAACCAGAATCAGCAGAACAACCACCAGAACCAACAGCAACACCCGAACCCCCCTGCTTGCACCTACAAGAGCATCATGGCCTGCAAGCCTAAGGAGTTTCATGGCACAACTGGTGCCGTAGGAATGGTGTTCTGGTTTGAGAGCATCGAGTCGGTGCTGCACATCAGCAGATGTCCCGAAGCTGATAAGGTGCAGTACGCCTCCTGCGTGCTGCACGGTAAGGCGCTGACTTGGTGGAACAGCGTGGTCCGCAACAGAGGACGCGAGACCGCCTATGCTCTCACCTGGGAACAATTCAAGAACCTTTTGATAGAGGAGTACTGCCCCAAAGGGGAAATCAAGAAGCTCGAGGCCGAGCTCTGGGATCACATGATGGTCGGAAACGACATCGAAGGGTATACTACCCGATTCCACGAGTTGGCTCGACTAGTCCCAAGGTTAGTGACTCCTGAAGAGAACAAGATCGACCGCTATGTCTCCGGTCTTGTTCCTGAAATCAGAGGAATGGTCATCGCAGCGGAACCCCAGACCCTCCAGAGTGCCATCATCCTAGCCCACCGCCTCACAAGAAACCTACTCACCGCTCCTACATCCTCCAAGAAGGAGTCGGGTGAGAAAAGGAAATCCGACCAGACCCCAAGGCGAATTGATAGGAATAAGAAGAAGAAGACCACCCGTAACTATGCCGTGGCAGCCGT
>CAJVGC010000001.1:31157177-31211318 GCA_910822075.1 Senecio squalidus | reverse complement strand
TCGGGAAGTACATTTCCTTGGTCATGTGGTCAACCAAGAAGGGATCCATGTAGATCCGGCTAAGATAGAAGCGATCGAGAAATGGCAAGCCCCGACGACTCCTACGGAAATTCGGCAATTCCTAGGGTTGGCCGGCTACTATCGAAGGTTCATCGAGAATTTCTCGAAGATCGCTAAGCCACTCACCGAGCTCACTCAGAAGGACAAGGATTTTTTTTGGGGTACGAAGCAAGAGGAATCCTTCCAGAAACTTAAACACCAGCTCTGCCACGCACCGATCTTGTCCCTACCGGAGGGCACGGATAACTTCGTAGTATTCTGCGATGCATCCCATCAAGGACTTGGGTGTGTCCTTATGCAGAAGGATAAAGTCATCGCCTACGCTTCAAGGCAACTCAAGGTGCACGAACAGAACTACACTACTCACGACCTAGAGCTGGGAGCAGTCGTATTTGCATTAAAGATCTGGAGACACTATTTGTATGGTACTAAGTGCACGGTTTTCACGGATCATAAGAGCCTTCAACATATTCTAGACCAGAAGATGCTCAACATGAGACAAAGGAGATGGATCGAACTGCTGAGTGACTACGATTGCGAGATCAAGTACCACCCGGGTAAGGCAAACGTAGTAGCAGACGCCCTGAGTCGGAAGAAGAGGGTAAGACCATCTCGGGTTAGAGCATTAGGTATCCAGATTCAAACGAATCTTCAAACGCAAATCACCGAGGCTCAGCTACAAGCCTTGAAACCCGAGAACTTAAAGGGAGAAACGTTGCACAATCATTAGAAGGAGTTCGAACTCAAATCCGACGGAATTCATTATTTCAAGGGCCGAGCCTGGATACCGAAATCTGAAGATCTTCGCAAGCTAATCTTGGATGAGGGCCACCGTTCTCGATACTCCATCCACCCCGGATCTGATAAGTTGTACAAGGACCTCCGGGAGTATTATTGGTGGCCGGGCATGAAGAAGGATATCGCCTTGTACGTGGCCAAGTGCCTTACTTGCTCCAAGGTCAAGGCGGAATATCAGAAGCCCTCAGGACTACTGCAGCAACCGGAGATTCCTATGTGGAAGTGGGAACAAATCTCCATGGATTTCATTACAAAGCTGCCCCGGACGGCAAAAGGTAATTGTGGACCGATTGACGAAGTCTGCTCACTTCTTGTCGGTACGAGAAACTCACTCAATGGAGAAATTCGCGCAAATTTATATCAACGAGATCATCTCTCGCCACGGAACACCTCTCTCCATCATCTCTGACAGGGATAGTCGATTCACGTCCCGCTTTTGGAACGCGCTTCAGAGGTCGCTCGGGACGCGACTAGACCTTAGCACAGCTTACCACCCTCAGACCGACGGTCAAAGCGAAAGGACGATCCAAACACTTGAGGATATGCTTAGCGCATGCGTAGTTGACTTCGGAGGAAGTTGGGATACTCACCTTCCCTTGGTCGAGTTTTCCTACAACAATAGCTACCACGCTAGCATGAAGTGTGCTCCGTTCGAGGCCTTATATGGACGTAAGTGCCGGTCTCCGCTTTGTTGGCTAGAAGCTGGTGATCGACAACTCACAAGGCTCGACATCGTCCTGGAAACCATCGACAAGATCACCACTATCAGAGAGCGACTTAAGACGTCCCGTACCCGGCAGAAGAGCTACACCGATAACCGAAGGAAACCCCTCGAGTTCCAGGTTGGCGATCGGGTGCTTCTTAAAGTATCGCCATGGAAAGGGGTAGTTCGCTTCGGGAAACGCGGCAAGCTAAGCCCAAGGTATACCGGACCATTTGAAGTTATCGAGCGTATTGGCCCAGTGGCATATCGACTCCAACTTCCGCAAGTTCTTTCCAATGTTCATAACGTGTTTCATGTCTCGCACTTGAAAAAGTGCTTATCTGATGAGACCATCGTCATTCCACTCGGCGAGGTCAAGATCGACAACAAGCTCAACTTCATCGAGGAACCGCTTGAAGTTGTGGACCGCGAGGTCAAACAGCTCAGACAAAGTCGTGTTCCTATTGTCAAGGTTCGTTGGAACTCCCGACGTGGTCATGAATTCAGATGGGAACATGAAGACCAAATACGTCAAAAGTATCCGCATCTGTTCAAAGATACTTCTACCTGATGGGACGAGTCAAATTTCGGGACGAAATTTCTTTCAACCCGGGGATGATGTGACAACCGTCAAAAACTCAGGTGATTCTCAGTTACTATATCGGTTCGAATCTCTAGTTACTCTTTATCGTGTTCATTTTGTTCGAGTTCGTAATTGTTGTGTCTTTATTTTGTCGGAACCAAAGTTGGAATCAACTTATAAATCCTAACACCAAAGAAACTATACAAGAACTTGACTAAGTTCATAACGGAAACCAATAAAATTCTAGTCCACAACTAACAATAACGGAAAACTTAAAAGTCACCGACCTGGGAAAAAAAACCTTCCAGCCGACGGCTGAAGGCTGTCAGCCGGCGGCTGGATGTGGTCAGCCGACGGCTGAAAGGCCGCTGACTGTGACTTGATGAGTCATTTTTGCATGCCTCGTGATTGGTTAAGAGCATTTAATACGGGATTGGACCAAAATACTGACTTGGGGGTTCCCTAGGCCAGACTTCACCATCCCCTTTACACTTCCATTTACTTTTCATTTTCATTTTTGAATCACAAACACACCTACACTCTCTCTCTCTAAAATCTCTCTAGAAATCCTCTCAAGAAAACTCAACAAAACAGAAACTTTACACCATTAAAACAGCCACAAAACACAAATCCATCCATTAAAATCATACACAAAATCGTCCTAAGGTTAAGGGATAACAAGAAGAAGCTAAAAACCGGGTTTTTGAAGAAGATTCACACACTTTTGAAGCTAGAAACACATCCAACCGTCACCTAAACTTTTCCTTCGGTAGAACTCTCCCTTTTTACTCTTTTTACTTAAATATTTGATTGCATGGATGATCTAAAGGTTGGAAAATGGTTTTATAAATGTTTAAAAACGTTTTCTTGTTTAAAAACAAGTTTTTCTAATAGATCTACATTGTGATGATATAAATCTAAAAGAAACTGTGACTTTTACTTAAAAATGTATATATTTGAGTTATAACAGTTTGCATGTTCGAACCTAACACTAAAAAGGGCTAAAAATCGAAAAAAATAACGAAATCTAGAAACTGGCCGAAGGCCTCTGGCCGGCGGCTGGAGACACTCAGCCGGCGGCTAAGGTCCAGCCGGCGGCTGAGTATCTCCAACCGTTGTCTGGATCTCGCTGTTCGTAAAAAAATTGTCGTTTTGAGAACTTTAAACGTAAAAATAAGCTCAAATAAGTTACCACAGATTGTATATTTTGAAAAGCTTACTGTTTTTAATAAAGAAACTGTTTGAGAAAGATTGAGGACTTAAAACATTTGCATTATTGTTTGTATTGGTTAAATTGTTCGTTTAAAGCGGGAAAGTGTTTTGAAAATGGATTTAATTTTTATAGCGCGGAAGCGCTGCCCAAATTTCACCGTAAACTATACTCAAACTCAGTAACTTAATGTTTTCGTAACTTATACACTTTGACCTTGGACATTGACCCTTTTTGGACATAAATGGACTAATCGGACCCTAAATCGTACACGAACACGTATAATCATATAACTTTTCCGTAATGAGCTTTTGGGACAGAATCTTAAGTATAATGATTTGAGGTTTAAAATGTTAAAATAGAACTTAAACATAACCTAAATCATACTAATAATACTTATACAACATTTCGGTGTTTTAGGTCACCTTTGATTCCCGACGCGTTCCGCTCTGTCCGTGCTCATTTCGTATCTCTCTTCGCAAACCGTGAGTTACAACCCCACTATGTTTTTACTATTTTAAATTACTTATTTGGGGGAAACATAAGATTGTATGTTTATGTAACTTTGTTGAAACTATTTGAAACTCGTGAAACTTGAAACTTTTGAAACTTATGAAACGTGAAACATGTGAAAATCGTATGAAACTTTGAAACTTTTGAAACATGTTAAACTCGTATGAAACCTTGGAACTTTTGAAAGGTTGGAAACTTTGGAAACCTTTGGAAACTTGTGAAACTTGGAAACTATGGAAACTTGTGAAACTTTGAAACTATTATGCGTATTATGTGTTAATGCCCCTTAATTGGCTAAACTAAATTTAGGCTACTTGTAGGAGACCAATCCTTGATGAAAATATAAACCGTAAGTGGTTACTACTATTTTTAGAAACAGAACTCAATTTCCCCGTTTTTGGTACGAAACTTTACACACTATTAGCAATAGCCGTTAGTACTATGGGTATCGATACTTCGGAGAGGTCACTCCTTGCTTGTGGTTCGCGTCCTAAGCACATACTACTAGATTCAGGTGGAAACTCAATGAAACATTTGGGGCTAGATCTGACCAGACAATCGGTTTAGTGTAGACTTACCCTTATATTATGCCAAGTGATTGATACAAGTTACTAATTTAGTTAAGCACCTATTACCTACGCATATACTATATTTTAGCGATGGATTCCGCTTCAACTTTTATTATAGGAGTTCTATTTTTACTTACGTGTGTACGAAACTTTTTAATATATATATATATATATATATATATATATATGTTCTAGCGTCGTTCCGTTCCTTTTTACTTATGACGTCATCATATATATATATATATATATATATATATATATATATATATATATATATATATATATATATTTCTATTTTTGGAAACTTTTATCGAGAAACTCAAAACTGTAACTCACTCACTACTCATTGTAGTTGACACTTTATCTTATGTTTCAGGAAACTAGTGTAAGTGTAGAAGTGCATGGCAAGGAAGGGTCGGTTTGGTCACGTGAGGCGAAGCTTGGGAAAGACCCTTTTGTTTTGGGAATTATTTTGGAAACTTTGTATTTTGTACTTGGATTAAATTATTAAACTGCTTGGTTGATTTCGGATTATGAACTATTTTTATTTTGAATGAAATGACTTGAATCGTTTAATTTGCTTATAACCGTGTAATGATATTCCAGCTCTCACATTCCGTGTTTCCGCTATAGCGGGGTGTGACATTACACCTCCCCACTCCCATGTGATGTCCCCGGTTGATACATCTGAATACTCAGACATCACTCCAGCATGGGATCGAGTCTCAATACCTCGTGTTGCAAGGGAGGTCTAGAATTCCCCGCAACCATCTTTAATTGCTAGCACTTGACACCTATTTAACGGTAGTAGGTCTCATTAAAACATATCTACGAGCACTTACACTACCCGTAAAAAAGCCAAAGGCCTCTTATGAAAAACAAAGGCAAACTCTTTATAATGCAAAAAAAATTACAACAATAACAATTATATAACATATATAATTAAACGTAAGTGTACTTCATCGCAATGTACACTAAACCCAACATAAGCAACTACAACTACTCATTTTAATAAAACAAGTTATCTTGTATTGGGTTATGAATATTTGATCAAAATACCGCTTATAAATATCCTTTTAATATTTCAACATCGTTTTGTCATAATGTTCGGTCTAATAAAAACCATATTGTACTCACCTCCGACCCGCTTTAACTCCAAGCTCTAAGTTCGAATCCGAATTCAAACACAACTATGTTAAAAGTAACGTTTACCAATCCTACGTAACAATCTTATCTGAATTCATTCCAAAGAATTACGACTAAATATTCCCATATACTAATTTAACGAAACCAATAATATCGCTAAAATACTCCATTAGCGACACTTATAAAAACAACATAAACAAAATATATCTAGCCACTTACTTTTGCCGAACATGTTGCCGAACATATTCATCTTCTCCATAAAATTTACCCCGATTTACAGGTTTTCAAAACTCGATTGAACTTATTAAAACCACCGTTTAAAGCTATAAAACACTTAATAAATGATTAATACTTTAAAAGAAACGAGCTATACCTTAAAATACGAAACGGGTTCGATTCACTCCGAACCGAAATCCACTATTCCGTTGTCCGCTTATAACCACTTGTTCCCTACGCTCTCAGGAGTCCGTTGGTGCTTTATGTCTGGAAAATAGTTCGAATACGGTTGTCGGATCGCCGTCAAAAGTTTTAGCCGACTTAGTTTTTCTTTTCTGCTTTTTCTTGCTCAAGTTCTCACACAAACACATACACAAAAATTCTTTCTTACATACAAAGGAACCTTTATATAATTTCAAATTTTCATAAACAACCTCATACTCTAGAATAATAACACTTTTAGTCTCTTAAATCAAATTCTTTACAAAGATGGTCCTAAACCAAAACATATTACAATAATAGTCCTTTTAACAAAATCGCATCGTTACAAAACTACCCGAAAAGCATTCTGCCTCACCAAGCACGTCTAAAGTCACCTACGATCAAAAGACATATTTGGGAAAAGAGTATAAGCTAAAGTTGGTGAGACAATAATTTAATAGTAAACACTATGAAAACGTTTCATATAATTAATTTGTCTATTCTAACCCAAACCATACCCGCAACCTCATAAGCAGATATGATTAACAATAATCAACGTCTCATATATAAATGCATATGAAATTAATTCTCATCGCATAATCAATTTTGTATCACAACATATATCTTTCATTATACTAAGGTCCAATGTGCCCTAAGTAATTACCGTATGTGGTTTATCGATGTAATAAGTACATAACTTATCTGGTCCTCCGAACTGAAAATAAACTGAAGAATAACTTAAGTCAACTCAAGTCAACGTTCAAGATATCAACTCGGAGGCTGAAGACTTTGATTCCGAATTGAAGTGAACTCCCCGAGTTGAAATTAAGATGATGACATGTTGTAATATTTAATTCGTAGTGTTTCAGATTTTGTCAATAAATAGTGTGATAGGTTGTTAGAGTTTGTTGTCTTTGAACCCGGAACTCAGTTTGAGTTCCGTTGAGCTTGTAAGTGTCTGATGTAACAAGCTCGATCCAAAACCTGTTCACACTATCAGTGAAATCTTAAACAATTACGCATACATTGTTTGATATCAACTTCAATTTCAATTTCAATTTCATGTTTCTACTTTTGATTTAACTCAGGTTATGAAATTCCGCATCATGACCTGTTTCATTTAGATTTACTGAGTATGGTGAGGTATTCAGGACCTTTCAATTGGTATCAGAGCCAGACAAATCGATTGATTAAATTCAATTGAGTGTGGTTTATCAATTTGACTTGATTCGAAAATTAGGTCAAACTATCAGTGAATTAAAGGAGTCCGAAGTGAAATTGAAGAGTTGTATTGAAGGATCTGTGAAGATTTCAAGGTGTTCATCGTGGATCTGGTGTTACACATATCAGTTCAAAGATCGTTGGTGAAGGGAGCGAAAACACGAGTTATCAATTTGAGAAAGAGGTGTGGACAGGTTCTTCAGATCTGAGATCAAGAGTGACAGATCAAGGAAATTCTACTGAGAGATGAAAATTAAATCCGTCAATGATCAAATCCTCATCAGAACTTTGAAAGAATGAAGATTACAAAGATTATATAATGAAGAACAAAATGTTTCAAGAAACATGTTTCTTCAAAATCAAATGATCTGACAATCAAATTCATGATTCAGAAGAATGATGAGGATACAAATTCTCAACTCAGTAGGAAACTTGATGACTCTGGTTGAAGGTTCCGTAAGAAAAGTGGAATTCATGTTTATCATGAATTAGAGGTGCAGTTTAGGTCAAATACTTTCTCCTTGGCATAGGTCAAATACTTTCTCCTTGGCATAGGTCAAAAGGATCAAAGACCGGTATCTTTTCAAGAAAATCAGATGCATGCCTATTATGGAGAGAAGAGTTTCCTTGCTGTTGAAGCTTACTATGGATAACGTGTAAGTTATGAAGATTGAAGACTCATAGCATCATCCAAGGGGGAGATTATTGGGTAGAGAAATTGATTGGATGAAGCTATGGAGTCTGAAAGTATGTTATGAATAAAGATGATTTCAATTCGGAGAAGGTCTGAACTTAAATCATGAATAATCCGAAGTGAAATTTTCAGTTCGGGGAACATGTCAGTTCAGATACTCCGAACTGACTGAAGCTCCTCCGAACTGAAAATAAACTGAAGAATAACTTAAGTCAACTCAAGTCAACGTTCAATATATCAACCCGGAGGCTGAAGAATTTGAATCCGAATTGAAGTGAACTCCCCGAGTTGAAATTAAGATGATGACATGTTGTAATATTTAATTCGTAGTGTTTTAGATTTTGTCTATAAATAGTGTGATAGGTTGTTAGAGTTTGTTGCCTTTGAACCCGGAACTCAGTTTGAGTTCCGTTGAGCATGTAAGTGTCTGATGTAACCAGCTCGATCCAAAAATTGTTCACACTATCAATGAAATCTTAAACAGTTACGCATACATTGTTTGATATCAGCTTCAATTTCAATTTAAATTTCATTTTTCTTCTTTTGATTCAACTCATGTCATGAGATTCCGCATCATGACCTGTTTCATTTCGATTCACTGAGTATGGTGAGGTATTCAGGACCTGTCACACATTCATGAATGCTAATATAAGCATTGGGGCGCGACTCCTAACCTATATAATAACCCGAAATGTGGGCTTCAGTAATCCGACATAGAGTATCAATGCACTTTCGTTTAGGAGAGATAAACAATGTTTACTAATTGCTCTACTCCCACGTGATGGTTGCAATTGGTCCAACGTGATCAAAACATCACTCTAGTGAATGGTTTTCTTCCACCACCATGTGTTGCCAAGGAGGTCTAGAATTCCTTGCAACTAACAAATGGGTTTACTCATACTTCAATCAATGCGTTTCTCCCACGATTATCATAATGGCTAACACTTTTCACCTAGTTAGGTGGTGTTTGTTTTTTCCAGTAAGTGCTTCGTAGCCACTTATGTCTGCAAGCGCGCAGACTTTTTTGTTGTAGAAGACATAAAAGAAAAAAAATCATGTTTTTCCACTTATTTTTGCAGACTTGGAAAATGTCTTTTTCTTAGAAGACCTTTTATCTCATGTCTACTTTTTTTCTCCCGTTTACCCTAACACTTATTCAATGATTTTCCTAACACTTTCTTACTATTAATTTTTCGATTCATCTCCGCAATCATCTACAACCATTTATACCATAAATATTGAAATCAAAGGAAGCTAATACAGCCACGGTGTCCAATCATATTTATGATTAATTCATTTCTAATTTTTCCTTCTTGATTTATTTCTTCTTGTCAAACATGTGATTTCAAATGGAAAATAAAGATGAATATAAGTATGATTTTAATTGAAATCTTGCCATAACATTCGTTCTCTTTTTTTTTTTCCTGCTCTTGTTATTCTTTACGTCAAACATGGATAAATATTTAGTTTAAAATTCATAAATAAAATGTTTTACATTAATTACACTATGTTAATTTTAATTTGAAAATATATAATGAATTTCACTTGAGTGAAATTGGAAAAGAAAAATCATTAGAATTTAGGTTTATGAATTGGGGAAGAAGAAGATTTAAGAGGTGAAAAATAAACAATCTTTTTTATTAAGAGACTTATATTCCACCACTTATAGAGAAGATGTGGAAAAAGACATAAGTTGTTTTTTCTCTTAAAAAACAAACACCGCCTTAGTCACACTAGGTTTAACCGTCTGTGAGTAGCTACATGCCACCCCTTTACCTAGTTAGTCACAATAGGTTTAACTATCGGTTTACGAGTTTCAGCTTTCCTTGTAATCAAGTACACGTTTCTTGTGCGAAGTAAGGCACACTCCTTATTATGTATAATAGAAACATCATCAACAATTATATAATCATATAATTAACATCAATCACATTTACAATAAGGATACATGTAGATTGCTACCATTTGTCATCCGAATATAGGGGTAGCTACAACCACTCGTAATCAACATGTATGGGTAAGCACATGTTACCCAGACCACACAATTCTGTTATTCTGTTCAGGTTCATCTTTATTTGATCAAAACATCGTTTTACATAAACAACATGTTCAACAACAACGTTACTTTCAAAACATCTTTTAAAACGTTTAAATATCTTTTAAAACGTTTAAATATCTTTTAAAACGTTATTTTGTCTAAATGCTTGGTTTTATAAAACGATATTGGACTCACCTCAACAACCTTCAGCAATACGTATCCTAACACGCAGAACTATGATCAAACTGAATAGATATCGATTGATAATGTCATAATCTCTTCGATAGCTTTCCGCATACTAGACTTAACGCAAACAAAATATCGCAACACAAAGTAGCCAACCGCCGGTTGGACAAAGCCAACCGCCGGTTGGACAAGGCCAACCACCATTTGGACAAATTCAACCGGCGGCTGGAGTCTGGTTCATCTTCTTCATGAGCTTCAACCATCCATGGCTACCGAACCTCAAAACTTAACCAAACCCATCCGAAAAAATACTAAACGATAGCAAACTACTTATATACAACATATATATGTAAGGAACGTGTTATACCTTAAAAATTCAAAGCGGGTTTCAATACAATGCGAAACCAACCTTCAAGAAAGTTACTTTGCTTACACCAAAACGATCCTTCCAATTCTTAGAGTAATATGGTGTGTTCCGCTTGTTAATCCGGCGAGAAACGCTTCTGAACGATTCAAATTTATGTTTATCGTCTTATGCTTTCATTTCTTTCCTTTCTCCCTCAAAACTCGCACCACACACATATATCAAAATATGTTTTCCTTTCTTCAATCTTATATATAACCCCTACAAATGCCATAATAACATATCTGACCCTTTTTATATAATCTCTTACAAAAATGGTGCTTTTAACTATTTTCGGGTCGTTAAAACTACGTAAACGAATACATGATGTTTGAAACACACAGATATATGATTAAGATATTTGCTAGATAATGCAACACATATAACTTGTTAATGTTCTATATCGTGAGCCTATGTATTTTTTATGCCTATATGTTCATTGTAACTTGGTTACTCAGAAATCTCGTATGTCTAATGCATGGTTTGAATATCTTTTTTACATTTTTTTATTAAACTTATGAATTCACTAAATGTTCGAACTGACACTCCATTTGAATGCATTTCTCATGTGTTTAGCTAAGGTTGGCATGAGTAGCAATTCAAGTACAACCACGGTTTCTTATCAAAATCAATAAGAGCAATTATAGCATTTTAAACACATTTATATTTTCTATTATGGATTATTGTCAAGGCCATTTTTGTATGTCTTTTTGAATATTTTAAATCAAGTACTTCTTTTATAAAACATCTCATTTGAGTCGTTTACTATATCTTGACTGTGATCTATGAATGTTGCGACCCGACCCATTTTCGTAAACTTCGAGGTGTAACAACCATCCAGTATATACCTCGAATATGCTTAGATATGTATTCTAAATGATTACCTAGATCAGGTACTACCTGAGGATCTGGTCTAGGGACATAGTAGTGAGGTTTTCTAGTGGCACGATGGGGATAAAAGTGCATGCCCACACCTATGGTTAACAAGTGGGTACGTATCGGAGGTGATCGTAGAGGTGGGTCTTTCCTATCAGTAGTCGGTCTGGTATGAGAAGTACTAGGGCGAGTTGAAGGTGTAACATGCGTACGTGGACGTCTGGGTGAAGGATCGGCTGTGGGGGTAACTGTAGCAGCTACAAGTCTGCAGTTCTCATCTCGACTGTCATGGCTACTCCTTTGGGCCTCCAACCCGATACTGTGACAGGTTTCGGTGCTAGTCCTAGCAGTGGAAGGTCGTCATGTCCTATGGGAATCATACTCATATATAATAACTCGTCACCGTCTCTTGTGAGTATGTGTTAAGATAAAATCTCGGTGATGTCCATCCTAACAGGTGTATACCTCCGCTTAGTGGATAAGTCGTTCAAAATGTCCCTTCTAAGCTGATTCAAACGAGAGAGTATCCGTGAAGATCCTCCTTTGAAATGAACTTATGGTCGAGAGATGGATGTGAAAATCGTATATGGAATGCTGGAAATCGACATCTATTTATAAGATTTCTGGGCGACCTTTCCAACCGCCAGTTAGATTTAAATAAGCCTAGTCACGTATTTTGTTTAACATCCAACCGCAAGTTGGGCCTTTTTGAATCCAAATCAAACACGCTTTCCTCTCTGTTGCATTCTCGAACCTTCTTTCCTTCCAACAGGCAGTTGGATTTTCTAAATCGTCGGTTGGAAGCAGAATTCTAGATCCTTATTTGGTTTTCTTCGTTTTACTTTGTTTTGCTTCGTTTAAAGTCCTTTTTCGTTCCTTTTCGATCCACGTCTCATTTTCAGTACCTGTTATCAAATATGAATAATATCAGTATCTAATCTTACAAAAAAGTACTAAACATGGATAAAAGATAAAGATATCGCATAATAAAAGTAGTAATATTTTGTGATATGAGTTCGCTAGTTGCATACCAAAACATGCTTTCTTATTATGGCTTGTTATTTGACGTCGTGAAAAAACACAAGATCGTATGGCGTATTGGGATGGAAATTCAGCAAAGTTAAAGGCGTGCCTTCTAGGCAATGTCGAGCCAGAGGCTCACGGTCATTTTTTTTTCATGCACATAATCAAGGGTGGTGGTGGATAATATCCGCGGTTTTTCGAGCATACGAGGTTTTACGGTAGTTTGATTGGATGTTATAACTTGTTTGCAATCTAAATGAAACAAAAAAAATATTTGGAGTATTGTAGAAAGGCTAATATGTCAGGTATGATCAATCTTCAAAGCAAACACTCTATGTATAGAATCACTAACAGGTGTCGAAATCACAATTTAATGAAAGAGCTAATGTGATTAGAACAATCAAACACAATGAATTCAGTAATTGAAGTTTTCATTCACAAGCCTTAAATGGCGGGAAATTTTGTTACATATATTTTGTCACTCAAGCTCTTACATCTGAACTCCTCTCACCACTATTTATAGGCTAAACTATCTAACTGTTACATTATGTCAACCGTTATGTTTATTTAAAAACACTTCGGGTGAACTAATTAATACAACTTCATTTAAGATTTAGTTCGGGTGATGAAAAATGTTCACCCGAACTGAATTATCAACACCAAAACACTTTGATAAAGGTTTTCGGAAGCTTCAGCCATCAATCTTTTATGCTCCAACAATCTCCCCCTTGGATGATGCTTCCAAAATCTTCATCTTGCTAGATTTAGCTCCATTCCCATCTTTAACACATACATCAATCACTATCTTCATTTGAGAGCTCTCTCAGATCAGCATTTTCATAGAGCCTATCATCTTCACCATCTTCTCTACTCAAAAAATCTCATCATTCTCATAATCTATCCACCATCTGAGAATCTTGGGCTTTTAATACACAACCTTGACTTTCTTCATTGGAGCAATATACATTGTCATCCATTTCCTCTTAGCTCTGAATTTCTTCCCAAAGTTGGCAAAGTTTGTTTTAGCACATTCATGGATGAACTTTTCATAGTCATATCCATGAGCATATTGACCATGGTTCACCATATTTAATTGACAGAGTCTTCTGGCATCCTCCACTGAAATTTGCATTAGTTTCTCAGTTGTGTCAAAAGATTGAGTCATTGTACCAGTTCTGCTCTTTCTTTTTATCACTATCGCTCCAGTATAATAATCAAATCTCCAACCAACTATAGGTGGCAGAATACCTCTCTTCATATTCATAATCTCTTCTCTTTCAGCCCTCAATTCCTCTTGAGACACCTTCCTAATTCTTGATCCAGAAACACCTTCTTCTCTTTGAACTGATGCATAAGCAGTATCAATGGGAAACCCATATTTATCCAAATCACCCCCATCTGATGCAGTCTCATAAATCCAATTTGACAGATCTTCAATCATTTTAGTGACAGTTGGATCATCAGCATAGTAATCTTCAGGAAATGTTGACTTAGATTGAGCAAGAACTTGATCTTTTTATTGAGTCTTTGTGAACCAAGACTCCTTCTCCATGTATTCTGCAAAAGGATCATTTTCTTGCTTTACTTTGGCCTTCAAATGCACTTCTTGACTCTGTTTCTCAAGTAAAGACTTCAAAGTCACATTCTGACCTTGATCAACAATTTTTGCCGAAGACCACTCACCAGTCTGCACAAAAGGAGAAATTGGAGCTTCTGTTCTTTGACTCTCCAAGTTGATCTCAACATTATCTGAAGCTCTTTCAATCTGCATCTTGTTCAACTCATCCTCTATCTTCTTTTCTCTCTTGGACTTCATCTCATTCACCATCACCTTGGTTTTAACATCTAACCAATTCCTCTCCAATGTTTCAACCTTCATCTGCCCCACAGATCTTGATGACATTCCTCCAACAGCAATCAAATAAATCTTCAAATGAAGTTCATAATTCTTCTCTGAGACCTTATTCTTGTACTCTAACATCTTCTTCTTCAGATCAATCACTCTTAAACTAGCTTTGAAGTTTTCAAAGCTCTGCTCTTTATTCTTCCATCTACTCCTTGTCTTAGACTGCTACCAACATCAGTTTTTTCTATATTTTTCTCTCCTTCTTCTTCCTTAACAACCACTTCAACCTTTTCATCATCTTCCTTGTCACTTTCAATGTCAATAACTACCTTCTCACCTCCCAAATCCTCATTCCATTGATTACTGACATCATATGTATGCACAGAGACATGATTCCTTTCCATGATATAAATTATGAAAGTCTATGTTACATTCACATCAAATATTCCCTCATACCATCCTTCAAAATGTTTTTCAAAAGTTTCTTGATCAATAATTTCCCCAAACTGATCCATTGCCTTAAACTTTTTGATATTATCTCCATACATCACACTTTCATACTCTTCTTCGTCACCCGACTTAACTTTTTCATCACTAGAGTTCAATATTTCACCACCAAATTTAACTTGATCACCACCAGAGATAAATGTCCCTTCACCCGATTTAAAAATATCATCACCCGACGTAAACTCAAACATTTTCTCTTTTTCTTTGGAACTCCCAGCCTTCTCCAGATCCTTCACAATCTTCCCAACAATAGTCAAGTCTATTTCAGCTTCTTCATTTATTGACTCACTACTTGCATTTCCACCTACCAAATCCATGCTTCTGAATCAGCTTTTCCAATATCTCATTCTTCTCAGTAAGCTCTATCACTGTCAAAACTCCAATACCATCTCCCCCTTTCCTCCTGGAAGTATAAACTTGAATAGGACTTCTTGTTGAAACATCCTTTTGAATATTCATCATAGGACTATACATGGTAGGAACCACAGGAGTGAGAATATAAGAGGTTGCAATATTAGGCAAAGCCTGACTTTCTTCAATTGTATAATACCAGTCTATTTCATCACTTCCTTGAGTTTGTTGAGTGATACGTGTTTGAGGTGGAGGTGATGGAATGGCAATTATATGGGATACAAGTTGATCAGCCTCAGCTTGTACTTCATGTTGTTGTTGTTGTTGTTCTTGCTGTTGTTTTTGTTGTTGTTCTTGTTGTTGTTCTTGCTCTTGTTCTTGTTGTTGTTCTTGCTACTGAACAATTTTTTCCCCACTGGACTTGTAGCTCTAGAAACATTTGTACTGCTACTCTAGCCTGATTTATCATTGGGGGAAGAAAGGAGTGAAATTCCTTGAGAAGACCACTCTGGATTTTCCAAATGAACTCTTCATGTTACTCATTATCTTCCAATTCATATTTTCATCTTTTAGAGTCGGGGCTTCTAACATCAACCCTTGAACCTCAGATTATAATATGATTTGAAGAAATCTTGGGTATAGAAGAAACTTCTGGGAACTGCCCTCAGCCATTCTCTGCATGCAATCCATTATAAAAGCAGAAAAATTGAAGATCCTTTGTGTGATCATACACACAAATGCAGAGGCCAATGTCTGATTCATTCCATCACATCTTCCAGAACGTCCAGAAATGCAGTAGACCAAAACATGAATCAAATATCTCTAGTTGAATGAGAATCTTGTCTTTTTGACCATGCTCTCTGGAAAATCACCTTCATATCCAACCTCTCAACACCACCAGTATCATCATGCTGTAACATCCTCCTTATCACCTCTTCATTATTGATCACATTCTCCATCTGGACAGTTGATGAAATAGTCCTTACACCATTCACCATGCTAAATCTTGCATTCTGCCAGAATTCAAGAAGCATGTCTTTATAAAGAACAAGACTCTCTGATATAGCAAATATCGGATTTGAGTTTATCAAAAAGCCTAGAATGAGCTTCCTGTTTTCATCTACCTCAGAATGATCCATATCAAAAAATGCAGCAACATTATGTTTAGGTTTGTATGAGAAAGACATCTAAAATCAGTCACAGATCATTAGTACTCATTAAAATACTCTAATCATTATAAATATAATCAAATAGAGTAAAAGTAAAAAACACACCTTATAAAACTATGTAAAACAGAGGAAACATAAATCAACTAATGTTAAAGCTCTAGAAACGAATCAAAAAGATCAAAAATTCTATCGGGATGGTTCTACAAAAAGATTTCAGTAAAGGGAAAAGATAAAAAACTGATTTTGAAATTAGCAATTGAATTAGGATAAGAGATGCAATTTGCATGAACTAAAAATGATTATTTAAATTTAAAAGTACTAAAAAGAAATTAAGAATAAAATAAATTAAATATTTTCCCACCAAAATACACCCGACCTAAAAATTTGTGTCCCGGAGTTCAAATTAAATGAGAATTATAACCCAGCCTAAAACTAAATTACGCGACTTAAACTCATGCTCAAAATAGTCAACTCAATTACCAGATTTAAATTAAACTCATACCCGACCTAAAATTATGGTCAACATAGTCAAAGTCAATACCAAACATAAATTAGATCAACACCCGGCCTAAATTTATATTACCCGAATTAAATTAAATTTCAAAGTTAACCCATTAAAATCTTTCTAGATTATTCTTAACACCAGAATTTAAACATTCCAAGTCACCAGTTAACCTTAAAATTGTTTAAAATCAAAATTTCAATTTCTGAAATCAAAAACTTATATTCCAGAACTTCATAAATTAGTTCATATGAGAAAATTTTCTACAGAAACGAAATGCTTTGTAAAATGCAAAAACTTGTATTTATACTAGAATTCAACCTGTGTCAAAAATTCATAAATTGCAGTTTTTAATAATTCAAAAATGACATGATATAAAGTCAAACTTATTCAATTCTTGTCAAGTAGAAATAAATTAAAATATAATATTTTACTTAAATATGGCATATATACCTTATTGTCATTACAACAGCAGATTTGTGTCATGATTTAACAAAAGAATTTATATGAACACATGAACAATCTTCAATCTTTATTGAGAGTGCCCAGAATATGATTTTGCAACCTTATAAAGTGTTTCTTCTCTCAGGATATTTGTGATTATATGCATGTTTTTATGTTCAAAAGTGGACTTAATACTGTTGTTCAACTCATTCCCTTGTCTCTACCGTTTATCAAGTAAGCATCAGGGATCTAAGAGGACATCAGGGGTTTTTCAAATTTTGTATTTGATTTTCTGAATAACAAACTCAAAACCTTAAAAATAGAACAGAAATATATCTTTTTGAGTTTTATCTATACATACTGAAACTCATATATATATATATATATATATATATATATATATATATATATATATATATATATATATATATATATATATATATATATATATATATATATATATACATACTGAAGCTCACATGTTTTTGGATTTTATCTATACATACTCAATACCCGACTTAAAAATAAAACAATACAAGACTTAAAACTATTTACCGGAATTAAAAGAAAAACACTAGCAGACTTAAAAATAACAAAATTAAAGAACTCCAGATTTAAAATATTTTTGATTTTTTCATTCTTCTCTCCCTCTTTTTGTATTTTTGAAATAAAAAGAAAACAAAATGAAAAAAGATATGTATAAAAAATATTTTTGAAGAAATACTCAATCAAGATTTATAAGACCAATAGCTTGAACAAGAAAATTGAATCTTGTAACATCAAATGCCTTTGTGAAAAGGTCTGTCAATTGTAGGTATGTATAAATCTTAACTAAGTGAATCAAGTGTTTTTCAAAACAATCTCTTATGAATTGATGTCTAATCTTAATGTGTTTGGTCTTAGAGTGTTGTACAGGGTTCTTAGTGATGAACATAGCAGCAAAGTTGTCTGTGTGAATAGGAGTGTTCATAAAATTAAGGCCATAGTCTAACATCTGATTCTGAATCCAAACACATGGGAAATACAAGAACCAACATCAATATATTCTGCTTCAGCAGAGGATTGTGACACAGAGGCCTGTTTCTTGCACTTCCAAGAGGCTATCCTATTTCCTAAGAACTGAAATCCTCTTGTGGTAGATTTCCTATTCAAATTGTATCCCCTATAATCACTGTCAGTGTAGGCATAAAAGTCAAAGCTATAATTCTTAGGATACCAAAGTCCTAAAGAAGGTTGTCCCTTAAGGTATCTAAAGATTCTCTTAACAACAACTAAATGGGAAACCTTAGGATCATCTTGAAATCTAGCACAAAGACAAACTCCAAACATTGTATCAGGTATGCTAGTTGTAAGGTACATTAAAGACCCCATCATAGACCTATATAAATGTTGATCAATGTCACACCCAGTCATTGGCGGAAACGCAGGGTGCAACACGATTGGCGATCGTCATAACACAACAGTAATATAAAGAATATAATCTATATGAATAAATAAAAAAAATGTATTGTTATAAAGTCGCCATACTCAAGGTATAAACCTTAGTAAACGAAAATCTTCAAACACTACAAGAAGAATATTCAAATGTAAACATCGACGAATAAAATAATACTTGAGCGTGCAAACCCGAAATGTAAATTAAATGTATAAATAATAACGTTCACAAATGAACAAGATATCCTGAGGTCATCTAGAGTCCGATTCCTACATCCAACTCCTATGTATGCTCATTACCTGAAAGTAAAGCTGAAAAACGTCAACATAAAGTTGAGCGAGTACATCGAGTAGTAGTAAAAGTAATTAATTTCATAGTACAAGTCAGTAAAGAAATATTGTGTAACTACTGCATTTTAAAGTAGTAGAAATCAATCATCACATCGTATAATATAGAAGTACATCACAAGCATTCAGTATGGTGGGAACATAGCAAGTGCACCTCATAAGAGCGTGCGGTATCGGTATGAAACACATACCGATAATCCATCATAGTAAGTGCACCTCATAAGAGTGTGTGATATCTTTATGACACACATACCGATAATCCATCGTAGTAAGTGCACCTCATAAAGAGTGTGCGGTATCGGTATGACACACATACCGATAATCCATCGTAGTAAGTGCACCTCGTAAAGAGTGTGCGGTATCGGTATGACACACATACCGATAATCCATCGTAGTAAGTGCACCTCATAAAGAGCGTGCGGTATCGGTATGAAATACATACCGATAATCCATCGTAATAGTATATCGAAGCAAGTATTGAACAACCGTTTGTGATGTTTTAGAAAATCGCATTAGCTTTTATTACACAATCTAAAGTTTCGAAATATCGTAAGTTTCCATAAATAGAATTGCCGATTTATGGTAAATTTCTAAAAATAGAAATGTTTCCAAAAATATAAAGTAGTACGTCATTCTCGTAAATCATTTTATTTCAAGTTATTTTGGTTGCTTTACTTTCCCCCGATTTCAAATATAGAAAACAGTAGTAAAATAGGGGTGATGACTCACCTCGTAAGTATAGCAAAATATACACTACTCAAGTAGTGTGAGTATGTGTGTGTGTGTGTGTGTGTGTGTGTGTGTGTGTGTGTGTGTGTGTGTGTGTGTGTGTGTGTGTGTGTGTGGGTCACAAGCTAAGCCTCCCGACTAGATAATGAGCTTCCCTAAAATCCGTATAAGTAAAGTTTCTGTGACAACCGTCTAAAATTCAGTTGATTCTCATTTATTATATCGGTTCAAATCATTAGTTGCATCTTATCGTGATCGTATTGTTCTAGTTCGTACTCATTGTGTCTATTATTGTGTCGGAACCAAAGTCGAACTCAACTTATAAATCCTAACACCAAGAAACTATACAAAGAACTTGACTAAGTTCATAACGAGAACTAATAAAATTCTAGTCCACACTTAACAATAACGGAAAACTTAAAACGTCACCGAGCTGGGAAATGCCTTCCAGCCGACCGCTGAAAGCTGTCAGCCAGCGGCTGAAGCCCAGCCGGCGGCTGGATATGGCCAGCCGGCGGCTGGATATGGCCAGCCGGCGGCTGAAACCCGCTGACATGTGACTTGATGAGTCATTATTGCATGTAACTCGATTGGGGCAGTGTTAGACTCGAGTACTGGACCCAATACTGGTCATTTAGAGTCCCCATGCCAATCTCTCACACCCCTCTTTACTCTTCCTTTCATTTTCATTATCATTTTCAAAACAAACACCTAGTTCTCTCAACTCTCTCTCTCTCAAGAACAGCAAATAACCTGTGATTTTCCCATATTTACATCCACTAAAAACACAAAAACCACCATCAAAACTTACACAAATCGTCCATAAAGCAAAGGGTAACAAGGAGAAGTCATAAAAACGGGTTTTTTGGAGACGATTTCCTCCATTTTGAAGCTAAAATCTCATCCAACCGTCACCTAGCTTTTTCCTTCGGTAAAACTCTTTTATTTTACTGTTACTTCCTAAATATTTACTTGCATGGACGATCTAAAGTCTAAAATGTAGTTTTTACAAAAGTTTATAACGTTTTCTTGCTTAAAATCGGATTTATCACAAAGATCCACATTTTGATGAAATAGATCTAAAAGAAACTGAGGTTTTGTCTCAAAAATGAATATATTTAACTAAAAACAGTTTGCATGTAAGAATCTATCACTAAAATGAAGTAAAAGTCGAAAAATACCGAAAAGATGAAACTGGCCGAAGGCCTCCAGCCGGTAGCTGAAGATATTCAGCCAGCGGCTGAGGTCCAGCCGGCCGCTGAATATCTCCAGCCGCTGTCTGGATCTCGCTGTTCACCAAAAATTGTCGTTTTGCAACTTAAACGTTAAAGATAGTGACCGAATAAACTTACCACTTGTTACATGTTTTGGAAACTTACTGGTTTTATAAATAATAATGTTTGGATGAGTTTTATGAATAAAAACTAGTGTATTGTTGAATAATATGGCGTAAAATGTTTGCTAAAGCGGGAAAGTGTTTTGAAAATGGATTAAATTTTTATAGCCCGGAAGCGCTGCCCAAATTTCACCGTAATTGATACCGAAACTCAGTGGCATAATATTTTTATAACTTATACACTTTGGCTTTGGACATCGACCATTTTTGGACATAATTGGACTAATCGGACATTAAAACGTAATCGAACACGTAATAACACATAACTTTCCGTATAGAAACTTTTGGACAAAATTTAAAGTATAAGGATTTAACTCTAAGAATGTTAAAATGGAACTTTAACATAACTTAAATCATACAATTTACACTTACACAAAATTTCGATGTTTTAGGTCGTCCTTGATTCCCGACGCGTTCCGCTCCTTTTCTCTTGCTCGAGACTTATCTCCGCAACCCGTGAGTTACAACCCCACTTTAATTACTGTTTTAAATACTTATTTTGGGGAAATATAAGATTTGTTTGTCTATGAAACTTTTATGAACTTTTTGCAACTCGTATGAAACTTTTGGAACTATTGTGAAACTGTGGAAACTTTGTGAAACTTTTGGAAACTTGGTGAAACTTTGTGAAAATTATATGCGTAAAACATTTTTATTGCCCCTATTGGCTTACTGGCTTGCTCCCGTTGATTGGCTAAACTAAACTAAGGTTACTTGTATGCGAAACCAACCCTTGATGAGCTTATAAACTCCGTAAGTGCTTACTATCAGTTTTTAGACAAAGAGTTCAAACTGCCCCGTTTTTAGATCAGATATATTACACACTATTAGCAATAGCCGTTAGTATTATGGGTATCGATAATTAGGAGAGGTCACTCCTTAGTTGTGGTTCGCGACCTAAGTACATATTACAAAGATCAGATGAAACTCCATTTATTGTGAAACTTTGGGGCGTGTTCTGACCAGACAATCGGTTTAGTGTAAACTTACGTTATATTAAGCCAAGAGGTTGATACAAGATTCTAATTTAGTTACTTACTTATTTACGCATATACTCTCTTTTAGCGATTGACTCCGCAATTACATTTATTATACAAGTATTGCTCTACTTGCGTGTGTTCGAAACTTTTAAAGTATATATATATATATATATATATATATATATATATATATATATATATATATATATATATATATATATATATATATATATATATATATATACATATATATATATATATATATATATGTTTTAGCGCTGCTCCGCTTTATTTTCTTTTATGGAACTCTTTACATATATATATATAAACTTATGGAAACTTTTGTCGATAAACTCAAACTGTAACTCACTCACTACTTTATTGTAGTTGACACTTTATCTTATGTTTTAGGAAATTAAGTGTAAGAAGCGAAGTGCATGGCATGAATGGGTCAACATGGTTGCGTGAGACATACATTGGGAAAGACCTATCTTATTTTGGGAATTTTAATTTGAAACTTCGTATTATGTATTTGTATTGAATATTAAACTTCTTGGTTGTTTTTGAATTGTGAGCAATTTTATTTTTATCAATGACTTGAACCGTTTTATTTTTTTATAACCCGTGCAATGATGTTCCAGCTCTCACATCTCGTGTTTCCGCTATAGCGGGGTGTGACAGACTTGGTATCAGAGCACAGGTTATAGTGAAAACGGTTTTAAAAATTTTCAAAAATTTTCGAAACCAAACTATTACCAAGGCTTTTTCGGAAAATCATTTATGGGTTCAAACTTTAGGGAATTAATTTCGCGATTGCATGACTATTTTCAACTATGCATGACCTGATTACTCATGCCTAGTTCAAAACGAATTATGCAAGGACGGAACGTAATTACTATCGTTAAAAGGTTTTTGAGTCGAAAATTCTCGGTCTTATCATTTCCCGATCTCACGTAACTGACCCGTACATGCATTTCATTACACATTTCCTTTACTATTATTTTATTTCCCCGTACTTACGAAACTACTTGTTCGCAGATCCGTCATGTCTCACTCTTCCCGCTCACGATCTCCATCGCGATCCCAGTCTCGTTCACTTCCGCGAGCCGCGTCATCCCACGAGGCTTCTGAGGGCCACACCGCCTCGGAAAGCCTACGTCACCAGACCACCGACCCCACGGAGGACACCTCCATGGCAGTGTAGAGCAGCATATGGTCCAGCCCGAGGACGGTACTACCACCCCCTCCACCGGTACCTGTTGCCGCACCACCCCGTTACCAGGGGCCACGTTCTCGGCAGACCGCAGGCTGGTCCGTATCCCCCGATACAGGATGGCTGGACAACAGGCTGGTCCGTCCAGACCTACACCTTCCCACCTTCCGTTCGGGCACCCGCATCTCGAGGCTCCACGCACCTCCATGCTGGACCACTACAAGTGGGAGCGACAGCTCGAACGTGAGGAGATGCAGCGGGCCCGTGACGCTGACGCAGCTAGGCAGAGGATGCCTCCTACCCTACAGCCTCCCCCCTCCTGCCGCTTTCTTGCACCTCCACCGCGAGGTAAGGGTACTATCCGAGGAGGCCCAGCAACAAGGGCTGCTCCTCTGTGAGGTCTCCGAAGCCGCGCAACGGTTTTCGAAACAGGCGTTGCGACATCTCGCTTCGGCCCAGGCCACAGCCCGGACAGTGCAGCGTATGGTTGGGGCGTGTTTGATTGTGGGGACCCTGTTAGCGGTTATGGTCACCAAGATGTTTCTCGAGAAACGCCGCTAGTTTTCTCCTTTTATTTATTGTACTGTAGGCTCGAGTTGTAATTTTCCAGTGTACACAACTCCAAGCCATTTCCATTTATTTCCTTATGTATTGTACTTGTACTTCATTTTCCTTTGAACCTTGTATTCAACATTATTATTAATGAATGGAATTTCTACCTTTATTATCTATTTTTGCTATTGTCGTATGAATTTTGTCTTATGGTTGAATTATTCTCTTGCGTGTGAATCCTTGTCGTGTGAATCTCTTGAATCACTGTCGTGCGTGTCGTATCTGTTCTGTTATATTACTCTTGCGTGGTTGTTATCCTTGTTTATTTGATTATATTCTTGTCATATTTCGTTCGTGCGTTCTAAAAACTGATTCTATTCTTCCTGTTGTAGAATCATGGCACCTAGGCGCACCAATGTCGACCGCATTGCTGAGCAAGTTGCTGCCCAGTTGAACGCAGCTATGCCTAACATAATCGCCCAGATCACTGCTGGGATCAACGCTAACGTCAACAACCACCAACAGCAGCAACAACAGCAACAGCAGCAGCAGCAGCAGGGCCCGAACAACAACCAGAACCACAATCAGAACCAGCACCAAAACCCAAATCCCCCTGCCTGCACCTATAAGAGTTTCATGGCCTGAAAGCCTAAGGAATTCCACGGCACAACTGGTGTTGTAGGACTCGTGTCCTGGTTTGAGAGCATGGAGTCAGTTCTGCACATCAGCAGGTGTGCTGAGGCTGCCAAAGTGGAGTACGCCTCCTTCGTACTGCACGGAAAGGCCTTGACATGGTGGAACAACGTAGTCTGAAACAGAGGACGCGAAACCGCCTATGCTCTCACATGGGACCAATTCAAGAACCTTCTGATCGAGGAGTACTGCCCCAAAGGGGAGATTAAGAAGCTCGAGGCGGAGCTCTGGGATCACACGATGATCGGAAACGACATCGAAGGGTACACTACCCGGTTCCATGAGTTGGCCCTACTGGTCCCGAGGCTGGTAACTCCTGAAGAATACCGAATCGACCGCTATGTCTCCGGTCTTGTTCCTGAGATCAGGGGAATGGTCATCTCAGCGGAACCTCAAACTCTCCAGAGTGCCATCATTCTAGCTCACCGCCTCACAAGCAATCTACTCACCGCTCCTGCATCCTCCAAGAAGGATACGGGGGAGAAAAGGAAATCTGATCAAACCCCCAGGCGAAGTGATAGAAACAAGAAGATGAAGACCACCCGAAATTTCGCCGTGGCAGCTGTACCGCCACCACCATCAACTAGAGCCCGAACTTACACGGGGACGAACCCCAAGTGTAACAAGTGCAACTTCCACCACCACGGGAACTTCCCGGTGTGCTTAAAATGCCAAAAGGTAGGGCACTTTGCTAGATACTGTACGGAGAGGGTAATAGTCCCAGGTCAGAAGCCGGTGTGCTTCGAGTGCGGGAGTGATCAGCACTTCCGGAACTCCTGTCCAAGACTCCAGAACGCCCAACCGAACCAAGGCGGGCGAGGTCGAGGACGTTCCTTCGCACTCACAGCTGAGGAAGCCCGACACGACCCAAACACGGTGAACAGTACGTTTCCTGTAAATAACCACTATGCATTAGTATTGTTCGATTCAGGGGCTGAGAGAAGCTTTGTATCCTTAGAATTTAGACCCCTCATTAATTTAGAATCTAAAGTTCTTAAGGATAGCTTCACCATAGAGTACGCTAACGGTCAAGAGTTCGAAGCTAAGGATATAATCTTAGGATGTTCCATATGCATATCCGATAAAACCTTCCCCATTGACCTAATTCCAATCGAGCTGAAAAGCTTTGATGTAATCGTCGGAATGGACTGGCTATCTCGTTTCCGAGCCGAGATCGTCTGTTTCAACAAACTTATTCGCATCCCTCTCTCAGACACCGAAACTCTAGTTGTTCAAGTAGACCAACCCGGACGACAACTCCGTATCGTGTCGTCCATGAAAATGAGCAAGTACCTCGAGAAGGACTGTGACGCATTCCTCGCTCACGTTGTCGAACGTATACCCAAAGAGAGCCGAGTACAAGATATCCCAGTAGTCAAGGATCACCTTGAAGTATTTCCCGAAGATTTACCTGGGCTACCTCCGCATCGACAAGTGGAATTCCGGATAGACCTAGTTCCTGGCGCAGCACTGGTCGCTAAGACACCGTATCGTCTAGCCCCACCGGAAATGCAAGAGCTATCGAAACAGCTGCAGGAACTCTTGGATCACGGTCTTATTCGTCCAAGCTCGTCCCCCTGGGGAGCCCCAATACTCTTCGTTAAAAAGAAAGACGGATCCTTTCGAATGTGCATCGACTACCGCGAACTGAACAAGCTGATCGTCAAGAACCGATACCCACTCCCGAGGATCGATGACATGTTCGACCAGTTGCAGGGTGCAACTTATTTCTCGAAAATCGATCTCCGTTCGGGTTATCATCAGGTTCGAGTCAGTGAGAACGACATCCCTAAAACCGCTTTCCGAACTCGTTACGGTCATTACGAATTCCTTGTCATGCCATTTGGTTTAACCAACGCACCACCGGTGTTCATGGATTTGATGAACATGGTGTGTAGACCTTATTTGGACAAATTCGTGCTCGTATTCATTGCCGACATCCTTATCTACTCAAGAAACAAAGAGGATCACGCGAAACACCTGAAACTTATCTTAGAACTCCTCCGAGATCAGAAACTGTACGCCAAATTCTCGAAGTGTGAATTTTGGCTCCGGGAGGTACACTTCCTTGGTCATGTGGTCAACCAAGAAGGGATCCATGTAGATCCGGCTAAGATTGAAGCGATCGAGAAATGGCAAGCTCCAACGACTCCTACGGAAATTCGTCAATTCCTAGGGTTGGCCGGCTATTATCGAAGGTTCATCGAGAATTTCTCGAAGATCGCTAAGCCACTCACCGAGCTCACTCAGAAGGACAAGGATTTTGTTTGGGGTACGAAGCAAGAGGAATCCTTCCAGAAACTTAAACACTAGCTCTGCCACGCAACGATTTTGTCCCTACCGGAGGGTACGGATAACTTCGTGGTGTTCTGCGATGCATCCCATCAAGGACTTGGGTGTATTCTGATGCAGAAGGATAAAGTCATCGCCTACGCTTGAAGGCAACTTAAAGTGCACGAGCAGAACTACACCACTCACGACCTAGAGCTGGGAGTCGTCGTATTCGCTTTAAAGATCTGGAGACATTATTTGTACGGTACTAAGTGCACGGTTTTCACGGATCATAAGAGCCTTCAACACATCCTAGACCAGAAGATGCTCAACATGAGGCAAAAAAGATGGATCGAACTCCTGAGTGACTACGATTGCGAGATCAAGTACCACCCGGGTAAGGCAAACATAGTAGCAGACGCCCTGAGTCGGAAGGAAAGGGTAAGACCATCTCGGGTTAGAGCATTAGGTATTCAGATTCAAACAAATCTTCAAACGCAAATCGCCGGGTCTCAGCGAGAAGCGTTAAAACCCGAGAACTTAAAGGGCGAAACATTGCACAATCATAGGAAGGAGTTCGAACTCAAATCCGACGGAATCCATTATTTCTAGGGCCGAGCCTGGATTCCGAAATCCGAAGATCTTCGCAAACTAATTTTGGATCAGGGCCACCGTTCCCGATACTCCATCCACCCTGGATCCGATAAGTTGTACAAGGACCTTCGGGAATATTATTGGTGGCCGGGCATGAAGAAGGACATCGCCTTCTACGTAGCCAAGTGCCTTACTTGCTCGAAGGTCAAGGCGGAATACCAGAAGCCATCAGGTCTACTGCAACAACCGGAGATTCCTATGTGGAAGTGGGAACAGATCTCCGTGGATTTCATTACCAAGTTGCCCCGGACGGCAAAAGGTAACGACACGATTTGGGTAATTGTGGACTGATTGACAAAGTCTGCTCATTTCCTACCAGTACGGGAGAACCACTCGATGGAGAAATTCGCGCAAATCTACATCAACGAGATCATCTCTCGCCACGGAACACCTCTCTCCATCATCTCTGACAGGGATAGTCGGTTCACGTCCCGCTTTTGGAACGCGCTTCAGAAATCGCTCGGGACGCGACTAGACCTTAGCACCGCTTACCACCCTCAGACCGACGGTCAAAGCGAAAGGACGATCCAAACACTTGAGGACATGCTAAGAGCATGCGTATTTGACTTCGGAGGAAGTTGGGATACTCACCTCCCCCTGGTCGAGTTTTCCTACAACAACAGCTACCACACTAGCATCAAGTGCGCTCCGTTCGAGGCCTTATATGGACGTAAGTGTCGGTCGCCGCGTTGTTGGCTAGAAGCCGGCGATCGACAACTCACAAGGCTCGACATCGTCCAGGAGACCATCGACAAGATTACTACTATCAGGGAACGACTGAAGACGTCCCGTACCCGGCAGAAGAGCTACGCCGATAACCGAAGGAAACCCCTCGAGTTCCAAGTTGGCGATCGTGTGCTTCTCAAAGTATCGCCATGGAAGGGGGTAATTCGCTTCGGAAATCGCGGCAAGCTAAGCCCAAGGTATACCGGACCATTCGAAGTTATCGAGCGTATTGGCCCAGTAGCATATCGACTCCAACTGTCGCAAGTTCTTTCCAATGTTCACAACGTATTCCATGTATCGCACCTGAAAAAGTGCTTATCTGATGAGACCATCGTCATCCCACTCGACGAGGTCAAGATCGACAACAAGCTCAACTTTATCGAGGAACCGCTTGAGGTTGTGGACCGCGAGGTCAAGCAACTCAGACAAAGTCGTGTTCCCATTGTCAAGGTTCGGTGGAACTCCCGACGTGTTCATGAATTCACATGGGAACGTGAGGACCAAATTCGTCAAAAGTATCCACATCTGTTCAAAGACACTTCTACCTGATGGGACGAGTCAAATTTCGGGACCAAATTTCTTTCAACCCGGGGAGAATGTGACAACCATCTAAAATTCAGGTGATTCTAATTTATTATATCGGTTCGAATCATTAGTTGCATCTCATCGTGATCGTATTGTTCTAGTTCGTACTCAACTTATAAATCCTAACACCAAGAAACTATACAAAGAACTTGACTAAGTTCATAACGAGAACTAATAAAATTCTAGTCCACACTTAACAATAACGGAAAACTTAAAACGTCACCGAGCTGGGAAATGCCTTCCAGCCGACGGCTGAAAGCTGTCAGCCAGCGGCTGGATATGGCCAGCCGGCGGCTGAAACCCGCTGACCTGTGACTTGATGAGTCATTATTGCATGTAACTCGATTGGGGCAGTGTTAGACTCGAGGACTGGACCCAATACTGGTCATTTAGAGTCCCCATGCCAGTCTCATACTCCCCTCTTTACTCTTCCTTTCATTTTCATTATCATTTTCAAAACAAACACCTAGTTCTCTCAACTCTCTCTCTCTCAAGAACAACAAATAACCTGTGATTTTCCCATATTTACAACAACTAAAAATACAAAAACCACCATCAAAACTTACACAAATCGTCCATAAAGCAAAGGGTAACAAGGAGAAGTCATAAAAATGGGTTTTTTGGAGAAGATTTCCTCCATTTTGAAGCTAAAATCTCATCCAACCGTCACCTAGCTTTTTCCTTCGGTAAAACTCTTTTATTTTACTGTTACTTCCTTAATATTTACTTGCATGGACGATCTAAAGTCTAAAAAGTTGTTTTTATAAAAGTTTATAACGTTTTCTTGCTTAAAATCGGGTTTATCACAAAGATCCACATTTTGATGAAATAGATCTAAAAGAAACTGAGGTTTTGTCTCAAAAATGAATATATTTAACTAAAAACAGTTTGCATGTAAGAATCTATCACTAAAATGGCTTAAAAGTCGAAAAATACCGAAAATATGAAACTGGCCGAAGGCCTCCAGCCGGCAGCTGAAGATATTCAGCCAGCGGCTGAGGTCCAGCCGGCGGCTGAATATCTCCAGCCGCTGTCTGGATCTCGCTGTTCACCAAAAATTGTCGTTTTGCAACTTAAACGTTAAAGATAGTGACCGAATGAACTTACAACTGAATGTATATTTTGAGAACATACTGGTTTTATAAATAATAATGGTTGGATGAGTTTTATGAATAAAAATGTTTTGAAAATGGATTAAATTTTTATAGCGCGGAAGCGCTGCCCAAATTTCACCGTAATTGATACCGAAACTCAGTGGCATAATATTTTTATAACTTATACACTTTGGCTTTGGACATCGACCATTTTTGGACATAATTGGACTAATCGGACATTAAAACGTAATCGAACACGTAATAACACATAACTTTCCGTATAGAAACTTTTGGACAGAATTTAAAGTATAAGGATTTAACTCTGAGAATGTTAAAATGGAACTTTAACATAACTTAAATCATACAATTTATACTTACACAAAATTTCGGTGTTTTAGGTCGTCCTTGATTCCCGACACGTTCCGCTCCTTTTCTCTTGCTCGAGACTTATCTCCGCAACCCGTGAGTTACAACCCCCACTTTAATTACTGTTTTAAATACTTATTTTGGGGGAAACATAAGATTTGTTTGTCTATGAAACTTTTATGAACTTTTTGCAACTCGTATGAAACTTTTGGAACTATTGTGAAACTGTGGAAACTTTGTGAAACTTTTGGAAACTTGGTGAAACTTTGTGAAAATTATATGCTTAAAACATTTTTATTGACCCTATTGGCTTACTGGCTTGCCCCCGTTAATTGGCTAAACTAAACTAAGGTTACTTGTATGCGAAACCAACCCTTGATGAAAATATAAACTCCGTAAGTGCTTACTATCAGTTTTTAGACCAAGAGTTCAAAGTGCCCCGTTTTTAGATCAGATTCATTACACACTATTAGCAATAGCCGTTAGTATTATGGGTATCGATAATTAGGAGAGGTCACTCCTTACTTGTGGTTCGCGACCTAAGTACATATTACAAAGATCAGATGAAACTCCATTTATTGTGAAACTTTGGGGCGTGTTCTGACCAGACAATCGGTTTAGTGTAAACTTACGTTATATTAAGCCAAGAGGTTGATACAAGATTCTAATTTAGTTACTTACTTATTTACGCATATACTCTCTTTTAGCGATTGACTCCACAATTACATTTATTATACAAGTATTGCTCTACTTGCGTGTGTTTGAAACTTTTAAAGTATATATATATATATATATATATATATATATATATATATATATATATGTTTTAGCGCCGCTCCGCTTTCTTTTCTTTTATGAAACTCTTTACATATATATATAAACTTATGGAAACTTTTTTCGAGAAACTCAAACTGTAACTCACTCACTACTTTATTGTAGTTGACACTTTATCTTATTTTTCAGGAAATTAAGTGTAAGAAGCGAAGTGCATGGCATGGATGGGTCAACATGGTTGCGTGAGACATCCATTGGGAAAGACCTATCTTATTTTGGGAATTTTAATTTGAAACTTCGTATTATGTATTTGAATTGAATATTAAAATACTTGGTTTTTTTTGAATTGTGAACAATTTTATTTTTATCAATGACTTGAACCGTTTTATTTTTTTATAACCCGTGCAATGATGTTCCAGCTCTCACATCTCGTGTTTCCGCTATAGCGGGGTGTGACAGTTTCGTGAGAAATTATGTTTCAGGTTTTAATCCCGTTTAATGTAAGTTTTAAGATTTCCAAATAACCATTTTATTTAACTTGCACCCGAGGTATTAATCGTTAGATTTAGACATGAAGGTTAAATATTCAGCAAGGATATACGTTCACTAAAGCTGTCATATATTGAGTTTGAAAAGGAATTAGATGACGAATCTTATATGTACCAAAAGAAGACTAAGATGGCTACATCAAGGACCCTGGATTTGCCAAAATTGAATAAGTTATCACAGAGATATGGTCCAAGCGAAACAGGTTATATAATCTGTCAAAAATATAAACTTTTGTAACCTTTGTATATTGAGTTTTAAAACGATTACGAGCCAACCAACGGACTTTTAGATGAGTAAATACCTTTTTGAATATATAAGACCTTTTATGAAAAATAAATATTTAATTCCACATTACGTAAAAGTTTGCTAGATCGTTACACAATTTCAAGTCTTAACCTAAAGAAAAACTGACACACATTTCAGATTAGACCCCTGCTCACCAAAATACAGTTTCTGAGACTTTAAAGTATAACTGGACGATGAACCTTACATTTTGTAGAAAATAGACTCCGAGAGCTACAACTTTGGTTTAGATGTCTATTAACAATAAATATATGAGAGTAAATTATGACCTCACGAACACAGAACAATGAACCTGATTACGAACAGTAGCTTTTACATTATGACTCGTATGAATGTTTTTAGATATCAAACGATCACATAAAATTACCTACACCTCCAGATCACACCTTTGATATATAAAAAAGGACTTCATGTTTTAAAATATCCATTTATACTCTTTTAAGACATACCACAAGTGAACACAAATTCGTATGTAAAACCAACATCAAAACACAGTTTAGACCCATGTCCACTAAAAATCAATTATAGAGAGTTTGACAATGAACCAGACCACGAGTCTCACATTTACCGAAACTAGACTCCAAGGGCTACAACATAGAACCAAGATTCGAACAAAAATATTCTGGTATGACCAAGATATGACCCGTTGAAGTTCAACTACAGAAATTGTTTGAAACTTGCTGTTCGGCGCAATAGTTTTGCAAAAATCATTTGACTAGGTAAACGAATTCCAATTTTCACATAATTTATATTTCTGAAAACTAGACTCGAAGTACTATAACATAGATATAAATATTACTTCCACAAACGAATTTAAGACCAGTTTACAAGCTCGTGAACAAGGACTAACGAAACTGCCAAGCTACCCAAAATTTACTTTTGTCACAACTTTATACCAAAACGTTTTTGACATACAACAACTTAAAAAAAACGACCAAAAATACTTCAAACCCTAATTTTAGACATCAAATACCATAACTTTAAAGATTAAACTTCTTATTAACTTTAACAAAATAATATTACAAAACCAATTACAAATGCTTATAAACCCTAATTCAGCAATTTCATCTAACAATAACTTATACACTTTTGATTTGTAACAAGATCAATAATCAATAATTCTTTATTTACTAACAGAATACAACCACCAAAGACATATAACTAAGAACCACAATATTATAAAAGTAAAGTCTGAAAAAGAAGGTTTACCGAAAACAACAAAGTTTTTGTGTGGATGGAATCGTCTGGACTCTTTACACCCTATGTGATGGTCACGAACAAGGGATAAGGAGAAGAAACCACAATATCATAAGCTCCTAGGATAAGGTTGTCGATCTAAAGTGAGGGAAAACTAAAATTTTTTGGTCGACTAGGGTATTTGGGGATCGGTTTAGGGATTATGACCGGCAAGTGAAATTTGAGTGATGGGTTGGGCTAAATTTAGTGGATACTTGGGTTACCCAATTGTAAGATGGACCAATCTATAGTCCAAGGTTCAAATAGGCGCTCGGTTAAGACCAACGTTGGCTAAAAACATTCTACACTTTTCTGATACCTAAATAAAACTCGAGGAATTAAAATACGGAATAGTTTAATCAAGACTCATACTTACAAGTATTTCCCGGAGTAGAAAGTCTATACTTAGTTATTTATGCACTAGCTCGATTTAGAAACCATCGCAGAAAATTGCGGATGAAAAAAGTTATATGTAGAAGAAAACTCAGAATAACTAGTCATATAAAATTAGCTTATCTTTGAAAAAAAAAAGTTCTCAATATCAATTAGAGTTTACACATCTCAAAATATAATCATAAATTTGTTCAGGATTAATTCGTTAAGTTTCGTAGAAGCTCATCTAGCGAGGTCTAGTTACTTTTGCACCTAGAGTACTATACGTATCCAACAATGCATAAATGAACACACATGAAATCATAACTATCACACATCAACGTACTATAAAGCAACTTTATAATTTTTTTTTGATAAGAGTCGATAATGAGCTACAGGCATACTAGACTAACTTGAGACGGAAAAAGTGACGGTTGTCACAATCAACACTCTCACCATCTAAATCAGGATGTAGTTTGGCCCTAGTGTCAACAGGAGTGAAAGTAGATATACAATCAGTGAATCCAAATTTAGTCAACATGTTTTTGACATACTTAGACTGATTAATAAAAATGTCATTGTCTAATTTTGTAAAATAAGTAAAAAAATATGAAAAAATAATTTATTATATGTGTAATTTTGTATTATGTTTATATATTCAATTATAAAAAACTATAAAAAAGAAAGTTTTGATATGTATCAAAATATATATCGTTTACGGGCTGTGCACCAAATTCATTGTTTTTGTGCAGTAAATATTCAAATTTGATTCACAACGTTAAAACTACCCATTTTTTGATATACAACAAAACTTCATTTTTTAAAGTTTGAATATGGTTAATATGAACGATAATCCAAAAATCTAACGTTATAAATTATTTTTTAATTTTGTTTTTACTTATTTAACTTAAGGTTTGTTTTACAAGAACCAACGTCTCTCTCTCTCTCTCTCTCTCTCTCTCTCTCTCTCTCTCTCTCTCTCTCTCTCTATATATATATATATATATATATATATATATATATATATATATATATATATATATATATATATATATATATATATATATCACTTAATGGTATTTCTCTTGTGAGGAGAGTTCTTAATCGTCCTGATATCTCCGTTAGAGGTGAGACACTGTCCAAGAAATTATCACATTGAGTGGGCTCGAATTTGTTACTTGTTTTCAATGGGCTAAATTTTTTTGTTGGGCTAACATAAGGTGTATCGACAACTGGACTATTACTTTGGTCGTTTTGAACGTTATTTTTTTCGTTTAGAATGCAATTACTTTTTCCAATTTCCACCACTGTCTCGTGAGTCTCACCATTTAAATCTTCATTCATATGGTCATTTATTGTCATCTCGGGAACTGTCTCCTGGACAACTGAAACATCACACGCCTCTTCAGATTCCTCTCCGGAACGGCTTTCCGACGACTCCTCCTCCGACAAGAAACCGTCTTCTTCTTCCTCCTCTCCTTCTGATCCTGCCTCCGTCGTGACATCATTCATAATTTCTGGATTACAAAACTCATACATTTTACCTTCCATCTCTTTAACTCTAATTGTATAATTCCTATCTCCAATATTGATCATCTTTGATTCACCTATAATTTCCATTGATTGGGTTCTAACACAAATCACACCGAAAGAGCAATCTTGATCTGATGGAGAACATGGATTTGTGACTACCACTTCACCCCATAGTCGCCCCACTTCAATAAAAGTACTAGGATTCCACGCCTGAATAGGGATACCTTCAACACGAACCCAAACAAACCGGTCCTTTATTTCAAACGATTCATCCCATTTTTTGATAATTTTGAAGCACTTCTGAATTTCCACACACCCCATAAACCTGTCTCCTTCTTGTTCGCTGTTAATGTCAATTAAAACCCATAGCCCTCCTAAGTATTTAATTAGATTACTTCTAAAACCTTCACATAGACTAATATTAGCCACACTAGAGAGATTGTTGAAGCTTTTCATTTCGCCAACTAACTTTCCTTTAAGACCCAACGATGCTTCAAAGATTTCATTTGAGTAGATTGAGACGGGGTTAATAAATTTTGAATATCTCTGATGGCTGCCCTTCAAGAAACAAAAAGGAAAAATATCTCCGATCTTTTGGTTAAAAAATTGTGGGGTAGTAGCGACTTCGACTATGTTAGCGCTGATGGATATGGTCAGGGAGGTGGCATTCTTTCTATATGGAACAAAAATATTTTTGTCAAAGAGAGCTCAATCAGACGAGAAGATAGCATTGTCGTGAAAGGAACCTGGCTTGAAAACAACGCGAAAGTTTGTATTATAAATGTCTATGCTAGTAAGTACCCTTCTAAGAGAGAAGAACTTTGGAATTTCATTACTGATGTCATAAATGATTGGAGGGGCATTATAGTGGCGTTTGGTGATTTTAATGATGTCAGACACGAAGGGGAAAGAAGGGGTTCTCAGCTTGATATAAGAGCAACCAGGTCGTTTAATCAATTTATTACTAATAACAGCTTCATCGATTGCAAAGTAAATGGTTCTGCTTTCACTTGGATCAAAGGTGACGGCTCTAAGCTTTCTAAGCTTGACCGATTCCTTGTCTCTAGATGTTTTGGTGACGTTTGGCCTAATTTCGAAGTTATAACAGATTCTAGAATCTACTCGGATCATAAACCCCTCATTTTAAAGCAACAGTTTCGGTATTATGGTAAATCCCTCTTTAAATTTTATAATTCCTGGCTTAAAGATGAGAGTTGTATTGAGTTGATTAAACAAGTTTGGCAAAACTTTGGGATTGAAGGGCGTCATAAAAAAAATTTCATCATAATGCAAAAACTTAAGGCGGTGAAGAATAGATTGAGAACTTGGGACAGCGAGAATAAAAATAGAGAAAAAACTGAGTATGAGCAATGGGAAAAAAGAATTGAAAGCATTGATGACCAATTCGAGTCTGGTGTAGGTTCTGATGAGCTTCAACGAGAACGTATCGAGATTGCCTCCAAAATAAAATCGAAAGAGAAGAAAGATTGTAAGATAGAGCTCAAAAAAATAAAAATAAGTGGTGCTTGGATTATGATGAGAACTCTGCTCTCTTTCATAAAAATCTTAGTAAAAAAAAGCATAGATAAAACATAAAAGGGATCGATATTGAAGGCCACTGGGAAGCTGATCCGTCCAAAGTTAAAGATCATTTTTAAAGGAGTTTCAAGACTATCTTTACTTTTGATGCAGATTGTAACTGGTCACAGGATCTTGGAGATTCAAAAAGAATTGACGAGATGGAGAAGGCGGACTTAGAAAAATCATTCTCTGAGATTGAATTGAAGGAAGCGGTGTGGGAGTGCGGTGCAAATAAATCACCAGGGCGAGATGGTTTTACAATTGAATTCTTCAAACACAACTGGGAAATGGTCAAATTGGAATTACTCGAAGCCTATAATGATTTTGCTAAACATCCTATAATCCCAAAAGGTGTTAATTCAGCGTTTATTACCCTCATTCCAAAAATCCCAAATCCTATCAAAGTAAAAGATTTTAGGCCAATCAGTTTGATTTCTAGCATCTATAAAATCCTCTCTAAAATGCTTGCTAATCGATTGAAAAAAGTCCTACCCAGGATAATCAGCAAGTCTCAATCTGCATTTATAAAAGATCGCCAAATTCTCGATGGTCCTCTAATTGTGAATGAAGTTATCGAGTGGGCCAAAAAAAAAAGAAATCCTTATTCATATTTAAATCTGATATTGCTAAAGCCTATGACACTGTTTCGTGGAGATACTTGGATTCGATGTTATTGCAAAATGGGTTTGGTTGTAAATGGCGATCATGGATAAAAGCTTGTTTGTCCTCTGGTTACTCTTCGATTCTAGTCAATGGAAGCCCAACTGAGGAGTTCCCTCTACAACGCGGTCTCAGACAAGGCGACCCCATTGCCCCTTTTCTGTTCACACTGATCATGGAAGGCTTGCACACACCTATTGATAAATCTGTTGACAATGGGAGATATAAAGGTATGGAGATTGGCGTTAATAAAACCCCTATAACACACTTGTTTTTTGCAGATGACGCAGTTTATTTTGGAGAGTGGTCCATCGATAATGCTTTGAACCTGGTCAGAATTTTATAATGCTTCCAAAGATCGGTTGGCCTCAGTCTAAATCTGAATAAGAGCTCGTTATACGGTATTGGCAAGGAGAAAAACTTGGTGGAGACTTTGGCATTGGTGATTGGGTGTAAAGCTGCTGACTTTCCCTCCACGTTCCTCGGCATGACGATTGGTATAAATATGGGTCTGAAAAGACCATGGGATTTTCTAATTAATAAATTCAAGAAAAAACTTAGTAACTGGAAAGCAAAGACCCTTTCTATCGGAGGTCGACATACATTGGTGAGTAACGTCTTAGGGAGCATGGGAACCTTCCTATTTTCCCTTTTTAAATCCCCTGCTTGCGTCTTGAAGGAGTTGGAGAGAATTCGAAAAGCATTTTTTTGGGGCTGTAGTGATGGTAAAAAACGCATTCCTTGGGTTCAATGGGAGAAGGTCTTAATGAATAAGGAAAACGGAGGTTTGGGGATAATATCATTGAAGGACCTGAACCTTGCACTCCTTGCAAAATGGTATTGGCGATACAGGTGTGAACCAGGTGCGTTATGGGTCCAAATTATTGACAGTATACATTGTAAAATAGGCGATGGTGAGAATTATAAGGTGAAAACAGGGCATAATTGGAAACGGATAATTCAAGGATGGAATGAATTAAGAGTCCTTGATCTTGACCCGCGTAACCTGTGTAAAAAAGATGTGGGCGATGGGTTAAATACCTCCTTCTGGGACGATTGGTGGATTGGTGAAAAGTCTTTAAAACTTCTTTACCCAAGGTTATATATTCTCGAAAATGTTAAAGGCATATCAGTTAATCAAAAACTGAATTTAATTATGAATGAATGGAACGGGAGGACGGAGCTTAGAGAAGGAAGAACTAAATCTGAACTCGATAGTTTGAAGAATCTGATTTCAAATACTAATTGTGAGGACGGAAAAGATGATAAATGGAGATGCCCAGATGGGCATAACGGGGCGTTTTCGGTTTCTTGGATGAGAAATAAGATTGCTAAAAAGAAACAGGGAACGATAGGAAAGAATTTTTGGAGTAAATGGGTTCCAAAAAGATGCAATGTTTTCGTTTGGAAAGCTAGATTAAACCGTGTGGCTGTCAAAGAAGTTCTAAATCAAATGGGCATCCATATAACGCGGTTAACTGTGATATATGTAAAACATCTGTTGAATCCCCGATTCACGTATTTCATCATTGCTCTTTTGCTCAGGAGGTTTGGTCTTATATCGATGTGTGGTGGGGATTTAATAACAGGTATGTGAATTCAGTGGCTGATATATTTACTTGGTTAGAAAATCAAGCTCAAAACAAGGTGGAGAAGAAGACGTTATTCGTGATTGGAGCTGCTACTTTGGTTGCTTTATGGCAACATAGAAATGAATTTATCTTCTTAAATCATAGGAGAACAGTTGTTGATGTTTTCCGTCATATTCAAAAGGAATCTTTTCTTTGGATAGATAGTAGGGCGAGTAAAATTTGTATTGATAGGAATGCGTGGGTATTTTTCCCTAGATCTGCCCTAAGCTCGATGTAATCAGTTTTGTATTGTGCCCTCGGCTCCTTGTTCGGGTTTGCACTGTTTTTAATATAGGTTTCTTTTTCAAAAATATATATATATATATATATATATATATATATATATATATATATATATATATATATATATATATATATATATATATATATATATATATATATAGATAGAATTACCCATTTTTTTATGTACAACAAAACTTCATTTTTTAAAGTTTGATATATGGTTAAAATAAACGATAATCCAAAATATCTAACGTTATAAATTATTTTTTAATTTTTTTACTTATTTTACTTCAAAGTTTGTTTTACAAGAACCAACCTCTATATATATATATATATATATATATATATATATATATATATATATATATAGGGACAGATTCATGCGAGAACTTAGTTTTTTGCGAGAACTACGAGAACTAAATCTGAACCACTCATTTTACTTTTTATATTAGTTATATATTTTTAATTTAAAAGGGTAATTTAGTAAATTGTTATTTTTTATTTATTTTCTTTTATTTCTCTTACATCTAATTTTCCTTATATTTCATTAACCTCCTTGGTATATATGGATTTCTATCAAGTATATTTCAAACGAATAGAAATGGTGTGTTATTTTAATTGATTAAACATTTCAATTTGTCATAAAACTTCATATCATCTTTAATATTTTTATTTTATTTTTGTAAAAAAACATGTTTTTCAACATTGAAACATGAGTTATAGAATTGATGATGAAATAAAAAAAACGGTATAAAAAATGGTGAATTCTTTTTTTAATTATTAAATAAGACTTATTTACAAATAGAAAACCCTCGTATTTTCGATGATCACAAATGCACATATTATATTTTCCGTTGATCATATATGAACAATTTTGTGTTTTTAGTTGTGCCGAGACGAACAACTTGGTTTTTGGTATTACAGATGTTACATTTTCGTTTTCTTTTAAGTTGGAAAATAATCTAAACAGATATTTAAACATACGTATAAAATAAAATGCAGAAAAAAATGAATTCATATTGTTGTTCATTAATGATCTTGCCGTGTAAACATATGAACATAAATTTTCTTGATGCTTAAATAATATCAAAACCACACTAAATGCATATAATCATTAGATCGTAAATTATTCAAGCTCAAACTAGATCTTCATCATTTTCATACTGTTAATCTTCTTCATTAAGTACCTAAAAACAAAAAAATTAACATATTAATATAATCTTAGAAAATGTACATACAATTTTTAACAATAAAACTAAAATAAAATACATATTCTAAACCAAAACTACTAAAAACTATTTAAAAAAGTAAATGAAAACTAAAATACATTCAGGTTCGCATCCACACAAACACCGCTAGCCACGTAAATAATAAATTAATAATCAAACAATTATAAATACACAGACACATATGTATGAAGAATTTGTTGGGCCATTTCTTTCAAAGCACAAAGAAAACCACTCAAATATTTTGGTTTTTTTCTTCTTGTTAGGATCCAGAGGTTTGCCACAACAAGGGAGAAAGAGGCTAGGGAGATGCAGTCTTCTATTTTTTTTTTAAAGGACACGAAGAGATAGAGATAAAATAAAGACTTCCCAAAATTTTAGGAAAAATTAAATATTCAGTTATGATATTTTGAAAATTGATTAATACCAAATTACTTGATTACCCTTTTCCATTGCTATATAACATCCCAAACTTTTAGTTATTCACAAAAACCGCACAATTCATCTTAACCATTGATCAAGCAATCCAATGGTTTAGAATTAGTTCTCGCAGTTCTCGCAAAAATATGAGTTCTCGCATGAACTAATCCATACATATATATATATATATATATATATATATATATATATATATATATATATATATATATATATATATATATATATATATATGTATGGATTAGTTCATGCGAGAACTCAAATTTTTGCGAGAACTGCGAGAACTCATTCTCAGCCACTCATTTATTTTTGAATATTAAACCTTTTTCTGAAATTAAAAAGGGTAAAATAGTAATCTTCTTATTTGAAATTTAGATTTATTTTTCCCTTTTCTCTCTCATCTTAATTTATTCATTTTTTTCACTATATAATTCGTCGATTGGTTTAGTATTTTAAATCTTGTGCATTTATGAACAAAGGTTAATCTTTATTAAAAACCTTCAGCCAATTATTTTTTCGCATGGTTACCAATATCGTTATTTACATAGCAACTAAGAAAAAATAAATATTCAAATATATTAATTTTACTTTAAAGTATATGATGATTCAGTAAGAATTTTTTTATTTAGAAAACCCTAACTTTTCAATACTAAAATCACTTTTATGTGTGTTCATATGATTGCACCTTAATATTTACAAATGAACAACTGTGATAATATATGAACAACTGTGATAATATATGAACAACTGTGATAACATATGAACAACTGTGATAATATATGAACACGTGACGATGCTCAGATGTGATGGAGAAAAAATCCATGAACTAATTATGATCAAATATGAACAACTCATAGTAATCGTAAAAAGTTAAAATAAAAATCCTAAAACTAGGTACAAATCAAAGAAAGAAAAGGAGTAAACGAAGGTTTTTCTTCATCATCCTTTATGTTCTTGATTGTAATCTTTGTTTTGCTTATCGTCTACATATTGAAAAATTCATTTTAGTAATAAATTATTACCATTGAACAATCAAATGGAAATTCACAAACATTTGATCAAACAAAAAACAAAATAATTAAATTATACAAACCCAAACACACACCCACGATTACAAAGTCCAGGAATTCCTTCGTATCAATCACACACAAATAAAATTAGCTTACCATAACAAGTCACTAAACCGACTACACGATTTCGATTCAATAAACACACACACAAACAAATCAATAAAATAACAATAAAAATAAATAGAAAACTTACCAGACATGTTCGCTTTTAAACAACCAGAAATCACCAACAAATACTTTATGCTCACTATAGCTACAAGTAATTAGAATCTTAAAAAGATTGAAGAATCAAGGATTTATCTTGAACTCTAACAGATACTTTATGTGATGATGTCTATTCACAGACCGAGGATCATTTGCTCTCGAAAGCATTTGCAAGTTTCAATCATCCAAAGAATATGTTACAACTTGTGTGTGTCACAAAAAGATAGAAAAAAGAAAGAATAAGCATACCTGCTTAATTTCTGGAGGGGCGGGAATTTCAGGGGCCAAATCTGCCCGTTCCTCGTGATCGTTAGCCACACCTTCATCATCATTGGTAAAAATCTCCACGTGCTCCATGTCATCACCTGCAATCACATATATACAACATCCTTCATTTCCTCAAGATGTTCAATACCACGTGCTACTTCATGGGACCTGATATTAATATATGCCAAATTGACATGAATAATAATCAACAACATAATAAAATCATAAAAAATCACAAAAAAGTTTGCAAATAATTAAAAAAAAAAAGCATATATAATCAATAACAACATAAAATCAAAAAATTAAAAAAAAAAAATAATCACAAAAAAAACAGATCTATAAAATTAAAATCAAAATTGAGAAATTACGGATTTAGAAGGTTCGAGAATTGAGGTCATGCGAATAGGTTCTTCGAGAAGCAAGTGACTGGAATGCATGATTACTGATTTTGATTTTAATTTTAATTGAAAGAAAAAGATGAATTACAGAGAAAAAATGGAAGTAAGTGCGGTTAGGGTTAGATGGAACGCATTTTAGGTATTAAGGAGAGAGGGAGAGATTTTTCAGGGAGGAGTGTGAATTCTCAAAAATACCCTTTTAACTCTTATAAAAACTTACTCAATTTTCCTATTAATTACAAATATGTCATTTTCGTTTTTAACCCTTGATCTGTTCATCCAATAGCTCCAAATTGGTTCTCGCAGTTCTCGCAAAAATTTGAGTTCTCGCATGAACCGTTCACTATATATATATATATATATATATATATATATATATATATATATATATATATATATATATATATATATATATATATATATATATATATATATATATATATATATATACTTCTTCACGTAACTTTAAACACATATATACTGTAATTATATTTGTAATACTTTCTTATTTTAATTATCTTTTTATATCTAATATTATGTTAGAAGAGAAAACACAACGTAAAAGAAATAATAAAGATTAACATTAATATATATACAAAGACCTTCAAGAAATGACAAATAAGGAATTTAAAAAGTTGGTGAAAAAAACATATAGAAAAATTAATATTATATTGTTTATATGTATATTAATTTTATATTGTCTTATACATATAAGTATATAACATTTGAGAAAACATATTAACAAATAATAATAAAAGGACAAGATTAATCTATTATTCTGTTTTAAAGAGAAGAAATGACGCGAATCGACTCGATAGCAGCACTAAAATGAAAATAATTTTTTATATTTGTGAGTGCGAGTATGAGTGTCTAACTATTGACGTGGGATGGTAATAGCACGCTGGCAACTTGTGGATTGGGAGAAGGGTGATAAGGAAAATTTGGCAAACTTTTAAAAGCTAATAGTTTATTATGTAATATTTTTCTCTTTATTAATTTATATATTATTATTATTATTATTATTATTATTATTATTATTATTATTATTATATAAAAGTTGAGTTAAGGTAATAAATTCATGAATTAAATACATGTAATAAATTCTTTTGTTAAATATAAAATATATGTTGGAGCATCCAAGTTTGATGTTGAAGCTTCCAAAGATCTAATTCATATTGTAGAGTGTTAGACTTTTAGTTCGGGTGAACATTGTTTATCACCCGAACTAAATGTTAGACTAGAATCTCAGGAAGACTTTAGGTCGGGTGAACTAACTCTTAACCAAAGTTAAGTTCAAGTTCACCCGAACTAAAGTTAACTAATGTTGTAATTATTTGTTCACCCGAAGTGTTTTTAAATAAACATAAGGGTGTTTGTAATGTAATAGTTAGGTAGCTTAGCCTATAAATAGTGGTGAAAGCAGTACAGAAAGGTTGAGTTTGAGAATCATTTACTCTATAACAAACTTTCCCGCCAATTAAAGGCTTTGAAATAATATCTCTTAAACCATTCAATCCTTGTTCTTAATTCGTTTAGTTTTGATCAATAACTTGTTATTCCGCGAATAGTTATTGGTTCCTTACATAGAGTGATATAGCTTTGAGGATTTACAACAATGGATACCTTAGAGAAACAATATACCTTATTTATTAAGACAGTTGGCCAGGAATCAATATTTGTTCAAATCTATGTTGATGATGTCATTTTTGGCTCAACTAATGATGCAGTGTGCTAAGAATTTGAATCTGTAATGCATTCAAAATTTCAGATGAGCTCTATGGGTGAGATGTTTTTCTTTCTAGGATTGCAGGTTAAGCAGTTGGAAAATGGCATAAGTATGTCAAGGATATGTTAGTTAAGTTTGGATATACTGATTGTAAATCTTGTTCCACTCTTGTTGACACTAGGGCCATATTGCATCCTGATTTAGATGGTGAGAGTGTTGACCAACATTTATATAGGTCTATGATAGGTTTTTTAATGTACCTTACTGCTAGTAGCCGATATTATGTTTGGAGTTTGTCTTTGTGCTAGGTTTCAGGATGCTCCTAAAGTTTCCCATTTAATTGTTGTTAAGAGAATCTTTAGATATCTTAAGGGACAACCTACTTTAGGCCCTTGGTATCCTAAGAATTCTAGCTTTGACTTTTATGCCTACACTGACAGTAATTATGGAGGTTGCAACTTGAATAAGAAATCTGCTACAGGAGGATGCCAGTTTTTAGGAAATAGGCTAGTCTCTTGGCAATGCAAGAAACATACCTTTGTTTCTCAGTCCTCTCTGAAAGCAGAATACATTGTTGCTGGTTCTTATACTTCCCAGGTTTTATAGATTCAGAATCAGATGCTAGACTATGGCCTTAACTTTATGAACATTCCTATTTACATAGACAATATTGCTGCCATGTTCATTACTAAGAATCCCGTACAACATTCCAAGACAAAACATATTGAGATTAGACACCATTTCATAAGAGATTGTTTTGAAAAACATTTGATTCACTTGGTTAAGATTCACATGGACCTCCAATTAGCAGACCTTTTCAAAAAGGCATTTGATGTATCAAGAATTAGTTTTCTTGTTCACGCTATTGGTCTAATGAATCTTGATTGATTGAGATTGGTAGTGGTCTGTATAGATAAAATCCAAAAATATGTGTTTTATGTATGTATATATAAAATCCAAAAACATATGTTTTTAGTATATATATATATATATATATATATATATATATATATATATATATATATATATATATATATATATATATATATATATATATATATATATATATATATAACTCAAAAAGATTTCTTTCTATTCTAATTTTTAAGTTTTTGAGTATGTTTTCTTGGAATTCAAATACAAAAGATGAAAAACCAAAAACAGTATTAATTTGAAAATGTTTCACAAAAACAAAATTTCTAGGAAATGAGTCATAAACATAAATTCCAGCATAATTTAACATAGTTCAATGTATAAAGAATTTCTTGAAACCAAATGTTTTCATAAATGCACATATATTTGTATTTTGAAACCTTTAGCAATATGTGTTTTATAAATTGAATAAAGTCATTAAAATTGATAACTGTCAAATGGGAAATCAGTGATTGTCAAGTAGAAAAACAAAGAAAAGATTTATATTCAGTAAATATTGGCATTCAAATCTATTTATCATAAAAACTATAGAGTTTTATAGTGATTTTTAATAATTTATTGACTTTGAGATCCTTGATGCTAACTTGATAAACGACAAAGACAGATGAATAAGTACAAATTATTTAATAAACTAGTCTATTGTCCTCTTAGATTCTTGATGCTAATTTGATAAACGACAAAGACAGGGGAATGAGTTGAACAATAGTACTAAGTCTAATTTTGAACATAAAAAACATGCATATAATCAAAAATATCTTGAGAGAAAAAGCAGTTTATTAGGTTGAGAAATCATATTCTAGGGACTCTCAATAAATATTGAAGATTGTTCATGTGTTCATATATATTCATTTGGTTAAAAGTGTGTCATAAAACTGCTCTGTTTTAATGAAAAAAAGATATTTATGCCATATTTAAGTAAAATATTAATTTAATTTATTTCTACTTGACAAATATTTAATAAGTTTGATTGTATATCATGTCATTTTTAAATTATTAGAACCTGCAATTTATGAATTTTTGACACAAGATGAACTCTAATAAAAATACAAGTTTCTGCTTTTTACAAAACATTTCATTTCTGAAGCAAATTTTCTCTTATGAACTAATTTATGAAGTCTGGAATATAAGTTTTTGATTTTGAAATTGAAATTTTGTATTTTAAACAATTTCAAGATTAATTGATGGTTTGAAATGATTCAGTTCTGGTGTTAAGAGTTTAACTCAAACAGATTTAAAGAGTTAATTTTGATTTATTTAATTCGGGTATTAAAAAAATATTAAGTCGGGTGTTATTTTAATTTATTTCTGGTAATTCCTTTGACTTTGTTGACCTTATTTTTATTTCGGGTATCAAGCTTATTTAAGTTTGGTACTTGAGTTGACTATGTTGACCATAAGTTTAAGTCGGGTCCTTTAATATTTAAGTCGGGTTAAAAAATTTATTTTATTTTATATTAAGTTTATTTAAGTTTGGTACTTGAGTTGTCTATGTTGACCATAAGTTTAAGTCTGGTCCTTTAACTTTTAAGCGGGTTAAAAATTTTATTTTATTTTAACGTTGGGACACTATTACTTAAGTCAGGTGACTTTTGGTGGAAAATTAAATATAATATTTTCCCTAATTTATTTTTAATACTTTTAAATTTAAATAATCATTTTTAATTCATGCAAATTGCATCTCTTATCCAGACCAAAATTGCTAATCTCAATAAAAGTTTTCATTCTTTATTCTCTCTGGCGATTCACTTTAGAGCAGTTCCGTAGATTTTTAGTGCCTCTAAGATAGTTTTAGAGTGTTTTCTAGTTATTGGCGGTGTTTTCCCCTGCTTTTTAATTTTATTAAGGTATTTCAGTTTTTGTTATATGTTTAATCAACTTTATCCTTTTATATGAATACTAATGATTTGGAACTGATTTCAGATGACTTTTCTTTACAAACCCAAGTATAATGTGGCTGCATTATTAGATATGGGCCATTCTGATGTGGATGAAAATTGAAGGTTAATTCTGGGTTTCTTGATTAATTAAAACCTGAGATTTGCCATCTCAGAAAGCCCTGTGCAATACAAAGATATTCTTCAGAAATTTTGGCAGAATGCAAGGTTTGCCATAATCAATGGAGTGAGGACTGTGTCATCAAATGTTCAAATGGAGGAGGGTGTAATTACTAAAGATTTAGTAAGGATAGTCTTGCAGTTGAATGATACTGATGGTCTGAAAAGGTTAGATATGGAGAAAATCAAGAATGTCTTTAGACAGATTGGATATGAAGGTAACTTCCTAGAAAGCATGGTAGAGAAGACCAGGGTCTCATTCAATTGGAGATACCTCATTCATGTTCTGGTGTACTACTTGTCTGGAAGGTCAAGGGGTTTTGACGAAATGAATCAAACATCAGCATCTACTTTTGTTTGTATGATTACTCAAAGAATATTCAATTTTTATGGATTCATAATGGACTGCATGCAAAGGATGGGTGAAGGCAGTTCTCAAAAGTTCCTACTCTATCCAAGATTCCTTCAGATCATTCTACAGTCTGAAGTTCAGGGACTCATGCTTGAAGGTCCTACTTTAGAAGATGAAAACATGAATTGGAAGATAATGAACAATATGAGAGAGTCATTTCCCAAGGAAAAGGTGGTATTCTCTAGGCGTTTCACTCCTTTCTTCCCACCTATGATTAATCAGGAAATAGTGGCAATCCATATGTTCTTGGAGCTACAAGGCTAGTGGGGAGAGAATGTACAACAAGAAGAACAACCACAACAACAACCACAACAACAAGCTGATCAACCTGAATCTCCACTCATTCCTATTTCATCCACTTCTCCTCAATCACCTATTGTTGAGCAACCTCAAAGGAGTGGTGAAGGAGATGACTGGTTTTATACAATTGAGGAGAGCCAAGCATTGCCTAATCTGGCTGCTTCTCAAGCTTTTTCTTCTTCTGTTCCACCTCCTGTTGTGCAAAAGGATGCTCATATTCATGTATACACCTCAAGAAAGAAAGGGGGAGCAGGGATTGGTATGTTGACAATCCGGGAGCTAACAAAGAAAAATGAGTCTTTGGAACAGTTGGTGAGAAAATAGAGCTCAATGATCAATCATCTAAGGTGGAAGCAGGCTACAAATGCTATTATGAAGGATCAATTAAGGAATAAATGCAAGAGATCTCTTCATATGGATGATGCATCCAAAATAGGGGGAGATAAAACTGAATCTGAAATGATGAATGTTGAAGCAAAAGCTGAAGTAAGGATGGAGAGCAGTGAGAGCTTGAATGAAGAAACAGAGGTTGATTTATCCATTGTGGGGAAGATAATTGAGGATATGAAGAATGTTCGTAGTGACAAAGGGAAGGAGAAAATCACAGAGTTTACCTCTGGTGAAGAATTATTTAGATCGGGTGAAGTAGAAATCAAGTCGGGTGAAGTAGAGTTTAAGTCTGGTGAAGCACAAGACAAATCTGGCGGGAAATTAAATCGGGTGAAAATATTCTTAACTCTAGTGATGAAGAAGAAGTAGAAAATGTGGATGCTGAGAAAGAGGTAAAGAAGTTTAGGTCTGTGGAACAGTATGAGGAGACTATAGACCAGGAAACTTTTGAAATGCATTTTGAAGGTTTGTATGAAGGTATATTTGATGTTAATGCTGAAGAGACATTCACTGTGTACATTAAGGAAAGGAATCCTGAGTCAATTCATGCATATGATATTAATAACTAGTGAAATGAGGAACTGGGAGGTGAAAAGGTGGTTATAGAAATTGACAGTGATAAGGAGGAGGATGTAAATGTGGAAGTAACAGTGAAGGAGGAAGAAGTAAAGAGAGTAGTTGAAGAGACTCCTGAAGTTGATGGTATCCAATGTGAAGCAAGGAGGAAGGGTTAAGAGTAGAGCTTTGAAATCTTCAACTTTTGTTCCTTCAAAGGTTGTCAATCTGAAGAGGAAGATGATAGAGTATAAAAATATGTTCTCAGAGAAGCATTACAAGCTTCATCTGAAGAACTATTTAGTAACAATTGGTGGTTTATCATCAAGGTCAGTAGGACATATGAAAGTTGAAACATTGGAGAAAAACTAGCTTCATGTTCAAACTAAAGTGATGGTAAGGGATCTCAGATCAAAAAGAGAGAAGAAAATAGAGGAGGAGTTGATCAAGAGACAATCTGTAAGAGCTACTGATAATGTGAAAATGAATTTTGAGAGTCCTAGAATAGAAGAAACTGAAGCTCCAGTTGATCCTCCTATCCAAACTGGTGATGGATCTTCTTCAAAGACTGTTGATCCAAGCCAGACTGTCACATTGAAGTCTCTTGTTGAGAAGAAGAGTCAAGATGTGCAATCAAAGACTAAGGTGAAACGAGAAGATGTTTCTTTTGCTCAATACACGGAGAAGGAGTCCTGGTTTGCTAATTCCCCTCAACATGAAGATCCAATTCCTGCTCAATCCTCTAAATCATCTTTACCAGAAGATTATTATGTAGATGATCCGCAGTAACTTCCATGATTGAAGAATCCAATTGGATTGATGACACTGCAGCTGATGGAGATAATCTAGACCAGTATGGGTTTCCTATTGATGTTGTTGATACTTCAGTTCAAGGTGAGGGAAGTGCTTCAGTATCCAGATAAAGAAGGTATCCCATGAGGAGTTAAAGGCAGAAAGGGAAGAATTTTTGAACTTAAAGAAAGGTATTCTTCCACCTATTGTTGGTTGGATGTTTGATCATTACACTGGAGCTATTGTTATAAAAAGAAAAAGAAGAACAGGAACAATGACTCAATCCTTCAATACAACTGAAAAGCTAATGAAAATATCTATGGAAGATGTCAGAAGACTGTGTCAGTTAAAGATGGTTAATCATGGTCAATATGCACATGGTTATGAGTATGAAAGATTTATCCATGAATGTGCTAAGACAGGTTTTGCCAACTTTGGAAAGAAGTTCATAGCTAAAAGGAAGAGAATCGCTATGTACATTGCTCCCATGAAAAAGGCCAAAGTTGTGGACCAAAAGTCAAATATTCTCAGATGGTGGGTTAATTATCAAAGTGATGAATATGTGCTAAACAGAGAAGAGTGAGAGGAAGAGAGGCTCTATGAGATGGCTGATAAAAGAGAGCTCACTAATGAAGATATTATTACTCATTTGAATCTTCCACTTGAGAAAATTACAACCTGATGATAAAGAAGGGAGAATGGTACTAGAATGTGTATCTTGGGAGATTGATAAAATCAAAAGGGGTGCAAGAAAAGGAAGGTAAAATCTAATGTTGGTTTGAAAGATGGGAATGGAGCTTAAGCTAGCAAGATGAAGATTTTGGAAGCATCATCCAAGGGGGAGATTGTTGGAGCATACAATGTTGATGTTGAAGCTTCCAAAGATTTGATTCATAGTGTAGAGTGTTAGACTTTTAGTTTGGGTGAACATTGTCACACCCCGCTAAAGCGGAAACACGGAATGTGAAGAGCTGGAAGATCATTACACGGGTTATAAGAACATAACGGCATTCAAGTCATTAATAAAAATATTAAAAGTGTTTACAAGTTTCAAAAGATAACCAAATCATAGAATTTAGTACAAGTACATCGAAAAAGTTTTAAATTAAAATTCCCAAAAGAAAAGTGGACAAGTCTTTTCCCAAATCAGATCTCACGCGACCGCCTTGACCCGTCCATGCCATGCATTCCATACTTACACTAAATTTCCTGAAACATAAGATAAAGTGTCAACTACGAAAGTAGTGAGTGAGTTACAGTTTAAGTAGTTCGGCAAAAATATAAGTAAAGTATATAAAAGTAAAAGTTTCCAAGAGGAGGTTAGCGGAGAAAAGTCGCTTAAAATTTATATACTTTTAAAGTTCAAGTAACGGGCGAATTGGTGCCCTAAAGTTCGTAAAGACCAAATAGAGTCAAGTTTAGTCAAATCATAGTTGCGGGAACAATCGCTAAAAGTTCGTAAATTATGCGTATAAGTAACTAATTAGATTTCTTGTATCAACCTCTTGGCATCTATAACTTAAGTGTTCACACTAAACCGATTGTTCAACCGTGAGGCCCCTTTCCCCGCCTATCCTACGGGAAGTTGTTCAAGTTCTTAGTAATATGTACTTAGACTGCCATCTAAGCAAGGAACGGTTCTTTCCTAAGTATCGATACCCATAATTACTAAACGGCTCTGTAGTTAATAGTGTGTAAAGTTCTAAAAAGTAGTTGGGCACTAAGTAGTTTTGTTTTAAAAAGAGATAGTTGTTCCGTCACTTAAGAGTCATGTTATAGTTCCATCAAGGGTCGGTCCGCATACAAGCATCAATAATTAGTTTAGCCGAAAAGGGGGCAAGCTGGTAAGTTCAAGTAGAGTAAAAGTGTTTTACGCATAAGAGTTCAAAGAGTTTGTCCAAAATAGTTCAATAGTTCCAAAGTCAAAATAGTTCATAAAGTTTCAAGTCAAAATAGTTCATAAAGTTTCAAGTCAAAATAGTTCATAAAGTTTCAAGTCAAAATAGTTCATAAAGTTCCAAGTCAAAATAGTTCATAATTAGTAATAAGTCAAAGTTCACAAAGTTGTAATTTGTTCATAAATGTTTTCAATTACAAATAATCTTATGCTTCCCCCAAAATCATGCAAAATACATATAAAAATAAAGGGGTTGTAACTCACGGATTGCGAAGAATAAGACACGGAAATTCGGTCGGAACGGTAGCCGGGAATCACGGATTGCCTATAATACCATGATTGTTTAATAGTTATTATCTTATTATGTTCTTAATATAATAGTATAGATAACATTTTATTAAACTTTAAGTGTCAAGGTTAAGTAATGTCCACAATAGTCCGAAAAGGTAATTGTTACGTTTTTGTCCAAAAGTCCGATTTAACGTTTATTATTATTATGTCGTAGGTGCTTTTGCTCGCTGAAGTGGTTTACATTTTTCTAAGGAAATTTGGGCAGAGCTTCCGCTCCCAAATTTCATATCCAAAAATGTACAATTCACTTCCGCTCACAAATCACCTAAAACACGATAACATATATAATATAGTCCACTTTAGTCCGATTTAGTCCATACATGTCTCAAATATTATTACTTTTACATAATCAGTCCCAAAATGCTATATCTCAAAAGTCAGCGGGTTAACATATTCAAAAACGTCAAATAACGAAAATCCGGGAAAAAGTCCAGGCCTGTGCGCCGTTGTGACCATAGGAACGGCGCACAGTGACCAAAAATTCACCCGCTGCGTCGTCCTGGTCACGGGGACGGCGCACGGGTCGCGGGTTTTCGAGTTTTTGTTGCAAAACGTATTTTAAGCCTTAGATTTCGACATGCAATAGGTTTAAACTTATTAAAACATCATTTTAACAGTTTCTAACGTATATTAAGTCACAAATTCGTGGATCTAAAGGTTATTTCGTTTAAAAACGTTTTTGACCATAAAAAGTCATAGATTTGTATAAAAACTTATTTTGAACCTTTAGATCTTACATGCAAGAGTTTATTTGTATAAAAATAGTGAAAAGACAGAAATCTACCGGAGGAAAAGCTCGGATGATGAGTTTTGGCCGGTTTTAAGCTTCAAAAATCTTTACAAGATTGGTCCTTTTTCGAAATAATCGACACCCCTTGCTTCTCTTGATGTTTGGATCGATTTGTATGGATAGAAAATAGATTTTGATGGTGGAAAATCACTGGAACAAGTGGGTTCTTGAGAAGTTTTTTTTAGAGAGAAAGTGTGTAAGTGTGTGTTTTTGTTTAGAAAAAGTGATAAATGAAAATGGAATAATGAAAATGATAATAGGGTGGGTTGGGACTGGTAACAAGTCAGTAACGATGGCCTATTTTCGAGTTTGGTTGGTTGAAAAAGTTGAGAAATCGAGACATGCAATAAATTCAAATCTGTTACAAAATTCGTCCTCCAGGACGGCGCACATGGCCTCTGTGCGTCGTCCTGGACCATTTTTGTAAATTTTTTTGTGTTTTGGCTGATTTTGTATAAGTGTTTCGTTGGACCTTTTCGTTAACTAAAGTTTTAAAGTATGTTTCATTATGAACTTAGGAAAGTTCGTTAGGGGTTTTCTTGGTATTAGGACTTATATAATTTGATTCCGGTTGTGATTCCGACGTTGTCGCGGTTCCGATTATTGAAAAGTTAAAGACTAGATAGACCGAAAGAGACATAGAGTGTAAAATGCACCTGGAAATTAGACGGTTGTCACATTCTCCCGGGGTTGAAAGAAATTTCGTCCCGAAATTTAGTTCGTCCCATCATGAAGAAGTGTTCTCGAATAGATGTGGATATTTCTGACGGAATTGGTCTTCACGCTCCCATGTGAATTCGTGACCACGTCGGGAATTCCACCGAACCTTGATTATCAGAATACGGATCTGCCTGAGTTGTTTGACCTCGCGGTCAACAACCTCGAGCGGTTCTTCGATGAAGTTTAGCTTGTTGTCGATTTTGACCTCGTCAAGAGGGATGACGATGGTCTCATCAGACAGACACTTTTTTCAAGTGTGAGACATGGAATACATTATGAATGTTCGCGAGAGCCTGGGGGAGTTGGAGACGATAAGCAACGGGACCGATACGCTCAATGACTTCAAATGGACCGGTGTACCTTGGACTTAGTTTACCGCGCTTTCCGAAGCGGACTACCCCTTTCCATGGCGATATCTTGAGGAGCACTCTGTCGC
>CAJVGC010000001.1:31119040-31157077 GCA_910822075.1 Senecio squalidus | reverse complement strand
AAAGGTATGGACATTCCTCTAACTTTACCTCAGTCTGAAAGTATCCCCTCTCAGGCTGAGCAGTCCACTCCATTGCTTGATGCCCTGGCTACACAAGCGACCCAACAGGTGAACTCACCAAGTTCATTTGATAAAGCTCTCACATCAAGCCCCACTGAAAACCAAGCACTAATGGACACATTATTCCATGAGGCTGAGAGTCAAGTACTCCCCTCCAGTGCTGCAGTACAGACCAGTCTCTCTCTGCTAGAGGATGAGTTGGATCTGACTGCTTGGACCACCCAAAACCCCAGTCTGATAGTCAACTTGGAGCACTACATTGCTGCTACCACACAGACACATGTGGCAAGCATTGAAGAAAGTGTCCCACTCCTGGACACACCTGTACATAGTATGGGAACACCCCCTTCAGTCTCATAGCCTATTCCAACGGCTATTTTCACCAGCTCTGTGTTGGTTCACGATAAGGTACCACCTCCAAATCTCTTACACTCTTTATCACTAGTCGCCAATGCCTTACTCCCAAAACTGGGTGAGGTACAGACTTCAATTTCTATGGCTTATGATCATTCTCCCATATCACAGGGAGGGAGTGAGGCTGTGCCACCAGTTACATCAACAACTGCTACTACATCAACCCAGTCTGAGGTTGCTTTGACTGTTCCTGTCCTATTAAAGGCACTTAAGGATATGTCCACTCAGTTTGATGACAGACTGAGGGCAATGCAGACTGAGTTTCATGCTTTAAAAACTCACAATGCAGAGGAACTAAAGGAATTGAAGGCAATGGTGTCCAAACTGACATCTGAAGTCAGTCTGATGAGAACAGGCAAGACAGTTGCAGAGGATTCACAGATTCAGGGGGAGAAAAAGTCCACTACAGTCATTGAATCTGAAATCCCCACACAGACATTGAAAAGGAAAAGAGAAGAGGGGGAGAAACGATACTACAAGACAACCAGATTCAACACTAAAACTAGGGAGTCTGAAGTATTTTACGAAACTGACTGGAGTATTTCCAGTGATGAGAGTGATGAGTCTGGGAATAAAGGGAAAGAAAAGGTTGGGTATGCAAGTGACCAAGAACAGACTGAAGAAGGGGAAGGAGACAAAATGGAGACTCAACTTGAAACAGAGTCTGAAGTTCAAAAGAAAGTGTCTAAAGCTGAAACAGAAAAACAGAATGAAGCTGACAAACTAGCCAAACTTCAAAGATATGCTCAAAGTGCTGGAATGACAGTGGAGCAATACAGAGAGTACGTGAAGGGGCTATACAAGGAAAAGTTTGACTTCAATCCATATGATCAATCTACACAGGCAGCTGCAGAATTTGAAGCAGAGATTCAAGCTAAGGAGGAAATGGCTATTGAAGAAGAACAGATGAGGGTTAAAGCTGATGCTCAAATGGCCAAACTTGTACTCAGAGATCAAGCAAGGGTTGATCACATTGAAGCAAATTTCACCATGAGAAAACTTCAGCACAAAATTCATCACTTAGACTGCAAGAGCCATGGTGGAACTGACCTGCTACTCACATGCTCACACAAAGGTGGATCATTCAGAGTTGGACTATCAAGACTACACACCATGGGTCTAGAAGAATGGAAGGAAATAGCTAATTTGAGCTACAACCTGACTGACAAAACTCAAGGCATGGTTATAAGAAGAGAGGCCATTTTCAACATGAATGCAGCTCATATGCTGAACCTGGTGCCAGATGAAGACTACAGAGCCTTTTGTATCAAGCACAATGTGAAAGTTCGAACTAAATCATTGGGTCTGGAATCAAGCAGCATGCATCCTGTTCCTAAGGATATTGTATTTCAAGACAGAACTTACATTGAGACTGAGAAACATACTGGGTTGTGTTATATTGATTGTGGGGGAGAAGAGAGCTTTCAAGACAAAAGCAGACTTAACACGTCTTCAATCTATCATTGTGTAGCATTATTAAGTGAATGTGAGTCTGCTCAATGTCTTCCATTCAGAGTAAAGCTGGTCAGTTGGTTGTTCAATAATCTGAGAAGAATTGAAGAGATTGGAACTGTGGCTGATAAGGTGGAGTTGATTAAGAAGGAATATCAGGTCCATTTTCACAAGACTGATGCTGAGATGGAGAAGCTGTTGGCATGGAAGACAGAGAGACTGAAGTGGCTGAGTGACAGAGATCAACCATTGCCTTTTGAGACTTCAGAGAAAAAGAGGAAGAGAACGTTGAAGAAAAGGATGTAAAACAAACTGGTGCTTATTTTGTTCACAAACAGTGTTTGCTTAAAGAGTTTTATGTTTGTGTTTATTTTCGTGCATCTTTTGTAAATAGACTTTGGTTGAAACAGATAGGGGGAGATTGTTGGGAAAAAACAATGATCTATCCCAAGATTAATAAATCTGTTAATCAAAGTCTGAGTCTGAGTGACATGAGTCTGAGTGACTCAGTCTGAGTGACATGAGTCTGAGTGACTCAGTCTGACTAACTCAGACTCATGAGAGAAGTTAGCCGTGAATTAAGGCAGTCTAGTTAGTTAATATCTTTTATCTGTTTAAAAGATTCACTTAGATTGATCCTTATCAAACTCACTATATTGTGTATAAATAGTGAGTTTGAGTTTTGTAATCGGTACAACTTTTACTGGAATATAACTGTGTGTTATTTTCATTGTTTCAATATTATAATTCCGCTATAATATATACTGAAACTGAGTAATAAATCGATATATAACAATTAACGTCTAAATACTTATTTGTTATTGATTAGCCATTGTTTGGGATCTTAGTGAGACCTAACAGTAACTAATTAGATTTCTTGTATCAACCTCTTGGCATCTATAACTTAAGTGTTCACACTAAACCGATTGTTCAACCGTGAGGCCCCTTTCCCCGCCTATCCTACGGGAAGTTGTTCAAGTTCTTAGTAATATGTACTTAGACTGCCATCTAAGCAAGGAACGGTTCTTTCCTAAGTATTGATACCCATAATTACTAAACGGCTCTGTAGTTAATAGTGTGTAAAGTTCTAAAAAGTAGCTGGGCACTAAGTAGTTTTGTTTTAAAAAGAGATAGTTGTTCCGTCACTTAAGAGTCATGTTATAGTTCCATCAAGGGTCGGTCCGCATACAAGCATCAATAATTAGTTTAGCCGAAAAGGGGGCAAGCCGGTAAGTTCAAGTAGAGTAAAAGTGTTTTACGCATAAGAGTTCAAAGAGTTTGTCCAAAATAGTTCAATAGTTCCAAAGTCAAAATAGTTCATAAAGTTTCAAGTCAAAATAGTTCATAAAGTTCCAAGTCAAAATAGTTCATAAAGTTTCAAATCAAAATAGTTCATAAAGTTCCAAGTCAAAATAGTTCATAATTTGTAATAAGTCAAAGTTCACAAAGTTGCAATTTGTTCATAAATGTTTTCAATTACAAATAATCTTATGCTTCCCAAAAAATCATGCAAAATACATATAAAAATAAAGGGGTTGTAACTCACGGATTGCGAAGAATAAGACACGGAAATTCGGTCGGAACGGTAGCCGGGAATCACGGATTGCCTATAATACCAAGATTGTTTAATAGTTATTATCTTATTATGTTCTTAATATAATAGTATAGATAACATTTTATTAAACTTTAAGTGTCAAGGTTAAGTAATGTCCAAAATAGTCCGAAAAGGTAATTGTTACGTTTTTGTCCAAAAGTTCGATTAAACCTTTATTATTATTATGTCGTAGGTGCTTTTGCTAGCTGAAGTGGTTTACATTTTTCTAAGGAAATTTGGGCAGCGCTTCCGCGCCCAAATTTCATATCCAAAAATGTACAATCCACTTCCGCTCACAAATCACCTAAAACACGATTACATATATAATATAGTCCACTTTAGTCCGATTTAGTCCATACATGTCTCAAATATTATTACTTTTACATAATCAGTCCCAAAATGCTATATCTCAAAATTCAGCGGGTCAACATATTCAAAAACGTCAAATCACGAAAATCCGGGAAAAAGTCCAGGCCTGTGAGCCGTTGTGACCATAGGAACGGCGCACAGTGACCAAAAATTCACCCGCTGCGTCGTCCTGGTCACGGGGACGGCGCACGGGTCGTGGGTTTTCGAGTTTTTGTTGCAAAACGTATTTTTAAGCCTTAGATTTCGACATGCAATAGGTTTAAACTTATTAAAACATCATTTTAACAGTTTCTAAAGTATATTAAGTCACAAATTCGTGGATCTAAAGGTTATTTCGTTTAAAAACGTTTTTGACCATAAAAAGTCAGAGATTTGTATAAAAACTTATTTTGAACCGTTAGATCTTACATGCAAGAGTTTATTTGTATAAAAATAGTGAAAAGACAGAAATCTACCTGAGGAAAAGCTCGGATGATGAGTTTTGGCCGGTTTTAAGCTTCAAAAATCTTTACAAGATTGGTCCTTTTTCGAAATAATCGACACCCTTTGCTTCTCTTGATGTTTGGATCGATTTGTATGGATAGAAAATGGATTTTGATGGTGGAAAATCACTGGAACAAGTGGGTTCTTGAGAAGTTGTTTTTAGAGAGAAAGTGTGTAAGTGTGTGTTTTTGTTTAGAAAAAGTGATAAATGAAAATGGAATAATGAAAATGATAATAGGGTGGGTTGGGACTGGTAACAAGTCAGTAATGATGGCCTATTTCCGAGTTTGGTTGGTTGAAAAAGTTGAGAAATCGAGACATGCAATAAATTCAAATCTGTTACAAAATTCGTCCTCCAGGACGGCGCACATGGCCTCTGAGTGTCGTCCTGACCATTTTTGTAAAAAATTTTGTGTTTTGGCTGATTTTGTATAAGTGTTTCGTTGGACCTTTTCGTTAACTAAAGTTTTAAAGTATGTTTCATTATGAACTTAGGAAAGTTCATTAGGGGTTTTCTTGGTATTAGGACTTATATAATTTGATCCCGGTTGTGATTCCGACGCTGTCGCGGTTCCGATTATTGAAAAGTTAAAGACTAGATAGACCGAAAGAGACATAGAGTATAAAATGCACCTGGAAATTAGACGGTTGTCACAAACATTGTTCATCACCCGAACTAAATGTTAGAGTAGAATCTCAGAAAGACTTTAGGTCGGGTGAACTGACTCTTCACCATAGTTAAGTTCAAGTTCACGCGAACAAAATTTAACTGATGTTGTAATTATTAGTTCACCCAAAGTGTTTTTAAATAAACATAATGGTGTTTGTATTTTAAAATTTAGGTTGCTTAGCCTATAAATAGTGGTGAAAGCAGTGTAGAAAGTGTGAGTTTAAGAATTATTTACTCTGTAACAAACTTTTCCGTCAATTAAAGGCTTTGAATTAATATCTCTTAAACCGTTGAAGCATTGTTCTTAATTCGTTTAGTTTTGATCAATAACTTGTAATTCCGCGACTAGTTATTGATTCTTTACATAGAGTGATATAGCTTTATGGATTTACAAGACCTGAAAATATATTGTTTAAATAAAGAATTCAGTAATATATAATTTAATTTTTTTATTCTTTTATATTAGCTTAAATTTTTCTAATAGTTCTTGTAACATATATGTTGGATTTAATATTAATTAAATTAAACTTTATAAATTTCAATTCTTATAAGTAGTCGTTTCTAAAGTGATGGTCTAGAAATAGACTATATTCTTTAATTATATATATATATATATATATATATATATATATATATATATATATATATATATATATATATATATATATATATATATATATATATATATATATATATAGAGGGGTTGGTTATTGTAAAACAAACCTTAAAGTAAAATAAGTAAAAAATAATTAAAAAATAATTTATAACGTTAAATATTTTGGATTATCGTTCATTTTAACCATATCTCAAACTTTAAAAAACGAAGTTTTGTTGTACATCATAAACTGCGTAGTTTTATCGTTGTGCATCATATTTGAATATTTACTGCACAAAAACAAAAGAATTTGATGCACAGTCTCTAAACAACATATATTTTGATGCATATCAAAACTTGTTTTTTTAAAGTTTGTTATAATTGAATAAATAAACATAATACAAAATTACACATATAATAAAATATATTTTCATATTTTTTTACTTATTTTACTTTAAGTTTTGGTGTATAAGAACCTCTCCATATATATATATATATATATACATATATATATATATATATATATATATATATATATATATATATATATATATATATATATATATATATATATATATATATATATATATATATATATATATAAAAATTTGAATTTAGGTATTAAATATAACAATAAATACACATTAAATTAATAATAATTTATGTAATTTGTATAAGAAATATATTTCTAATCTATCTAAATGAAAAAATAAATTTTAAAACAATTTAATGATTTCATTTTGAATAAACTAAAAAAAATGATTATATATCTATATCTATGACACTAAAAAGTTGAGTGCTTAAAATAAATAATGATAATAAGTAATAAATCAAAAGTTTTTCATCAATTGAGGTTAAAATTTGCTCAAAAATCGAATGACTTGGATATTGTTTGAAAACTAAATATATTTATAATCCATTATAACTAATAAATAATAAAATTCATTTACATAATAAAAAAACGTTTATCATGAATTCATTTTTTATAAAAAAGAAAATGATTATATATCTATATCTATGATACTAAGTGATTGAGTGTTTGAAATAAATAATGATAATAAAAAAGAAAAAGAAAAAAAATCGTAAATTGAGGTTTGTTTTTATCACAAATCATTATATTAAGTGGAGTTTGAGTAATAAAAAGTTAAGTTTTTTAAATAATAACGGTAATAAATATAATTTTTAATAAGTGATAGGTAATAAATTCATATAAACATATAAATCTGATCAAAAGTGTTTTTAAAGATTGTAGTGTAAATTTTTTCTAAAGTCATTATAAATACACGAAAATTAAACCTCTTTTATATAATATATATATATATATATATATATATATATATATATATATATATATATATATATATATATATATATATATATATATATCTACTACTATATAAAGCATTTGATGTTTTAAGAGTTTAAGGGATTAAGAGGTACAACCCTTTAAGCTTACAATACAACACTTTAAGCTTACATTACAACACACACACACACACAACACACACACAATACAACACAACACACAACTCACAACACACACAACATAACTCTCTCTCTCTCTAAAACCTCTGCCCTCTCTCTAGAAAACTGTCACCGCGCCGGAAACACCATCTAGCCGCCGGAACCACCACCTAGCCGCCGGAACCACCACTATCACCGCGCCGGAACCACCATCTAGCCGCGGAACCACCATCTCTAAATTTTCTCTAACCCTAGCCGCCGGACCTCCTGCTAGCCGCCGGACCTCCTGCCAGCCGCCGGACCTCCTGCCACCACTCGATGCCGACCGCTGTCACTAGCCACCATCACCAAATGTCGACTGTAAATCTTACATGTCTCTCTCTTAACCTTTCGGTCAAATATCTATATAGATCTTATATTTTTTTTGGTTAGATCTATTGATTTTATTGTTTTTCGGTTAGATCTCTGGATCGTGGTTCGTGCTGGTATCTCGGAGGTCTAACCTAGCCGCCGCAGCCGCCGGAAAACTCGCCGGAAACCTAGCCGCCGCCAGAACACTCGCCGGAAACCTAGCCGCCGCCAGAACAAAAACGCTAAGTACAGTAACATTCGTGTATATTAATCCTTAACTAGAGTCCTTTTGTATTTAGTGGCATTAAATCTTGTGATCTTTGGGATTCTTATTTGGTTTATGTACTTTCAACAGAAATAGTTCGAGTGTGGTCGTTTGATTTTTACAGCAGTGGGAAATGGTCAAAAGGTTAGTTGAATATTTCATGTTTTTTCTATCCGTTTTCAATGTTCAAATGTAGACGGTAAAACTTTATTTATACTTAATACTTTCAGAATCAAGAATGGAGCGTTTTAATGTACAGAAAGTGCCATGTCTCAGTGCTTAGAAGGGATTAAGCATTTATTTGCTCCCCTACTTTATTGTTGTGATCTTGAATTGACTAACAATTGAAAGGGCTTGATGATCCCGTAATTCTCTCTAGCCAGACATTTTGTACGCAATTAGTCTAACAAATAATCATGTTTAATCTTTTGTGTTTTTCATACTGAATGTAGTTGGTATTTGTGTAATGTAGTTAGTGTAAGTGAAATAGAAGCGCTTTATGAGTTATTCAAGAAGATAAGTAGTAGTGCGGTCAACGATGATGGATTAATCAATAAGGTTTGTATCGAAGCTGATCTTATCCAGATTTGGTATTAATAAAGTGAATTTGGTTTTGACTATTGGATTACAATGTACGAAAAGTTTCGGTTGGCCTTGTTTAAGATCAATAAAAAGGAGATCTTGTTTGTTGATCGGGTACGGTTGCTTTGCTTTTTAAGCATCCTTTAACAAGTATATATTGAATGTTGTTTTGAGACTCTTTATATAACTTGAAATTAGGTGTTTGACTTGTTTGATACGAAGCACAATGGAATCTTGGGATTTGAAGAGTTTGCTTGTGCGTTATCTGTGTTATCATCCGAATGCCCCTATTGATGATAAGATAAACTGTAAGTTGATATTGTTTATGCGGTATTTGTGTGTTTGCTTACAAGTTACCTCCTGAATCATGTAATGGTTGTCGATTTGCCGTTTCCTTTCAGCTCTATGATCTCAAGAAACAAGGTTTTATAGAGAGACAAGAGGTAAGTTGTACACATATACATGTATCGTTCATATATACAGATATATACACGTACTGAATACCCAATTCATTCATTTGGATCAATGATTTATAGGTGAAGTAGATGGTGGTGGCTACTCTAGCTGAATCCGGGATGAACTTAACAGATGATGTTATAGAAAGTATTATTGACAAGGTACTTGATAATTTATTACTATTTTCTACTTTTGAATAACTACGTATTGAGTTATAGGTAAAATGGGGATTTTATCTTTGTTGGAACCCCAAAGTAACGAGTTGCTACATTATTTTTAGACCTTTGAGGAAGCTGATACTAAACACGATGGGAAAATCTACCAGGAAGAATGGAGAAACCTCGTTTTATGACATCCTTCTCTTTTGAAGAATATGACACTCCAGTACCCCAAGTAAGTTCTCATATATTATAGGTTCCTAAATAAACTCAACATTTAAACGCAATGTTTAATGTTTACGTTTTGTTTTGTAGGGACATCACGATTACTTTCCCAACCTTCGTTTTTCACTCAAGGGTTGACATCCTTCTCTTTTAAAGGTTGTAGTTTAAATTTATCTAAATTCATTATAAAAACACTAAATTAAACCTCTTTTTATATATAAAATGTAACTTAAAGGTTATCAGAAATCATTATAATATATTTATTTACAAACTCATTTGTAGTACCAAGAGTTTTTCCATAAATCATATATATATATATATATATATATATATATATATATATATATATATATATATATATATATATATATATATATATATATATATATTGAGAGAGAGAGAGAGGGGTTGGTTATTGTAAACCAAACTTTAAGGTAAAATAAGTAAAAACAAAAATTAAAACATTAAAATTAAACCTTTTTTTATATATAAAATATGTATTAAAATTTATCATAAATCATATATATATATATATATATATATATATATATATATATATATATATATATATATATATATATATATATATAGATAGATATATATATATGAATATATATATATGTAGAGAGAGAGAGAGAGTGTGGTTGGTTCTTGTAAACCAAACTTTAAGCTAAAATAAGTAAAAAAAAAAAAACATTATTTATAGCGTTAGAAATTTTGTATGATCGTTCATTTTAACCATATCTCAAACTTTAAAAAACAAAGTTTTGTTGTACATAAAAAAAATGAGTATTTTTATTGTTGTGCATCAAATTTGAATATTTACTATACAAAAACAATGAATTTAATGCACAACCCTTAAACAACATATATTTTGATGTATACCAAAAAAAAAAATTTAAAGTTTGTTATAACTTGATAAATAAATATAATAAAAAATTACCAATATCATAAATTATTTTTTCATTTTCTTTTCATATTTTATTTTAAATATTGTTTTATAAGAACCTCTTCAAAAATATATATATATATATATATATATATATATATATATATATATATATATATATATATATATATATATATATAATAGACTTAGCAATAAATAGAATTGATTACTAATTTGTAATAATTATCATTTTTAATAAACAATAAACATTATTAAATAAAACAAAACAAAAGTCATTTTTAGAGATTGAGCTCTCTAAGAAAGTTACATTTTACAACCATAAATAAAATAAAATTTTAATCCAAATCAAAATCTAAAACACAATAATTGAAGAACTACCCAAACTATTCAAATCAAACTATCCAAATGATGTTCAACACATAAATAAAGAACAGGAAAGTCGAAGAATAAGATGAAAACAATGTGTTTTAAAGACTTTTCTATTTGCTTTGTTGCCATCATAAAATCTATATAATAATTTCATTTAGTTTTTAGTATTTGTTTTGTTTTAGTTAGGGGACGTGTTGGTTGTTTTGTTTTGGGTGATACACTTTTATGTATTTTATATATATATATATATATATATATATATATATATATATATATATATATATATATATATATATATATATATATATATTATTTTTTAGTTAAATTTTAATAATTGTTAGTATTTTGATATAATAAAATGATAATGTATTCTAATGTAAGAGGTCGATGAACAAGCATGTCAAAAAAGGCGAATGAAACAATGCACTTCTAGGGGTATCTTATTTATTCCTACAAATCCTTGGGAACATAATCATAGTGTTCGAGTATTGACCAAAATTGTGCTTACTGTAGAAAAAAACAAGACCCATACATCGCACGGGCCTAAATTACTAGTACTACTAATAAATAGGTAATTATGTTATCAGTGTCATTTAATTAGGCTATTAAATTTTAATTTTCCCGCTTCTAATTTTTCTTTTAAATAGATTTTAAATTAATCACTATTCTAATATCTTTTGCTTATAACATAAATTGTTTTCTGATTTTTTGTAAAATTCAAATTTCAATTTTAAGTAATTTGCATCTAAACTAACTTTTCATTTCCATGTTTGTTTCTTTAATAGATACTAAGTAAAAATTAGGTCATATGTATATAGATGACATAATATTTGTCAATACATTTCATGTTTACATTTGCACGAGTATGAAATAACTATATGAAATAAAAACAATGAATGTTGACACACAAAAGGAGCACTTTGTGTATAAATACATACAATCGTACTAGACGAAAGACTAAAAAATTATATTTAGAAACCGTTTAATTTGATCTCTAAGACTTTAACCCTTGAATAAAACAAAATTAAATTAAAAATTCATCGAAGTCTGTTAGGCAAATTGAAGAATATGGATGAAGCTAAGAAATTTTCAAAGTGTGTTTAGTTTAAGATTTTAACTCGGAAGAATAAAGCTCAACTTTCGAATTAAAAACTTAGTTGGTCAGTTTGAAGCCAACACCGAAGAGTTTAACTCTGATGATGAAACTACTCTTCCAAGTTGAAGTAAACAACATAAGAGTTAAAATCAAGGTGATGACATAATTGATTAATAAAGTTTCCATTCGAAGTATTTAACTCTGAAGATGAAGATCAACATCAGAGTTAAAAAGGAAGATCACCATCAACATCAGAGTTAATGAAGATGAAGACTTAAAGTGTGTGTTTTAGAGTCCGAAGTGTTTTTAAATAAAAATGTATCTATAGTTTTAATTTATAAGAGTCTGTAATGAGTTATATAAATAGATTGATAAGTGTTGAGTCAGTTGTCTTTGGACCAGGTCTCTCACAAGCAGGTCTCTCGAATTTGTATTATGAGAGTACAAGTGAGCTTATCCATGTGATATATTTTGTAATGGATTTTCCCGCCAACAACATTCTATGAAGAAATCAGATCAAACTCTTAAAATTAACAAATCCTCAATCCAATTAGATCTTAGGTTCATATCAAATTGAGAGATTTCACATCTTAATTTTAATAACAATTCACTGATAAATTGTTGTCGATCCTTTTAAAATTCTGTCAATTGGTAACAGAGCTGAAAAATAAAATTCAATTTTGATCCAGTTCATCTATTTGACTTGATTCAAGTGAATTTAGTCAAATTATCAGTGTATTGTAGATTCACAAAAGTTCTATTTGAAAAATTGAGAAAAGTTATTGAAGACTTTGTGAAGATTATTTAGATATTTTTGAGGAATTGTTGTTGTAAGAATCATTTGGAGATGATCGTGTGATTATGCAGTGTTTGAAGGTAATTTGATGATTACGCGGTGGTTTTGAATGAATTTGAGCTAATCTATGAGTTTATCAATTTGAAAATTGAAGAAACAGTAACTGATGAAAAAAGGTTGAAAATGATGAACACGAAGCTGAGAATCTATTCAGATTTCAAGTCTGCATGCTATCCAAGCTTAGATTAGTGTTTCGTCAATTTAATCTGCTTAAGTCAGTTTAGTTGAAGATTTGTTAAGAATCAAAGTTTAATTCGGATGAAGGATTGAGGAGTATATGAGATTAAGACTAATCTAAGAGTTATCAATTTATGAAGTTTATAGTATCAATTTTCTGTGAATTGAATGGAATTCAAGGTTGAGGGGATGTGAATCTATCATCAGAGGCCATCTATTCAATTTAGTTCATATGCATAAATCATTTCCGAAGTTGATATGATTATAATGGATGTTTGAGTAATCTCGATTTTAGTGATGAGATTGGATGAGTTTGTATGTTGATGTTGCTACTTGTGAAGTGGTATTTGCTTCTGCTAGTGATAGTGTTGATGTTGCTGGTTGTGATAGAGGTAATGCAACTGTTGATTAAAGAACTGAAGTATGTGAAGCTTACAATGGAGAATCTATTGTAGAAGAACTGAAGTTCAAGGAGATTACAATGGAGAATCAATTAAGGAAGAGATTGTTAAAGAATCCGAAATTTAGTGGGAGATTGTTGAATTGAAGCAATATGTAGTTTAATGAGCTTACAATAGGTTGTTGATTTGAAGATGTTCATAGCCTCATCCACATTGATTGTTGGGCAAATTGAAGAATATGGATGAAGCTAATAAATTTTCAAAGTGTGTTTAGTTTAAGATTTTAACTAGGAAGAACAAAGTTCAACTTTCGAGTTAAAAACTTAGTTGGTCAGTTTGAAGCCAACACCGAAGAGTTTAACTCTGATGATGAAACTACTCTTCCGAGTTAAAGTAAACAGCATCAGAGCTAAAATCAAGGTGATGACATAACTGATTAATAAAGTTTCCATTCGAAGTATTTAACTCAGAAGATGAAGATCAACATCAGAGTTAAAAATGAAGATCATCATCAACATCAGAGTTAATGAAGATGAAGACTTAAGTGCGTGTTTTAGAGTCCTGAGTGTTTTAAAATAAACATGTGCCTGTAGTTTTAATTTATAGAGAGTCTGTAGTGAGTTCTATAAATTTGAGTCATTTGTCTTTGGACCAGGTATCTCACAAGCAGGTCTCTCGAGTTTGTATTATGAGAGTACAAGTGACCTTATCCGTGTGACATATTTTATAACGGCTTTTCCCCGCAAAGTCATTCTATGAAGAAATCAGATCAAACTCTTAAAATTAACAAATCCTCAATCCAATTAGATCTTAGATTCATATCAAATTGAGAGATTCCACATCTCAATTTGAATAACAATTCACTGATCAAGTGTTGTCGATCCTTTTAAAATCCCGTCAAATTCAAAATTCATCGAAGACCTACTGCCACCAAAAAGGACATATCCCAATACTTTAACTAAAATCTAAAATTTGATGAATTATAATCATCAAACACGCTCAAGTGACCCATCATTAAAACTTAATAGAATGAAACTCTTCAATTGGGTTTTTAACCATTATTCAATATGTTACTATTATGGTATCCGCTCGTTGCAGCGGCGCCAACAAATAGTTTTGAATTTTTGGCAAACATTTTTTTATTTTATTTTTATGTTTTCATGACAATAACATTCCGAATGATGAATAATTTTTGTTGGAATAAATTTTTAGTTAGATAAATATATAAATTTTAGGTATTATAAAATGTTCTCTTAAGTTTTATATTATACTGTACTTTTTTTTTATGGGTCTTCGCATATTCGTAAAAAAAAATTACAATTTAATATATACACTTTTAGATTATTGGTTTTATAAGAAAAAGTTATTAAGGTAAAAGAATAAAAATGATGGAGTTAAATGTTTTTAAAAATACACATTTGTTTTGAAATAAACTTAAAGACTTATTAAACAAGTGAAGAGCACACGTGGTTTTGAAAGGTTGATTACCCATCACGCATTTATGTACGTATCTACTTGTGTGTGTCTTTTTTTATGCACATTTAAATTTGTTATAGGTGTGTATGTTGTTTTTTTTAAGTATTTATTTGTTTCGGTATTCTTAAAGTTGATCTACCTTCCTTCCTAACTCCTACCTTCGAAGTTATCATTCTTATTTTGATGTCGGTATAATCTATTTTTTTAATAATATTCCCACATAAAGTACAAAAGAACACAATTCAAAGATGATCTTCTCTCTCTCTCATCCTAAAAATAACTCTTTCTCTCTCTCTAAAAACCTTTTTTCAGGACCGACATTTTTGTAGTTACAAGTTGACAATCGAGAAGCAGGTTTCATACCCAGTCAAACATCTCATGGTGTGATCAGAATAAATTCTTCAATCAATTTTATAAGATTTTATTGGGTATATATTAGGTAAAGAAACTCAAACGCAAAAGTGTTTTCGCTTGTTTTATAAAAAGGTGGCGGTCGTGGTGGTGGTCATAGTACGGACCATTACTGTAGCATTGGCTGCGGTTAATGTATCATAGATAGTATAAATCTTCCTTTGTTGTTATTCAAATCTTTCTATGATAGTAACCCTTAAAAGGGTTTCTGAAAGATACAAAAAAACTTTTGTTATTTCATGTGTTTTATAAAGGTGGCGAACTCTAAAGATTCCGGCGATCAAGCCAGTATTGATCATGATATCGACGATGGGGAAGGCGGATCAGGTCCTGTTTTGCAACCACAACCTCAATCACCATCGGACGATTTTTTTTCATCAGAGTTTAGTATGTCAGGAGAGTTATCTGCTATGGTTAATGCTTTGACACATGTTGTATCTGGACATGGTGGTGTTGCTAGTGTGTCACCCTCGTTTCAAAGTGGTGCTGGGATTTACTCAATGGATTCACCGACTTCAGCTTATTCGTCCTCGAGTTCTGGTTCGTTCGCGGGACAGAAAAGAATTCGCGATCATGATGAAAGTGTTAATCAATTTCCTCAACTATTTCATCAAAGATTATATGGTGGTTTGGCAGATTTTAGAGGTGGAGAGTCATCATCTTCTATAGGTTGGTTTCTTTCGTTTCTATTTTTATACATATCACTTATTATTTCCAAAATATAAACTCTAAAAATTACAATATTCTTCTCTATGAATTTTTTTTTTTTACACTAAAATTAATTACATATTTCGATTCTCGAACCAAGACCTCCCATAAAGAAGAACAACCTGTTATCAACGGGACAATCCCCGTTTACCTTTATGATTTTATTGTTCTGACTTTTTTTGTTTCTGACTTGTAAATAAGAACGGTCCCTAGTTTCCTTTGTCATTTTGTAAATTAAGTTTAAATAAAAATTAATATTTGTATTTTAAATGTGTTAAACATATTCACATTGCTATATAATTTATTCAAGAGTTTGAATTCAATTAAATTGCATATAATAAACGACTTTAGCATGTCTTTATTAATTTAGTTTTAATTTTTATTATTTGATATTGGATGCAGCAGTAAAAGAAGAGGCTACACAACAAGCAACCACCCCCGCAGTCGCTGTCACAACTACAGATCATAATCCGGCGATCGAATTGAATCGAGTAGAAGAAACAGGGGAGAGAAGAAGGAAATACAGAGGAGTTAGGCAAAGGCCATGGGGAAAATGGGCCGCAGAGATACGAGACCCACATAAAGCTGCTCGTGTTTGGTTAGGTACATTTGACACAGCAGAAGCCGCAGCTAGAGCTTATGATGAAGCTGCTCTTAGATTCAGGGGAAACCGAGCTAAACTCAATTTCCCCGAGAACGTTAGACTATTACCACAACAACAAATTCGGCCAGCCACACAACTCCGTATTTCGAGCTCTCCATCAACCATTTTCACACCGCAACTACAACCACAACAACATCATTTTCAACTACCAGATGCAGCCGCGGCTCGTGATTACTGGCAATACTCCCAATTATTACAAAACACAACGGATTTCCGCCAACAACAACAAATGGTTAATGCATCAACAATCTCTACTTTACATTCACAAACATCAAACCTTTCCTCATCTTCAACACCAAATAATTATCCTCTTCTTTTCCCTAACCAGTCGTCGTCTCGTTACTTGGATTTCCGGCACCCATCAGGCGAAAATCTGGATGAACAAGATGATTTTACAGTAGCCATGCCCTCTTGGCCTGGCTCCAATCAATTTCCACCCCCTTCAAATTGATTTATTTGTTTGTTTTTTTGCATACTTTTAAAATTTTAAGTTTATACATATTTTATGGAATATAACCCTTTGGATGTAGTGTATCTTTTTTGCAGATTCATGTAAATATTCACTTAAAAGACAATTGGCAAGTATCTCAGTAAAACACAGATCTTGTCAGATGTTATTTAAGTAGATATTTATGTGAATTTGTGAAACAACCATAGTCCATAAAATATGCAAACCAAACATAGTTTTCAGTCTCTATTATTAAATTACTGCAGAGAAAAAATTAGATATTTTTGTTTAGGACAACGTTTTTAATTTATTTGTTTTATAGTATAGTGTTTCTTTGGTTTTTATTATACTTGTAAATCAAAATGAAGAATCTCGAGAATACAACAAAGTAGATGGATTTTTATTTGGATTTTAGGTTGAGTTTGGAACAATGGTTTGATTCTTATCTAAAATATATGAGAGAAGATTATAGAAAGCATGATTATTTTTGTCTGCTTGTGTGTTCCATGGTTTCGAGAGTTTTCATATGCTATATAAAAGGGTTATTAACATATTTTTTTATTTATTTTTGATAAAAAAAACTTTTTGTCTTTAATGAGCCAATATATTTTTATATTTTGTTTCTTTTGTATCAAAAATCACAAAACGGTTGGAATTTGTGAAATTTTTGCCGTCATTGTTATAATGTAACATAATTTAGCTTATATGCTCCAAAAACCATAACTAATATTTACAAAACTCGAAAAATCTTAAAAATATAATATATATTAAGTTTATGCTTAAAACATGAAAATCTTCGCTCTAATAATTTTCTCTCTAATAAATGAGAATTAACGCTGACGTCACTAGATTGACGTGGCGAGTTCTAAGTTTGTCCACCTAGGATTATTTTCTTATTGCTGATGTCATATTTAATTAATGTTGTTTTTTTAAGAATCAAAGCATGCATTGGAAAACGAAAGCTTATTAAAGACACCTTACATTATTGATTTTGGAAGAAAAAAAAGCGTGCTCAGGCAGCTTGGTGCATACATCGATTTTCTCTACCAATCACGGTTTAAAAATTTTAAATTAGCTTTATTATCAACAAATTAGATTTCTTCTCCATCAAAACCTACATCTTTAATCCCCCTCTTCATCTTCCTCTTCTCTAAATCTAATTTTTCTTTTGTTCCATTTTTAACCCAAATTCATCTTATGGTTCATCTTGCAGGTAACTTATATTTTATCTTCTCTTATTCTTTTAATATGGTCCATCATAGGTGTTCTTTTTAACATGCATTTTCGTCTTTAATTTAATTTGTTTATGTATTGTTCTTTAGAAACTCGATTATGTTGAAAAAGAAATTGACAATAGAAGCAAATAACCAATACCTTAAGCGAGCGTATTGTTACGAGGCGCACATTATGCTCGGAACGACCTCCTCGATGCCCGGAACCTTCTAGAAACTTCGGGAGAACTCTAGGGTAACCCCTAGAGAATTCTAGAGATTTCCTAGATAGGTAGGCATTTCTAGATTAGTTTAGATCTATTACCAGAATGTTCTAGTTTTAGTAGGAAAATCTAGGAATATCTAGGATGGTTCTAGACTAGATACCTAGATCTAGAACCATCCCTAGATCTCTATATATATGTAACATGATCTCATTTGTAACCTATCAGATTTTCCTTGATCTAATAAACATAAGAGCTTTACAATCCTCCTTGCAAGTGTTCTCGTAAGTCATTTCCAAGTCTTTTTAGCTTACTTAGTCGTCTGAAATCATTGACCTAAGTGCTACACGGGTTCAAGAATCTGACCCCGTGACAAGTGGTATCAGAGCAAGGCTCTAATCTATTCAATCGCTTGGAAGAAAACACGATGGCAGGAGTCAATCCAGTACTCAATCTAGAAGGTGAAGGCAGGGTCCAACACCGAGAAACAGAAGAACCTAAAGAAAACAAGAAGTAAGTCTCGACCGCCCCGTACTCTGGTTACTAGTGAAGATGCCGTTGATCAGGAGACTCGATTCAATGATCTAGAGTCTTTAGTGGTTAGGTTACAAACCCATATCGATGATTTAAATGAAGGACTCGATAAGTTCATCGAGGAAGGAATAACAGTAACCAAGGTGGCGAAAGAAATGATTGAAGATTTCAAGTCTGAGATCAGAAAAGATATAGAATCCTTGTCCGAAAATGTTCAAGGAACTCGAAAATTTCTAGAAGACGAGATACACTCCATACGTGAAGAAATGGAGACCATGAAAAGAGAATGGAGAAACTTTCGTGTGACAACCGTCTAAACTCAGGTCGAGAACGCTAACTTATGACCTCGATACGAATGTTTGATACTTGCTATAACTAACTTTATGTGCTATGTGGTTACGTAGACATAACTCCTAAGCTAAGCTCGTTGTAACTCACACAAAACTTTTAACGTAGGTTTACGTTACTTAAACTTTTATCGTGTGTGTCTCGGAACCGAAATCGGAATCGGAATCAAACCAACAATTGAACTCTAAAATACCAAGAAAACATATAATGAACTTGCCTAAGTTCATAGAAAAACAATCTTAAACGCCAAACGAACGCAAATGCTTAACATATACGCAAACGAAAAACGAACAAAACCAGAAAATAGGCCCGTTGCGCCGCACCTAGGCCTTGGTGCGACGTCTGGACTGCTTTTGTTGTTACTTGAAGACCATAATTGCATAACACCACAATCAAACTCCTGGCCCAAACGTGTGGACTCCTCTTTTGGCCCACAATTAGATCACCTAACTCCCTCCTTACACCCCCTAAACCATCTCACTCACTCACATTTCCAAACAAACTCAAACACACACATTTACACACACAAACACCCTCCCCCAATTCTCTCTCAAACCCACTCTTCTATTACAGAAATATTTCTGAGATAATCCATCTAAAAACCATAACAAATCGTCCTCATCATCACTCTAAGCAAGGGTCTCCATTCATCTAGTCACATACAACGTTTTCTACCGATTTGAAGCCGAAAACACCTCCTAGCTACTCTAGATCATCATCCATACACTTTCTTTGGGTAAAAACACTTTTCTCCACTGTTTAATACACAAATATCTATTTGCATGTACGATCTAGTAACTAAAAATGAGTTTTGATGAAGTTTTATGACCATTTTTATACAAAAACGGGTTTATCTTAAAATGATGCTTAGATCTTTGTTTTTGTGGTTAAAAGTTACATATAAACTGAGAAAATGATGACTAATAAGGTTTATAACAATTGAATGTCGAAATCTACCATCAAGATAACCGATTTAACCACCAAAAACGATTTTGGAGAAGTCCAGTCAGCAGGTGCTGCGCACCGAGCTGCTGGCAGCTCCAAAAATCGTTATTAACTTGATAAAAATCGCCACTTTGAACCTATTATCTCGAATCTGAATATAAGCTACTGTAATAAACAAATACTTGTGTTTGGGATGACTTATTTGACATATTACATTTGGATTGAACTTGGTGAATTAGCTTAATAAGTGTTATAAAAATTGTAAGCGGGAAAGTGGGGAAAATTTGGATTTAGAAACTATAGCGCGGAAGCGCTACCCAATTTTAGTAAAACTAATTACAAACACTTATAACATAAGGATTTCGTTAACTAACGATTGTATGAACTAATAAATAATGTTACTTACGCCAAAACTTGGTATAAAATAGGATTCCGGTGATTCCGAGCACCTTTCGAGCCTTTCCGAGCACGCTACGATCTTCGCAAACAGTGAGTTACAAACCCCTACTTTTAAATGCTTTTAAACATACTTTTGGGGTGAAATGCGAGTCTTAGGCTTAAACACTATTTAAGCTGATAAACGCTTTGATACTTGAATGCAAAACGAAAACTATTTGATACTCGAATGCTTTTATGAAAACACTTGAATACTTTGAATGCTATAACGAGATGACTGATATTTTGAATACTAAAACGAATAACTATTTTGCCGGCATTGTTGAGGGTTTTGCCAACAATGCCGAGGACACGAAAGCTATATTTTCCAATGAATAAAACAATCGATCGTCATGTTGCGGACTTTGTACAACATGGACGTGAGAGACCATTGAAAACTCCCGACACGACCAAGGACATTAGTTGCTATTAATCCCTTTGGAAAGGACCGTTAGTAGATATGGATAGCGCTATTAGGGTAGATTGACCCTCACCACAACGACTAATAACGATGGTGCATAATACTAAATGGGTAGGCTTTAGGCTTAGCAACGATCATTGGGCAAAACTTAGGATTGTCGCATAGTCGCGCTATGTGGACAATGCCTATAAACACAAATGCTATACTCTATACATTTATATGTGACAACTACTTTTGAATGCGATGCTCTATGCATGGTTATGCGATTACAATTTGAAAACTATGTTTTTACTTAAACTTGTAGCTCACTAACTACGTCTCCCGTAGTTAACACTTGACTCGTATTTTCAGGTAACGAGTAAGCTAGCTGATGACTATATGTGTGACAACCGTCTTAAAACAAAAGTCGAGTTCATAAACTTTTTAAACTCAAACACTTACTTATGATACTCGACAAAACTCTTTAAGCTAAGCTCGATGTAACTCATACAAACTTCTTAACGTACTTTACGTTATTTAAAGCTTAAACGTGTGTGTCTCGAATCGGAATCGGAAATCGAAATCAAATCATTAAATGAATTCTAATACCAAGAAAAACATAATAACTTGCCTAAGTTCATTACAAAACAAACGAGAAGGAAATCAGAAAAACGCATGTACGTAACGATAACGAAAATATTTAAAGGAATAAAATTATAATAATTTTTAAGTAAAAAGAGCTTAAGTTATTATAAGTTTGTGGTCAAAAGGGACTAACTTTGTAAAGAATTTTACATTTTAAGCTAAAATTGTCATGAAGACAAAGTCAAGGGTTAAAAGTGTAAATTTTAAAATTAATTCACATATTAATGTTATATATATTGGTGTTCAGTTTCTCTTGATTTTTTTTCTCACCGCCACAAAGAAAAAAAGGAGATAAGATAAAGATAGTTTTATATATATATTTCGAAACCGAAAAACCTAGCTTACGAGTTCGTTATTAGCCAGATAAATAAACGGAAAGCATATTTGTGCTCTTGGTGTCGAGGGGATCATTTCGGTATAAGCGAAAGTTAGTTTCGCGGTGGTTTATTTCGGAGTTATTCGTAGCCGTATTTTATAGGCTCAGGTAAAACTCGTTTAAAAAGCTTATTTATAAGTTATTATCGATTTATAAGATACTAGGATAAATTTTGTTGAGTTTGGTTAAGTTTGGAAAAACTGTAAATTGGTATTTTTCATGTCTAGAATCGTATCAAACTCAGTATAAAACATCCTTTTGTTCGAAAAATTTAAGTATATATTGTTATAAAAATTGTAAGCGAGTAAGTGTTTGGATAAATATTGGATTTAAAAACTATAGCGTGGAAGCGTTGCCCGATTTTAGTAAAACCAAATACAAACACTTAATAACATAAGCTTCTCGTTGACTAACGAGTATAATAATTAATAAATAATGAAACTTACTTGGTATAAAATAGGATTCCAGTGATTCCGAGCATTTGCCGAGCGTTTTCTGAACGCACGCTAGATTCTTCGCAACCAGTGAGTTACAGAACCCCTATCTTTTAAAGGTTTTATATACTTAACGAGATACTCTTATGCTTGAAACTTATACTTTATACATGGATTGTATACGCTTGAACACTTAAACTAAAACATATTTTAGCATTGTTGACTGTTTTGCCAACATGTTGTGAACACTCTAGAAACTTATACTTTTATACTTGAAACTCAAACTTATACTTATTGTTTTACACATGTGGATTATTCCACCGCTGAGGTAGTGACAACATTTGCATATCGTCTTACACATGTGGAAAGTTCCACCTCTGAGGTAATGACGGTATATACTTATATTGCCAGTAATCGTTTATGGCTGTCATATGTTATCGAAATATCTAACATATTGACGGATAGCCACTTTAATTCCCGTTACCACTTGGTTGCTATTAATCCCTTTGGAAAGGACTGTTAATAATTTATGGATAGCGCTATTAGGGTAGTTGCAAATACCCTCTCCACTAAGATTCAGTGGTGCATAGTTATTAATCGGGTAAACTACAGGCTTAGCAACGTAACCCTTTTATCACTGGGCAATAATAGGATCGTCACATAGCCGTACACTATGTGGTTGATACCTATATACATAAAACTTATTCATATCTTATACCTGTGATTGATGCGTTAAAACATTATATGCTTTTACAATATGTTGTAACTCACTAACTACGTCTTCGTAGTTAACATTTTACTCGTATTTTCAGGAAACGAGTAGGTAGTGGAGACGTCTATTTATGTGGTTAGCTTTTGCGGGATTACACTTAAAGACTTCAAGATCGGGAATGGTTTGGGTGGTTGAATTCGAAATTCTTGTTATAAATGCTATGTAAACTAAAGCTATTATCGTTTGTAAACTTTAAACATGTGTTTTATATTATATAAACTTTGGTATCTATCTATATGCTTGTGCGATGACAACCACGCTCTTCACACCGCGTCTTTCCGCTTTAGCGGGGTGTGACAGACTTGGTATCAGAGCCAAGGTTATAGTGAATACCGATTTTTTTTTCAAAAATCAAACTATAACCAGTTTTCTAAACAAAGGATTTTATCCAACCAAAACGTGATGGCATTGTTTAACTTAAATTATTCGGAGCCTGATCACCTACGAATAATTTAGACTAAATTATGTTGGAACGAAATTGGTAAACGAACATTCCCGGCTATTCTTGAAGTCAGACCCGTGTAGACTTAAGATACACTATATGCTCCAGCTTATTACTAACTCTAACGTAAGCTTTAGCATCGACTTAACTCGTTCCCTCTCTAAATTATGTCGAACGGGAAAGAGTTAGTTACGTTTGACAACAACTTCAAACCTTCGTGCGGCTCACCTTTGCGATATAGAAACTAAGATTCGGTTCCATTAGCGACTACGACTACTACATCTATACCTACTTCTATATAGCTTAGTATGGATCTAAATCCTATTCACCTTTCTATTATGCGATGAAAGGAACGAACATAATCGTGAGAGATAACGAGGTAGATACTCTACACGTACTTGTGAGGACTCACATTTTCTTACAAACTCGATATACATTCGTGTGACATTACTGAGGTCTAGGAGTGTTGAGCTAATATCATCGTAAACTACACATACAAATGTACTAATATCATATAACGACTTAGATCCGGATTGGTTTATACTGTCCTATGCCGACTATATCTCTCGTTCATTAGATTAAGACAAAATATTTTCGACTATCAACACCATATTCCAATGAACTTTAGACTATGCCTTTCATGGCAACTGAGAAGTATTCTCACATATGACACATGAGTGTAGTTGCAACTCGACAGACTGAGTGATGCAACCAAGATATTCGGTAGTTAAGAATAGACATTGGAAAAAGATGATCATTTCACGTAACATGTTTAAGGATCTTCGAGGAAGATCTAGGAGTTTATGAATTAAGATGTCCGTATTCACAAGCCATAACTCGATATACTTTATACCAAATAAATGGTACATTGGGCAGTCCGAACAAATCGATATTAGCTATGGAATTCCTATATGTAAGAGTTTTGATAAATCACTATTATCGTTCGTTCTCTTTAGACAAATAGGTAGTTATGTGATTGTGACACCATTGTACAATGTTTATAAACATTGTACTACTCTACAACAAATACATAACTACTCTACCTAATCTTAACTATATATATATATATATATATATATATATATATATATATATATATTGGGGTTCAAAAAGGATCCCTAAGTTGCTAGAGATCCAGGGATCCCTTCCTAACCACCAATTTTTCCTTATATTTTTTTTTTTTTTTTTTTTTTTTTTTTTTTTAAATTTTTTTTTACTATTTTTCTAAAAAAAAAATTTACTTTTTTCTTTTCCTTTTTATTTCCTTTTTTTTTTTTTTTTTTTTATTTTTTTTTTTTCCGAAAATCACATTTGATTTTCAACCTTACTTTTTAAAAATCACATGTGATTTTCAATCTACAAATATTTTATGGTTAAAATCACGTTTGATTTTTATAAATTATTGATTATTTTTTACCAAAATCACATGTGATTTTTAACTTACAAACTATTTTGCTTATAAAATCACATGTGATTTTCGAGAAACAAATTTTTCAAGTGTGACTTTAAAATTTATAAAGTTTGGTTTTTGAAAATCACATGTGATTTTCGACAAAAAAAAAAATTCACGTGTGATTTTAAAATTTATAAATTTTGGTTTTTGAAAATCACATGTGATTTCAATTTTTTACAAAAAAATCACATGTGATTTTTAAAAGAAAAAAAAAGTTAAGTAAAACATAGGAAAAAAAAAAACCGAATTAAAAAATGAAAAAAAAAAAAATATAAAAGGAAAAATGAATAGCTAGGAAGCCTTTGTGGTTTTGACCCATAATTGAATTTGTGTGGCTAAAAAGTGGATCTTTGGATCTCTAGAAAATTGAGGATCCCATTTGAACCTCACCTTATATATATATATATATATATATATATATATATATATATATATATATATATATATATATATATATATATATATATATATATATATATATATCCATATTATATAATATTATATATAGTTACTTCTTTTTCTGCAGTGGATGGGTATAATCGAGCGTACAATATAGTAATTTTTTGTTACACATATCTTCATAATCTCAAATATAGGATATGTCCTAGCGTAAGCATGTATATTTCATATCTTACTTTCATTCATTGACATTATGCGAAGTAATGTACAATTATTGATCGTACTCGATTAAGGGACTAGCATTTATGGAACCGCGAGGTTATTGTAAACTTATTTTGGGAATCGTTGGTTAGTATAGACACTTAGACTTGAATACGAATCTAATTTAACTTCAAAACAATGGGGGTTTTGAAAGAATATACTAAAACAAAGGATCGTCAAGAAGGTATGATCACAATCTTAAGTGATGGCGAATATGGAATAGTTATCTGTCAAACACGTTGAGGTTATTTCTCTACAAGGAAATCATCTAAACTCCTTTGTTCTACGATAAGGTTTTATTCCTACAAGGTGACATAGGTAGAATAAGGTTGAACCTTGTATCCAAAAACACTTACGACATAGGGTATCGCTCATTACCTTCTAATTAATCAAGAAAGTGCCAAAAGAAGTTGATTAGTAGTAAGGAAATACCTAGAAATAATTCCTGATGACTGCTCTAACTATTACTAGCCTTTTTAATAAAGTTAAACATTAGCTCAATACTTGGCATAATCTATGTGGCTTGAGCACCTTACCAATTAGTACTTTCGGGATTATTTGAAACTCCTATTCAACTGTGAAAAACCTTGAAGAAAGGATTAATTCGGTCAATTCTCTTGCCTTAAGAACCCTGATTCTAAAGGAAGAACGAAACTCTCTGAAAACACATTAACCACCGTAAACTCGATAGGTCTATTATCAAAAACCAATGTCCTTTATCTAGGATTAAGAATATATTTGACCAACTTCAGAAGTCAAGTATATATTCTAAGATTAAACTTCGAATGGATCTCATGACCGAATGGACAAGCTATATTGGGGCAAGTTCGTGATCATGCTTACTTATAACATTTTGATATACTCACTACGAAAGAAGTTAATCCTAAGAGTATACCAACAATTAGAAACTATCCATAAGTATTCTTTGAAGAACTACCAGAACTAGCACCTTAGAGACAGGTAGAATTTAGGATTGATTTAAGCAACACTAGTGGCAAGGACACCATATCAACTAGGAATGACAAGAATGCAAGAATCATTAAGTCAAATTCGGAAATTGTTAGATAAAGGTTTTATCCGACCGAGCTTGCTACCATGGGAAGCGCCCATTCTATTGTTAAAAAGAAATTGATGGATCGTTTCGTATAAGTGTCGATTACCTTAAGTTGAATAAACTAACTATCAAAAATCTATTCCCCCTTCCAATAATCGACGATCTATTCGACCGATTAGAAGGGCAATCTACTTTTCAAAGATCAATTTAAGATCTAGATATCATTAAATCCTTGTTTTTGAAAATAATATTCCAAAAACCGTATCTCGTACTAAGATATAGACATTTCGAGTTCTTTGAATTGCTATTTGGACTCTCTAACGCACCGGCTACATTCATGGACTTAATGAATAGAGTTTTCCGATTATATCTAGACTATTGATGACATACTCTCGTAACAAAGAAGACTATCCAAAACATTTGAGATTATTATTGAAACTACTTGGGGAAAATATCTTTATGCTAAATTTATAAGTGCAAATTCTGACTGTGTGAAGTCAAATTTCACGGACTTGTAGTTAATGAATCTGAAATTTACGTAGATCTATGGAGAAATGGAAAACTTCAAAAAGTCCGACAGAAATTCGCCAATTTTTAGGATTGGTTAAGTATTATCAGCGATTCATACAAAAATTTCTTTAAGATAGTCTAAACCATTGATAAGGTAACTCAGAGAGATGAGAAATTTAATTTGGAGAATGCGCAAAACAAGATTTTTAAGGTTCTTAAAACAAAATTGTGTAACATTCCTATTCTAGTTTTTCCTGAGAGAAATGAGGATTTCGTTGAATACTGGTGTATCTAACCAAGGGTTAAGCTGTAAATTTATGCAACAAAACAAAGTTGTAGCATATGCACCTCGACAATTAAAGAAGCATGAAGTCAACTAAGAAACTCATGATTTGAATTTGGGAGCAGTAGTCTTCGCTCTAAAAAACATGGATACATTATCTCTACGGAGTTAAGAATGCATTGTGTTTATGGATAGTTAGAACTCCTTAGCAACTACAATTGCGATATTAAGTATTACCCTAGTAAACAAAGGTGCATAGCTGATGCCCAACGCAAATCATTGGAAGCAGAAGATATAAATTCATCCAAGGTCTAGAAAAATGTACAAATATCTCACAGAGCGATACTGGTAATCCAGTATGAAAAAGGATATAGTTTTACACTTAGAAAGAAATGCCTAACTTAAGCAAAAGTTAAGGCTAAATATCAAAAGTTGTAAGAATTACTTAAGCAACCCGAGGTTCCTGTATGGAAATGGGAATAAACTTCAATAGACTTTATTACTAAACTATCTTATATGCCAGTAGGCTATAAGATGATCTGTATAAGCATAGATCGACTAATGAAATCTGTACACTTTATTTCTATTCCAGTAAACTATAGGAAACTTGAGCAAATTTTACATCAGTAAAGTAAAGAGATGTTATGGAGTCCTTACTTCAATCATTTTGAGCCTTGATAGGAAACTCCTTAAAGGTTCTAGAAAACACTTCACGATTCACTTGGCACTCGGTTAAACATAAGTACCATTTAACATTCGTAAACCAACAATCAAGTGAGCGCAAATTCAAACTTTAGAAAATATGATTCGAACGCACGTTATTGGTTTCGATAGTAGTTGGGATAGCTACATACCCCTGACAAAATTCTTATACTACGGCAGTTACCATGCTAACATCAAATACGTTACCTGCAAGGCTTTATATGTCGATCGCCAATATGTTGGTTAATATCAGGTGACCGACAACTAATTAGCATGGAAATAGTTCAAGAAATTATTGACAAAGATCATCACAATAAGAGAAGGTGTAACATTATGAGGACTTACCAGAAAGGTTGCGCAAATGCACATAAAAAGTCTTTAGACTTTCAAACTGGCAACAAAGTACTCCTTAAGGTATCACCTTGGAAGGAAGTAGTATGCTAAGAAACCAAATAAAGTTAAGTCCAAGATAGAAAGGACCATCAAAGTTATCGGTCATGTAGCTTATCTTTGAAAGATGCCGCAAAACTCTTGGCAACATAAGTAATATTTTTCATGACTCAAACATGAAGTAATGTCTATCGGACGAATTACTCCTTTACAGGAAGTGCATTTAGATGATAAACTCCAATTCATTGAAATCATATATCATGAAACTAAGAGGTTAAGGCATAGCCAAAATTTCATAGTAAGAGTACGTTGGAACGCAAGGCGTGGCCCTGCACATACATGGGAACGAGAGGATCAAATGATGCAAAAGTATCCTCATCTTTTCACTTCTCCTACAACGAACGCTATAAGTTGAAATTTCGGGACGAAATTCTTTCAACGGGGGGAGAATGTGACAACCGTCTTAAAACAAAAGTCGAGTTCATAAACTTTTAAACTCAAATGCTTACTTATGATACTCGACAAAACTCTTTAAGCTAAGCTCGATGTAACTCATACAAACTTCTTAACGTACTTTACGTTACTTAAAGCTTAAACGTGTGTGTCTCGAATCGGAATCGGAAATCGAAATCAAATCATTAAATGAATTCTAATACCAAGAAAAACATAATGAACTTGCCTAAGTTCATTACAAAACAAACGAGAAGGAAATCAGAAAAACGCATGTACGTAACGATAACGAAAATATTTAAAGGAATAAAATTATAATAATTTTTAAGTAAAAAGAGCTTAAGTTATTATAAGTTTGAGGTCAAAAGGGACTAACTTTGTAAAGAATTTTACATTTTAAGCTAAAATTGTCATTAAGACAAAGTCAAGGATTAAAAGTGTCAATTTTAAAATTAATTCACATATTAATGTTATATATATTGGTGTTCGGTTTCTGTTGATTTTTTTTCTCACCGCCACAAAGAAAAAAAAAGAGATAAGATAAAGATAGTTTTATATATATATTTCGAAACCGAAAAACCTAGCTTACGAGTTCGTTATTAGCCGGATAAATAAACGGAAAGCATATTTGTGCTCCTGGTGTCGAGGGGATCATTTCGGTATAAGCGAAAGTTAGTCTCGCGGTGGTTTATTTCGGAGTTATTCGTAGCCGTATTTTATAGGCTCAGGTAAAACTCGTTTAAAAAGCTTATTTATAAGTTATTATCGATTTATATGATACTAGGATAAATTTTGTTGAGTTTGGTTAAGTTTGGAAAAATTGTAAATTGGTATTTTTCAGGTCTAGAATCGTATCAAACTCAGTATAAAACATCCTTTTGTTCATAAATTTAAGTATATATTGTTATAAAAATTGTAAGCGGGTAAGTGTTTGGATAAATATTGGATTTAAAAACTATAGCGTGGAAGCGTTGCCCGATTTTAGTAAAACCAAATACAAACACTTTATAACATAAGCTTCTCGTTGACTAACGAGTATACTAATTAATAAATAATGAAACTTACTTGGTATAAAATAGGATTCCGGTGATTCCGAGCATTTGCCGAGCGTTTTCTGAACGCACGCTAGATTCTTCGCAACCAGTGAGTTACAGAACCCCTATCTTTTAAAGGTTTTATATACATTTTTTGGGGTGGAAACACGAGTCTTACACTATTTTACGATTGTTATCGTAAACTTATTCTATAAGCGTTATACACTAGTTTTGCATACTTATAACGAGATACTCCTATGCTTGAAACTTATACTTTATACATGGATTGTATACGCTTGAACACTTAAACTAAAACATATTTTAGCATTGTTGAATGTTTTGCCAACATGTTGTGAACACTCTAGAAACTTATACTTTTATACTTGAAACTCAAATTTATACTTATTGTTTTACACATGTGGATTATTCCACCGTTGAGGTAGTGACAACATTTGCATATCGTCTTACACATGTGGAAAGTTCCACCTCTGAGGTAATGACGGTATATACTTATATTTCCAGTGATCGTTTATGGCTGTTATATGTTATCGAAATATCTAACATATTGACGGATAGCCACTTTAATTCCCGTTACCACTTGGTTGCTATTAATCCCTTTGGAAAGGACTGTTAATAATTTATGGATAGCGCTATTAGGGTAGTTGCAAATACCCTCTCCACTAAGATTCAGTGGTGCATAGTTATTAATCGGGTAAACTACAGGCTTAGCAACAACCCTTTTATCACTGGGCAATAATAGGATCGTCACATAGCCGTACACTATGTGGTTGATACCAATATACATAAAAATTATTCATATCTTATACCTGTGATTGATGCGTTAAAACATTATATGCTTTTACAATATGTTGTAACTCACTAACTACGTCTCCCGTAGTGAACATTTTACTCGTGTTTTCAGGAAACGAGTAAGTAGTGGAGACGTCTATTTATGTGGTTAGCTTTTGCGGGATTACACTTAAAGACTTCAAGATCGGGAATGGTTTGGGTGGTTGAATTCGAAATTCTTGTTATAAATGCTATGTAAACTTAAGCTATTATCGTTTGTAAACTTTAAACATGTGTTTTATATTATATAAACTTTGGTATCTATCTATATGCTTGTGCGATGACAACCACGCTCTTCACACCGCGTGTTTCCGCTTTAGCGGGGTGTGACAATATGCTTTTGGGGCGAATGACTTCAAGATCGGGATGGGTTTGGGTGGTTTGGTTAAACACCCCATTTTGTAATTCGAATATGTAACTTTGTTTTAAACTTTGTAAACCTTGAATATTATGTTTTCTTTAATGACATTGGCGTTTATCTATATCTTGTGTATCGAATGCTATTGCTCTTCACATTCCGTGTTTCCGCTTTAGCGGGGTGTGACAGACTTGGTATCAGAGCGCAAGGTTATAGTGAATACCGAATTTTCAAAAATCAAACTATAACCAATTTCTAAAAACGAAAGATTTTATTTAACCAAAACGTGAAGGCACTGTTTAACTTGAATTATTCGTAGCCTGATCACCTATGAATAATTTGGACTAAATTATGCCGGAACGGGATTGGTAAAACATTAAACAAACCTCCCCGGGAATTTTTGAAGTCAGACCCACACATACCTAGATGCTGTACTTAAGATACTCTATGTGCTCAGCTTATTAATAACGCTAACATGAGCCGTATCTTCGAACTAACTCTTATCGATCTAGGGTATGTCGAGAGGGAAAGAGATAGCTACGTCAGTCGACGAAACCGAACACTCTCGCAAATCCCAATCACGCTCTAGGAGTCAGCAATCGTCACCACTCACCCTACCTTACCTCCGTCGGGACGGTGAAGGAAGCTCACGATTACCAACACGTCGCGCACGACACCCACCGAATAGTCACTCGAGACCTCAGATAACTACACCACCACCACCCCCTGTTCGTGGATTGACTCCCGAAGAGATCCAAGCGCTTTGTAACATGTCTGTCGACCTCCGCGGATACACTCAAGTCGTGTCACTCCCACCAGATACGTGGTTTGTACACCGACGTGTTACGCACAAAGGCAATGGCACGAAAGGCAATTCGAGCAGCACGCAACTTGATGCTGATTAGCATAGTACTAGTATTCCTTATGGTTGTATTGGTTGTATTTAAGGTTTAGAGGTTGTTGTAAGATGTCTTTTGGAATGTAAGCAGAACATGTAGTTTATGAAGGGTTGTAAGCGTAGTACTTTATGTTAATTGGTAATGTACGACAATAGTCGATGATGTTCGATTATGTAAGAACATCAAATTTTGAGCGATATATATAAAATGGACGGATTATAATTACGATTTTTGTTGTTCTTGTTATTTCCCATTATATGAATCCGAAATGAAATATCAAAACCCTAAACCCGAGTTATCTCTTGTGTAGGAAAATGGCTGAACACAACGATGAGCGCATTGTCCAAAGGATCAACGCCCGACTGAACGAGGCGATACCCGAAATCATAGCCCGAATCAACGTAGGTATCCACCAGGGAGGACCAAGGGGGAATAACAACAACCAAGGAAACAACAACCAAGGAAACAACAACCAACGAAACAACAATCGAGAAAATAACAATCAGGGAAACAACAACCAGGGGAACAACCAAGGTTGTAGCTACAAGACCTTCATATCTTGCAGGCCAAAGGAATTCCATGGCACTGAGGGCGCCATCGGACTATCGCGCTGGATCGATAGTATGGAAGTGGTACTAAGGATCAGCCAGTGTGCTGAAAACAAGAAGGTGGAATTCACTTCTTGCATGCTTCAGGGACGAGTACTAACCTGGTGGAACAACCAACTTTAGGTCCAAGGTCCGGACGCTGCATACAACATGTCATGGGCAAGGTTCAAGGAACTGCTAGTAGTTGAGTACTGTCCCAAGGAGATCTTGAAGAAGCTTAAGAACGAACTCTGGAATCACTCCATGGTGGGAACCGACATCGACACCTATGTCGCGCGATTTCATGAACTCGCAAATCTAGTACCTGAACTAGTAACCCCCGAGGACAAGCGAATTGAGCACTTCATTTGGGGACTCTCACCCGAGATCAGGGCTATGGCGACGGCTACCGAGCCAGCTACGATGCAGCAAGCATTGAGTTTGGCCAACCGCCTAACCCAGGACTGGATAAGGAACGGAGGAGCGCCAAAGACAGGCGCAGATGACGCTAAGGGAAAGCGCAAGGTTGAGGACACATCGGGAAATAGAAGAGATCGTTTCAACAAGAAGGCCAAAACAGGTAGGAACTATGGAGTGGCCGCGGCAGAGAATACCGGCTATCAGGGGAAGGCTCCGAAATGCGATAGGTGTGGTTATCACCACGGAGGTGAATGTCGGTCATGCACCAACTGCAACCGCCTCGGTCACTGGACTCGACACTGTAAGGCAGTGAATGCTGGACCGCAACAGGCGGGAAGGCAGCAGAATGAAGGACCGCGACAAGCTGGGAGGCCACGACAGAACGATAGGCCTCGCCAGGGAGAATGTTATGAGTGCGGTAGTAGGGATCACTACCGAAATGCTTGTCCTAGGCTAAACCCTGCCCGAAACCCAAACCAGAACAATCAGAGGGGAAATGATGGGGGACAAGGCCGAGGAAGAGCCTTCGCGATTGGTGCCGAAGAGGCAAGAAATGACCCCCGGGTGATTGCAGGTACATTTCTCCTTAACAACTATTATGCCTCAGTACTGTTTGACTCAGGCGCGGACAAAAGTTTTGTGTCCTTAGAGTTTAGGCCTTTGATAGCATTAGAAACCGAACCCCTAGGCGAAAAGTTTATGGTAGAATACGTGAACGGACAGGAATACCAAGCTAGCGACGTAATTAAGAATTGCACAATAACCCTAGCTAACCACTCTTTCGAAATAGATCTAATCCCCATTGAACTTTAGAGCTTTGACGTAGTAATAGGAATGGACTGGTTAACCATCCAAGATGCGAAGATATTTTGCTTAGATAAGACGATTCGGATGCCATTAGGAAATCAGAAGGAATTAATAGTGCAAGGAGATAGGCCGGGACAAACTTCGAAACTTATATCGGTGAGGTAAATGCGCCAATACCTGAATAAGGGCTGTTTTGCACTATTAGTACACTTAAAGGACAAACAAGCAAATGCAGCAGACCTTAAGGATATACCGATAGTTAGAGACTATCCGGAGGTATTTCCCGACGAACTACTAGAACTACCACCACTGAGGCAAGTAGAGTTTAGAAACGAAGAAATTATTGGAGCAGCACCAGTGGCAAAGACGCCATATCGACTAGCTCCGACTGAAATGCAAGAATTATCCAACCAAGTCCAGGAATTATTGGGTAAAGGATTTATCCGACCAAGCTTATCACCATGGGGAACGCCGATCCTATTCGTTGAGAAGAAATATGGATCGTTCCACATGTGTATCGACTACCGAGAATTGAATAAACTAACCGTCAAGAATCGATACCCTCCTCCACGAATCGATGACCATTCGATCAACTCCAAGGCGCGACATACTCTTCAAAGATTGATTTAAGGTCTGGATATCATCAAGTCCTTGTTACTGAAGACGACATCCCGAAAACCGCATTCCGCACTAGATACGGACACTACGAGTTCCTGGACTCACAAACGCACCGACATTATTCATGGATTTAATGAATAGGGTATGCCGACCGTATCTAGACAAGTAAATTATTGTATTCACCGACAGCATATTAATATACTCGCGTACCAAAGAGGATCACGCAGAGCACTTAAAGCTGTTATTGGAATTACTCAAGGAACAACAACTCTACGCAAAGTTTTCTAAGTGCGAATTCTGGCTGCGTGAAGTCAAATTTCTCGGTCACGTAGTCAATGGATCTGGAATCCACGTTGACCCATCAAAAATCGAGGCAATAAAGAATTGGGAAACTCTCAAAAGTCCGACAGAAATCCGCCAATTTTTAGGATTGGCTGGGTATTATCGGCGATTCATTCAGGATTTCTCTAAGATAGCTAAACCCCTAACAAAGTTAACCCAAAAGAACGAGAAGTTCAACTGGGGAGATGCTCAAGAACAAGCCTTCAATATCCTAAAAACAAAACTGTGCAACGCTCCGATCTTAACTCTTCCTGCTTCGTAGTTTATTGTGACGCATCTAACCTAGGATTAGGCTGTGTATTGATGAAACGAAATAAGGTCATAGCTTACGCATCGCGACAACTTAAGAAACACGAGGTCAATTACGCCACTCACGACTTAGAACTAGGAGTGATAGTTTTTGCCCTAAAAATCTTGAGACATTATCTCTACGGAACCAAATGCACGGTATTCACGGACCATAGGAGTCTGCAACATATACTAGATCAGAAGCTACTCAACATGAGGCAAAGGAGATGGTTGGAGCTCCTTAGAGACTACGACTGCGATATTAAGTATCACCCTGGCAAGGCGAATGTCGTAGCAGATGCCATGAGTAGGAAGGAGAGGCAACAGACGACTCGAGTACGTGCATTAGGAATTTACATTAAAACCGAGTTGAGAACACGCATAGCAAGTGCCCAGCGTGAGGCTTTGAAGGCAGATAACATAAAGGTGGAAACCTTGCATAATCACGACAAGGATTTTGTAAGAACGACGTATATTATTTTAAGGATCGAGCCTGGATTCCTACGACCAACGAATTGAGGAAGACCATCATGGACGAAGCACACCGAACGCGATATTCCATTCATCCAGGTTCGAGCAAGATGTATAAGGACCTCAAGGAACACTATTGGTGGCCTGGAACGAAAAGAGACGTTGCTTTATACGTAGAGAAATGCCTCACTTGTGCGAAAGTGAAGGCCGAATACCAAAAGCCTTCCGGGTTACTGCAACAACCGGAAATTCCCGAGTGGAAATGGGAACAAATCACAATGGACTTCGTCACAAAGTTACCTCGAACGTCAAAGGGTAACGACATGATCTGGGTTATAGTAGATCGGCTAACGAAGTCAGCACACTTTATTCCCATCAAGGAAAGTTTTAACATAGAAAAACTTGTCCAAATATACATCAACGAGGTAGTGACACGTCACGGAATACCCACGTCAATCATCTCGGATAGAGATACTCGCTTCACTTTCAGATTTTTGCAAGAGTCGTTTGGCACACGATTGGACTTAAGCACGGCTTACCATCCGCAAACTGATGGTCAAAGCGAGCGCACTATACAAACACTGGAGGACATGCTGAGAGCATGCGTTATCGACTTCGGAGGAAGTTGGGATAACCACTTACCATTAATAGAGTTCTCTTACAATAACAGCTACCATGTTAGCATCAAATGTGCGCCTTTTGAAGCTCTCTACGGAAGAAAATGCAGATCTCCACTGTGTTGGTTGGAACCGGGAGATCGACAACTAATTAGCATGGATGTAGTGCAAGAAACGATTGATAAGATCACAACGATTAAGGAAAGACTTAAGACTGCGGGAAGTCGTCAAAAGAGCTATGCTGATATGCGCAGGAAGGATCTAGAATTTCAAGTCGGCGACAAAGTACTTCTAAAGGTGTCACCTTGGAAAGGTGCAATACGCCGCGGAAAGCGAGGAAAACTTAGCCCAAGATATGTAGGACCATTTGAGATACTCAGGTCCCGTAGCATATCGTTTAGAACTACCCGCAAGAGCTCGGTAACATGCATAACACTTTTCACGTCTCGAGATTGAAAAAGTGCCTATCGGACGAAACACTCATCACACCTTTGGAAGAAGTACAACTAGATGGATAAGCTCCAATTTGTCGAGGAACCGATTGAAATCATAGATCGCGAAACTAAGAAACTAAGGCACAGTAAAATCCCCATAGTGAGGGTGCAATGGAACGCAAAGCGAGGCCCCAAATATACCTGGGAATGAGAGGATCAAATGATGCTTAAGGATCCTCATCTCTTCAATTCTCCCACAACGAATACCACAAGTTGAAATTTCGGGACGAAATTCTTTCACGTGGGGAGAATGTGACAACCGTCTAAACTCAGGTCGAGAACGCTAACTTATGACCTCGATACGCATGTTTGATACTTGCTATAACTAACTTTATGTGCTATGTGGTTACCTAGACATAACTCCTAAGCTAAGCTCGTTGTAACACGTTACTTAAACTTTTATCGTGTGTGTCGCGGAACCGGAATCGGAATCGGAATCAAACCAACAATTGAACTCTAAAATACGAAGAAAACATATAATGAACTTGCCTAAGTTCATAGCAAAACAATCTTAAACTCCAAACGAACGCAAATGCTTAACATATACGCAAACGAAAAACGAACAAAACCAGAAAATAGGCCCGGTGCGCCGCACCTAGGCCTTGGTGCGACGTCTGGACTGCTTTTTTTGTTACTTGAAGACCATAATTGCATAACACCACAATCAAACTCCTGGCCCAAACGTGTGGACTCCTCTTTTGGCACACAATTAGATCACCTAACTCCCTCCTTACACCCCATAAACCATCTCACTCACTCACATTTCCAAACAAACTCAAACACACACATTTACACACACAAACACCCTCCCACAATTCTCTCTCAAACCCACTCTTCTATTACGGAAATATTTCTGAGATAATCCATCTAAAAACCATAACAAACTAAGCAAGGGTCTCCATTCATCTAGTCACATACAACGTTTTTCTACCGATTTGAAGCCGAAAACACCTCCTAGCTACTCTAGATCATCATCCATACACTTTCTTTGGGTTAAAAAACACTATTCTTCACTGTTTAATACACAAATATCTACTTGCATGTACGATCTAGTAACTAAAAATGAGTTTTGATGAAGTTTTATGACCATTTTTATACAAAAACGGGTTTATATTAAAATGATGCTTAGATCTTTGTTTTTGTGGTTAAAGGTTACATATAAACTGAGAAAATGATGACTAATAAGGTTTATAACAATTGCATGTCGAAATCTACCATCAAGATAACCGATTTACCACCAAAAACGATTTTGGAGAAGTCCAGTCAGCAGGTGTTGCGCACCGAGCTGCTGGCAGCTCCAAAAATCGTTATTAACTTGATAAAAATCGCCA
>CAJVGC010000001.1:31095986-31118940 GCA_910822075.1 Senecio squalidus | reverse complement strand
CCAGTGGCAAAGACGCCATATCGACTAGCTCCGACTGAAATGCAAGAATTATCCAACCAAGTCCAGGAATTATTGGGTAAAGGATTTATCCGACCAAGCTTATCACCATGGGGAACGCCGATCCTATTCGTTGAGAAGAAATATGGATCGTTCCACATGTGTATCGACTACCGAGAATTGAATAAACTAACCGTCAAGAATCGATACCCTCCTCCACGAATCGATGACCATTCGATCAACTCCAAGGCGCGACATACTCTTCAAAGATTGATTTAAGGTCTGGATATCATCAAGTCCTTGTTACTGAAGACGACATCCCGAAAACCGCATTCCGCACTAGATACGGACACTACGAGTTCCTGGTAATGCCATTTGGACTCACAAACGCACCGACATTATTCATGGATTTAATGAATAGGGTATGCCGACCGTATCTAGACAAGTAAATTATTGTATTCACCGACAGCATATTAATATACTCGCGTACCAAAGAGGATCACGCAGAGCACTTAAAGCTGTTATTGGAATTACTCAAGGAACAACAACTCTACGCAAAGTTTTCTAAGTGCGAATTCTGGCTGCGTGAAGTCAAATTTCTCGGTCACGTAGTCAATGGATCTGGAATCCACGTTGACCCATCAAAAATCGAGGCAATAAAGAATTGGGAAACTCTCAAAAGTCCGACAGAAATCCGCCAATTTTTAGGATTGGCTGGGTATTATCGGCGATTCATTCAGGATTTCTCTAAGATAGCTAAACCCCTAACAAAGTTAACCCAAAAGAACGAGAAGTTCAACTGGGGAGATGCTCAAGAACAAGCCTTCAATATCCTAAAAACAAAACTGTGCAACGCTCCGATCTTAACTCTTCCTGAGGGAAACGAAGACTTCGTAGTTTATTGTGACGCATCTAACCTAGGATTAGGCTGTGTATTGATGAAACGAAATAAGGTCATAGCTTACGCATCGCGACAACTTAAGAAACACGAGGTCAATTACGCCACTCACGACTTAGAACTAGGAGTGATAGTTTTTGCCCTAAAAATCTTGAGACATTATCTCTACGGAACCAAATGCACGGTATTCACGGACCATAGGAGTCTGCAACATATACTAGATCAGAAGCTACTCAACATGAGGCAAAGGAGATGGTTGGAGCTCCTTAGAGACTACGACTGCGATATTAAGTATCACCCTGGCAAGGCGAATGTCGTAGCAGATGCCATGAGTAGGAAGGAGAGGCAACAGACGACTCGAGTACGTGCATTAGGAATTTACATTAAAACCGAGTTGAGAACACGCATAGCAAGTGCCCAGCGTGAGGCTTTGAAGGCAGATAACATAAAGGTGGAAACCTTGCATAATCACGACAAGGATTTTGTAAGAAAGAGCGACGACGTATATTATTTTAAGGATCGAGCCTGGATTCCTACGACCAACGAATTGAGGAAGACCATCATGGACGAAGCACACCGAACGCGATATTCCATTCATCCAGGTTCGAGCAAGATGTATAAGGACCTCAAGGAACACTATTGGTGGCCTGGAACGAAAAGAGACGTTGCTTTATACGTAGAGAAATGCCTCACTTGTGCGAAAGTGAAGGCCGAATACCAAAAGCCTTCCGGGTTACTGCAACAACCGGAAATTCCCGAGTGGAAATGGGAACAAATCACAATGGACTTCGTCACAAAGTTACCTCGAACGTCAAAGGGTAACGACATGATCTGGGTTATAGTAGATCGGCTAACAAAGTCAGCACACTTTATTCCCATCAAGGAAAGTTTTAACATAGAAAAACTTGTCCAAATATACATCAACGAGGTAGTGACACGTCACGGAATACCCACGTCAATCATCTCGGATAGAGATACTCGCTTCACTTTCAGATTTTGGAAGGCTTTGCAAGAGTCGTTTGGCACACGATTGGACTTAAGCACGGCTTACCATCCGCAAACTGATGGTCAAAGCGAGCGCACTATACAAACACTGGAGGACATGCTGAGAGCATGCGTTATCGACTTCGGAGGAAGTTGGGATAACCACTTACCATTAATAGAGTTCTCTTACAATAACAGCTACCATGTTAGCATCAAATGTGCGCCTTTTGAAGCTCTCTACGGAAGAAAATGCAGATCTCCACTGTGTTGGTTGGAACCGGGAGATCGACAACTAATTAGCATGGATGTAGTGCAAGAAACGATTGATAAGATCACAACGATTAAGGAAAGACTTAAGACTGCGGGAAGTCGTCAAAAGAGCTATGCTGATATGCGCAGGAAGGATCTAGAATTTCAAGTCGGCGACAAAGTACTTCTAAAGGTGTCACCTTGGAAAGGTGCAATACGCCGCGGAAAGCGAGGAAAACTTAGCCCAAGATATGTAGGACCATTTGAGATACTCGAAAGGGTAGGTCCCGTAGCATATCGTTTAGAACTACCGCAAGAGCTCGGTAACATGCATAACACTTTTCACGTCTCGAGATTGAAAAAGTGCCTATCGGACGAAACACTCATCACACCTTTGGAAGAAGTACAACTAGATGATAAGCTCCAATTTGTCGAGGAACCGATTGAAATCATAGATCGCGAAACTAAGAAACTAAGGCACAGTAAAATCCCCATAGTGAGGGTGCAATGGAACGCAAAGCGAGGCCCCAAATATACCTGGGAATGAGAGGATCAAATGATGCTTAAGGATCCTCATCTCTTCAATTCTCCCACAACGAATACCACAAGTTGAAATTTCGGGACGAAATTCTTTCAACGTGGGGAGAATGTGACAACCGTCTAAACTCAGGTCGAGAACGCTAACTTATGACCTCGATACGCATGTTTGATACTTGCTATAACTAACTTTATGTGCTATGTGGTTACCTAGACATAACTCCTAAGCTAAGCTCGTTGTAACTCACACAAAACTTTTAACGTAGGTTTACGTTACTTAAACTTTTATCGTGTGTGTCGCGGAACCGGAATCGGAATCGGAATCAAACCAACAATTGAACTCTAAAATACGAAGAAAACATATAATGAACTTGCCTAAGTTCATAGCAAAACAATCTTAAACTCCAAACGAACGCAAATGCTTAACATATACGCAAACGAAAAACGAACAAAACCAGAAAATAGGCCCGGTGCGCCGCACCTAGGCCTTGGTGCGACGTCTGGACTGCTTTTTTTGTTACTTGAAGACCATAATTGCATAACACCACAATCAAACTCCTGGCCCAAACGTGTGGACTCCTCTTTTGGCACACAATTAGATCACCTAACTCCCTCCTTACACCCCCTAAACCATCTCACTCACTCACATTTCCAAACAAACTCAAACACACACATTTACACACACAAACACCCTCCCACAATTCTCTCTCAAACCCACTCTTCTATTACGGAAATATTTCTGAGATAATCCATCTAAAAACCATAACAAATCGCCCTCATCATCACTCTAAGCAAGGGTCTCCATTCATCTAGTCACATACAACGTTTTTCTACCGATTTGAAGCCGAAAACACCTCCTAGCTACTCTAGATCATCATCCATACACTTTCTTTGGGTAAAAACACTATTCTTCACTGTTTAATACACAAATATCTACTTGCATGTACGATCTAGTAACTAAAAATGAGTTTTGATGAAGTTTTATGACCATTTTTATACAAAAACGGGTTTATATTAAAATGATGCTTAGATCTTTGTTTTTGTGGTTAAAAGTTACATATAAACTGAGAAAATGATGACTAATAAGGTTTATAACAATTGCATGTCGAAATCTACCATCAAGATAACCGATTTAACCACCAAAAACGATTTTGGAGAAGTCCAGTCAGCAGGTGTTGCGCACCGAGCTGCTGGCAGCTCCAAAAATCGTTATTAACTTGATAAAAATCGCCACTTTGAACCTATTATCTCGAATCTGAATATAAGCTACTGTAATAAACAAATACTTGTGTTTGGGATGACTTATTTGACATATTACATTTGGATTGAACTTGGTGAATTAGCTTAATAAGTGTTATAAAAATTGTAAGCGGGAAAGTGTGAAAAATTTGGATTTAGAAACTATAGCGCGGAAGCGCTGCCCAATTTTGGTAAAACTAATTACAAACACTTATAACATAAGCATTTCGTTGACTAACGATTGTATGAACTAATAAATAATGTTACTTACGCCAAAACTTGGTATAAAATAGGATTCCGGTGATTCCGAGCACCTTTCGAGCCTTTCCGAGCACGCTACGATCTTCGCAAACAGTGAGTTACAAACCCCTACTTTTAAATGCTTTTAAACATACTTTTGGGGTGAAATGCGAGTCTTAGGCTTAAACACTATTTAAGCTGATAAACGCTTTGATACTTGAATGCAAAACGAAAACTATTTGATACTCGAATGCTTTTATGAAAACACTTGAATACTTTGAATGCTATAACGAGATGACTGATATTTTGAATACTAAAACGAATAACTATTTTGAATACTAAAACGAATAACTATTTTGCCGGCATTGTTGAGGGTTTTGCCAACAATGCCGAGGACACGAAAGCTATATTTGCCAATGACTAAAACAATCGATCGTCATGTTGCGTACTTTGTACAACATGGACGTGAGAAACCATTGAAAACTCCCGACACGACCAAGGACATTAGTTGCTATTAATCCCTTTGGAAATGACCGTTAGTAGATATGGATAGCGCTATTAGGGTAGATTGACCCTCACCACAACGACTAATAACGATGGTGCATAATACTACATGGGTAGGCTTTAGGCTTAGCAACGATCATTACGCAAAACTTAGGATTGTCGCATAGTCGCGCTATGTGGACAATGCCTATAAACACAAATTCTATACTCTATACATTTATATGTGACAACTACTTTTGAATGCGATGCTCTATGCATGGTTATGCGATTACAATTTGAAAACTATGCTTTTACTTAAACTTGTAGCTCACTAACTACGTCTCTCGTTGTTAACACTTGACTCGTATTTTCAGGTAACGAGTAAGCTAGCTGATGACTATATGCTTTTGGGGCGAATGACTTCAAGATCGGGATGGGTTTGGGTGGTTTGGTTAAACACCCCATTTTGTAATTCGAATATGTAACTTTGTTTTAAACTTTGTAAACCTTGAATATTATGTTTTCTCTAATGACATTGGCGTTTATCTATATCTTGTGTATCGAATGCTATTGTTCTTCACATTCCGTGTTTCCTCTTTAGCGGGGTGTGACATTTCGCCGTACAAATACGAGTGGAAGTAGAAGCAACATGTTTGGGCCCACCATAAAAGTACCGAGACCTGATTCATTTAACGGTACTCGAAATGCGACTCTCGTGGAAAATTTTCTCTTCGGACTCGACCAATTCTTTGATTCAATGGGTGTGATAGATGACGCTGCTAAGATCAGCCATGCACCCGCTTTCCTTCGAGACTCGGCTCAGTTATGGTGGAGGAGAAAGTATTTGGAACGTGAGAAAGGGGTGTGCACCATCGAAACTTGGGGAGATTTCAAAACTGAGTTAAGGAAATATTTCCTACCTCGCAACGCTGATCTCGAAGCACGAGCAAAGCTAAGGCGATTAAAACAAAAAGGTATGATCTCCGACTATATCAAAGATTTTACTACAACAATGCTGGAAATCGAAGACCTTTCCGAGCGAGACGCCCTATTTTACTTCAAAGATGGGCTGCAAGAGTGGGCGCAATTCGAGCTTGATCGACGCAACGTACGCACCCTCGATGACGCTATTGCAACAGCCGAGTCACTCGCTGAGATGTCCCCAAAGATACGGGAAAACATATTCGGGATAAGCGATGAAGAAGAATAATTCCCCGAGCAAACTAAGGTAAGTCATCAAAACCCTTCTCCTAGACGAAATTCCTCCCCGAGGCACGGAAAACCCAAACCTTCCTTGCCATGCTTCATATGTAAGGAAGCCCATTGGACGAGCGAGTGTCCAAAACGCAAAACAATAAACGCTATACTAGCAGAAAAAGAAAGAAAAATCAATGAAAAACCCGAAGCCCATATGGGCACGATGAGGCATCTCGGAGCCTTGGTAAGATCTGACCCCGTGACATTATGGTATGTTTGATTGTTCATCTTCTTATATTATTCATTGTGTGTATGTGGGTTTATATAACAATCTGCCCATATTTGTCTTATTTTACAGAGACTACGTGGTTAAAAGAGTGATGCACCCCTATTGTTTGATAAAATGCCTGAATAAAAAAAAGGTCTAAGACTTTGATAATTCTTCGTCTTATCTTTTACAATATTCGGATTGTACATTATTTTAATTTCACTTTTTTTATACAATTTCTTCTTTTATTCAAATTCTAATTCTAGATGTTAAGACGGAAACGATAGGCTGGATGTTGTTTTCATCGATGAGCAGTCAGTCGAAACAGTAGATTCATTGGGATGTTGGGATGTGCCATTGGAAAATACTCAGAGATGGTGCCTTCCAAAATTATCTTGCAAATTTGAACTCTAAAGAGAAAATGGTAATAAATTCACACATACTTTTCTCTAAAAAGTTTCTTTTTTCTACAATGTTTATTAGGTTTTATTTCCCGTACCACTTTTTGTTTTATTTGATCCGTTAGAGATCCATGACATATATTGATCCATTCATAATTTTGTTTAACACTCTATTATGTATATTTTAACCAAACTATCTTACTTTCGATGATCTATGTTTTCGTGTGCACCTCTTTTCATTTCAATTTTGTTGATTTTTATCAAAAAGTATGAGAAAAGGATAGTTAATAGTTCAATAATCATGTTGGATAAACATTTTTGGTAGTAGAACATGAGAAAAATCTCTTTTTTTTCCTGTTGCGATGCCATCTAAGCTCATTTGACCAACTTTTCTCTTTGAGTTAGGTCTTTATTAGGTTATCCGTTTCGTTTTAAGTTAGGCTTTATAAGATTACATGCATAACCAATTTTTCTTATTGATAAAACCTAAACGAAATCAATTATTATAATTTATAAGGTTTTGCCCATTAAAGCCGTATGTTAGATTCTATAAGAGTACTCATGGAGTTGAGTTTTTTTAAGTGATTATATAAAGTAACTGTACAATCATTTTTATTAAGTAATGTATTTTCTGATGACAAAAGTATTTAGGTGGAAATAACTTTGGCTACTTTCAACATACTTGATCGTTTTCTTTGCAAAAAAAAATATATTTTATTTGACCTCCTAGAGATTAATTATGATACATATCATCTATCGACCCGTTAATGATCCTGTTTTTAAAACTTTACTTTCAAATTATTCTATCCAATTGCAATAGGCTTATGTCCGCTTAATTCCGTTGTTGCTTAAAAGTGGTTGCATCATTGCACGTATCTTCGCAGGATTGATTTATAAAGATTTATCGAAGTAATCTTGGATAGTCGATGTGTTCCTAACAAAAGGTAAAGAAAAGTATATGCTTTGATATGAGTCTTATTTTAAATTCAATTCGTTGGTCATTATTAAAAAATATTAGAAACATATGAAAAATATAAAAGATATGGGATATATTAATGGAGTTTGATTGTTGTTAGCTTTGTTTTTTATAGGTCTATATCATGTTTCAGGTTTGACATGGTGCCCAATTGTAGGCTTAAGTTCATAAGTTCCATACATCATGTAACAACTTTATGTTACTTATTTGGTTTTGCTTAATTTATTTTACCCGTTTTTGACCAATTTTATCTTAAAATATTTTTATTTATCTCTTTGTCAAGCCTTTAATGTCTATTATTATGATTTGGATGGTTTACACATTAAACATACTATTTCAATGACTTTCGACCTATTTGACCTTTTTATTTGAATTTTTATCTTAATTTTCGTGTAAAAATGATTTGGGAATTGTTAAAGAGAAATTTGAGACTTGAGTTGACTCACGACAATTTGTTTCGGGATTTTCTTTTAATGTTTATCAAAGCGCAATTCGTATATATGAAGTATTGTACAAGAACTTTTTACTTATTTCTCATTTATGTTTATATAGTTTTTATTTTATTTTCTTTGACTACACTATATCATATAACAACATCGTAAATATGTCGCCTACTTTGTTCAAGTAAATGAACTTTCCTTTTTATCTTTGACGCATATTTGGAGTCGTTTATTGTCGACTTGGAATGTTATGAACGTATTCAACCTTTTGTAGTTTAAGTACTAGCAAAAATTTTGCAAGACTATATAAGTGATAAAGCAATACTTATTATGGTTTATATTTTACAGGTTATTGTTATGAAGCTAATAGAGATTTTCATATCTAAACAACTTTCTAATACACTTTTCTAGATTTGAATCAACTCCACAAACAAGATTAATCAATTTAGGCTAACATTTTTTCGTAACTAATCATACAAAACAATACTTAATCATAATCTTTTTATTATCATTCGTTTTAACACAATGTTTAAATACAGTATTTGTGTGATCCGTTTTAACACAATGTTTTTATACAATACCGTGTATCACACGGGTAATAAACTAGTTAACATTCAAAAGAGTAATTAAATATACTAATACCTAAATAAAGCAATCGGCAAGATTTTTAAAAATTCGGATTGTTTTGTAATGTTTGATGGTACAAGAGAGGAAAAATTTAGAAAAACATTGGCTCATTGAAGACAAAAAAACATAAGTTATACTATTAGAGACAAATAAAAAAGAAATATGTTGTTATTTTAGATAAAAAAAAAAAACTCTATTTAAAATTCTAGGTAAACTACAAAAATTGTTTATATCGTATGAACAAATTTAGTTATTGTCACTCGAGTTTGGAAACAATATTTTGTTCATTACAACAAAATGAACTTAATGCAACATTATAAAATATTGTAGTAAGTCTTAATAATATTGCATTAAAAATGTAACACTTTTTGAAATGCTATATTAAATCGGGTTGTCTTGTGTCTAAATTAACACTGTTTTAACCTTCTTTTTTTTTTTAAGGTGATTCTCATTTTTTAAAATGCAACACTTTCAAATTACAACACTTGTTTTGTTCAAATGCTAACAGGTTTTTCACTTTTCTTACCATCAAGTCCGTCATTTTAGCTTTCATTTAAATGAAAAATAAAACTTCAAAAAGCTATAAAATGTAAAGTTAATGAAAATGACTTTAAAATAGAAAACTCAAACTTCCAACTTTCATCTCCAACTTAAACTTTTGGCTATAACTATTTTTTGTCAAACATACTCAACTCCAACATATTTTACAATACCGCAATGCCATGACAACATTTTAGTTGCAACACTTGTATGAAGTTTTCATAGACAACCTTTAAAGGTTATGGTTATCATTTTTCGTAATACTAAAATATTTTAACTAAGCTCAAATTGTGCATGAAAAAATTATCCGATGTCAAAATTTCAAACATCTACTTTTGATGTATAAGTAAAACAAAAACGAAAATTCAGTTTAATCCTATAAAAGAGGGGTTGATCGTGGTAATGAAACTATACCGAAACGGTACCATACTGGTTAGAACCACTTCACTTTTAGGAAAATAAATTTAATCCCCCAAATATCGTACCATTTATAGCGGTTCGGTATTGGTTGGGTTCCAGTTTCAGTACCGATATGGATTTATTCGGTACTAATATCGTTAGTACCGTGGGTATCAAAAGTTCATTTGTTTTGTTAAAATATGTTTTAGTTGGCCCAAAGTTTCTATATGACTTTCTTCTTTGTTGACAATGTTGTAGCATAACATCGAGTAGTAAAAACAAAATATATATGTTTATTGGTGGGACTAAAAGCCGTTGTAGACTTTCTAGCAAAAAAGCAAAAAAAAAAAAAAAAAATGATTCAAATAACTTCATAGTTTTTATTAATTTCGAAAAAACAAAACATCCGATAGCAAACGTTTAAACAATAACTCAAACTAACAATCATCGAATCTTTTAAGAAAATATATCAAAATAGAAATTACTAATGTAACAATACTTTAAAAAAACACTTAATCCTTACCATTTATTTTCCCCATTTTCTTTGCTTTTTGTTCGTGTATCACATCTTCAATTTCTATAATATAAGAGAAAATCACGTTAATACTCATTATGGTAATTGATTAATTAGAGCGCATCCAACGGTGCGCGTTAACCGCACGTTATGACTCTCATAACGCTGTCATGGCTGGGGGTGGTGTTATGGAAGGCGTTACGGTAGTAAAGCGCGTTATCGTAAAAAAAAATTTCATCAAAAATCACAATTTACAAAATTAAAAATTAAAAGACTATGGTTTAATACAATAGTTATAGATTTAGTAATTTTACCAGGATGTGTGAAAGGGGAAAGGGGAAGCAGAAATGTTGATGGTGGCTACGGAAATGTTCTTTGTTTTGGTTTTCACTTAAATAAAGTTGAGCTCAATTAACATTTGTTTTACACTTATTGGGCTGGCCCAGGGTTCTAAATATTAATTCATATTTGATTTTGCAATTGTATTGTGTGTATAACATTTTTAGTTTTGTAAAAGTGTTTTGGATTCAAGTTAATGTGATGCAATTTTACGTCTTAGTCAATTTCTATATCATGAATTTTTTTTTTTAAATTATGTATATTTTAATTACGGTTTTTATTTTAATGTAATCTTTTTAACTTTATTAATTTATTTTGTTTTTAAAAATGAGTTATATTTATTATTGAATGTATTAAAAATAATATGAGTAAAAAGAAAAAATGAAAAATAAAATAACTCGTGGGTCACAGAATTCGGTGTTATAGTTGGGAGTTATTTCTAGCGTTATGTCATGGGTGGCGTGAAGCTGACGTGGCCATAACATCGACGATTTCGGTGTTATGGTTGCGTATGCTCTTAAGGCACAAAATTTTCTAAAGGCCAAAGGACACAATCTTAGCTATTCGTCCCATTTTAAAATAATTGCTAAGATTAAAACCAAAACTCACTTTTTTTTTTTTTTTAAATAATTTTTCTCGCAAACCGTTAATTGTTAGACGAAAAAAAATTACACTGTTGCGACCGTCTCGTTTTTATCTCCAATTAGAGCAGTGGTGTTATATACTTTCGAACACTTTTTTGTGGGTATTGAAATTGTAAAGATAATATAGCATGTGATATTAGCACCAATTCGTAGAACTTTAAAAAAAAGAATTACCATAAAACGTATAAATTACCAAAATTTAGAAAAAATATCGATTTTTGACGATTTTTTTCTTTCATTTTTTTTTGACATAAATGTGATAGTACCACATATCACATGTGATAGTATTGTATATCATATGTGACAATTTGTTTTCCTTCATTTTGTTCGACTTAAAATGTGATAGTACACATATCAAATGTGATAGTACGCATATCACATGTGATAGTACGCATATCATATGTGATTGTATTGCATATAATATGTGATTTTATTATGTATGTAAAATTTCGAAAACGTATAAAGCAATAAAACACATGATTTCAACTTTAATTGTTAATTTTAAAATACAAAAATATTATATTAGGTATAATCTATAGACCGGGAAAAACAAAATCAAAAATTGACGATTTTTAATTTTTATGTTTTCGGACAAATGCTGATATTCGTAAGCTACAATAACATATGATTTGAACACTAAATATGACTTTCAAAACATATATTTGTTATATTATATACATTCAAGTAGAATCAAAAAGAAAAATGAAAAAAAAATATGTCAAACTATTAAAATCACATGTGATAAAATCGTGATTTTATAATATAAATTTTCAAAACCAATCCAAAAACCCGGAAATTGTTTTTCGTCAAAAGTATATCGAGTGGGTACTATATAGAAACGTAATTTAATGCTCGTTACAGTGGTGTAATTTATTCGTTTAATACATTTACGGTTTTTGAGATATTCAATTTTTAAACAAAATTAAATTTTAAGTGAGTTTTTAAAATAAAGAGTTATAACTGGGTCTTTTGGTCTCAAAATATTTAATGGTTTTTGATGATCGTAACACCCTACTCATTATATGTTAAAAAATAATTAACTTTCTATTACCGTTTATAATATCGCCATCTTTAAGTATATCATCAATGTCATCCACAACTCGTTTTCTCGACTTTCTCACCCGATCTTGGGTGCAAATCAAAGCCTTAACTATAGAAGTCGACAAGCTTAATCTATATGGATCCAATATGCGATCGCTCGTGCTAAATGCCAACTCGGGTGCAACGATTGAAAATACAAAGCTTGTAACAAAAATAATGTAAAACATAATGTTAAACGAAATAGATAATATAATAGTGTACCTTTGTTGTCTGAGATACAGTTGGAAACCGCATACAATTTAATTACCACTATGTCAGGATTTTACAAATCAGTAACCCATGAAATCAGTGAATTGCTAATCAAATTGAGATGCGGAAACTTTCACATTGATAAAGTCTAAGCTATATTTGAATTGATAATTTGTAAAATTGAAAGAGCCTGATCTGATTTCATCATAGATTGACTTTGGCGGGGAAATCCATTACAAAATATTACAAGAGAGACGCTTATGGTACTCTTAGCTTAAGAGACATGGTCAAAAGACAACTGAGTCAATCCACCTATCGATCTATTTATAGAACTCATTACAGATCCTCTAATAACAAAACTAAAGCCACATGTGTATTTAAAAAAACTTTGGGCTCTAAAACACCCACCAAGCATTAACTCTGATGTTGATATTATTCACTTTATTTAAATTTGATGCTTGATCTTCTTCATCAGGGGTAAATACTTCACTTTATTAATCAGCTATGTCATCATCTTGATTTAACTTTGATGTTGTTTACTTTAACTCTGAAGAAGAAGTTTGTTCTTCTGTGATTTAACTCTGATGAACTTTAATTTAACTCAGAAGTAGAAGTTTCATCATCCGAGTTAAATCTTCATTGTTGACTCCAAGCTGATTGAGCAAGTTTTAACCCGAATGATGAAACTTTGTTCATCCGAGTTAAAAACATACCAGAAACTCACATTTGAAGATTTCTTAGTGTTGGGTATTGAAAGTTATGGATGAAGCTATGAAATCTTCAAAGTGTGTTTTTGATCAGAGTGTTTAAGTCGGGTGAACAAAGCTCATCACCCGACTTAGAAAGTCATTCAGTGAAGAATTTAACTCGGGTGAACATGTTACTTCACCAGAGTTAACTGAAGATCACCAGAGTTACATTTAAACTGAAGATTTACTTACTAAACACAAGTCAACGTTGAAGATTATAACTTTGATGATGAAGACTTTACTTCTGAGTTAAAGTGAACAACTCTAGAGTAAAAATTAAGATGAAGACTTAGTTGTGTTAAGTGTAATCTATATGTAATGATGTCTACAAATAGAATGATGTGTGGTAAGAGTCATTTGTCTTTGAACCGAACTCTCTTGAGTACCGTATGAGCTTCAACATGTTGTAATGGCTCTTCCCGCCAATATCCTTCTATATGAAAATATCGTTACATTCTACATTTAATCAAACAAATTCTCAATTAGAATTACTGTTTTAAGATTTAATCAGATCATAAGATTCCGCATCATGATCTGATCATACAATTCGCTGATTAGATCTTTAGGATCCTTTTTAAATCCTGCCAATTGGTACCAGATCCAGACAAATCAGTTGATTAGATTCAATTGATTCTGGTTCATTAATTTGACTTGATTCGAGTGCATTTAGTCCAATTATCAGTGTTTTGTTGAATCGAAGAAGTTCAAATTGAAATTGAGGACAGTTATTGAATATTTTGTGATAGATTAGTTAGTTTCTGGTGGAATTGCTGGTAAGATAATCAATTAGAGGTGATAGGAGTATGAAGCTAATCCACGAGTTATCAATTTTGGAAGTTTGAAAGTCTGTTGATGTTTATGTTGTGATTGTGATTGATGAAAAGTAGATTGAATATGATGATCATGAAGCTAAGGATCTACTCAAACATTTGTTTCTGCAAGCTAATACAAGCTTAGATTAGTGATTTATCAATTCATTCTGTTTAAGTCATACTAATTGGATATTTGAGAAGAATTGATGTTTTAAGTCGGATGTTGAAGGAAACTGTGATTGTTAATGATCAAATTGTTTAAATGATGCTGAAGGAGTGAACATTACAAGTTTGTCATGTGTTGAAGAACAAAATGTTTTCAGAAACATGTTTCTTCAAGCAAAATGATCTGATAATTAGCTTACTTATTCAAATTTATGATGATCTAAAATTTTAACTTGGATGAAAGTTTGATATGTGAATGATGAGATTTTAAGTTGTTGATTGTTGCTGATTGTGAGCTGATGTTCATCAGAGTTAAATTCAGTGAAAAATTTAACTCGGGTGAACATGTTACTTCACCAGAGTTAACTGAAGTTCATCAGAGTTAAATTTAAACTGAAGATTAAGTTAGTCAACACATGTCAACGTTGAAGATTATAACTCTGATGATGAAGAATTTACTTCCGAGTTAAAGTGAACAGCTCCAGAGTTATAATTAAGATGAAGACCTAGTTGTGTTTAGTGTAATTTGTATGTAATGATGTCTGAAAATAGAATGATGTGTGGTAAGAGTCATTTGTCTTTGAACCCGGACTCTTTTGAGTACCGTATGAGCTTCAACATGTTGTAATGGCTCTTTCCGCCAAGATCCCTCTATATGAAAATATCTTTATATTCTGCATTTAATTAAACAAATTCTCAACTACAATCACTGTTTTAAGATTTAATCGGATCATGAGATTCCGCATCATGATCTGATCATACAATTCGCTGATTAGAGCTTTAGGATCTTTTTAAATTTTTTTCACTTAGCTTCATCCATACTTTTCAATTTACCTAACACACCATTTAAGACTATCAAACCCAGTAGTAACTTGATTTTAGACTTATCAAGATACCTTCTCAACTTGTTTCCAATGGTAATTTATATCGCATATTTATACACATATCTATATGAGGTATTCGGTCGATTTTTTCGTATGAAAACATGATGGATAGGATAAGTTACCACAACCCCTAACTTGGGGGAGGATTTCGTAGTCAAGGGTCATCATCTGAAGATGATCCAAGACAACACTTTCGATGGGCGATACAATCCGATCCGCATATGCACATAGCCAAGTTCATGGAGTTATGTGAGATGTTCGAATATGGAGAAGGAAATAGTGACAACGACAAACTACGATTGTTCCCTTCGTCTCTCACCGGAGATGCGAAGGTACGGTTTGAAGAATTGGAAGAAAATACAATCACGACTTAGATATAAATGAGGGAAACATTCATCAAGAGGTTTTTCCCACCCTCCTTGGGTAGGAAATTATTGAGAGACATTCGTGGTTTTCGAAAAGAAGAAGGAGAGACATCGACCGAAGCATGAAGTAGGTTGAAAGAGATGTTGAAGTTGTCACGGTCACGGATTGGGAAAAGATACTATCATAGAACTCTTTTTTTACTGTTTGAATAAGGAATCTCATAACGAATTAGACCTATCTAGAGTGGGAGATTTCATGTACAAGTTAACCAATGAAGATTAGAACCTTGTGGAAGACAAGTTGGTGATCAGTTTATCGAGGGATTATCGTGACGATGGTAATGGAAGAAGAAAAATGGGAACCATTGCTCAAGTGGAGAGTAGTAATGATATTTGTTCAATCGTGAAGGAAATCGAAACTCTATCGGAAAAAATTAAGAAGCGTATGGGAAGATTAGAGAAGGATGTACACATGGTAAAGAATGCATGTGAAATTTGAGGAGGACCTCACTACGCTAGTGAGTGTGAATGAAAAGTGGAGGATGCCAATTACGCACAATATGGCTATCCTAATCGGGAACCAAATTGGCAAACCGTGGAGGTAACTACAACCGTGGCGACAATCGAGATAACATATGGCAAAGGAACAACACGAGATCTCCACCAAGACCAAGATATGATGTCAATCCACCGAAGGATGAAGATGATCAAAGATTGAAAGATCTAATGAATACGTTTAGTTACACTCAAATTGCGAAGAATGAAGCAGTGATAACTCAACTTAAAGTGTTAAATGATCACATCGAGCAAGGACAGAGAAATCAACAAGCGGCGATGCAAGACTTGGAGAGGAGGTTTGATCATATGAACGATCTTTACTCAAGTAGGCCACTGGGTCAATTACCGAGCAACACGCAACAAAAACCGAGACCACAAAATCAAGGAAACAATCCAAACAATCAAGGGTCAAAGTATCAACCTCTCGGGATGAGAGACGAGCATGTTAACGCAATTACAACACGCTCGGGTGCTGAGTACGACATAAATCGAGACAGAAACGAAAATGAAGAATTTTCGGAAAAACTACTAGGTTGTGCGTCGTAGTCCTCTTCACTGCGACGCACCGACCTGGATTTCAGGCAAAAATCTTCTAAAAATGTGCCCGGTGAGTCCTCAACAGACTCCGAAAAAATATTACGGACGATTTGGAGATCAAGGATGACTAGGAGGATGAACCTCATGTTCAATATAAAGAAAAAACATTAGAACCAGTGGAGGATCCACCAATCAAACCTTACAAGCCACACATTCCATATCCTTAACGTTTGAGGAAGGAGAAAATGAAGGAACAATATGGGAAGTTTTGCGATATCATTAAATCCGTTAATATTAATGTTCCTCTTGTTGATTTGATTGCAGGGATGCCGAATTAGGCGAAGTGTCACACCCCGCTAAAGCGGAACGCAGGATGTGAAGAGCAATAGCATTCGATAACAAGTTATAGATAAACGCCACGTTATAATAAATAAAAGTTACAACAAAGTTTACATAATTGTTTTAAAATATCGTTTACATATCCGAATTCAAAATAGGGTGTTCATACCCAAACCACCCAAACCCATCCCGTTCTTGAAGTCATCAGCCCCAAGCGTAAAGTCATCAGCACATGCTTACTCGTTTCCTGAAAATACGAGTCAAGTGTTAACTACGGGAGACGTAGTTAGTGAGCTACAAGTTTTAGTAAAGCATAAGTTTTCAAATTGCAATCGCATAACCATGCATAGAGTATCGCATTCATGTTTATAGGCATTGTCCACATAGCGCGACTATGTGACAATCCTAAGTTTGCCCAATGATCGTTGCTAAGCCTTAAGCCTACCCATTTAGTATTATGCACCATCTTTATAAGTCGTTGTGGTGAGGGTCACTCTACCCTAATAGCGCTATCCATATCTACTAACGGTCCTTTCCAAAGGGATTAATAGCAACTAATGTCCTTGGTAGTTTTCGGGAATTTTCAATGGTTTCTCACGTCCATGTTGTACAAAGTCCGCAACATGACGATCGATAGTTTTAGTCATTGGCAAAAATAGCTTTCGTGTCCTCGGCATTGTTGGCAAAACCCTCAACAATGCCGGCAAAATAGTTATTCGAATAAGCATTCAAGATATCAAAGTGTTTCATAATAGCTTTCCAAAGTAATCAAGTGTTTTCGTAATAGCATTGAGTATCAAATCGCTTTCATTTAGCATTCGCGTAATAATCGTTTTTCATCTTAAATATTAGTTAAGCCTAAGACTCGCATTTCACCCCAAAAAGGTATTAAAAGCATTTAAAGAGTAGGGGTTTGTAACTCACGTGAAAATGAGGCGGTGAAAAGATAGCTCAGACGGAGGTGAGTTGGTTCTAACGAAAATCCGGCAGAGCTTCCTCGCTAACTAAAGAATGTCCAAAATAACAAATCACTTTCCCGCTTTACAAACTGAACTCAAATATGTGAAATGAATCTAATGAATCACAAAGACTTACGCTAAAGCGAGAGAGTAGTACTAGGAGTGTGCGTGGAGTGACCGGAATGGGAATCGGAATCGCGTGAACCTAAATTATACCGAATATGAAACTGTCAGATTCTGTTGTTGTAATATTTTATAAAAATATCATAACAATCACATTCTGTAATACGAAGTCATGGGAACTGGATTCGTCTCAATACGACAGTTTTTGAAGAAGTTAGAGTCGTTTACGTATTTAACGCGTTTTAATCGTAAAAACAGTAAATAATAGTAGATTAATTCCAAAAATTCCAGTAAAATCATATTTTGATGGGTTCTGGACTATATCAAATTTTTATACGCTGATTAATTCGTTTGGTATGTTTTCTCGAAAATCAAGATTAAATCTGATTAAATACTGTAAAATTCATAATAAATCGAAAAATAGGAGTTAGGTTCCCAATTTTTGACAGTAAGCTACATTTTACAGTTTACATCTTTGGTCAAAATTTCGTAATTTTTACATGCATGCAACAGATTCTGTCGATTTCTTCGGTTAGAGTCATAAATCAAAATCTTAAGTTGAAAAACATAACTTTGGTTTATTTTAATGAAATTTCCAGATTTTCCATTTTATAAACTTTCATTGTTACCAATAAAAATTGCATACAATGGAGTTTTTGATATGCTTTCATCATTTTAGTTATAAAACATACATAGATTTGATGATTTATGTAAAACTTGAGTAAATATGAAATATAAGTTCAAGAACAAGATTTTTACCTTTGAAATGATGAAATGATGGTGATGAATGTATGAAAATGTCCTTGAATTACTTAGATTATGCCTTAGAAGGATTGTTTTTGAAAGAGTTATAGGTGTTTGTATGTGAGATTTGAGAGCATAAGTGTATGTGTGTGTTTGTTGAGAGGAAAAGAGTGTAAGTGTGTTTTTGAGTCTTGCAAAAATGAGAGTGACAAAGGGAGGTAATACCAAGGTAGTTTTCTGGAATAGAGGGGTGTTTGACACCTGTTTTTACAGGTGTTGGCCATGAGGGTCGTTTTTGGGTGAGTCACCAAGCACTAGCAACAACAAAAAATTTTGAATTCCTGTGCTGAGTTGCGCCGCAACTGATTCTGTTGCTCCGCAAGAGGCTGATTTTCTGACTTTTTCGTTTTTGTTTAGTTTTCTTTGTTAAGTGTTTCGTTAGTTGAAAGTTTCCAGTTATTTTAGATAGGAACTTAGACAAGTTCACTAAGTATTTTCTTGGTATTAGGATTCATTTTGTGATTCCGATTTCGATTCCGACTTACACGAGTTTACGAGACAAGTAATAACAAGATCAATTCGAGTTTGGTCAAAGATAGAGAATGCGGTTTTCACCTGAAATAAGACGGTTGTCACATTCTCCCCACGTTGAAAGAATTTCGTCCCGAAATTTCAACTTGTGGTATTCGCTGTGGGAGAAGTGAAGAGATGAGGATACTTAAGCATCATTTGATCCTCACGTTCCCAGGTATATTCGGGGCCTCGTTTTGCGTTCCATCGTACCCTCACTATGGGGATTTTGCTATGCCTTAGTTTCTTAGTTTCGCGATCTATGATTTCTATCGGTTCCTCGACAAATTGGAGCTTTTCGTCTAGTTGTATCTCTTCTAAAGGGGTGATAAGCGTTTCGTCCGATAGGCACTTTTTCAGTCTCGACACGTGGAAAGTGTTATGCATGTTACCGAGCTCTTGCGGTAGTTCTAAGCGATACGCAACTGGACCTACTCTTTCGAGTATCTCAAATGGTCCCACATATCTCGGGCTAAGCTTTCCTCGCTTTCCGCGACGTATTGCACCTTTCCAAGGTGACACCTTTAGAAGTACTTTGTCGCCGACTTGAAATTCTAGATCCTTTCTGCGCATATCGGCATAGCTCTTTTGTCGACTTCTCGCAGTCTTAAGTCTCTCCTTAATTGTTGTGATCTTATCAATCGTTTCTTGCACTATGTCCATGGTAATTAGTTGTCGATCTCCTGGTTCCAACCAACACAACGGAGATCGGCATTTCCTTCCGTATAGGGCTTCAAAGGGCGCACATTTGATGCTAGCATGGTAGCTGTTATTGTAAGAGAACTCTATTAGTGGTAAGTGGTTATCCCAACTTCCTCCGAAGTCGATAACGCATGCCCTCAGCATGTCCTCTAATGTTTGTATGGTGCGCTCGCTTTGACCATCGGTTTGCGGATGGTAAGCCGTGCTCAAGTCCAATCGTGTGCCAAACGACTCTTGGAATGCTTTCCAGAATCTGGAAGTGAAGCGAGTATCTCTGTCCGAGATAATTGACGTGGGTATTCCGTGACGTGTCACTACCTCGTTGATGTATATTTGGACAAGTTTTTCTACGTTAAAACTTTCCTTAATCGGAAGGAAGTGTGCTGACTTCGTTAGTCGATCTACTATAACCCAGATCATGTCGTTACCCTTTGATGTCCGAGGTAACTTTGTGACGAAGTCCATGGTGATTTGTTCCCATTTCCACTCGGGAATTTCAGGTTGTTGTAGTAATCCGGAGGGTTTTTGGTATTCAGCCTTCACTTTGGCACAAGTGAGGCATTTCTCTACATATAAAGCAACGTCTCTTTTCATTCCCGGCCACCAATAGTGTTCCTTGAGGTCCTTATACATTTTGCTTGACCCTGGATGAATGGAATATCGCGTTCGGTGTGCTTCATCCATAATGGTCTTCCTTAATTCGTTAGTCGTAGGAATCCAGGCTCGATCCTTAAAATAATAGACGTCGTAGCCCTTCCTCACAAAGTCCTTGTCGTGATTGTGCAAGGTTTCGACCTTTATGTTATCTGCCTTCAAGGCCTCATGCTGGGCACTTTCTATGCGCGTTCTCAAATCGGGTTTAAGGTAAATTCCTAATGCACGTACTCGAGTCGTCTGTTGCCTCTCCTTCCTACTCAGGGCATCTGCTACGACGTTTGCTTTGCCAGGGTGATACTTAATATCACAGTCGTAGTCGCTAAGGAGTTCCAACCATCTCCTTTGCCTCATATTGAGTAGCTTCTGATCTAGTATATGTTGCAGACTCCTATGGTCCGTGAATACGGTGCATTTGGTTCCGTAGAGGTAATGTCTCCAGATTTTCAGTGCGAAAACTATCGCTCCTAGTTCTAAGTCGTGCGTAGCGTAGTTGACCTCGTGTTTCTTAAGTTGTCGTGATGGATAAGCTATGACCTTATTTCGCTGCATCAATACACAACCTAATCCTAGGTTAGATGCGTCACAATAAACCACGAAGTCTTCATTTCCCTCGGGAAGAGTTAAGATCGGAGCGTTGCACAGTTTCGTTTTCAGGACATTGAAGGCTTGCTCTTGAGCATCTCCCCAGTTGAACTTCTCGTTCTTTTGTGTTAACTTTGTTAGGGGTTTAGCTATCTTAGAGAAATCCTGAATGAATCGCCGATAATACCCAGCCAATCCCAAAAATTGGCGGATTTCTGTCGGACTCTTGAGAGTTTTCCAGTTCTCTATAGCCTCGATTTTTGATGGGTCAACGTGGATTCCAGATCCATTGACTACATGACCGAGAAATTTGACTTCACGCAACCAGAATTCGCACTTAGAAAACTTTGCGTAGAGCTGTTCTTCTTTGAGTAATTCCAATAATAGTTTTAAGTGCTCTGCGTGATCTTCCTTGTTGCGCGAATAAATTAGGATGTCATCGATGAATACAATAACGAACTTGTCTAGATACGGTTGGCATACCCTATTCATCAAATCCATGAATACTGCCGGTGCGTTCGTGAGTCCAAATGGCATTACCAAGAATTCGTAGTGTCCGTATCTAGTGCGGAATGCGGTCTTCGGTATGTCATCTTCTGAAACCAACACTTGATGATAACAGGACCTTAAGTCAATCTTTGAAAAGTAGGTTGCGCCTTGTAGTTGATCGAAAAGGTCATCGATTCGCGGAAGAGGGTATCGGTTCTTGACGGTTAGTTTATTCAATTCTCGGTAGTCGATACACATGCGAAACGTTCCATCCTTCTTCTTTACGAATAGAATCGGCGCGCCCCATGGTGATGAGCTTGGTCGGATAAATCCTTTATCCAATAATTCCTGAACTTGGTTGGACAATTCCTGCATCTCAGTCGGAGCTAGCCGGTATGGCGTCCTTGCCACCGGTGCCGCTCCAGGAACTACCTCGATTCTAAACTCAACTTGCCTCTGAGGTGGTAGTCCAGGTAATTCTTCGGGAAATACTTCCGGATAATCTCTAACTATCGGTACATCCTTAAGGTCTGCTGCTTTTGCCTGTTTGTCCTTTATGTTCACCAATAACGCAAAGCAGCCCTTATTCAAGTACTTGCGCATCTTCATCACCGATATAAGCTTCGAAGTCTGGCCCGGCCTATCTCCTTGTACTATCAATTCCTTTCCATCTCCTAATGGCATTCGTACCGTTTTATCTAAACAAAATATCCTTGCGTCTCGGATGGTTAACCAGTCCATTCCTATTACTACGTCGAAGCTCTTAAGTTCGATGGGGATTAGGTCTATTTCGAAAGAGTGGTTAGCTAGGGTTATTGTGCAATTCTTAATTACGTCACTAGCTTGGTATTCCTGACCATTTGCGTATTCTACCGTAAACGTTTCACTTAGAGGTTCGGTTTCTAATGCAATCAAGGGCCTAAACTCTAAGGACACAAAACTTTTGTCCGCGCCTGAATCAAATAGTACTGAGGCATAGTAGTTGTTAAGGAGAAACGTACCTGCAATCACCCGGGGGTCGTTTCTTGCCTCTTCGGCACCAATCGCGAAGGCTCTTCCACGGCCTTGTCCACATCGTTTCCCCTCTGATTGTTCTGGTTTTGGTTCTGCGGAGGGTTTTGATTGCGGTTCTGGTTTGGGTTTCGGGCAGGGTTTAGCCTAGGACAAGCATTTCGGTAGTGATCCCTACTACCGCACTCATAACATTCTCCCTGGCGAGGCCTATCGTTCTGTTGTGGCCTCCCGCTTGTCGCGGTCCTTCATTCTGTTGCCTTCCCGCCTGCTGCGGTCCAGCATTCACTGCCTTACAGGGTTGAGTCCAGTGACCAAGGCGGTTACAGTTGGTGCATGACCGACATTCACCTCCGTGGTGTTTACCGCACTATCGCATTTTTGGTGCCTTTCCCTGGGTAGCCGGTGTTTTCTGCCGGTAGCAACTCCGTAGTTCCTTACCGTCT
>CAJVGC010000001.1:31070478-31095950 GCA_910822075.1 Senecio squalidus | reverse complement strand
GTTAGGGCTCGTCCCTGAAGCTTGCAGGAAGTGAATTCCACCTTCTTGTTTTCAGCGCACTGGCTGATCCTCAATACGACTTCCATACTATCGATCCAGCGCGATAGTCGATGGCGCCCCAGTGCCATGGAATTCCTTTGGCCTACACGATATAAAGGTCTTGTAGCTACAACCTTGATTGTTATTTTCCCGGTTGTTGTTTCGTTGGTTGTTGTTTCCTTTGTTGTTATTATCTTGGTTGTTGTTATTCTGGTTGTTTTATTCTGGTTGTTGTTAATTTCCCTTGGTCCTCCCTGGTGGATCGCGTTGATTCGGGCTATGATGTCAGGTATCGCCTCGTTCAAAGGGCGTTGATTCTGGACAATGCGCTCATCGTTGTGTTCGGCCATTTTCCTACACAAGAGAGAACTCGGATTTAGGGTTTTGATATATCACTTTAGATTCATATAATGGGAAATAACAAGAACAACAACAATCGTAATTATAATCCGTCCATTTTATATATATCGCTAAAAATTTGATGCTCTTACAAAATCCAACATCATCGACTATTGTCGTACATCACCAACCAAACATATAGTACTACGCTTACAATCCTTCATAAACTACATGTTCTGCTTTCAATCCAAAAGACATCTTACAACAACCTATAAACCTTAATTACAACCAAAACAACCATAAGGAATACTAGCACTATGTTAATCAGCATCAAGTTGCGTGCTGCTCGAATTGCCTTTCGTGCCATTGCCTTTGTACGTAACACCTCGGTGTACAAACCACGTATCTGGTGGGAGTGATCCCTCACGACTTGAGTGTATCCGCGGAGGTCGACGGACATGTTACAAAGCGCTTGAATTTCCTCAGGAGTCAATCCGCGCTCAGGGGGTGGTTGTGGCGTAGTTATCTGAGGTCTCGAGTGCCGATTAGGTGTGTGTCGTGCTGGTAATCGTGAGCTTCCTTCACCGTCCCGACGGAGGTAAGGTAGGGTGAGTGGTGACGATTGTTGACTCCTAGAGCGTGATTGGGAGTCGTGGGAGGGTTCGGTCTCACTGTCGGACCTAGCTATCTCTTTCCCTCTCGACATACCCTGAATCGGTAACGAGTTAGTTCGAAGATACGGCTCATGTTAGTGTTAGTAAAAAGCTGAGCACATAGAGTATCTTAAGTAGCCTCTAGGTCTGTGTGGGTCTGACTTCAAGAATTCCCGGGGAGGTTCGTTCAATGTTTTACCAATCCCGTTCCGGCATAATTTAGTCCAAATTATTCATAGGTGATCAGGCTACGAATAATTCAAGTTAAACAATGCCTTCACGTTTTGGTTAAATAAAATCTTTCGTTTAGAAATTGGTTATAGTTTGATTTTTGAAAAATCGGTATTCACTATAACCTTGCGCTCTGATACCAAGTCTGTCACACCCCGCTAAAGCGGAACGCGGGATGTGAAGAGCAATAGCATTCGATAACAAGTTATAGATAAACGCCACGTTATAATAAATAAAAGTTACAACAAAGTTTACATAATTGTTTTAAAATATCGTTTACATATCCGAATTCAAAATAGGGTGTTCATAACCAAACCACCCAAACCCATCCCGTTCTTGAAGTCATCAGCCCCAAGCGTAAAGTCATCAGCACATGCTTACTCGTTTCCTGAAAATACGAGTCAAGTGTTAACTACGGGAGACGTAGTTAGTGAGCTACAAGTTTTAGTAAAGCATAAGTTTTCAAATTGCAATCGCATAACCATGCATAGAGTATCGCATTCATGTTTATAGGCATTGTCCACATAGCGCGACTATGTGACAATCCTAAGTTTGCCCAATGATCGTTGCTAAGCCTTAAGCCTACCCATTTAGTATTATGCACCATCGTTATAAGTCGTTGTGGTGAGGGTCACTCTACCCTAATAGCGCTATCCATATCTACTAACGGTCCTTTCCAAAGGGATTAATAGCAACTAATGTCCTTGGTAGTTTTCGGGAATTTTCAATGGTTTCTCACGTCCATGTTGTACAAAGTCCGCAACATGACGATCGATAGTTTTAGTCATTGGCAAAAATAGCTTTCGTGTCCTCGGCATTGTTGGCAAAACCCTCAACAATGCCGGCAAAATAGTTATTCAAATAAGCATTCAAGATATCAAAGTGTTTCATAATAGCTTTCCAAAGTAATCAAGTGTTTTCGTAATAGCATTGAGTATCAAATCGCTTTCGTTTAGCATTCGCGTAATAATCGTTTTTCAGCTTAAATATTAGTTAAGCCTAAGACTCGCATTTCACCCCAAAAAGGTATTAAAAGCGTTTAAAGAGTAGGGGTTTGTAACTCACGTGAAAATGAGGCGGTGAAAAGATAGCTCACACGGAGGTGAGTTGGTTCTAACGAAAATCCGGCAGAGCTTCCGCGCTAACTAAAGAATGTCCAAAATAACAAATCACTTTCCCGCTTTACAAACTGAACTCAAATATGTGAAATGAATCTAATGAATCACAAAGACTTACGCTAAAGCGAGAGAGTAGTACTAGGAGTGTGCGTGGAGTGACCGGAATGGGAATCGGAATCGCGTGAACCTAAATTATACCAAATATGAAACTGTCAGATTCTGTTGTTGTAATATTTTATAAAAATATCATAAAAATCACTTTCTGTAATACGAAGTCATGGGAACTGGATTCGTCTCAATACGACAGTTTTTGAAGAAGTTAGAGTCGTTTACGTATTTAACGCGTTTTAACCGTAAAAACAGTAAATAATAGTAGATTAATTCCAAAAATTCCAGTAAAATCATATTTTGATGGGTTCTGGACTATATCAAATTTTTATACGCTGATTAATTCGTTTGGTATGTTTTCTCGAAAATCAAGATTAAATCTGATTAAATACTGTAAAATTCATAATAAATCGAAAAATAGGAGTTAGGTTCCCAATTTTTGACAGTAAGCTACATTTTACAGTTTACATCTTTGGTCAAAATTTCGTAATTTTTACATGCATGCAACAGATTCTGTCGATTTCTTCGGTTAGAGTCATAAATCAAAATCTTAAGTTGAAAAACATAACTTTGGTTTATTTTAATGAAATTTCCAGATTTTCCATTTTATAAACTTTCATTTTTACCAATAAAAATTGCATGCAATGGAGTTTTAGATATGCTTTCATCATTTTAGTTATAAAACATACATAGATTTGATGATTTATGTAAAACTTGAGTAAATATGAAAAATAAGTTCAAGAACAAGATTTTTACCTTTGAAATGATGAAATGATGGTGATGAATGTATGAAAATGTCCTTGAATTACTTAGATTATGCCTTAGAAGGATTGTTTTTGAAAGAGTTATAGGTGTTTGTATGTGAGATTTGAGAGCATAAGTGTATGTGTGTGTTTGTTGAGAGGAAAAGAGTGTAAGTGTGTTTTTGAGTCTTGCACAAATGAGAGTGACAAAGGGAGGTAATACCAAGGTAGTTTTCTGGAATAGAGGGGTGTTTGACACCTGTTTTTACAGGTGTTGGCCATGAGGGTCGTTTTTGGGTGAGTCACCAAGCACTAGCAACAACAAAAATTTTTGAATTCCTGTGCTGAGTTGCGCCGCAACTGATTCTGTTGCTCCGTAAGAGGCTGATTTTCTGACTTTTTCGTTTTTGTTTAGTTTTCTTTGTTAAGTGTTTCGTTAGTTGAAAGTTTCCAGTTATTTTAGATAGGAACTTAGACAAGTTCACTAAGTATTTTCTTGGTATTAGGATTCATTTTGTGATTCCGATTTCGATTCCGACGTACACGAGTTTACGAGACAAGTAATAACAAGATCAATTCGAGTTTGGTCAAAGATAGAGAATGCGGTTTTCACCTGAAATAAGACGGTTGTCACACGAAGTTAATCAAGGATCTCATAACGGAGAAAGGGAGGTCATCGGAAGCACAAACAACTTTCTTGAATGTGGAGTGCTCGACTTTGTTGAAAAACAATAGGCTTCCACCGAAGTTAGGCGATCCAGAAAGTTTCTTAATTACAGGCAATTTTAGTAAAACCTATAGTTGTAATGCATTGGTGGACTTAGGAGCTAGCATAAATTTAATGCCTTATTCGTGTTATGCTAAACTTCTTTAGGGGTGTTAAAACCAACTAGAATGAGTATTCAACCAGCCGACCGATTAGTTCAATACCCATTAGGAATTGCTGAAAATATGCTAGTTCAAGTAGAGAAAGTTTACTTTTCCGGTTGATTTTGTAACTCTGGAAATGGAGGAAGATAGTAAAGTACCGCTAATCTTAGGTAGACCATTCTTAAATACCGCAGATGCAATCATTAAGGTTAAAAATAGAGAAATTTCATTGAGGGTTGGGAATGAAAGAATAACTTTTTCGTTTGAGAGGGCTATGAAACATTCTTATTCCACTGATGAAACATGATTTCGGATTGATGTTTTTGATGATTTTGATTGGCAGGAAATACTAGAGTTGGAGGCCGAGATGAACGAGTATTTGGAAAACGAGGAGATCGAAAGAATAAGTTGAAGTTGAGGTGAAAGAGGAGTTAAAGATGGAAAAGAGCATGAGGATCAAGTCTTCAATCGAAGAACCACCTACCGACTTAGAACTTAAACAATTACCGGTACATTTAGAATATGCTTTTCGTGAAGGTACTAATTTATTACCGGTTTTTATTTCGTCATCACTTTCGGGTGACGAAAAAGCTAGATTATTGACGATCCTTAAAGGTCATAAAAAGACCTTTGCTTGGCGTATATCCGACATACCTGGAATTAGCCCCGAATTTTGCAAACATAGAATTAATTTTCATGATAATGTAAAACCGTTGTTCAAAGACAACGGTTGCTAAATACAAATATGACGGATGTCGTTAAAAAGGAAGTTGTGAAGTTGTTGGATGCAGGAATTATCTACCCGATTTCGGATAGCCCATGGGTGAGTCCTATTCATTGCGTGCCGAAGAAAGAAGGTATGACCGTGGTGGTGAACGATAAGAATGAACTAGTTCCAACAAGGACGATTACGGGATGGAGAGTTTGCATAGACTACCGCAAGCTCCACGATGCGACGAGGAAGAATCATTCCCCGTTACCTTTCATGGATCAAATGATTGAAAGGTTGGCGGGGAATGAATTTTATTTTTTCTTGGATGGATTTTTGGGGTATTTTCAAATACCAATTGACCCCGAAGGTCAAGAAAATACCACTTTCAAATGTCCATTTGGGACTTATGCCAACCGGAGGTTGCCATTTGGATTAAGCAATGCACCCGCAACTTTTCAACGGTGCATGCTTGTTATTTTTCAAGACATGATGTAGAAAACAATGGAGGTATTCATGGACGATTTCTCGGTAATTGTAGAATCGTTTGATTCGTGTTTGGAGAACTTGGAAAAGATGTTAGGAAGATGTGAAGAGGCGAACTTGGTACTAAATTGGTAGAAGTGCCACTTTATGGTTCAAGAAGGAATTGTGTTGGGACATAAAATTTCTAAGGTTGGGATCGAGGTGGATAAAGAGAAGATTGAGGTTATTGAAAAGCTACCACCACGAACAAATGAGAAGGCGATTCAGAGTTTTCTTGGACATGCGGATTCTACCGAATATTTGTCAGAAATTTCTCGAAGATTGCTCGTCCCATGACGAGATTATTAGAGAAGGATATAGCATTCGATTTTTTGGAGGATTGCTTGCATGCATTTGAACTAAACAAGGAGAGATTGACTAATACACCGATATTGGTGTCACCACTCCCATTCGAATTGATGTGTGACACTAGAAATTTTGCGGTGGGAGCTGTTTTGGGACAAAAGATCGAGAAGCACTTTCGACCTAGTTACTTTTCTAGCAAGACTTTAAATGAAGCCCAATAAAATTATACAACAACCAAGAAGGATATTTTAGCAGTTGTTTTCGCTTTTGACAAGTTGAGATCATATTTGGTGTTGAGCAAGACGATAGTTTTCACGGATCATTCGGCATTAAGGTTTTTATTTTCTAAACTAGATGCTAAACCTAGATTAATTCGTAGGATTTTATTATTGCAGGAATTTGACATTGAAATCAAAGACAAGAAAGGAGCAGAGAATGAAGTCGCTGATCATTTGAGTAGATTGGATAACCCAAGTTTGGGGGAGTTAAAGGAGGAGGAGATTAACGATACATTTTTGGGAGAGATGCTAGCTTACGTTGAGAACAAATAAGACAAAGATGTTCCATGGTTTGCGGATATTGCAAACTATCTAGTCGGAGGAATTGTCAACAAAAGCCTTACTTCCCAACAAAATAAGAAGCTCTTTGCGGATGTCAAATACTATTATTGGGAGGAGCCTTATCTTTTTCGGATGTATGCGGATGGTATGATTAAAAGATGTGTCTATGGCGGAGAAACTCGAAGAATTTAAGACGAATGCCATCATGGACCTACCGAAGGACATTACGGACCGATGGTGACGGGGAAAAAGGTGTATGATGCGGGATTTTATTGGCCTTTTATTTTCAAGGAAGCATACACATTGGGGAGGACGTGTGACACTTGTCAACGTCAAGGAAATATCAAGAAGATAGACGAGATGCCAAAACTGGGATTCAAGTGTGTGAAGTATTCGACATTTGGGCATTGATTTTATGGGACCATTCAAGCCTTCAAATAAGAACGTTTATATCCTAGTTGCGGTAGATTATGTGTCAAAATGGGTTAAAGCAAAGGCATTGCCTACTAACAATGCTAAGGTTGTTGTTGATTTTCATAAAAGTTTGTTTTGTAGGTTGGGAGTGCCGAAGGCTTTAACCGTAGTGATCGAGGGAGCCACTTTTCAAATGCTCAATTAGCGAAATTTTTGAAGAGATATGGAGTGAGTCATTGATTTGCTACATTTTATCATCCACAAACGAGCAGAAAAGTGAAGAATACAAATTGGGCGATAAAGAGGATTTTGGAAAATACAGTGAACAATAATCTGAATCTTTGGTCAAAGAAATTGGAGGATGCACTTTGGGCATTTAGGACGACATACAAGACACCGATTAGGACAACCCCGTATCGACTACTCTACGGGAAGACATGTCTTTTTCCGGTCGATATTGAGCACAAGGCGTATTGGGCATTGCGGAATTGCAATGTTGATATGAATTGGGCGAGAGATATGAGGTTTTTACAAGTTTACGACTGTTCAAACCTTTACAAGAAGCGAACGAAGGAATTTCATGATAGAAGGATTATTCGAAATAAGTTTAAGGAGGGAGATAAATTACTTCTATTTCAACCGAAGTACAAATTCAAGGATCCGAAGTTACGAACGAAGTGGACGACTCCTTATGTCGTGAAACGAACTTTTGCATCGGGGTATGTTGAATTAATCAACGACCAAGGAGAGTTTTTCATTGTGTCGGGGCAAAGAGTGAAACTATACCATGAGGAGGATGAAGAAAATGGTATGATTATCGAGGATGGCTTCTATGCCATCGACGCTTAATCACGAGGAATATCGAGTCAAGCTAACAACTTGTTCGAAAAACAAGCGATTCTCGGGAGGCAACTCGAGTTTGTTTTTTTTTACGTTTTCATAGTTAATTTTGCATTTTCTGTTTACTACTTCTGTTTATAGTTTAGGTATCTTTAACATTTCTTGTTTAGTTTTAGTTTATTTAGGTACGAAGAAAAGCGACGAAAAACCAAAAATAATGAAAAACGAAAAAGTAAAACACAAAAGTAGGCTCAGTTACTGCGACACAGTAAGCACGGACTGCGCGGCAACGGGATTTTTTGCACAAATTACCTGGGTGCGACACAGTGAAGTAAGAAAAAAACAAAATAAGTCACGGGTATCAGGTAGTGCGACGCAGTGTGTAGGTCACTGCGCCGCAGCGTGGTCAAAACAGGTTATATCTTTTATTTTTCCATTTTACACCACATAATCACACACTATAATAGTAGCAGCCTACATCATACACGAACATACATACTTTCTTATTTTTGATTTCTTTCTTAAATCTTTCGTTTAATCCACAAATCATGAGTAGAGCGGTATGTTTATTCAACTTTTGTCTTTCAATTATTTTCATTATTGCTTAATCTGTACAAAATGATTTGGGAAAATATTAGGGTTTTTTTTTTCCAATTAGGCTTAGAATCATACAATTAGGTGTTTATTATGCTTATATAAACTGATTAGAACATGTTGGTATAATTAATTGTTGGATTTACGGGTTGATTTTTGAAAATCAAATTGGGGAAATTTTATGTTTTCTTAAATTAGGCTTAGAAACATTAAATTAGTTGTTTATAATGCTTATCCATGTTGACTAGAAGTTGTTAGATTGCGTTGTTGGTAGATTAAACGGTTGAATTACTGAAAACAAATTTTGAAATTCTGTCACAGCCACTGCGACGCAGTGAGCTCACAGATATCCAATAAATTGTTCTTTTCATGTGTTTAACGTTTTAGTTTGCCTTGTTTGTGGTTGGTTGTGGTGTGTAGGGAAAGAGACCAACAAGACCAGGAGAGGGCTCCTCTAAATCAACTAGGCGAGCACCGGATCCGCCTAGCAAGACATTAAATGCGCAAGGGATGACCCCGGAGAATCATCCTTGGTTGAAATGGCCCGTTTGTACCCCGGAAAGGAAGGTTGAGCCGAATAACTAATTGCCCGAGTTGAGAGAGAGGGTAATTTGTGCACCTCGTGTTATGGATTGGAGAGTTTTAAATCGGTTAGGGGTGGATTGAAATGGTTTCATGGTAACGAAGAGTGCGACTATGCAATGTGAGATATCGATTTGGGAGCGAGCTTTGAAGGTTGAGGAGTCGGTTTATCGAGAGTGGGTGTTGGAGTTTTATTGTTCTTTGAAAATGGAGAAGGATTTTGATGGGAATGAGTTGGAAACGGCTCCTTTGATTTCTTTTAGGCGTGGTGGCGATGACCGCATATATTGCCGATGCGGAAACCGACTCGTTAGATTTTGGTGCGAATGAAATATGGAACGAGTTTACAGGGTAGGTGGAGCAAAAACCTACAAGTCGAGTCAAGGATATTTTGCGAGTTTTGCATAAGATCCTTTGTTACTCATCTGTTCACCGGGATACTCAGCACGATAAATTCTATGCAGATGACTTGTGGATGCTTCACAAGTTCATTTTACGGGACCCATACCAGTACATAAACGTCCCGTGGACTTTGGCGAAGTATATGGGGGATCGAGGCATGGGTAAGACCGCAACGAGTCATATGGTTTGGCATTTTGTTACCCGCATTGCGAGGAGTTTGGGTTTTTATACTCTGGCAAACATTCAAAGATGTCTACCTCCTGTGAAATGCAAGTTGATAACCCAAAATGATTTGGCACCGACGGAGTTACTTAACCGAGCGGGTACTCGGTTGGTAGGATTGACGCAAGGTCCAATTCAGGTACCACCACCACCGAGGCAGCAACAACCTACTATGAGAGAGATGTTACGCGAGATTACACGAGGTATGCACCATATACAGTTTAATATGGTCAGATGGGACAAAAACTATCGAGTATGCAAGTGCGTGCTGATTATCTTACTCAGCGCTATCAGACGACATGGGATTATATGGCTCAGCAGCGAATTGAGGCTACATCATCGGAGGAGCATTGGGAGCCGTATGCCACACCACCATACTATTACCCTCAGCCGTCTCTGGGTTATCCACAACCCGTGTACGCGGAGGAGGAGGGTGATAATGTAGGTGGAGATGATGCTGCTGCTATGGAGACTAGGGTGGTGGTGATATATGGTGATTTGGTGATTTGTGGTCGTATGTGTTGTAGATTTGGTATTTGTTGGTTTGGTTTGGTATTTGGAGTTTATTTTGTGATGTTATTGTTTAGATTTTACTATTCCTTATTAGAACTATTTAGTATGTATTATTTTTTTATTCGTCGTAACTTCGATTTTTAGTATTTATTTTTCTATTTTGGTTTTAATTTGTTTGTTTAGTGTTTGGTTTTTAGTTTTAAAAAAACTGACAGTAAGTTCAGAACCCGTTTTTGAGTCTGACATTCAGTTCAACAAAGCTTTTCAACTAGGAATTTTCAACATCTAACGGGTTTCCCGTTTTTGAGTCTGACATTCAGTTCAACAAAGCTTTTCAACTAGGAATTTTCAACATCTAACGGGTTTTACTTTCTTCCTTTATTATTTTGTATTTTTAGGTAATGTCAAATACCTTTTAGTGGTTGTGAATTATTTCACAAAATGGATAAAATCTAAACCCCTAGCGACTATAATTGGTCCCCGAATGATAAATTTTGTCTAGGAACATATAGTATGTCGATTTTTGAGTCCCACAGTTCCTGATCAGTGATAATGGACGACAATTTTCGGACAATCCATTTAAAACATGGTGTCACGATATGGACATCCACCAACGATTCATCTCAGTGGCACACCCCAAAGCCAATGGCCAGGTAGAAGTCATGAATAAAGAAATTGTGAGGGGAATCAAAGCCTAATTAGGAAAATATGAAAAAGCATGGGTAGACGAGATCCCAGGAATCCTCTGGGCACACATGACTTTTCTCGGCACAACTACATCTGAGACTCCTTTTAGCTTTGTCTATGGGACCGAAGCAGTTATCCTACCAGAATTTACAAACCCCGGTCACCGGATCCTTCACTTTAACCCCAAACAAAATGAGGAAGCCCTAAGAGAAAATTTGAACATTGTCGAAGAGCGAAGAGAAATATCTCTCGTTCGACAAGCAGAAAGCCACAAACAGATCGCCAAGTATTATAACCAAAAATTCCGCCACACATCCTTCAAGTTGGGAGATCTTGTGTGGCGGAAGAATGAAGCTAGCAGGGTGGAGAACTTTGAAAAATTGGGTCCTACATGGGAAGGCCCGTTTAAAGTCCTTGAGACACATAAAAATGGTTCCTACACCCCTGCTTACATAGATAGGCAACAATTACCCAGGAGATGGAATGCCATGAACTTAAAGAAATGGTATGTTTAGGCACGAATCATCTGGTACACTACCCCGAACTCCGTTTGGGAGTAAATATGTGAAGGAAACCATAGAAATTTTAAGTCTACGCCAAACATAAAAAACATACAAACATATATATATATATATATATATATATATATATATATATATATATATATATATATATATATATATATATATATATATATATATATATATATATATATTCAAAAAAAATAAAAAATGTGTTATTAGCTTGATCATCCAAAAAAACATTATTTTTCAAAACCATATTTTGACTTGGCCAAAACAAACCACAGCCACACAGGCCAAGCCTAATATGGCGGGCAAGACTATTTTTGGACAAGGCAAAGTACAAAAAAAAAAATTCAAACTCATTGATAGACATGATGGGAAAAACTAGGTTTGGACAGGACGAAATCCAAAGGTAGGCAAGGCCAGTGACATGGACGACAAGGCTAGTTTTGGACAAGGCAAAGTCCAAAAACAAAATCCAAAGTATAGAAACGCCATTGATAGACATGGCATGAAAGTCTAGATTTTGAACAATGGCAGGCAAGGACGGCGACAGGCAGGCAAGATAGTTGAATAAAAGCAAGAAAGTTAGGCTTCAAACCAACCTTTAAACCCTAAATGGGGGGGGGGGGGGGGGGATGATGGTGCTAGTAGGTTTTATCCTATATTTGAAGGATCAAAACCCTACAAACACAAAAAGGCCTCAACCCATAACAACGAAAGCGCTTACCTTGCTCGCGCTTTTCTTGGCCACGTGAACCTTGGCCACGCAAACCTTGGCCACACTTGCCTTGGTCACACTTACCTTTTCCACATTTACCTTTGCCACACGTACCTTGGCTACGCTTCCATTGCCCACACTTACCTTTCCCACAGTTACCTTGAGCACACGTACCTTGGCCACGCGTTCCTTGGCCACGCTTTCCTCAGCCCTAGTGCAAACAAGTCACGATCCCGATATGCGAAAGAGTTGACCGAGCACGGCTTAGTCGACGGTCGAGCATGGCATAGTCGGCGACCAAGTAAACCCTTTCTTGGCAGCCAAGAAAGGCCTAGCTGGCGTCCAAGAAAAGCCTAAGCCGGCAACCAAGCAAGGCCTAGCCGGCGGCCGAGCAAGGGTAGCCGACAACTAGATCGAATCCGAGCAAAGCTTAGCAAGTTAATTGGTGGCTACGCTTACCTTCGCCACACTTATCTTGGCCGCACTTACTTTCGCCACACTTTCCTTGGTCGGCGGCCATTTCATATCCAGAAAATTCGTTTTGTTCAAATTATTTGTAAAGCTTGCAAGAACTACGATATTATATCCGAATAATGATGTGAACGTTAGACATTATTGACTTAATCGGTTATGGTTAGAATTATCGTTAATATCCATACGTTGAATATTGAAGAGTATAAATACCAATGTTATGGTCATCTCCTAGGACACACTTATATACTCTATCATACTCACACACACATACTTGCCGTCTATTATCTGCTTCTCCCGTCTTGTTCATACGACACAATCAAGAACACAACACACTTTCAACCTTAATCACCTTAGGAACACTAAGAGTTTGTTAGGTTTGCACCGCCTTGGCAGGATATCCAAGGATGGAATCACCCAAACATCCTCAATCTGTGTTTGACGTTCTTTTGATCAAACACTTATTAAACATAGAAATTGACTATAGAACTTCTAAGGAATCTAAAACCGTGATCGAAAAGACCTCTCTAAGAATGATTGAAATGGAGCTGACTTAGGTGGAAGAACACATTTGAGATTAGGATATTTGTAATTTTGGAAGACTGATTGAATTTTGGATTATAAAATTGTATATAAATATAACGGAATTCAAATAATCAAAATCTTTTCAGCGTGAAATTAAAAAATAAATTTTCCACCAACTCAAATAGAATCCGAAAGACCCCCGATTTCATAGCGCTTGGGGAACGGAAGTTTGACCGAGGATTGGAAATCTCAGAGATAAAATCCAATCAACATTTTCATACTTTCACTAGAGTTCAAAATACAAGAATGTTAAATTTAAAAAATCCATACGTGTTAGAAAAATTTATCCAAACTTAAAAAATAATGAAAAAATAATAAAGAACATTAAAAATAAAGAATTTAAACAAATAGAATAATAAAAAGAATAATAAATTAAATTATAATTTCCAACTTAAAAAGTTTATCTACAGATTTAAAGTATCCAATATCAGAATAACTTTTGCAAAAATTTTTGAGTTAAAATTTTGAACTTTAGATTTAAATTCCAAAGTAAAGATTTAAAATCAAATTTAAATTTTCATATCTATTGTTAACTTGATATATAACTTAGTTTAAGCTGTAAATTTCTTAAAAAATAAAATGTTTTGGCAAATGCATAAACTATATCAATAATATAATAAATCTTGTGTCAAATATTCATAAGTTGCAAATGTAATAATTTGAAAAGAAAATGACAAACTGTCCAACTTTTCATTTCTGTCAAATAAAATAAATATGAAGAGTATTTACTTAAAAATATGACATTATATCCTCGATCATTAAAAACAGTTATGAAATTTACTGTAGCAGACATATTGCACTATCAGTGTAATACTTTATTTAGTCTATAGCATAGAGTTATAAAAAACAATTTTTGAAGTACAAGTCCAACTTTTCAATCATTATTAAGGATGATTGAATTATGATCTTCATACGACCTTATAATTCTGTTCACATTTTAAGATATTTTTGAGTTCTTGAAAAAACATTGTGTTCCGAGTTTTAAGTAAAAGTAAGTTTAGTATAGTGGCTAATTATTTCACCTGTCTTAAACTTTTATCAAGTCAACAACAAGGCTATTGCAAACAAAACAAAATTGCAACTATACCAACTCATCTTTCTGTCTTTGCTTTTTTTTCAAGTCAACATCAAGGATTTTGAGTTCTTACACTTTTCTCCATATTTGTTTTAATGCAAAACATATTTTAATGTCGATCATTTATAATAAATAAAGTTTTTCCGATTTGATCAAATTACGAAGGGACTTTGGCATTTCAAACAATTCGACCAACGCACAGAGGTACTTTGACATTACAAATAATTCGATCAAAGTACATAGGTATTTTGACATTATATACAATTCGATCAACATACAACGTGACACTGATATCAATATATAGCCATGTGGATTATACACTATGATTATTGTACATTATTTCTAAATGCTCACTTAAATCTTGTAGGGGATAATGTATGTTTTCAAACTTACTCTACGAACTCGTCAACTATATGTTGACTTTTAAGATTTCACTTTCATGTAAGGTAAGGCATAAGGAGGTTACGATGACTTGGACCTAGAGGAAGATTTCTTAGTTGCATTTTCTATTTATTTATTCGTACATCAGATATTTTATTTCTCCCGACCTCTGGGGATTTGGATATTGTATTTCTAAATTGTATTTATTTAATTGTGGATTAACCTCACATGATATACTGGTCCAACTTATAATTGGGCAATGTCATGACATGTTTTATTTATCTATAATTACATCTTTTTAGATATTTTCTATTTATGACTTACAATGTGTTATAAATATCGACAATCAGTTGCACGCTACGTGTCTGCTAAAGGTGGGGTGTGACAACTATTAAAACTGCGCGGTCACGAAAAGTCTTATTTTTTGAGAGATCCTTTAAAGGTATTAAAGAAAGAGATGGATTGATTTGCACCGTTTGACAATAAACAGCTAAGTGCAGCCAATTTTTCGTTATAGCTTCAGACTTGCTTCTTAGTGGAAGAAGATGCCATGTCAATGACAACCTGAATGTTTTTAGGATTGACTTTTATGCCTCTAGGTGTGACGATGTTACCTAGAAACTTTCATTTGTCCATTCTAAAGCTATATTTGGACGGGTTAAGCTTCATATTCTATTCCTCTTAGGGTTTCGAAGGTTACCTGATGTGAGCTAGCATGATGTCCTTCACGTGACTTTTGGTGACTATTTCATCCACGTAGGTTTTGATGTTCTTTCCAGTTGGTCTTTAAAGGCCCGATCTATCAGGCGCTCATAAGTGGCCACCAACATTTTTCAATCCAAATGGCATCTTTTGGAAGTAATCGATGCCTTGATTCGTGTGAAATTGTCTTCATCGCTCTTCTTCATGGAGATCTGGTGATAGCCTTTATATGCATCCAAGAATCACTTCATCCTAAAACCATCTAGGGATTCTACCTTCCAATCAATTTTTGGGAGAGGGTAATTGTATTGTGGGCATGCCTTGTTGATGTATTTGAAATCGACCCACAACCGCCAAGATCCATCTCCCTTCTTTACCATGATCAGATTCGCAATTCATGTCTTACTTTCCCAACTTCCACCATTTTGTTAACTTGTTCACATGTAGATTTACTTCTATCTAGAGCCATGCCTCTTTTCTTCTGCCAGATTGGTACGATGTTTAGATTAGTATTCACGACATGCTCAACAAACTTTCTTGAACACTAGTCATGTCTGATGTATGCCATACGAAGACATCAAAGTTGCATCCAACAAATTGATAAGAATTTTCTTAGGTTGTAGTAGGAGTTGTGAGTTAATGGTAACTTGGTATGGGTATTGCTTATTAATGAATACCTTATGCTCTGGGCCTCAATGACTTCTTTTTCAAGGTTGTGAGAAGGCCCTTCAATTACTTTAGGTTTTTCAACTTGTTGGTATTCTTTTAGCTAGGAAATTCTTTCTCTAATGATTTCTATCCCATATTGTGTAGGAAATTTAACCATGTCATATATGGTTGATGGTTGATGGAATGGCTCCAAACCATTTTAATGGTGGCCCACACAATGGGACATTGTAGGCGGACGAGGCATTGGCTATTTCAAAGTCTATTTTTCAAATCTGAAAAAAGAATATTCTCCTTGCATGACTTCCATACTTGCTTCGCCTATAACCGCTGTGTTTCCCGTGCGAAACCAATTAGAGGGGACTGTGCTGGTGGTTTTGAGTCTCTCACCCTCTAGGGAAGTCCTCTGAAACAGTGTGCATATATGATGTATGTTAAGCTTCATGTGTCTATGTATGCTTTATGTGACACCCGTCACCAAACCCGGTTAGTCAACGTCAAAATTTTGTTAGTCGCCGTTATTCCATTAGTATGCCCATCATTACTTAGCAAAACATTTTGAGTTAGACTATTATTTTGGTTTGAGTACAACTTTCTATTTTAGGCTATGTGAATCCAGATTTAGATCTACGACATTATTTCCTAACTTGCACTATTTAAATGCTTATAGATATAAGTGTTCCTACAATAATTACTTCAAAGAGTTATTACAATATTTCTATTTCTAGAAATCACCTACAACGAAAGAAAGTAAGGATATGAGCTAGGTAATTATTAAATGTTCCAATACTTAGAAATGAGAATTTTCTATAAAAGATATTATATAAATAAATATTTATTTAATATCGTAACTCAATTCGTATCAATCAGAATAAAGTGCAAATTTTAGTTTTTCAGAAACCACTTATTGGGCCTGGCCATTTTGAGTATCAATATTCAGTATTACGTATTGGTTTACGTGATTTATTAAATTACCAATTTTTCATTAAATATATTGTTTTTACTAAACTAAATTAACTACATAAATAAAGAAAACGAAAATTGTATATAAATGTGTATATATGTATATTAATATTATACAAACCGGATAATTAGGGAACTCTATTCCACCAAAAAATTTACACAATTAAACATTAACTAGAGGATTTCCCGTGCGTTGCACGGGTTCGAATGGGTGCAGGTGACTCTTTCGTTGATAACGATATTTTCAGTTTTGGTCGTTGCTCCATGTGCCTTTCATAGTCTCTGTCGCTGGAAAGAAATGAAAATCATACTCTTTGCCTTAACGCGGAAGCAAGAAATTTTTTTAAACACTAAAAATGGAAAACCAAAATGAATTAGTTACATTGCAGTATGAAGTATGAATAAAGAATTAGATTATGCACTCACTTTCCGAAAACGATTAGACTCTTGCCCATCTTTTTTACACGATTAAATCTTAGTCTTATCTGGAATGATAAAAATAATACAATTGATAAAAATAAAACTACTATAAAAAATTGTGAATTTCCGGAAAGGTTACCTTTGATGCAGGTTTTAAACTGCTGAAATCACAAACGTATCCATATGATCGAGTTGTAGTTAGAGGCATTTGAATACATAAGCAGGATTCCATTAATTAAACATTACATTACAAACCGAAAGCATTAAACACACATACTAAAAATTCATATTTATCGTTTCAGATGAACCAAGTGAATGAACCGTCTCTGTATGGACCTTTTTACTAACAAAAACACATGTTGGGATTATAAGTTATCATCATCATCATCATCAACATTAAACAACCTAACATCAACGCAATATATACTGAGGCGACGTAACTTACTTGTAAAACTTGACAAAGCAAAGATTACAGAATAACCATACGGCGTGACACAACATCCGCCAATAGGATCTCCAAGGGCTGCATCAAATCCTGCTGAAACCATGATTATGTCGGGGGATAAAATATAGATTAAACTTAAAAGACAGAAAATGTTTAGAGTCGTCTAGAAATAGTTCAAATTCTTAAAAACATATTAATACGTACACAATATTACGAAAAAATGTGACTTACCGATTCTTTGGCACAATGTGAATAAGCGTGAATCTTACCTGCAGGTTAAAGTACTATTGTTAGGCCAACTGCCATCATAAAAACAAAGTTACTATCCTACAAATACAAAAATAAACTGATATAGTAACGGTTGTATTCAAAGTTACATTTTTTTTAACATAATTACCTTTCGATTCGAACGAAAGTTGTCTTGCAGCTGCGGGTCTGTTGCTTTCTTCTGCTGTCGGTGCGTCTATGTCTGACAATTTATTTTCGATAATTGGAGTTGTGGGAGTGTGCCCACCTACTGTTTATATATAAATTGCAAGCAACACAAATACTCATTTTTATCGTTAGCTACAGTCCTAGGAGCTATTGTTCCATTTACTTAACATTATAGATATTTACTCTCCCTGATGTGTTATTTTAACTTAATTTAAGACTTTTTTAGCTTATTTTGTTCTGCTTATTTCCCTTAACACCATTTTTCCAGCTTATTAGTTTCTTTCCAAATTTTTTAGTTTGTTTCAGGTTTTTTTGGTTTCATAAGACCTTTTTCCAACTTATTTATCCGCATCAGCTTAATATCTAGTTTTAAGCCATGCTAAGCTCAGAAAGGCCAAGGCATAAACTAAGCCGTAATAAGTAAGCTTATTTTTCACTAACCGAAACAAATGAAATCATAACCCCATAAGTAAGTTAAAATAAAGACCCCTTAACTCATAAGAAGCTCACAAGTCACTAAATAAATATATATTAACCCTATCTATATAAGCTCATAAACCGAAAAATAAACACAAAAAAAAACACAAATAAGCTCAATTCGTAGCTAAAATGACCTGATAATCTTCCGAACATGCTGAGGAGACATATCTTCCTTCTGCGTCTCAACAAATCCAAACTTCCTTTTATCACCATATTCGAACTATATCTATTTCTTTCATTTAATTCCGGAAACAACGATTGCTACAAAAATCACTCAATTTACAAACATGATGACATATTTGATTAGCAATTAGGTTACAATTAATTAGTAACTAAAAGGTTAAATAAAACAATAAAAGTAAAAGAAAGGAGATCGAGAATAAACTTACATTGCTTCCTTTCCATGTCTTATAAATTCTCAAGTTATCCGACCCGTTATTGGATCCGGATAATGAATCAGAGTGTTTCGGTGATGGGACCACGTACATGTTTCTACTTTTCTATTTTTCACAAATCTGAAGTCGAGATCTTGTAGATTTCGGCGCCGGAGAGTGGTTTGAGGGTTTCATTGGCCGACAACCCATCAGAGTGTGAAGAAAAAAGAAAAAGGGGTTTTCAGTGTGGGTGTGTGTGTGTGTGTTTTGTAGTGATTTTTGCTTTACAATAAAGCTTACGTATATCCATATATCTATATCTATTTTTTCATTAACCAAGTGGCAAGACAGAGGAAAGGTGAGTCAGCAACAGGGAGAACACGTGCAACAGGGAGAACACGTGTAAACCAAAACAACAAAAGCAGGTGAAACCTAAGACTATTCCCAAGCTGGAGAGGTGGGAGAGGTGGAGAAACCCAACCCAAAAACGAAATCTTAAACCCAAAAACAAAAAAACGAAATAAGGCCCAGCATGGCCCAAAATAATAAAAAAATCCCACAGGCACAAATCCATAGGAATCTTACACATTTACGCTCTGTTCTCAAGTTAAAAATTGAAGTAAAGGAAAGGAAAGTAAAGTAAAGAAAATGAAAGTAAAGGAAATGAAAGTAAAGCAATTAAATTTAACCTTGTTCTCGAGTTAAAAATGAAGGGAAGAAAATGAAAGAAAAATTTCATTTTCTTTTTTATATATATATATATATATATATATATATAAAAGAAAGCCCTATAACATTTGACAGCTATTCGATAATGGATTGACTATGAATAATTTTGTAAACATTTCTTGATAACTACTTACTTTTCTCCACTGAACAAGCCGTTAGAATCTTTAAACAACCAACTTGATTTTTCAAACTTTTGTTTCTGTCCATTTATATTGAAAAATCATACTTAATTCAAGCAAGAAATAATTTTTAAAACAACATTGTGTGAATCAATGACCGGATATAATGACTCGTGTATCACAAACAGAACTTTGGATGATTCAAGCAAGAAATATTTTTTAAAACATCATTATGTGAATCATGTATTTTTCAATTATATAAAATTCCTGATCAAATTATAAACAAAAAAAAAATAGAGAACAATTATTATAAAAAAAAGTGACTAAAAAATATTCATGAAACCTAATAATTTGTAAATAATAAAGAATAATTTCATAGATAATCACCTTTTTTGGAGAAAGGAGGGATGATGATCAGGTTTTGAGAAGAGAATGTGGAGTAAACTGAGAATGTGGAGTAAACAGTATGTAGAGAGATTTACGTGGTAGAGAATAATCAGGTATTATAGGATTGATGGGGGTAAATATGTAATTACACATTGTTAGGATAAACTTTCCTATGGAAACACCCCATATTTGGGGTGAAAATAACTCCTTCTAAAAGTCTATCACTTTTCCTTCAAATCACTTCCTTTACAATCCTTTACCCCCATAAAAAAAACTTAAGAACACAGTATTTTAACTTTTTACATTATTTTACTTTCCTTTCCCCTCAAATTAAATCTTAAGAACACAGCGTTAATATAGAAGAGTAATGTTTTAAATGTAAAACCTAATTTTCATAAAATAACTGGTCGACGTTTTATAAATCGATCATTTTTATTTTATTTTAAAAGTTGAATATTTAATTTTGTCTTGTTTAATTAAATTATATAATCCAATATTTGTACAATAAGGTTTCTACTTCTTCTTTTATTAAAGCGTCCTAGGACTCCTCCGACCACTAATCCAACTACCGACTATCAAAATGCTGACTCGGAATATGCGTTGAAGAGAACAAGGACGTTTGGGATTTCTGATGAAGTATGACATTTTGGTTATTTTACTTTGTTTTTGATCTTCTACTTATAACATTTAACTTTAATCTAAAAATTTAACTGCTTTAAACTTTCTTTCGTGTTCTCAGAGTAAAAAACCATAATGTTTTTTTTTAGTATCATATAATTTAATGCATTCATGTTGTTCACAGTTGGTCATTCATATGCTCGTAAATATGTTAACTGTTGGCTATATGGGTCATTCATATGCTCGTCAGTCATCGGACGAAGGGGATACCAATAATACACAGAAATGGTGAATTAAATTTGTTTGATAGTATATTCAATGCCCATATGATTAGAAATTGAATGCTCTTGATGATATAAATGGTGAATTTAATAATATTCCAATGATCCCTATGTTACAAAGAGAATTCTTCTTATATAGTAAATGTCCGGTCCTTGTCCGGAAGGTAATACCGAAGGACCGGACCATTCCTATTCTGTCAGCCAGTTCCATCGTGTAGTGATGTAGTCCACTCCTTTCCATGCCTTCAAGTACACTACCTCAGGCATTTATTGCAAGGAGCGTGACGGCGCTTTGTCCCCCACGTTCTCCTTCATTAAATGCTGCCACCAACTCTGTCTTGTCTCTCATTAATACCATACCTCTTTTGTTGTTTCCACTATTTGACATGAATGATGACATTTCTGTCTTATCGAGGTCGTTGCTTGTCTTGCCAAGGCTGTTGCTCCTTAAGTATTAGGACCTTCGGTGCAACTGGGCAGAGGGCTTCGTCACTTGTAGGTAATAAATACCCTATCCCAACATCTCCCCCTAGCCTAGAGAAGTGAGTAAAGAAGTGGGGGCCCATTTCTGCTCGAATCTTCACTAGACTGCAACTTGTCAGACTCTGCTATTTGTTTTTGGAGTGAAAATTATTGCCTCTTGGTTTTAAATGCTCCTGATTTGATGGGCACTTTAATTGCTCTTTAAAGTTACTAATTTCCCTATAAATAGCTGTTAGGTATTCCGATTTCATTAGTCCTTTCCTTTTCTTTATTTCCTTGTTGAACGCCTGTGACAACCGTCTAAAAATCAGGTACTTGTTCAGTTATTATATCGGTTCAATTCTCTAGTTACTCTTTTACCGTGTTCACTTTGTTCTATTTCGTAATTGTTCAGTCTGTACTTGTCGGTACTAGTTTCGGAATAACTCCCGGAATCAATTTTATAAGTCCTAATACCAAGAAAAACACCTATTGAACTTTCCTAAGTTCATAACAAATCATACTTAAGAACTATCAGTTAACAAAAAGGTCCAACGAAGCAATAACGTAAAAACGAAGAATCAGAAAAGCTGAAAATCAGCCCGGTGCGCAGCACCTCCACCTGAGGTGCGCAACACCTAGCTGCAGATTTCAAAAAAATTACATTTTCAGTCCTTGTCTCGTTTTTGTAAACCTTCAACCAATCCACCTCGATTTTTAACACTCATTTACTGTCACAACACTGCCCCAAACCCCTTCCCATTATTACCCTCTATTTTACTTTTCTTTTTCATTTTCTAAAATAAAAAACACACACACATTTCACCTAGTTCACCATTTTCTCTCATCTCTCTCTCTCTAGAACTCAAGAAACTAGAGAAATATCACCAAAAATCAGTCCCTAAACTCATAAAAATCCACCATCAAACATAAACAAAACGTTCCAAGGGTAAAGGGCAGCAAAAGGAAAGGATTAAATCGGGTTTTCAAGAAGATTTGGAGCTAAAAACTCATCCAAATCATTTCATCTCTTTTCATTCGGTAGAAATCACTTTCCTATCTTTATTTACTATTTTTACTAATTGCATGTAAGATCCAAACAATAAAAATGAGTTTTTATAAAGGTTTATGTCACTTTTTATACAAAAACGATTTTTATCTAAATAATACTTAGATCTATAGTTTTGTGGTTAAAAGTTGTTTAGAAACTGTAAAAACATCATATTATAAAGTATCTACTGGTTGCATGTCGAAATCTTTGAGTCACAAAACGTTTTTAGCAAGAAAAACACAAAACGGGAAAAGACAGCAGCTAGGTGCGCAGCACCTGTGCCCAGGTGCGCAGCACCGAGCTGCTGTTCCTCCCAAAAATCGTCGTTTTACTCGTTTTAAGATTATGTATACGTTCTGGACTTTTACCGATGTTATAAAGGGACTGAGATAAATAAAAAACTATAATAATGGTGACTTGTTTTGGACTCTATGGACTTAAATGGACTCGTTATTAAGTTATTATGTGTATAAACATGTTTTGTGAGCGGAATTGGTTGTAGGTTTTGGACACGAAATTTGGGCGCGGAAGCGCTGCCCAAATTACGTTAGAAAATCTAAATCATTTCAGTAACCTAAACATGTTTATCATATTAATAACATCACCTTTGAACCTTTGGACTAAAAATAAACGTTAATCTCTTCGGACCAATTTTTGGACAACTATGACTCTAATACTCTATTATAAACGAAAGTTACATAAACTCTTATATATATATAAAGAACCTAATAAGATAATAACTTTTGGACAATCTTGGTATTCTTTAGGCTATCCGTGATTTCCCGGCTCCTTTCCGACCGATTCCGAGTTCACTTTCTTCGCAAACCGTGAGTTACAACCCCACCTGTTTTACTTTTTGTACATTTAAACATTATTTGGGGGAAACATAAGATTACATGTTTGTAACTTTTAACACTTTTTGCGAACTATTAAACAATTGGAACTGTTCAAAACTTGGTACTTTTGCAACTTATTTGGAACTGTTCAAAACTTGGTACTTTTGCAACTTATTTGAAACTGTTCGAAACTTGGTACTTGTACAAACTATTATGCGTATTTGTGTTATTGCCTTAGCGGGTTAACTAAACTAGGATACTTGTTAGCAACCAATCCTTGATGGATATATAAGCCCGTTAGAGTTCAGTACAATTTTTGCAACTTTGTTCAATTGGCCGTTTTTGGTTCAAGTTCACTTATACACTATTAGCAACAGCCGTTAGTCATATGAGTATCGATACTTAGGAGCGGTCACTCCTTACTGAAGGGTTAGCGTCCCAAGTACATATTACTACCACACTGAGGTTCAATCAATTAAACATTTTTGGGCTAGTTCAGGACCATACAATCGGTTTAGTGTATACTTACTACTTATATTATGCCAAGTGATTGATACGAGCTACTATTTAGATAAACACATATCCCATACGCATATACACACTTTTAGCGCCTGGATTCCGCTACAACTTTACTATACGAGTTTATTTAATTACTTTACTCGCGTACGTACAAAGTTTTACTATTTACATATATGTTCAAACGCCGACTCGTTCTTTTACTCATGACGTCAATATATGTCTTGGAAACTTACTACTCTTGGCAACTTACTATCTTTGACAACTTCCTATTTTTGGAAACTTTATCGAAACTCTAAATTGTAACTCACTCACTACTTTATGTAGTTGACACTTTATCTTATGTTTCAGGAAATTAATGTAAGCGTATGGAATGCATGGCAAGGAAGGGTCATTATGGTTGCGTGAGGCGTTCTTTGGGAAAAGACCTTTCTATTTTGGGAATTTTGTTTGAAACTTGTATTGTACTTTAAGTTAAATCGTGAACTACTTGGTTGCTTTTAAATGTTGAAACTTGAACTATTTTGTTTTAATTGAAATGACTTGAATCGTTTATATTTGCTTATGACCGTGTAATGATATTCCAGCTCTCACATTCCGTGTTTCCGCTTTAGCGAGGTGTGACAGACTTGGTATCAGAGCACAGGTTGTAGTGAAAACGGTTTTAGAAATTTCTAAAAAGTTTTTGAAACCAAACTATAACCAAGGCTTTTCGGAAAATCAATATGGGTTCAAAACTTTAGTGAATTAATTTTGCGATTGCATGATTGTTTTTAACTACGCATGGCCTGATCACCCCTGCCTAGTTCAAAATGACTTATGCAAGGACGAAACGTAATTTCTAAAGACAAACGATTTTGAGTCGAAAAATTCCCGGTCTTACTATTCCCAACCTCACGTGATCGACCCTTACCTGCATTGTTTACTTATTTTCCTTTAGCATATTCTTGTTCATATACTTACGAAACTTTTTACGTCGCAGATCCGTCATGTCTCAATCGTCACGTTCGCACTCTCTTTCACGAGCCGTCTCTCCACTGCACGAACCCTCTGAGGGCCATACGGCCTCCGAGAGTCAGCCTGACCAGACGACTGACCCGACGGAGGACACGTCAATGACTATCAGCAGCAGTAACGGGTCTAGCCCGAGGACGGTGTTGCCTCCCCCCCGACCGACACCCGTTACAGCACCACCTCAGCCCCAAGGGCCCCGCGCCGGGATGGCCGCGCGTCAGCAACCGGACCCGTTCCGACCTGCACCCCCTCAGTCCTTCGTGGACCCATACGATCCCGCCATGCACACTCCGGTCATGGAGCGCTACGCGTGGGAACGTCATTTCATGGAGGAGAGGCGACGTGCCCAGGAGGCTGGAACCTCCCGACCTATGTGGCCACCCACTCTTCAGCCTCCTCCACCGGCTGCATTTCTCCACCTACACCGCGAGGTTCGGGCCCTCTCTGAGGAAGCCCGACAACAGGGCCTCTACCTTTTCGAAGTCTCTGACGCCGCGCACAAGCTGGCGGAACAGTCAATCCGAACCATCGCGTCGGCTCGGGCCACTGCACGTACTGTGCAGCGCCTTGTCAGCGTGTGCTTCGTCTTAGGGGCATTGGTAGTGGCTATGATGGCCAAGGTGTTTCTGGAGAGGCGTCATTACTTCATTTCCTTTATTGTACTGTAGGCCGAGTTGTAATTTTCACATGTACACAACTTCGGGCCATTTTTCTTTATTTTCCTATTGTATCGTACTGTACTTCTCTTTTATGAACCTTGTA
>CAJVGC010000001.1:31016995-31070378 GCA_910822075.1 Senecio squalidus | reverse complement strand
AACTCGAAGCTTATATCGGTGATGAAGATGCGAAGTACTTAAATAAGGGCTGCTTTGCATTATTAGTGAACATAAAGGACAACAGGAAAAAGCAGTAGACCTTAAGGATGTACCGATAGTTAGAGACTATCCGGAAGTATTTCCCGAAGAACTACCTGGACTACCACCTCAGAGGCAAGTTGAGTTTAGAATCGAGGTAATTCCTGGAGCGGCACCGGTGGCAAGGACGCCATATCGACTAGCTCCGACTGAGATGCAGGAATTATCCAACCAAGTTCAAGAATTATTGGATAAAGGATTTATCCGACCGAGCTCATCACCATGGGGAGCGCCGATTCTATTTGTAAAGAAGAAGGATGGATCGTTTCGCATGTGTATCGACTACCGAGAATTGAATAAACTAACCGTCAAGAACCGATATCCTCTTCCACGAATCGACGACCTTTTCGATCAACTTCAAGGCGCAACCTACTTTTCGAAGATTGACTTAAGGTCCGGTTATCATCAAGTGTTGGTTTCAGAAGATGATATACCGAAAACTGCATTCCGCACTAGATACGGACACTACGAATTCTTGGTAATGCCATTTGGACTCACAAATGCACCGACTGCATTCATGGATTTGATGAATAGGGTATGCCGACCGTATCTAGACAAGTTCGTTATTGTATTCATCGACGACATCTTAATCTACTCGCGGACCAAAGAGGATCACGCAGAGCACTTAAAACTGTTATTGGAATTGCTCAAGGAACAACAGCTCTACGCAAAGTTTTCTAAGTGCGAATTCTGGATGCGTGAAGTCAAATTTCTCGGTCACGTAGTCAATGGATCTGGAATCCACGTTGACCCATCAAAGATCGAGGCAATAAAGAATTGGGAAGCTCTCAAAAGTCCGACAGAAATCCGCCAATTTTTAGGATTGGCTGGGTATTATCGGCGATTCATCCAGGATTTCTCTAAGATAGCTAAACCCCTAACAAAGTTAACCCAAAAGAACGAGAAGTTCAACTGGGGAGATGCTCAAGAACAAGCCTTCAATATCTTGAAAACGAAACTGTGCAACGCTCCGATCTTAACTCTTCCTGAGGGAAACGAAGACTTCGTAGTTTATTGTGACGCATCTAACCTAGGATTAGCTTGTGTATTGATGCAACGAAACAAGGTCATAGCTTACGCATCGCGAAAACTTACGAAACACGAGGTCAATTATAGCCACTCACGACTTAGAACTAGGAGCGATAGTTTTTGCCCTAAAAATCTGGAGACATTACCTCTACGGAACCAAATGCACGGTATTCACGGACCATAGGAGTCTGCAACATATACTAGATCAGAAGCTACTCAATATGAGGCAACAGAGATGGTTGGAACTCCTTAGCGACTACGACTGCGATATTAAGTATCACCCTGGCAAAGCAAACGTCGTAGCAGATGCCCTGAGTAGGAAGGAGAGGCAACAGACGACTCGAGTACGTGCATTAGGAATTTACCTTAAACCCGATTTGAGGACGCGCATAGCAAGTGCCCAGCATGAGGCTTTGAAGGCAGATAACATAAAGGTCGAAACCTTGCATAATAACGACAAGGATTTTGTAAGGAAGGGCGACGACGTCTATTATTTTAAGGATCGAGCCTGGATTCCTACGACCAACGAATTGAGGAAGACCATCATGGACGAAGCACACCGAACGCGATATTCCATTCATCCAGGTTCGAGCAAGATGTATAAAGACCTCAAGGAACACTATTGGTGGCCTGGAATGAAAAGAGACGTTGCTTTATACGTAGAGAAATGCCTCACTTGTGCGAAAGTGAAGGCCGAATACCAAAAGCCTTCCGGGTTACTGCAACAACCCGAAATTCCCGAGTGGAAATGGGAACAAATCACAATGGACTTCGTCACGAAGTTACCTCGAACGTCAAAGGGTAACGACATGATATGGGTTATAGTAGATCGGCTAACGAAGTCAGCTCACTTTATTCCCATCAAGGAAAGTTTTAACGTAGAAAAACTTGTCCAAATATACATCAACGAGGTAGTGACACGTCACGGAATACCCACGTCAATCATCTCGGATAGAGATACTCGCTTCACTTCCAGATTTTGGAAGGCATTCCAAGAGTCGTTTGGCACACGATTGGACTTAAGCACGACTTACCATCCGCAGACTGATGGTCAAAGCGAGCGCACTATACAAACACTGGAGGACATGCTGAGAGCATGCGTTATCGACGTCTGAGGAAGTTGGGATAACCACTTACCACTAATAGAGTTCTCTTACAATAAAAGCTACCATGCTAGCATCAAATGTGCGCCTTTTGAAGCCCTCTACGGAAGGAAATGCATATCTCCACTGTGTTGGTTGGAACCGGGAGATCGACAACTAATTAGCATGGATGTAGTGCAAGAAACGATTGATAAGATCACAACGATTAAGGAAAGACTTAAGACTGCAAGAAGTCGTCAAAAGAGCTATGCTGATATGCGCAGAAAAGATCTGGAATTTCAAGTCGGCGACAAGGTACTTCTAAAGGTGTCACCTTGGAAAGGTGCAATACGCCGCGGAAAGCGAGGAAAACTTAGTCCGAGGTATGTGGGACCATTCGAGATACTCGAAAGGGTAGGTCCCGTGGCATATCGCTTAGAGCTACCGCAAGAGCTTGGTAACATGCATAACACCTTTCATGTTTTGAGATTGAAGAAGTGCCTATCGGACGAAACACTTATCACACCTTTAGAAGAAGTACAGCTAGACGAGAAGCTTCAATTGGTCGAGGAGCCGATTGAAATCATAGATCGCGAAACTAAGAAACTAAGGCACAGTAAAATCCCCATAGTGAGGGTGCGATGGAACGCACAACGAGGCCCCGAATATACCTGGGAACGAGAGGATCAGATGATGCTTAAGTATCCTCATCTCTTCACTTCTCCCACAGCGATTACCACAAGTTGAAATTTCGGGACGAAATTCTTTCAACCTTGGGAGAATGTGACAACCGTCTTAACTAAGGTCGAGAACGCTAACTTACAACTTCTAAGTGTTTATTTTGATGCCCGATATGACTAATTTTTATGTGCTATGTGGTTACGTAGACATAACTCTTAAGCTAAGCTCGTAGTAACTCACACAAAACTCTTTAAACGAAAGTTTACTTTATTTAAACCTTTAAGCGCGGATCGGGGTCGGAATCAAAAATCAACTTCGGAATCAAATTATGTAAGTTCTAATACCAAGAAAACACCTAATGAACTTTCCTGAGTTCACAACGTATCATAACTAAGAACTTTCGGTTAACAAAAAGGTCCAACGAAGCAAAAACGTAAAAACGAAAAATCAGAAAAAAATACTGAAAGTTGGCCCGGTGCGCAGCACCTGTTGCTTGTTGCGCAGCACCGGGTGCCAGAATTCAAAAACTTTACATTTTTAGTCCTTATCTCGTTTTTATAATGAATCCAACCAACCACAAACGATTTTTACACATTATTACTGAGTTTTTGGCAGAACATAGACCCCCTATACCATCATTTTCTTTTATTTTCTTTCTCATTTTTATAAAACACAAACACACACCAAAAACACACATTCACACCTACACTCCCTTTTTCTCTCCATTCTCTCTCAAAGAGCTCCTTCATTTCCAAAAAATACAGCCACATAAACCCATCTTTTCACCATCAAAAATCATTCAAACAAGCAAAGGAAGCAAGGGGATCAAAGCTATTTCGGTTTCATAACGTTTTCTACACTTTTGGAGCTCTAAATCCGCCTAGACCATCATCTAAACACTTTCATTCGGTAGAAACTCTTCCTTTTTACTTATATTACTATTATAACCAATTTCATGTTTGATCTAAGCTATAAAAACAAGTTTTGATGAAGTTTTATAACCATTTTTATACAAAAACGGGATTTTAATAAATGGTGGTTAAATCTTTGTTTTTGTGGTTAAAAGTTACTTATAAACTGATATAATGATGATTAATAAGGTTTATACGGATTGCATGTCAAGATCTATCACTTACATAAACGATTTTGCAAGAAAAACTCGAAAAAAGGGAAGAACAGCAGGGCAGGTGCGCAGCACCGGCCTGCTGTCCTTCCCGAAAATCGTCGTTTTGGCCGTTTGAAATTTGGTTACGCATTCTGACTTTTAAGACTCGACATATGGGACTGATTTTTGTAAAAATGAACACATTGGTGACTTGTATTGGACTTAATATGCTAAAAGAACATATTTAAAAACGTTATGTATGTATATGTGTTTTGTGAGCGGGAAAGTGTTTATATTTTGGACATAGAATTTGGGCGCGGAAGCGCTGCCCAAATTTTGTTAGAAAATAAAAGACACTTTAGCAAACAAAACATATTTAACATAATAACAATAACGATAATTTTGGACTTTTGGACTAAAACGAAACGATAACCGTTTCGGACAATTTTTGGACGAATTGGACCTTGACACTTAAAGTTTAACTAAAGACTATCTATTATATTATACAATAACATAATAACACTTGAACAAAAACTTGGTATTATTAGGCTTTCGGTGATTCCCGACACGCGTTCCGACCGTTCCCGCTTACGATTATCTTCGCAAACAGTGAGTTACAAACCCCTACTTTTAAATGCTTTTAAACATATTTTGGGGTGAAATGCGAGTCTTAGGCTTAAACACTACTTTTAAGCTGAAACAAACTTTGAACGCTTAACGAAACGATTTGGTGCTAGAAAACTATTACGAGACGATTTATTACTTGAATACTGTTTCGAAACTACATTTGCCGGCATTGTTGATGATTTTTGCCAACAATGTTGAGGATACAAACACTAAATTGCCAATGACTAAACGTCGATCGTCATGTTGCTGACGTTGTACAACATGGACGTGAGACACCATTAAAATCCCATACACTCCTACATAACTAGTTGCTATTAATCTCTGGGAGAGGACCGATAGAATTTATGGATAGCGCTATGAGGGTAGTATGACCCTCACCACAACGATAACAACAGATGGTGCATAGTTCTAGTGGGTAGGCATAAGGCTTAGTAACGAACGATCATTGGGCAATACTTAGGATTGTCGCATAGTCGCGCTATGTGGTCAATACCTACAAACTTGAATACTAATACTTTACGCATGGTTATGCGACAACTATTTGAAATCTACTTTTTACGCCACATTTATGTGCGTCGATACTTGTATGCTTTTACTTAAACTTTGTAGCTCACTAACTACGTCTCACGTAGTTAACACTTGACTCGTATTTTCAGGTAACGAGTAAGCTAGTTGATGACTATATGCTTTTGGGCGAATGACTTCAAGATCGGGATGGGTTTGGGTGGTTTGGTTGAACACCCCATTTTGTAATTCGGATATGTAACTCTGTTTTAAACTTTGTAAACCTTGAATATTATGTTTTCTTTAATGACATTTGGCGTTTATCTATATCTTGTGTATCGAATGCTATTGCTCTTCACATTCCGTGTTTCCGCTTTAGCGGGGTGTGACAGACTTGGTATCAGAGCGCAAGGTTATAGTGAATACCGATTTTTCAAAAATCAAACTATAACCAATTTCTAAAAACGAAAGATTTTATTTAACCAAAACCTGAAGGCATTGTTTAACTTGAATTATTCGTAGCGTGATCACCTATGAATAATTTGGACTAAAGTATGCCGGAACGGGATTGGTAAAACATCAAACGAACCTCCCCGGGAATTCTTGAAGTCAGACCCACACAGACCTAGATGCTATACTTAAGATACTCTATGTGCTCAACTTATTACTAACACTAACATGAGCCGTATCTTCGAACTAACGCATTACCGATTTAGGGTATGTCGAGAGGGAAAGAGGTAGCTACGTCAGTCAACGAAACCGAACACTCGCACGAATCCCAATCACGCTCTAGGAGCCAACAATCGACACCACTCACCCTACCTTACCTTCGTTGGGACGGTGAAGGAAGCTCACGATTACCAACACACCGCGCACGACACCCACCGAATCGTCACTCGAGACCTCAAATAACTACACCACCACCACCACCCCCTGTTCGCGGATTGACTCCCGAGGAAATTCAAGCGCTTTGTAACATGTCCGTCGACCTCCGCGGATACACTCAAGTCGTGAGAGATCACTCCCACCAGATACGTGGTTTGTACACCGAGGTGTTACGCACAAAGGCAATGGCACGAAAGGCAATTCGAGCAGCACGCAACTTGATGCTGATTAGCATAGTGCTAGTATTCCTTATGGTTGTATTGGTTGTATTTAAGGTTTAGAGACTGTTGTAAGATGTCTTTTGGATTGTAAGCAGAAAATGTAGTTTATGAAGGGTTGTAAGCGTAGTACTTTATGTTGGCTGGTAACGTATGACAATAGTCGATGATGTTGGATTTTGTAAGAACATCAAATTTAGAGCGATATATATAAAATGGACGGATTATAATTACGATTGTTGTTGTTCTTGTTATTTCCCATTATATGAATCTGAAATGAAATATCAGAACCCTAAACCCGAGTTCTCTCTTGTGTAGGAAAATGGCTGAACACAACGATGAGCGAATTGTCCAAAGGATCAACGCCCGACTGAACGAGGCGATACCCGACATCATAGCCCGAATCAACGCGGGTATCCACCAGGGAGGACCCAGGGGAACTAACAACAACCAAGGAAACAACAATCAAGGAAACAACAATCAAGGAAACAACAACCAAGAAAACCACAACCGAGGAAACAACAACCGAGAAAATAACAATCAGGGAAACAACAACCAGGGGAACAACCAAGGTTGTAGCTAAAAGACCTTCATATCTTGCAGGTCGAAGGAATTTCATGGCACTGAGGGCGCCATCGGACTATCGCGCTGGATCGATAGTATGGAAGTTGTGCTAAGGATCAGCCAGTGCGCTGAAAACAAGAAGGTGGAATTCACTTCTTGCATGTTTCAGGGACGAGCACTAACCTGGTGGAACAGCCAACTACAGGTCCAAGGTCCGGACGCTGCATACAACATGCCATGGGCAAGGTTCAAGGAACTACTAGTAATTGAGTACTGTCCCAAGGAGATCTTGAAGAAGCTTAAGAACGAACTCTGGAATCACTCCATGGTGGGAACCGACATCGACACCTACGTCGCGCGATTTCACGAACTCGCAAATCTAGTACCTGAACTAGTAACCCCTGAAGACAAGCGTATCAACCACTTCATTTGGGGACTCTCGCCCGAGATAAGGGGCATGGCGACAGCTACCGAGCCATCCACGATGCAACAGGCCGTGAGCTTGGCAAGCCGCCTGACCAAGGACTGGATAAGGAACGGATGAGCGTCAAAGACGGGTGCAGAAGACGCTAAGGGAAAGCGCAAAGTTGAGGACACATCGGGAAATAAAAGGGATCGTTTCAACAAGAAGGCCAGGACAGTTAGGAACTATGGGGTGGCCGCGACAAAGAACACCGGCTATCAGGGAAAGGCACCAAAGTGCGGTAGGTGCAACTATCATCACGAAGGGAACTGTAGGTCATGTACCAACTGCAACAGCACTAGTCACTGGACTCGACACTGTAAGGCAGTGAATGCTAGACCGCAGCAGGCGGGAAGGCAGCAAGATGAAGGACCGCGACAAGCGGGGAGGCCACAACAGAACGATAGGCCTCGCCAGGGAGAATGTTATGAGTGCGGTAGTAGGGATCACTACCGAAATGCTAGTCCTAGGCTAAACCCTGCCCGAAACCCAAACCAGAACCGCAATCAAACCCACCGCAGAACCAAAATCAGAACAATCAGAGGGCAAACGATGGGGGACAAGGCCGTGGCAGAGCCTTCGCGATTGGTGCCGAAGAGGAAAGAAACGACCCCCGGGTGATTGCAGGTACGTTTCTCCTTAACAAATATTATGCCTCGGTACTGTTTGACTCAGGCGCGGATAAAAGTTTTGTGTCCTTAGGGTTTAGGCCTTTGATAGCATTAGAAACCGAACCCCTAAGTGAAAAATTCAAGGTAGAATACGCTAATGGGCAAGAATACCAGGCTAGCGACGTAATTAAGAATTGCACAATAACCCTAGCTAACCACTCTTTCGAAATAGATCTAATCCCCATTGAACTTAAGAGCTTTGACGTAGTAATAGGAATGGACTGGTTGACCATCAGGGGTCGCGAAAATATTTTGTTTGGATAAGATGATACGAATGCCATTAGGAGATGGAAAGGAATTGATAGTACAAGGAGATAGGCCGGGCCAAACCTCGAAGCTTATATCGGTGATGAAGATGCGAAGTACTTAAATAAGGGCTGCTTTGCATTATTAGTGAACATAAAGGACAACAGGAAAAAGCAGTAGACCTTAAGGATGTACCGATAGTTAGAGACTATCCGGAAGTATTTCCCGAAGAAATACCTGGACTACCACCTCAGAGGCAAGTTGAGTTTAGAATCGAGGTAATTCCTGGAGCGGCACCGGTGGCAAGGACGCCATATCGACTAGCTCCGACTGAGATGCGGGAATTATCCAACCAAGTTCAAGAATTATTGGATAAAGGATTTATCCGACCGAGCTCATCACCATGGGGAGCGCCGATTCTATTTGTAAAGAAGAAGGATGGATCGTTTCGCATGTGTATCGACTACTGAGAATTGAATAAACTAACCGTCAAGAACCGATATCCTCTTCCACGAATCGACGACCTTTTCGATCAACTTCAAGGCGCAACCTACTTTTCGAAGATTGACTTAAGGTCCGGTTATCATCAAGTGTTGGTTTCAGAAGATGATATACCGAAAACTGCATTCCGCACTAGATACGGACACTACGAATTCTTGGTAATGCCATTTGGACTCACAAATGCACCGGCTGCATTCATGGATTTGATGAATAGGGTATGCCGACCGTATCTAGACAAGTTCGTTATTGTATTCATCGACGAAATCTTAATCTACTCGCGGACCAAAGAGGATCACGCAGAGCACTTAAAACTGTTATTGGAATTGCTCAAGGAACAACAGCTCTACGCAAAGTTTTCTAAGTGCGAATTCTGGATGCGTGAAGTCAAATTTCTCGGTCACGTAGTCAATGGATCTGGAATCCACGTTGACCCATCAAAGATCGAGGCAATAAAGAATTGGGAAGCTCTCAAAAGTCCTACAGAAACAAGGTCATAGCTTACGCATCGCGAAAACTTACGAAACACGAGGTCAATTATAGCCACTCACGACTTAGAACTAGGAGCGATAGTTTTTGCCCTAAAAACGTTATGTATGTATATGTGTTTTGTGAGCGGGAAAATGTTTATATTTTGGACATAGAATTTGGGCCCGGAAGCGCTGCCCAAATTTTGTTAGAAAATAAAAGACACTTTAGCAAACAAAACATATTTAACATAATAACAATAACGATAATTTTGGACTTTTGGACTAAAACGAAACGATAACCGTTTTGGACAATTTTTTGACGAATTGGACCTTGACACTTAAAGTTTAACTAAAGACTATCTATTATATTATACAATAACATAATAACACTTGAACAAAAACTTGGTATTATTAGGCTTTCAGTGATTCCCGACACGCGTTCCGACCGTTCCCGCTTACGATTATCTTCGCAAACAGTGAGTTACAAACCCCTACTTTTAAATGCTTTTAAACATATTTTGGGGTGAAATGCGAGTCTTAGGCTTAAACACTACTTTTAAGCTGAAACAAACTTTGAACGCTTAACGAAACGATTTGGTGCCAGAAAACTATTACGAGACGATTTATTACTTGAATACTATTTCGAAACTACATTTGCCGGCATTGTTTATGATTTTTGCCAACAATGCTGAGGATACAAACACTAAATTGCCAAATGACTAAACGTCGATCGTCATGTTGCTGACGTTGTACAACATGGACGTGAGACACCATTAAAATCCCATACACTCCTACATAACTAGTTGCTATTAATCTCTGGGAGAGGACCGATAGAATTTATGGATAGCGCTATGAGGGTAGCATGACCCTCACCACAACGATAACAACAGATGGTGAATAGTTCTAGTGGGTAGGCATAAGGCTTAGCAACGAACGATCATTGGGCAATACTTAGGATTGTCGCATAGTCGCGCTATGTGGTCAATACCTACAAACTTGAATACTAATACTTTACGCATGGTTATGCGACAACTATTTGAAATCTACTTTTTACGCCACATTTATGTGCGTCGATACTTGTATGCTTTTACTTCAACTTTGTAGCTCACTAACTACGTCTCACGTAGTTAACACTTGACTCGTATTTTCATGTAACGAGCAAGCTAGCTGATGACTATATGATTTTGAGCGAATGACTTCAAGATCGGGATGGGTTTGGGTGGTTTGGTTGAACACCCCATTTTGTAATTCGGATATGTAACTCTGTTTTAAACTTTGTAAACCTTGAATATTATGTTTTCTTTAATGACATTTGGCGTTTATCTATATCTTTATCGAATGCTATTCCTCTTCACATTCCGTGTTTCCGCTTTAGCGGGGTGTGACATTTGCCTTGTGGGATACATAGATCAGACCACTTTGTATTTTGAGGTGCATTGCTGTGAATGACTCTTTGAAAAGCGTTTTCTTATGGTGTGGCCAAATCCCTGATGAGTGAGATGGCTAAATACCAAAGTTTGCCAGATTTCCTAGATATCCAAACTTGGCTAGTTGTGGATTGTCAAGGTGTACCATGTTGTAGAGACATCAGGACTGGCCGGATGTTCAGGTCTTTTTTTTTCTTTTTTTTTTTGTTAAACTTTCGGCATTGAAAAAACTGTTGGATAGGCACATCCTGACGGGTGTTATGGTTGTAAGTGCTAACAATCGGCAATAGTATGTAAATATTAAACGTAGCACCTTTTTAGATTCATTGCATTCCATGTCCTGGGTAATGGTTGTCCATCTAAGTCAGACAGGGTGTAGGAACCAGTTCCATGTGCTTCAAGGATACTATATGGGCCTTCCCATGTGGGACCCAACTTGCCCAAGTTTTCGGTCCTGCTAGCTTCATTCTTCCGCCATACGAGATCTCCCACTTTGAAAGATGTGTGTCGGACTCTTTGGTTATAATACTTAGCCATCTGTCTATGGCTTTCTGCTTGTCGGATGAGAGATATTTATCTTCGCTCCTCGATGATATTCAAGTTCTCTCTTAGGGCTTCTTCATTTAGCTCCGGATTGAAATGAAGGGTCCGATGAGTAGGGATTGTAAGTTCTGGTGGGATAACTGCCTCAGTGCCAAAGACTAGGCTGAAAGGGGTTTCAAATGTAGTTCTGTCGGGGGAAGTTCTATGTGCCCAAAGAATGCATGGGATTTCGTCTACCCATGCCTTTGCATATTTTCCCAACCTGGCCTTAATTCCCTTGACGATTTCTTTGTTCATGACTTCCACCTGACCATTAGCTTGTGGGTGTGCCACAGAGGTAAATCGTTGTTGGATATCCATATCTTGACACCAAGTCTTAAATGGATTATCTGCAAATTGTTTTCCATTATCACTGACTAGGACGTGTGGAACTACAAAGCGACATACTATTTGTTCCCAAACGAAGCTTATCATTCGAGGCCCGGTGATAGTTTCCAAGGGCTTAGCTTCAATCCATTTTGTGAAATAGTCCACAGCCACTAAAAGGTATTTAACATTGCCTACCCCAGGGGGGAATGGTCCGACAATGTCGATTCCCCATTTGTAAAATGGCCATGCGCTAGTCACTGGAATGAGGTCGTGCTTTGGCATTTTTGAGACTGGCGCATGTTTTTGGCATGATTCACATTTTTCAATTTCTTCCTTTTCATCTTTGTGCATGGATGGCCAGAAGTATCAAAGTCTCGTGACCTTAGTGGTTATCGAACGAGGGCCTGCATGCATGCCACAACTGCCACCATGTACATCCTGAATTAGATCCTTTGCTTGTGTTGGGCCGACACATCTTAGATGTGGACCCAAAAAAGACTTCCTAAACAGGTAGTTGTCTACGAGGAGATACATTGGTGCCTTCATTCTGATTTTCCTTGCTAGTTGTTTGTCTTCCGGAGTTGTCCATTCTGAAGGAAGTTTTTTATTGGAGTCATCCAACAGTCTTCCTCCGTTATTGCGGCCACTTCCTTTGTTGGCACTATGGATTTCTCAGTTAGGACTTCCACCAACAATTCTTTCTTGAGGTGGGCGAAGGAGGATGCTGCAAGTTTGCTCAATGCATCTGCTATTTTGTTACGGTTTCTTGGCACTTGCTCTATGGTAAATTTTGAGAAGTCCGAAATGATTTTTCTGGTTTCTTCCAAGTATTGTTGCATGGAAGTTTGATTTGCTTCATAGCTACCATTGATATGATTAGCTACCAACTCGGAGTCCACAATACTTCTATATTTTGAACTCCCATATTTCTAGCTATTCGTAGCCCTGATAAGAGAGCTTCATATTCGGCTTCATTGTTGGTTGTCGGGAAGTCAAACTTAAGGGCGTAGGTATACTCGTTTTTGTCTGGATCTGTGAGTATGAGGCCAGCTCCTGACCCTTCTAGGCTGGATGCGCCATCTGTGAAGAGGGTCCAAGGAGGGTTGTCTGTCACTAATGGATCATTTGGTTCTTTCATTCCTTCGATTTCAGCTAGGAAATCTGCCAAGATTTGTCCTTTCATCGAGTTTTGAGGTTGGAAAGAAATTTCATGTTCTCCCAGTTCAATTGCCCATTTTGCTAACGTCCCGACACTTCTGGTTTACCCAATATTTGTTTGATTGGTTTGTGTGTTAGCACTTGGATGGGATGTCCTTGAAAATATCTCCTCAAACGTCTAGACGCATGAACCAAAGAGAGTGCCAATTTTTCCAAACATGGATAATTAACCTCTGGGCCTTTCAGTGCCCTACTGATGAAATAGATCGGCATTTGTGAGTCGCCCCTTTGGGCTACTAAAATTGCGCTTACACATTCCTTGGAAGCAGCCAAGTATATAGTTAGTGTCTCCCCGACTATTGGAGCCGTGAGTGTTGGGAGATTGGCCATGAATTTTTTCATTTCTTGAAATGCCACTTCTGCTTCTTCAGACCATGAGAAGTCTTTTTTCCGAATGCATCCCTTTAAGGTATTAAAGAAAGGGAGGGATTGATTTGCGGCTTTGGACAAGAAACGGCTAAGTGTTGCTAGCTTGCCATTTAGGCTTTGGACTTGCTTTTTGGTGGAAGGAGATGGCATGTCAATGACTGCCTGAACCTTCTTAGGATTGACTTTGATGCCATTAGGTGTAACAATATGTCCCAAGAATTTTCCTTCCTCCATGTCAAAACTACACTTGGATGGATTAAGCTTCATGTTAATATTACGTAATGTTTGGAAAGTTTCCAGGATATCAGCCAACATGATGTCTTCCGTATTGATTTTGATAACTATGTCATCTACATAGGCTTCTATGTTCCTTTCCACTTGATTTTTGAAAGTTTCATCTATTAGACGTTGATAGGTTGCTCCAGCGTTTTTCAAGCCAAATGGCATTTTTTGGAAACAAAATATGCCTTGGTCTGTGTGAAAAGTTGTTTTGTCTTCATCACCTTTTTTCATACAAATTTGGTGATAACCTTTATATGCATCTAAAGAGCATTTGAGTCTAAATCTATCTAAGGATTCCACTTTCCAATCGATTTCTGGTAAAGGATAGTTGTCCTTTGGACAAGCTTTGTTGATGTCTTTGAAATCAACGCATAATCTCCAAGAACCATCTCCCTTATTTACCATAACTGGATTAGCAATCCAAGTTTGGTATTTTACCTCTCTGACAATCCCTGCTTCGACCATTTTGTTTACTTGGTCACATGCAGATTTACTACGATCCGGGGCCATGCCTCGTTTTTTCTGTCGGATTGGCACAATATTGGGATTCGCGTTTAGGGAATGCTCTGCTAGTTCCCTTAGGACACCAGTCATGTCTGATCTCTGCCATGCAAAGACATCAAGGTTTGATTCTAGTAACGCTATGAGTTTAGTCTTTGTCTGTGCTGGGAGTTGTGAACCAATGGTCACTGCTTGTTCAGGGAAGTTTTTATTAATAATAACTTTTTGTTCCGGACCATCAATGATTTCCATTGCCGGATCACTTTTGGGACCCTCTACCAGTTTTGGTTTCTCTACCTGTTTGCACTCTTTAGGCCATGACGTTCTAGCCCTGACTGTGGCTATGCCAGCTGGGGTAGGGAACTTTATCATGCCATGAATGATTGATGGAATTGCTCCAAATTTTTGTAATGCAAGCCTGCCCAGTAGGACATTGTAGGCCGATGGTGAATCAATGATTGTAAAATTAATCATTTCTAACCTATAGTGTGGATATTCTCCTAACATCATGTTTATTTCTACCTCTCCGATTGGCCAATGCGTCTCACCTGAAAACCCCACTAGAGGGAATTGTGTTGGACGCTTTGAATGTTGTACTTTTTTAGGGAGCTTCCTAAAACAGTGAGCATAACTAATGTCCATTGAGCTCCCTGTATCAACATATGCCTTATTCACTTCATAGTTGGCTAACCGGATTTGTATTACTACAGGGTTGATGGAAGGAGTTTCAATTGGTGGGAAGCAAATAGGCTCCATCACCCAATCCTGAAGGACTGATGCCTTCCTTTTGCGAGATGTAGTTTCTTCCAGCGCCATGTATATGTAATTAGGTGGGCTGGTGGATGGGGTATTGGTGGTTGTCTTTGGCTTAAGTGAACCGATTTGTGATGAGGAATTGCCTTCCATGGAGAAGAAAAAATGGTGGTGAAACTAAGAAATAAAATGAAAAAAGATAGAAATGAAATGAGACACCGTTGCTAAAACGTTTCCCACGGATGGCGCCAATGTTAGAGCAAGGATTGACAGGCTCAGTAACTTGGGTGTTTGGGATTCAATCCCTTGACCTCCTGCTTAGCAGTGCGAACCTATCAAGCTCTTGGCGAGCCTAAGGTGGTCAAGTGGCTGGTTGGAGAAAGATGATCGGAATATGTTTACTGCGGGAAGTGTATAGGTATTCCGGTCAAGAGATATTGTGTGCAAGTATGAGAGTGGAGAAGATGATGAAGCTGCCTCTAAAACCTGAAGCGTTGGGTATTTATACCCAACATTGCCAGGTACCAACAACAGTCATGATGATCATTTATTGTTCATTAATAGGATTCCAACGGGTATAAGTGAAAACATAACGCTCCTGCAATGATATAATCTCATCAATGCCTTTGACGGTTACATCCAAACAATAGGCTTGGATGTCTGACTGGCAGAATTTCAGGAACATGATACCTTGAGATGAACTCCAAAGCATCAGTGTTGGTCTACACAAGTCCTTAGACATGCGAGAGCATTAGTGTCGGACTGAGCGTCGGATGCCAGGGCAGATCTCCGGGCACGGGACCAGCTAGGTGTCGGAGCCACGACTCCCGGGCACGGGGCGCTAGGTGCCGGGACACATCTCTCGGATCTCGGACACGGGGCCATGATTCCCGGACACGGGGCGCTAGGTGCCGGGACACATCTCTCGGATCCCGGACACAGGGCCATGATACCCGGACACGGGGCACCAGGTGCCGCGACACTTCTCTTGGATCCCGGACACGGGGCCATGATTCCCGGACACGGGGCACCAGGTGCCGGGACACATCTCTCGGATCCCGGACACGGGGCCATGATTCCCGGACACGGGGCGCTAGGTGCCGGGACATATCTCTCGGATCCCGGACACGGGGTCATGATTCCCGGACACGGGGCACCAGGTGCCGGGACACATCTCTCGGATCCCGGACACGGAGCCATGATTCCGGGACACGGGGAACCAGGTGTCGGGACACATCTCTCGGATCCCGGACACGTGGCCATGATTCCAGAAGACGGGGCACAAGGTGCCGGGACACATCTCTCGGATCCCGGACACGGGGCCATGATTCCCGGAGACGGGGCCCAAGGTGTCGGGACACATCTCTCGGATCCCGGACACGGGGCCATGATTCCCGGACACGGGGCGCTAGGTGTCGGGACACATCTCTCGGATCCCGGACACGAGGCCATGATTCCCGGACACAGGGCGCTAGGTGCCGGGACACATCTCTCGGATCCCGGACACGGGGCCATGATTCCCGGACACGGGGCGCTAGGTGCCGGGACAGATCTCTCGGATCCCGGACACGGGGCGCTAGGTGTCGGGACACATCTCTCGGATCCCGAACACGGGGCCATGATCCCCGTACACGGGGCCGATTTACCCGGACACGGGGCCGGGTGCCTGGGCCATTTTACCCGGACACGGGGCCGGGTGTCGGGGCCATTTTACCTGGACACGGGGCCTGGTGCCGGGGCCATTTTACCCGGACACGGGGTCAAGGGCCAAGTGTCCGGACGCCGGAGCCTTGTGTCCGGACGCCGGGACGAAATGTCCGGATGCTGGGGCCAAGTGTCCGGACGTCGGCGCATTGTGTCCAGACGCCTGAGCCTAAGGGCCGGAGCTAGGAGATAGCAGGCAAGCTTTTGTAAGTCAGGTTATGTGTTTAGGGGTTTAATGGGCTCTGTGTATCAGTCATTCCCTACTAACACTATCAGTCAAAAATGGTAACACTTTTAAAATTTGTATTATTTTTTTATTTATTTTTTTTGAAATATAACGGTTAAAAGAAAAGAAAAAATTAATAACGAATCGTTGTTTGGTTAACGAGATCCACAACGAAAACCCACAACGAGGGTTGAGAAAGGGGTCACTCCCCGTGCTCTTAGAGAACTGGGAGTGATAACTTGAGTTGTGGATGGTTGTGGAAAGTTTTGGTGATGGGACATCCACAACTCAAGTTGTGGTTTCTTTGGTGGAATGATAACCTGAGTTGTACGAAATGTGGGACCCCCATTTTGTTTTTCTTATCTTAACATTTAAACAGAATAAATATAACATTCTATTAATAAAAACTACAAAAACAATATTTAAAATAAAATAAAAACACATACAATAAAAATAAAATTACAATACAATAATTAAAAAAAATACAAATACATAGAATAAAAATAGCTAACGTTGTCGATAGTCTTCCGCAAGTGTTCAAATGTACGCCACGAGATCCTGGCTGAGTCTTCCATGTTTACCTTTGTCTCTAATCTCTCTATTAATCGGGATACGTTCATTCACTCTCTCGGTCTAAGTTCGGGTAACACTTGTAACCGTAGAAGCATACCATTCATGTACATCACAAATCGACCATCCGTTGTCTTCAACAATCATATTGTGCAATATGATGCCCCCGTACATAACTCTTCTCAACTAATTCATCTTGTAAAATCTCGTTTCATACTTTAAAATCGCCCAACAACCTTGAAGCACAACGAATGCTCGTTCGATATCATTTATCGTACTCTCTTGAAAACGTTTGAATTTTTGACGCGGTTCGTCCGGTGGGTATGAAAAAACTTAAACAAATGTAGACCACTCCTGATATATACCGTCTGCAAGGTAATATCCTCTATCGTACTCGTGGTCGTTGACGGTGAATCTGTAATCCGGGGATGAGTCGTTGAGCATATCATGAAACAACGACGATTGTTTAAGTACGTTTATATCGTTGTTCAACCCCGCGACACCGACGTAAGCATGTCATATTCAAAGATCAAACGACGCAACGACTTCCAACATAACTGTTGGATAACCATGGTAACCACCTGTGTATTGCTCTTTGTATGCATCCGGACATTGATCCCAACGCCAATGCATACAGTCGATGCTACCAAGCATACCCTTAAACTCGTGGACCTAATCGTGTTTTTGATATAAACGATTAACATCATCTTGTGTTGGGGTTCTTAAATTAACGTTTGTATAAAGATGGATTAAACATTTTAAAAAATTATCTAGGGATTCAGATGATGTTCTTTATGACGTTTGTAAAGCGTCCGGAATAATCTCATACGTCATCATACGCATAACGGACGTGCATTTATGTAAACAACTAAAACCCATTTGACCCGTACAATCGGGTCGTTGTTTGAAATGTTTAAAATAGTCGGGCAAAGGTTCTACGGAGTAATTAGATATACCTTCGACTATTTTGAGGAAAAGAGGTCTTCTTATACGAACTCGTCTACGGAAATATTCATCCGGATACATGCTTTCACCGGAGAAGTAATGTCGTAGCATATTTTCGTTTCCTGCAGTTCGATCGCTTTTGATATAGCGCATTTTCTTTTTTCACTTTGACCTAAACTTTTCTCCCCATTTTCCTCCTCCTCCATTTGTTCAACAACTTCTACCGCCATAACTAGTAATTCTACCAATTCGGACGATGATGAATCTGTAACATCAAGATCGGTTGAAGAATGTGAACTAATTTTTTGTGGGATGGTTATTAGTTTTGAGATTATATAGATTTTTTTTTATAAAAATATTGAGAGGGATTGAGAAATTGTGTGATTTATTGTTAAAGTTTATGGTATATTTATAGATGAAATGTTAAAAAATAAAATAAAAAACAATAATTCTAACGGTCAATAACGGTAACCTTTTAAAATTTGTATTTTTTTTTTTTTTGAAATATAAGCGATAAAAAAATAAAATAAATTGATAAAGAATCGTTATTTGGTTCACGAGATCCACAACGAAAACTCATAACGAGAGGGGGTATCCCTCAGTGTGGGTGGTTAACGAGCTGAGAACGGGTCAATCCCCGTGCTCTTAGAGCACGGGGAGTGATAACTTGGGTCGTGGATGGTTGTGTAAATATTTTTTACGTGGCATCCGTAACCCAAGTTGTGGATTTTTCTGGTGGAGTGATAATTTGAGTTGTAGGAGATGTGGGACCCCGGGTTTTTTTTTATAACATTTAAATAGAATAAATATAACATTTTATTAATAAAAATAAAACTACAAATACAATAATTAAAATAAAGTACAAACACATACAATAAAAATAAAATTACAATACAAATATTATAATAAAATACAAATACATAGAATAAAAATAGCTAACGTTGTCAATAGTCTTCCGCAAGTGTAGAAATGTACGCCACGAGATCCTAGCGGAGTCTGCCTCGTGTACCCTTGTCTCTAATCTCTCTATTAATCCAGATACGTTCATTCACTCTGTCGTTATAAGTTCGGGTAACACCTGTAACCAAATGAGCATACTATCTATGTGCATCACAAATGGACCGTCTCTTTTCTTCAACAATCATATTGTGCAATATGATGCCCCCGTACATAACTCTTCTCAACTTGTTCATCTTCTAAAATCTCATTGCATGCTTTATAATCCCCCGACGACCACCGAATGCCCGTTCGATATCCTTTCTCGCACACTCTTGAAAACGTTTGAATTTTTGACGCGGTTCGTCCCGTGAGTATGAAAAAGCTTTAACAAATGTAGACCACACTTGATATATAACGCATGCAAGGTAATATCATTTATCGCACCCGTGGCCGTTGACAGTGAATCTTTAATCCGGAGATGAGTAGTTGAGCATATCATGAAAAAACGGCGATTGTTTAAGCATGTTGATATCGTTGTTCGACCCCGCAACACTGAAGTAAGCATGCCATATTCAAAGATCGTACGACCCAACGGCTTCCAACATAACCGTTGGCTAACCATGGTCACCTCGTGTTTATATTCTCTTTGTATGTATTTGGACATTGATCCCAACACCAATGCAAACAGTCGATGCTACCAAGCATACCCTTAAACTCGTGAACTTAATCGTGTTTTTGATATAAACGATTAACATCATCTTGTGTTGGAGTTCTTAAATAAAGGTTTGTATAAAGATGGATTACACATTTAAAAAAATTATCTAGGGATTGAGATGATGTTCTTTCTGACATTTGTAAATATTCGTCAAAAGCGTCCGGAGTAATCCCATACGCCGTCATACGCATAACGGACGTGCATTTATGTAAACAACTAAAACCTATTCGACCCGTACAATCGGTTCAGTGTTTGTAATATTTTAAATAGTGAAGGCAAAGGTTCTACGGAGTAATTAGATATAACTTCGACTATTTTGAGGAAAATAGGTTTTCTCATACGAACTCGTCTACGAAAATATTCATCCGGATATGTGCTTTCACCAGAAAAGTAATGTCATAGCACGTTTTCGTTTGTTGCAGTTCGATCGCGGTTGATATAGCGCATTTTCTTTTTTTATCACTCGGACGCGAACTTTCCGCCTCATTTTCCTCATCCTCCAATTGTTCAACAGCTTCTACCGGCATCACTAGTAATTATGCCAATTCGGACGATGACGAATCCGTAACATCAGGTTCTGTTAAAGAATGTGAACTCATTTTTTGTGGGTTGGTTTTTAGTTTTGAGAATATATAGATTTTGTATAAAAAGATTGAGAGGGATTGAGAAATTGTGTGATTTTTTGTTAAATTTATGGTATATTTATAGATAAAATGTTAAACAAAATATAAATAAAACAGAAAAAATAAAAAATAATTCTAACGGTCAAAAACGGTAACATTTTTAAAATTTGTATTATTTTTTTTATTTTATTTTTTTGAAATATAACGGTTAAAAGAAAAGAAAAAATTAATAACGAATCGTTATTTGGTTAACGAGATCCACAACGAAAACCCACAACGAGGGTTGACAAAGGGGTCACTCCCCATGCTCTTAGAGAATGGGGAGTGATAACTTGAGTTGTGGATGGTTGTGGAAAGTTTTGCTGACGGGACATCCAACTAAAGTTGTGGTTTCTTTGGTGGAATGATAACCTGAGTTGTAAAAAATGTGGGACCCTGATATCGCATATTTATATGTTTATCTCTATGCGATATTCGGTTGTTTTTCATATTAAACATGATGGATATGATAGTTTTTTTGCATTTAATCGTGTGGAAAAGTTATTTTGTCTATTTTATAGGTTTATATGATCGAGAAGTGGAAATGGTGGAAGAAATGAGCTTAAAAGACGAAAAATAGTGATTTTTGACGAAGAGAACGTCGCAGTACCACCTCCACCGTTTTGATCATAACTTCTTCATACGATATCCGATTTAGGTGATTCAAATTGGAGAATAAAGAAGAAAGAGAGAGCTACATTTTGTAAATTTTGAATATTGGCAAATTTGGCACCCACTGCGTCGTCCTAAGCACCACAACGACGCACACACCTGATTTCAGCAGTTTTCGAGTTGTAATCGAATACGTTTTCTACACAATTTTTGCCTATAAATAGCGAGACATTCCAGCCAGGAAATTCATTCAATCATCATTATTCGAAGTCTAGAGCTGGAGTTCAAGTTTGGAGGCAAGGTTTCGAGCTAGGAAGTCGTTTTCGTTACAATTCAGTCACGACACGTTTATGCAATTTTCTAAGTTTGTTTTCTTTTCTTTTCAAGACTTTTCCAGTATGTTTTCTACACTTTTATTTGCTGTTTTGAACACAATTATGAGTAGCTAAACTAATTTTACATTTGTTTGATTATGGATCTTATTTGAAGTTTACGTTTGCGATATTGATTGTTTTAGGTATTTGTTTTTAACCGAAAATCCTTATTTGCTTAAGTTTTACTATATTATTAAAAAGTTGTTTATATATAAGTTAATTAATCAACATTCTAGGTATTCGAGAGGAATCTAGATAGGTCAAATAATTTATACGAAATAATCAATCGGTCTTTAATTGGTTTAAAATTATTAGGATTCGAGAGGACCTAATAATATCAACTTAAATAATTAAACTTAAATGAGTGAGTCTAATTGTTAAGATTCGGAAGGACTTAATATTTAGAGGAGTTATTCGAGAGGAAACTCTATAAGGTTAAATATCTAAATACCGGCTTGTTACTTAACGCTTAATTATTAATAATTATAACTATATTCGAGAGGAACATTATAATTAGAGATAGTTAAAGTTAATAAAAGATTCGAGAAGACTTTTGTTATATCTTAGAAGTTTTATATTCAATCAATTTCGTAAACTTAAATGGAAAATAAGTGAAGTGTCAAACAAGTGTATTTTCTCTTATATTTGATTAATCTTGATTACTTTTTCTCACTTGATTACTATAATCATCTTTTTACAAAACACTTTCAAAGCAATCTTTTGTTACAAGAAAAACCCCAAAAACAAATAGTATTATTAATTCTAAACTTAAAAACAAATTACTCCCTGCGAACGAACATTTACTTGCTTTTAAACTATATTACATACGAATAGGTCCACTTCCTATAAGTGTGTAATTACGTGAAATAGTAGGATAAAGTTAAGACTAGATTTTACACATCAGACCCCCATTTTATTTTTCTTCTCTTAACATTTAAACAGAATAATTATATCATTCTATTATAAAAACTACAAATAAAATTTTTAAAATAAAATACAAACACATACAATAAAAATAAATTTACAATACAATAATTAAAAAAAATACAAATACATAGAATAAAAATAGCTAACGTTGTCGATAGTGTTCCGCAAGTGTTCAAATGTACGCCAAGAGATCCTGGAGGAGTCTTCCATGTGTACCACTGTCTCTAATCTCTCTATTAATTCGGATACATTCATTCACTCTCTCGGTCTAAGTTCGGGTAACACCTGTAACCGTAGGAGCATACCATTCATGTGCATCACAAATCGACCATCCGTTGTCTTCAACAATCATATTGTGCAATATGATGCCCCCGTACATAACTCTTCTCAACTAATTCATATTGTAAAATCTCGTTGCATACTTAAAAATTGTCGAACAACCTTGAAGCACACCGAATGCTCGTTCGATATCATTTATCGCACTCTCTTGAAAACGTTTGAATTTTTGACGCGGTTCGTCCGGTGGGTATGAAAAAACTTAAACAAATGTAGACCACTCCGGATATATACCGTCTGCAAGGTAATATCCTTTATCGTACTCGTGGCCGTTGACGGTGAATCTGTAATCCGGGGTTGAGTCGTTTAGCATATCATGAAACAACGACGATTGTTTAACTACGTTTATATCGTTGTTCGACCCCGCGACACCGAAGTAACCATGTCATATTCAAAGATCGTATGTGACAACCGTCTAAATTTCAGGTGATTTTCAGTTACTTAATCGGTTCAAAACTCTAGTTCTCTTTTATCGTGTTCATATTGTTCGGGTTCGTAGTTATTGTGTCTTTTATCGTCGGAACTAATGTCGGAATCAAAATATAAATCCTAGCACCAAATAAACAAAACAAGAACTTGACTAAGTTCATAACGGTAACCAAGAAGATTCTAGTCCTTAACTAATTATAACGGAAAACTCAAAACGTCAAAAAGCTGGACTTTGCAATCCAGCCGGCGGCTGAATCCCGCTGTCCAGCTGGATGATGACTCATTTTTGCATGAAACGGGATTGGACCAACTTTGTTTAGCTCGGGACTGGGCAACAATAACTGCCAATGAGGTTCCCAAGGGCAGTAACAACACCCCTTTACCCACTTTCAATCCATTTTTCATTTCATTTCAAATTAACAAAACACACACACACACACACACCTTCTCAAACACTCTATAATTTTCTCTCAAACACCAAGCAAGAAAACAGAAACTTAAACACCAAAATCAATCCATAAACACCACAAAAATCATACACAAATCGTCCTAAGATCAAAGGGGTAACAAGGAAAAGGTTTAAATCGGGTTTTCAAGTCGTTTTTGAAGCTAAAACTCATCCAAGCCATCACCTTACTATTCCCTTCGGTATAACACTTCCTTTTTACTGTTTTTATATATATATTCACTTGCATGTAAGATCTAAAACCTGAAAATAAGTTTTCATAAACATACAAAACGTTTTCTTGCTTAAAAACGAGTTTTTATGATAGATCTATATATTTAACATGTAAATCTAAAAGAAAACAGTGATTTTACTTTAAAAATACATATGTTTAAGTTATATCAGTTTGCATGTCGAATCTAACGGTTAAACAAGCTTAAAATCGCGAAATAAAGCAACTTTAAAACTGGCCGAAGCCTTTTGGCCGACGGTTGAAGGATTTCATCCGACGGCTAAAGGTCAGCCGGCGACTGCTTTCCTCCAGCCGCCGCCTAAATTTTCCTGTTCGTTACTTTTGTCGTTTAAAGGCCGTAAAACGTGAAAATAAGCTAAAATAAACCATCACAGGACATATACATATTAATAAGCTACTGTTTTGACTTATAAATTGTTTGAAAAAGCTTTTGGAATTTGAAACTTGTGTATTATTGCTTAAAACGTTATATTGTGTATTTTGAAGCGGGAAAGTGTTTTGAAAATGGACATAATTTTATTGCGCGGAAGCGCTGCCCAATTTTCACCGTAAACACATCTCAAATTCAGTAACATAATAACTTCGAGACCTAAACACTTTGGCTTGGAATTTTGACACTTTTTGAACATAATTGGACTTATCGGACTATAAAACGTACACGAACACATAAACCTTATAGAATTTCCGTAATAAAATTTTGGGACGGAATCTAAGTATAATACATTGAGACTTAAAAATGTTAAATTGAAACTTAACATAACTCAAATTATACTAATATAGCTTATACAACATTCCGGTGTTTTAGGTCGTTTGTGATTCCCGACGCGTTCCGCCTCTCTTTGTGCTAGTTCATATCTCTTACCTTCGCAAACCGTGAGTTACAACCCCACTTCTTTTACTTTTTGTACATTTTAAACATTATTTGGGGGAAGCATAAGATTACATGTTTTGTAACTTTTAACACTATTTGCGAACTATTAAACAATTGGAAACTTGATACTTTTGGTACTTATTGGAAACTTGTAAACTTTGAAACATTTTAAACTTTGGAACTGTGGAACTTGTACAAACTTGGAACTTGCAACTATTATGCGTAATTGTGTTATTGCCTTAGCGGGTTAACTAAACTAGGATACTTGTTAGCGACCAATCCTTGATGGATATATAAGCTCGTAAGAACTCAACACAACTTTTGGAACTTTGTACAATTGCCCGTTTTGGTATTGGAAACTTTATACACTATTAGCTTTAGCCGTTAGTCATATGGGTATCGATACTTAGGAGCGGTCACTCCTTACTAAGGGTTAGCGTCCCAAGTACATATTACTACCACTCAGATGTTCACTCAATTAAACATTTTGGGCTAGATCAGGACCATACAATCGGCTTAGTGTATACTTACTACTTATATTATGCCAAGTGATTGATACGAGTTACTATTTAGTTAAACACATACTACATACGCATACACTTTTAGCGCCTGGATTCCGCTACAACTTTACTATACGAGTTTATTTAATTATTTTACTCGCGTACATACAAACTTTTACTATTTACATATATGTTCAAACGTCAAATCGTTCTCTTTACTTATGACGTCAGTATATGTTTTGCAACTTTCTATTTTTTTTCTGAAACTTTCTCGAACTCTAAACTGTAACTCACTCACTACTTTATGTAGTTGACACTTTATCTTATGTTTCAGGGAATTAAAGTAAGTGTTCGGAATGCATGGCAAAGGAGGGTCGATATGGTTACGTGAGGCGCTCATTGGGAAAAGACCTTTCATTTTGGGAATTTTTAATTGAAACTTGTACTTGTATTTTATTTTGAAACTTATGAACTGCTTGGTTGTTGAACTTTGAACAATTTTATTTTTAATCGAAATGACTTGAATCGTTTCTGTTTTCTTATGACCGTGTAATGATCTTCCAGCTCTCACATCCCGTGTTTCCGCTTTAGCGGGGTGTGACATCGTACGACGCAACGACTTCCAACATAACTGTTGGATAACCATGGTCACCACCTGTGTATTGCTCTTTGTATGCATCCGGACATTGATCCCAACGTCAATGCATACAGTCGATGCTACCAAGCATACCCTTAAACCCGTGGACCTAATCGTGTTTTTGATATAAACGATGGATTACACATTTAAAAAAATTATCTAGGGATTAAGATGATATTCTTTCTGACGTTTGTAAAGCGTCCGCAATAATCCCATACGTCATCATACGCATAGCGGACGTGCATTTATGTAAACAACTAAAACTCATTTGACCCGTACAATCGGGTCGTTGTTTGAAATATTTAAAATAGTCGGGCAAAGGTTCTAAGGAGTAATTAGATATACCTTCGACTATTTTGAGGAAAAGAGGTCTTCTCATACGAAATCGTCTACGTAAATATTCTTCCGGATACGTGCTTTCACCGGAGAAGTAATGTCGTAGCACATTTTCGTTTGTTGTAGTTCCATGGCGTTTGATATAGCGCCTTTTCTTTTTTTACTTTGACGTGAACTGTTCTCCTCATTTTCCTCCTCCTCCATTTATTCAACAGCTTCTACCGCAATAGCTAGTAATTCTGCCAATTCGGACGATGTCGAATCTGTAACATCGGGATCGGTTGAAGAATATGAACTAATTTTTTGTGGGATGGTTTTTAGTTTTGAGATTATATAGGTTTTTTTTATATAAAAATTGAGAGGGATTGAGAAATTGTGTGATTTATGGTTAAAGTTTATGGTATATTTATAGATGAAATGTTAAAAAATAAAATAAAAAACAATAATTCTAACGGTCAATAACGGTAACCTTTTCAAAATTTGTATTTTTTTTTTTTGAAATATAATCGTTAAAAAAATAAACAAATAAAAAAATTTGATAACGAATCGTTATTTGGTTCACGAGATCCACAACGAAAACCCATAACGAGGGGGGTATCTCTCGTTGTGGGTGGTTAACGAGCCGAGAACGGGCCACTCCCCGTGCTCTTAGAGCACGGGGGGGTGATAACTTGGGTTGTGGATGGTTGTGTAATTTTTTATTGACGTGGCATCCGCAACTCAAGTTGTGAATTTTTTTGGGGAAGTGATAACTTGAGTTGTAAGAGATATGGGACCCCCTGTTTTTTTTTTTTTAAACATTTAAATAGAATAAATATAACATTTCATTAATAAAAATAAAACTACAAATACAATAATTAAAATAAAGTACAAACACATACAATAAAAATAAAATTACAATACAAAAATTAAAATAAAATATGAATCATAGAATAAAAATAGATAACGTTCTCAATAGTTTTCCGCAAGTGTCAAAATGTACACCACGAGATCCTAGCGGAGTCTTCCCTGTGTACCCTTGCCTATAATCTCTCTATTAATCCAGATACGTTCATTCACTCTATCGTTATAAGTTCGGTTAACACCTGTAACCAGAAGAGCATACCTATTATGTGCATCACAAATGGACCGTCTCTTTTCTTCAACAATCATATTGTGCAATATGATGCCCCCGTACATAACTCTTCTCAAATTGTTCATCTTGTAAAATCTCATTGCATGCTTTATAATCCCCCAACGACCACCGAATGCCCGTTCGATATCTTTTCTCGCACACTCTTGAAAACGTTTGAATTTTTGACGAGATTCGTCTAGTGGGTATGAAAAAGCTTTAACAAATGTACACCACTCCGGATATATACCGTATGCAAGGTAATATCCTTTATCGTACTCGTGGTCGTTGACGGTGAATCTGTAATCCGGGTATAAGTCGTTGAGCATATCATGAATCAATGATGATTGTTTTAGTACTTTTACATCGTTGTTCGACCCCGCGACACCGAAGTTAGTATGCCATATCCATAGATTGTACGTCTCAACGGCTTCCCACATAAATGTTGGATAACCATGGTTACCTCGTGTGTATTGCCCTTTGTATGCATTTGGACATTGATCCCAACACCAATGCAAACAGTCGATGCTACCAAGCATACCCTTAAACTCGTGAACCTCGTCGTGTTTTTGATGTAAATGATTAACATCATCTTGTGTTGGGGCTCTTAAATAAACGTTTGTATAAAGATGGATTACACATTTTAAAAAATTATATAGGGATTCAGATGATGTTCTTTCTGACATTTGTAAATATTCGTTAAAAGCGTTATGAAATATTTAAAATAGTAAACAATTAAAACCTATTTGACCTGTACAATTGGGTCGTTGTTTGAAATATTTAAAATAGTCGGGCAAAGGTTCTTCAGAGTAATTAGATATACCTTCGACTATTTTGAGGAAAAGAGGTCTTCTCATACAAAATCGTCTACGTAAATATTCATCCGGGTACGTGCTGTCACTAGAGAAGTAATGTCGTAGCACGTTTTTGTTTTCTGCAGTTCCATCGAGGTTGATAAAGCGCCTTTTCTTTTTTTCACTCTGACGTGAACTTTTCGCCTCATTTTCCTCCTCCTCCATTTGTTCAACAACTTCTACCGCAATAACTAGTAATTCGGCCAATTCGGATTCGGCCGAATACGAATCCGTAATATCGGGATCAGTTGAAGAATGTGAACTCACTTTTTGTGGGATGGTTTTTAGTTTTGAGATTATATAGATTTTTTATAAATAGATTGAGAGAGATTGATAAATTGTTTGATTTTGGTTAAATTTTATGGTATATTTATAGATGAAATGTTAAAAAAAATAATAATAATAATAATTCTAACGGTCAATAACGGTAACATTTTTAAAATTTGTATTTATTTTATTTTTTTGAAATATAATCGTTGAAAAAAAAATCATGAGTCGTTATTTGGTTCACGAGATCCAAAACGGGGGGTTGGGGGTGTATTCCTCGTTGTTGGTGGTTAACGAGCCGAGAATAAGGTCACTCCCCGTGTTCTTAGCAGACAAGAGCGCTCAATATGATTTGTTTGATGTGGACATGTTGCAATGCATTAGGGTTGAGGTGATGTGACTATTGAGCGTCTAATGAGACTTCATTGTGAACCAAGGTAGCTTTTAACAACTAACATGTATGCTTAAATTATTATTATATTTTTAATTTAAAAAGTAAGTTTTAACAATTATTTTTTAGTTATTTTTTTTTTCCACTCTAAGTTTTTATTTTATTTCTTTACTTTTGATACGACGCTAAATTTGATAGATATAGCTTTTGTATTTAGGTAACTCTTTTTAGTTGTTTAAAAACTAGGCTTTATCATTTTGTTTTGAACTACACATTTAAATTGGGTACAAATATATATGTAATTTTAGATTATAGTTTTACTCTATTTAACAAGGTAGATATGTCATTTCTTGTAGGTTTTAGTTTTTGTTTTAAGGTTACTTTAAAAAAAAAAAAATTTAAGTTTTATGTTATTTTTTTTATTACGTGGCTTAACTTCAAAAATTTTCTTTATTTTCTTTACTTAAAACATATAAACTCAAAGACTTGTTATCCAAAACAATGATTCATCATGTTAGCATCAGGGACGTAGCCAGAATTTTTTCACGTGAATGTAAACTAAAGCAAAATTTTCAAATGAATAAATTTTCCTTGTTTATGTGAGACTAAAGTTTAGATTTTTGGTTTTTATGAAGGTAATAATACAAAAATAACATAAATATAACTATTTTTTATATAACCCAAAATATTTAATGAAAACAACTGTTTACCCCACCGTTATCGTGGCTCCCCTTTGATTCATATTGTCTTATTTTTAATTTTGGTTATTCTCTTCATTCAATTACTGTCACCCATCGATTTACCTTCTCCCTCTTTAATTTAAATAGGTTTCAATCAATATGATTTATAAGTTTTTTTTCAAAAAAAAGATACTTGTTAAAATGATAGTCAAAATCTTTTTTGTCGTTATTTCGTACATGGGCCAATTGTAGCGATTTTGTGTATTATTCGTGTGTCCCATAGTTATCCCCTAAAACTAAGGATCTATAAATTGAATTTTGGAAATCGAGCCATGAGCTTGCTTTGCTTTAAATCTTGAACTACCGACGATGGACCTCACATGACTTATGAAACTGAGATATTGGCATTCAAAATAAGGAAAAAAGCTCAATAAAATATAATGAAAGTTGCTTGCTTCTTACCCATTATTATCCTTAAAAAAAATATAAGTGCTTAACAACATGTAGACTTTCTTTTTCAATCATTTGGAGTTGTTTTTCAGTCTAAACAATTTATATTATAATTTCCCAGGTAGGAAGTATTTGATACACTATACTGACGATTTTATAATTATTAAAATGTTTTAATTATTTTGGTTTGTGTTAACAAGTATCATTTATAAATAAATCAAACAAAAAGTTAAAATGGTAATTCCAGCTACTCACGTTTAGAAAAATTATCAAACAATTCATTCATCATCACTAAATTATTCGACATCTTTGAATTATTCATCGCTAAATAGCTTCGGAAAAAAAAAAAAAAAAAGTGTGCAATTTACCTATCCATAAAACATCTAAAATGTGATATTTGTGAAAATAAAAGGGTAGTTATATAGATATAAGTAAGAGTTGAAGGGTGAAGTAGGAGAAGAAGAAACCTCCAAACTTGCAGTCCAGTCAAGGAAGAGAAGCAATAGATACAGATATAGATACAGATTCCGATTCCCTCTCCGGTGATATATCTTATCTTTGGAAATGGCAGATGGGACAAAAGAATCGACATCAAGTAGTAGTAATAGTAATAGTAATGTTGGTCAACATGATATTGTTGTTGAAGATACTCATACCCCCGCCGCCCTCAAATCTTCCCCCAATTCTCCCAATTCCTCTACTCGCAAGGTTTCTTCTTACTTTTTTACTTGTTCATATCATTTCTATTTCTCAGATCCCAATTACTTTCTAGGGTTTCACACCAAATGTATCTTATTATGTTTTATTCACCAGGCTTGCTATGCTGTTCTCCAGAGTTGGGTTTCAAAGAAATTTATGACCGGATGGTACCCTCACTTGTATTATTTTTTCTACTTACTTTTATAGGATATCTAACTTCAATTTACTTACAGTGTTGTTCTCTTTCCTGTCGCTGTTACATTCTTTGTCACATGGTGGATTGTTCAATTCTTTGATGGTTTCTTCAGTCCTATCTATGAAAGGCTTGGTGTCGAGATATTCGGTCAGTCATCTACATCAACTTCTTCACTTTCTTCTTACTCACCTCTCCAATTATTCTGCATATTCATAGACTTCCACTCACATTTCACAAAATATCTATTTTCTTCACAAATATGTTTTCAGTTCAATTAAATTTCATCCTTTTCTATCTTGCAGGTCTTGGATTCCTTACGTCGTTGATCTTTATATTCTTTGTTGGTATCTTTGCTTCATCATGGATGGGAGCTACTGTCTTCTGGGTAGGCGAATGGTTTATAAAGAGGATGCCCTTTGTAAAACACATATACTCCGCATCCAAACAAATTAGTGCTGCTATTTCTCCAGGTAAAATTCATTATTTATTTTCCCAAGTAATAAGCTCATAGAAGATGCTTGATTTAGGCATTTACAATAAAATGCATAGATTTGAGACTTTAAAATTTTATCGTTTCGTCCTGCACTCAAAAAAAGACCGTTGTCAACCTGAACCCATTTGGACTTGTTATCCGAATCCGGACTGTGCAACCCGCCCATCCTGCCACCACCTATATTACAATATATTATGTGAACAATATCAGTGGCGAAGTCAGCAGGTTGTTTTTGGATGGGCCAAAATTATTTTAGTGACAAACATTATTTGTCAGCTACTATCAAGTTTTAGTTCAAAATGTTCCGTTTATGGTTTCTCTAACTTCTCACTTTTTTCATTACGGACATTTGATATTATATTGCTACTTGACTAAGTTAACAAAATTTTGTTGATATTCAAAACTGGAAATAACAACCCTTTCTTTTGGCCACAGACCAAAACACCACGGCATTTAAAGAAGTTGCCATCATACGACATCCTCGTCTGGGAGAATATGCTTTTGGCTTCATTACATCATCAGTTGTTCTTCAGGTACTTTGGTCATTGGTAGTTGTCACGCACGTTATGTTTTGAGTAACAAATGAGTCAATTTTAACTTAAAGATGACAAAAGTTATATTTTTTCAGTAAACAATATACGACACATTTATTGCTGATAAGAGAACAAAAATGGGCTTGAAATGAAAAGTTGACTTTTTGAATATGTGTTTCTCTGCAGAGGGAAAATGGAGATGAAGAGTTATGCAGTGTTTATGTTCCAACGAACCATCTCTACATAGGTGATGTATTTCTGGTCAACTCTGAAGAGATCATAAGACCAAATTTGTCCATCCGAGAAGGCATTGGTATTTTCACTTTCCTTGTATCTGCTTCGTTTTTTAAAACTTAGAGTTGGCAAAATGGGTGTGTCGAGTTCAAACTAGGAATTTTTTTTAGTACGGGTTAGGCTGGGTTGACCTTGAACATTTTTTTCAAATGTTTTTAACTCTTTTCTTAACAATCAGGGTGTCAAATATGATTTCAAAAATTATGTTTATGCATTAATAATCATTCTTAAAATTTTTTTTGTTACAAACTGGATTTCGCAACCTTGCCAGCCGGACTAGACACGACCGAACTGCGGACTTTTGACTTTTCTTTTCTTTCTACCGGTAACCCCCCAAATATCCGGAAAACAGAAACCGCCTTAAATACCAAAAAAAAAATGACTGGCTTTGGAGTAGTGGGGTGTTCTGGCGGAGATTTGGCTTTTTCCGGTTTGACCTCGTGAACTGGTGGCCAGACTGAACCGCCGGCCACCTATATGATCCTTTTATGATTTTGCTAAGTTAGTTGCTGTAAGTCAACCTTGTTAGTGATTAACAAACCCGAATCAATGTATTTATAAATAAAGTAGTCAAAATAAAATAAAAAAATCCGCTTAAACATTGCCACACTTGCCATCGATATGAACCACGATTGACATTGTCTTTGTAGTTTGTACAGAGTCTTTCCCTATTATTACTGTTTTTAAATTGAAAATCTTTCCATCATAAGTGACTTCAGTCATGCTAAAATATTTAAATTATTAATTATCGTAATTGTTTTGGTAAAAATGGATTATAATATGTTGTCACTATACAAACTTTATAAGAAAAAACCGAATCGAAAACTTTTAATCAAGTTAATGCCATAGAGACGTACAATATGACATGGTAAAACTCTTTCCAATTTTAATTGTACTTGTCTATATTTATTATTTCAGAAATTATTGTTTCGGTGGGTATGTCGATGCCTCAGTCGATATCTCCTATAGAGCGTGTTCCACGTGCAAATGATAGGGTTCCGCTAAACAGAATGAAGTAAAAGCTTGTCTTGTGGATGAATTTGTATCAATATATTATGCAGTTATTTTTTTTATCTTTTTATGAATCAAATGAAAGGTTTGTATTCTTGTATTCAATCATGTGTTTAGGGGCAGCATATCTAGTAGCGGCCACGATGCATTATTTTGTGGTTTGTAAAAAGTTGAAATCCAAAATTTATGTTATCTATCTCTTTACAAGTCTGAACCCGAATTATGTGTTTTGTTGAATCGTCACAAGCCAATCATAGAGAACATACTTTTAAAATCAGTTTTGAACAAAATTGTCTACGCTCCTTTTACATAAATATTTTGACTCGAAAAGAAAATGTAAGATGGATATAAACAGACTCATATCACTAGCCAAAACAAGCATCAACAGTTCAACGCAACATCGTAAACAAAAACAAACTTGTATCACTAGCCAAAACAAACTCGTATAACTAAAGCAAACAGAATTGAATTTATCAAAATCCAAACTGCCTACAGAAAAACTCAGAAAGCAGACAAAGATGAACCTGAATTATACAAGGTTTGTTTCTTTTCTTGAGCATTCTTTATACAATATTTTGCTTCTGGAGATGAAAAAGTTATCGCTTTTGTCTTCTTTGTGCAGTCGGAGGCAGTTTCTCAGAAGGGCCACTAGGAAGTTTTTGTCCGGTTTCTCTTTCGATTTTGGCTTTCAGTTCTCTAAGGATTTTGATCTGACCCAACTTCTCAGGTGACAATTTATCCCAGTAAATACCTAACACAAATCAAGAATCTTATGGGATGAACACAAAAAACAAAAACGTGAGATATGAAACTAACCTTGAGGTTTGGGGATGGAGGTGTTGGTAAATATAACTTGGGTTGGAGTGCATATGATGTCAACGGGGACATCGTGGATTAAAAGCTTCTCAACAGGAATATCATCCACCAGTTGTTCGTCATGCACTGAAACATAAATTTTCCAAGACTTTCTGAATAAAAGTAGAGTACAACTTGAAATCCAACGTTTTAGACTGTTGGAAAGGATCATGAAATTCTTACCAGTGGTAATGACTGGAGTCAAGTCATCAATTGCTCCCATATAACGCAGCATGCCATATTCAAGTTCTGCAAATCCCTGCATCATTGGTATGTCAGTTAACTTTCAAACCATTAACTCTCAAGTATTCAAACAACAACCATAACTGAGTTCTAGTCTAACCAAACTGACTCGATGGAAATTCACAGCTGAGCCAAATCTACAATCCCAAAACGACTACGAGCCACTTATGTAATTTGTATCTTAGTTTCTTGGAACCATGCAATTTCTTGAAGATGGTTTTCATTTTAACTTCCATTTTTATTTATATAATTCCATCAAAACAAGTCTATTACAAAGTAAGCTGAACTCGACAAACCATGAGACAAGCCCAAGCTACAAATTTCAAAAAAGTTGTCACTTGCTCAAACCCATTTGCTAAAGAGTTCTACTTTGACTTTTGGTGTCAAACATATTACTATGATTAAAAGTAACACCAACATTATTCTATTTCTCAGACTAAAATTCAGCACTTTTCTTTATAGGATGCGCGAGTAAAAGCAACAATTCTCATTCCCAAACTATCTAATACGTGGCCATCAGTAAGCCATAATCATTAGAATTCATCAAGAACATCTTTTACAATCGATAACGAGCCTCTACTTAAAAGGTATTTCTGATGCTTCACTTAAATGAAAATACCCTTAATTAAAGACACTGGAAGATTGTAGACATAAACCAATACTACTAATTCCAATTTAATGATAACAATATGCAAATAAATTAACTTTAACATAGAAATTTCCAAATAAAAGAGGGAATGTTGCAAAGTTCGTGGAAAGTGTTGCAGTTTTCATGGGACGGATGAACTATTTAAATCGGAGGTTTACTTATGAATAGGTCGATGCGGGCTATGTAGTATCTCTAATGGGTCAAAAGGGTCTAATTTCAAAACCCGTTTTGAGTCAATCCTGATTTGACCCTTTACGCACCTCTAGATAAAATTTTCAAAAGAAGGAAATGCAGTCTCTTTAAATACAGCTAGTAAAATACTTATATTAACTTATTTATGTCGAGTCACAATCATGACGAGAGAAAAAGAGTTGGTTAAATACCTCACCCTTGCCAAGTCGAGCACCAGTTTTTGGATTAACAGCAACAGAGCCAATGACAATAAGGTCCACCTTCAACTTCTCATCCAATCCGATGGGCTTTCCATATTTCGCAACCCCAACAGAAGTGCAGGCCTCATTCATTGTAGTAGGAGTTAGTGTATTCGATTCAAGTACTGAGAAGAACCCTGTTCTTAAACGGGGTTGTGGAGTAAGTAGCTTCTTTCCATCTTCACAAAAATAAGGATTATGGTGATATATAACCAGGTATAAAAACAAAAAACAGTGAATTACAATCTTTTCAGTTTTTATATGTACACTAATATCTGTTTTTTAAGGATATCCACCAATGCATAGTGTAACCTGAAAGTCTTAAAACCTACTCTTGAGATAAAATTAACCCAATTTATAGAAAGGTATAATTATAAAAAATATAACAAATCGGCTTTCTTTTCTCTTCTCTCCAACTCGTGAACATGAAATATAAATTAAACAAATCTGAAGCAAGAGAAGAAATAAAACTTACCATTAAGTGTCAAAAATCTGACTCGCTTTTGAGGTGTATCAGGATTGACCTTCACACATTTAGCCTTTAGAAACACCTCCAGCCTACTCAACTGGTAATCTCGCTCGAAAACATAAAATTAATCAATCAGCCAAGTTTGTTAATTAGGGAGTGTTTGGATATGAACAAAAACACCAACTTATTTCGATATGCATTATGAAACACCTCCAGCCTACGTGTTTGTTTCGATATGCATTTTGAAAGTAGTTACTTATTAAGTCAGTAATAATACGTTTATAGTGTTTCGGCATAAAAATAAGGTCCTATAGTTAAAGTTTGTTTAAATAGTATAAGGAGTAATTGTTAATAAAATGCACTAATCCTTGTAATATTTGTCGATGTCATAAACGGAACATGAAATTTTTAAGCGGGAGGGCGAAACGCTGCAGCGGTCCATGCAACACACAGCAAACTAATAATTCCTCGGATTCAGATAGTGAAAACGCACGACTTTCCCGAACTTTGGGAGGGCCGCAGCCCCCCAGCCCCTCGTCTATGGTCGATGTAAACTCCCAAATGAAGCATTTATGTTGAAATGTTTTTCGAAATGTCATATATGGTTGATATATTTGTTAATTGATAAACAATTCATGTAATATATAAATTTTGAGGCCTCTAATGACCCACCCTTCTAATGACCCACCCTCGAAGACGGCCCTGGTGTACAAATATCAAAAGTTTAGAAGTGCTAACTAAGCAGAATAAGCCAGCCACAACAGCTTAGTTATATACCCTTAGAATTTGAGAATTATTACTTTGTGAGCAGCAATGGAAGCGCCCATGAAATTAGGAATCCGGTGATGAACAGGTCTAGGAAACTGAGCAATATTTTTGGCCTCCATCAAATCCCAAACCTTTTTTCGGATAACCCATTTCCAAGCTTTGGGGTCCTTTTCTGCTTCAATCTCCATTGATTCTCTTGCCTTAGCGTCGAGACGAAGCCTCTCGGCCTCGTACTCTGACTCGTCAAATGAAACATTGCTATCCACTTTGAATGATCTGTTACGAGTGCTGCTGTAGTGCTGGAAGATTGAAACTGAATTTGGGGTTTGATGAGTAATGGAAGGATAATGTTTGAATTTGAATGATGAAATTCGGAATGCATAAGGGGCATCCATCAAGACTCAGATACTAATGTCTTGTTTTAAAATCTAAACTTTATATGATAAGAAACTAGCGGTTATTGGAAACTGAAACATTTCAACTTTCACTTTCATTAAACCTTAACTAAAATTCACTATATTTTTATCCTTTTAAGGTTAACTTTGTTAACGACACAGTCTTACTTCTACTTAAAATACAGTTACTAAAAACTTACATGCTGGAACTTGGCTTTTAGGCTATTTTACATGGAAATTTTGTCGTTAAAGATCATACTGATAAAAAAAAAAATATACATCATTTACATGTACAATAACCATCAAAAAAGTAATTTTTAAAAAATGGTCAGAAATTGCCATCCACATACATATGTCAAACTTTATTACTTGTACTATAATCGTTTAACTTCTCTTAAACATAACGTCGAGATCTATATTTTGCATTTTTCTTAAAGATTTATAAATAGCTTTCTAGTCTAATAGCATTCAAAGCATGTTAACAGTTTATATGAATTTTTTTTTTTCTTTTTGTTTGAATTTATAAATTACTTAAGCTTTTTTTTTTCTATTTCTTCTTGCCTACTGTTTTTTGGCTATTTTTTCCAAACTTTATCATTTTATTTTAATTTTTTGAGATACACTATTAAATAAGATGACTACATTTTTTATTTTATGTTAATTAGCTTTTTTTCTTTTAAAATATTTAATTTTAAACTTCTCTGTTGAATTACGCTATTAAATAAAGTAGATATATCTTCATTTCGATTATTTATATTTGGGTTATGTCACCGCTTAATGTGTCATTTGACCTCGGTCTTTTCAGACAAAAAGATCCGTTCCTGGACTCATTTAGTTTTTCTTTTTTGGTTATTTTTTCTTTTTTCCAAATATCTGGTTTTATCTTCTTTTTTTTCTTGATACGTTAGATAAAATTTTATCCCGTTACAACACACGAAAAACTAATTTACATCAATGTATATATTTATTAGTGGAAATTTGGTCTTTTTAAATGTTGGGTGTCCAAATTTCTCTTTTTCTTATAAACAAACTTTCGTACTCTCCTCACATACACACTCTAATTCCACAACCTATACATATACATTTATGTATGTATAACATGCTTCGTAAGTGACTACTATCATTTTGACAAATTGCATAAGTGCCCCGTTTTCAGACTTACACACTATTAGCTATAAGTCGTTAGTATATATGAGTATCGATACTTAGGAGAGGATCGCTCCTTACTTTAGATGGCAATCTAAGTACATATTACTAAGTTCAGACATACCTCGTAGAGAGTGCGGGGTTGGGGTTGTTCACGATCAGGATTAATCGGTTTAGTGTGAACACTTACGTTATATTATACCAAGTGGTTGATACAATGTTTTAATCATTTGTTACTTTTATTTACGCATATTTTCTCTGCGATTGAATCCGCAACTAGTCTTTTTACAAGTATTGTTCTACTTGTGTATGATCTTCTTTAAAGTATATATATATATATATTTTAAGCGCTTGTTCCGCTTCATTTTCTTTTAAGAAACTTTTTATTATATATATTTGTCCGAACCTTTTGTCGAGAACTTAAAAACTGTAACTCACTCACTACTTTATGTAGTTTGGTCTGATATTATCCCAATTATGCACTGCATTTTTATTTTATGAACATTGTTCAACATCACAAGCATAAGGCCAAATAAGACACTTATGTCTAAGCCAAAACATGCGAACACGTCTTTTCATCTACTTGAGAAAAGATAAGCACTTCTCATAGGGAAGCGACATACCTCGCGAGTAATACAAATAAACGGTTAACCAAATAATGCATCACTGATGTAATATGCTTAAATAGCAAACAAATCATAAGATAAATATCCAACGGATAAACATTTATTATTAAAAAGAAACTGTCACACCCCGCATAAATGGCGGAACCGAGGTGTGCAGTGTATACGGTATCAGAGATTCAAAGGTTACATCAAACATAAATAAACCATACATCATCAGCATAGATAAAGAGTTTGAAATAAAATACTTATTACAATCATCCGAATAATATCAAAATATGGCTACAGAGTTTGGGATACTAAGGAATTCAATAAAGCAAAATAAACTCCATGCAAAAGATCCACGTAGCCAATCAAAGCATATCATCATAAAGAGTAACCTCAAATCCCTGAAAAGCGTTAAAATACGACGTCAACATAAAGTTGGTGAATTATTCGCAATAGTAAATAAAAAACATAATAGGATAAGAGTTTCAATACGTTTTGACCCAAAAAGTGTTATGATTTGAAGATAAGTCATTTGAAAATGATGTTTCAAAATATACGTGAGGTTTACAAAACCTTTTGATAAAATACTCATACTTATACCATAAAATACCATAATCATTTCACAAAATATCATAATCATACCATAACATAAATACCATACTGGATAGAATATCAGCTCTAGGAACATACGATACACCTGAACCTTAACAATACTGGCAACTAACCCCACCTAGTGTCTCAAACTAGGTTGTCCTCGATAATCAATAATACGGTCATAACATTGCTAACACGGACAGGGCGCATCCATCATCCAATAGTGTTAACAATGAGGGCTTGTTAGACCCATATAGCGCTATATATACAACCGGCGGCTAACAGCTAACAGGTGTGTATACGGGGCCTTGTACTACCACAAAGGCGGTACAAGTTTGGGTGAGATCATCTAAAGCATTCATATCCATATATACATACCATAATACATACATACCATAAAATACATTTGTTTAACGCTAATCATGCCCAAAAATGTAAAAAGGGTAAAAAGGGCAACGAATAACTCACTGATAGCAAAGCGATCCAAATCACAATATGTCGGGAAATACTATAATACCGTCAGGCTCCAACGTCTAAGTGCCCTATACATCACGTAAATAAACATGTCTAAGTATCTCTAAGTCTAGTAGGGTTATGCCTTAATGATTAACGTTTTATACGGGTTTTAAAATGACCAATAGGAATATCGATATAACGGAATACAAACGTTTCGGGAAGTCAACAGACTAGATACGTGATCCTCATACTTACGTGCACTACAAGTCACGTAAGTATCAAGTTACGTGTCATACAAGAAGTTACGGGTCAAGAGGGTGTTACGTGCATAGTTACTTGTCTAACAAGGTGTTACGTGATCAAACAAGCAAGTTACGGAACAAGAAAGGTGTTACGTGCTACACAAGGGTTTTACGTGATTTGGAACCATAATTACGTGAATAGTAACGACTTACATGACCTAGACCACACTTACGTGACTTACAAGCTAGGTGAGAAGAATTACGTGAACCTTAGGTCACGTAATTGATCAATTACGTACGAAATAGGAGTATTACGTGAGTTACAAGGAAATTACGTGTTCATGAGGCTACTTACGTGCAAGAACGAGTTACGTGCATGGCATGGCTGAGTTACGTGCGTAACAAGGCACAATTACGTGCGTAACAAGCTTTGTTACGTGCGTAATAGTCGAATTACGTGATCAGGGTGTTTGTTACGTGCGTAATAGGTCAGTTACGTGCCGTAACGGGATTTTTACGAAAAACAACATTTGGAAATCGATTTCTGAGTGTTCTAGATGTCTAATTGACCCCAACTCGGAACCCTAGGTCCAGAATACTATTAGGAACAATAATCCTCAATAAAATCTCGGTTTTGACGGTGAAAAATGATAGTTTCGTGATGGAATCTAAATAACAAAGTTTAACACCAAAATGGAGAAATACTTACCCGATCGTAATGAAACTTGGAGGATAGATGAAGATGATGATGGTGATCAATAATTCGGTCTCGGATTTGGAATTTGACGGTTGGATCGCCGGAAAAGTTAGAGAGAAGGAGGAGTGTTGTAGGTGTTTTCTTGAGAGAGAAGTTAGAGAGAGAGAGAGTGTAGGTGATAAATGAGAATAAAGACAAAAAGGTTGGTGCAGATAAGGACAAAATAGTAGGTGGGGGACTAGGATTGTAATAGAATTCCCCATAGGACTAGTTTTGTAATAAAATTTCCGAAAGGACTAAAAATGAAATACTTTTTAAACGTTAATCTTAATCATATAATTAAGGCATAATTCCCCTAAACTTATCATAAGAGCATACTAGACTTATACTAAAGGCACTTAAGACTATACGTTCCCGACATAAAGATTCGAATCACATAATATATACCCGATAAACGTAAATACGCATAAAATACAAATACGATACCCATAAAATACGAGAAATACGAATACAATACTCATAAAATACGAATACGATAAATCATAAAAGAAATACAATAGGGTCAAAACAATAACATAAATAAATAAAACGAATACGAGTCGATAGAATAATACCGTGAAATTCGCGAATGTCACAGAAACCACTTATAGAGCCAAGCAAAATATCCAAACCATAAAGCTTATAAAGCTGATATTCATAACAGAAAGGGAAAATGTTCAAACATATAAAAAAGAGCAAACACTACACTGGTGGCATAGACACTGGTGGTGTAACAAAAGCAAGAAGATCATCAGTAGAAATGTCCAAGTCTTGGACAATGCACTCCAGGATAAGAAAATTTTTCTTTTCAAACAAAGCATTAGCAGCTCGCATCTGACTTTGCGCCAAAGGATCAAGAAATGGTAGCACTGCATCACCGGAAACGGATCGCAACTTGGTCCCTACAATGTGTTTGCCAAATGCATGAGTAGCCCGATTAACTTCCAACATCAAATTCATCATATCAGGATGATCAAGTAATAGCTTGAACAACTCAGGAAGAGCAGCAAGAAGGTCTTTTCTACCCTGAAAGGCAACATCAAGTTGCTGGCGCTGAGACTCAACTACCTGTCTCTCAACCTCTAAAGATTTGGTCACTGTCGCCAACTCCTTATCCTTTGCAGCCAGGATATTTTCATACTCCTACGCCCTCCTTACCAATCCATCCCTCTCTTTCTCTAAGTTGGAAATCTTGGCAGAAAGATCACTAATCTCCTTGTCCCGGCCGGAAACAATCTCGCGTTCGGCCTCAAGATCTTTCCTAACCACATCCAAACTTTCCACCTCTTTCTTCAGATCCGAGTAATCAACTTTCAATTTTTCATGATCTTCACATGTACGCTGCCTAGCAAGTATATGTCCCATAAAGCCATGAAAAAGGCTCATATCAGCATCATCCAACAATTCAGAAGTTCCTTGCAACTTTGACTGCATAACAAGTTGAGGTGGGACAACATTGTCCATGAAATCCCTAACAGATCCAACATTTTTCCCATTGTCACCCACACAAAATGACCAGGCAGGCACAAAACGTTGACCAGATGGCGTGCCAACAAATGCAGAAGGTTGAACAGTACTGCCACAAGCAGGAAGAGCCATACTAGTAGATCCATGGGGCGCCATCTGAAGGCCCCCATAACGCCTTACAAGATTTGTTCCAAGAAGTGGAGAAGCAGGGAACAACACTTTTTTCGATTTGGGTGTAGGAAGGTCATAATCCTCAACATTTATTGATGGCCTCTTTCCTAACACAGATGCACCATCGTCAGATCCAATATCCTCCAACTCAACTGCATAAAAGAAAGGCAAGTTAGTTACTACAAACAACGAAAAATAATCATAACTCATAGGTACCTTGTCTCTGACGAGAAGAATCCTGCTCTTCAAGCATGTAACCATTGGGATCAAGATCATCACCTACACAAACGAAAAACATCAGTTATATATAGCTATTATTTAAATAGACCAAAAGGTTTGAAATAATACCAACAGGGGATACTACGAGATCTTCATCCTCAGTATTCTCTGGAAGCGGAAGCCTAACCTCCAGGCCCTACCCCTCTCTTCCTGTAGGAGAAACACTAGGGACATCAACACCAGCTGCTTTGTACATCTGGCAAGCTACGGCAGGCGGATGATCCTCTACTTCACATGCTTCATCCCCCACTAAGAAATCTAGCAACCCCATAACTGCAACAAAGAAAAGATATAAATGACAATCAACTTCACGAAATAATAAAGTCAAAAAAGGATTTTAAAGAGACCCACGTTTCTTTGATGTCTTCGACACAATGACGGGAACCGTCTCCTCTTCAACATCCTTAATAATTCCAGCCATCACCAACACCCCTTCGGGGCATATCCTATACCTCACAGACATACGGCGGAGGCGTGCATATGCCTCTGCCTTAGGAACGGAAAGCTCGGGGAGTTCATTTACTCCGTTGGGTATCTTAGATGGCCAGCTAAAAAGGGCACTTGACCAAAGCTCAATAAACGATCTATCCACAAAAATAAAGTCAAACCGCCAGTTCTTAAGGCTATCAGGAGGATCCTCAACTAGTTTCCATTCTTTGCTTCTCTCTCTCTGTTCTAGGCTAAACCAGTCTCTAGATTTACACAGTTTATAAAAATGCCTAAACAAATCTACAGAACAAGCAATTTTCATCCCAACCAACAACATCTCAAACATTATAACCTTAGCAGCACCTACAAGATGCATTTGGGCAAATCCAATTTTGTAATGAGTTAGCACTTTCATATAAAAGGAGCTACATGGAAGTCTAAGGTTTGAATGGGTAAGAAGGCTGGTGTATAAAGTAATTTTTCCTGAAGGAGGCTCAGTGGCACGTTGGTCTATGGTAGGTGCTATAGGATTGAAGGAACTAAGGCATGGAAACCTAGTTATTAAATCCGCTAACTTAACATCATTGATGCCACTACTGCATCTCCTAACCTCTTTCTCTTTTCGGGAAACCATTTCAGCTTTTGAACCCATTATAACAAACTGCTACAATTCAAGAATACTGATAAGATAAAAATAAGACTCAAGTTGCAAGGATGGAGAAAACAACAATAACTTACCCGCAAAGGACGAAGCTTCTGATTGGAACGAGTAAACTCACCTGTTCCCAAAAACAAAAAGAAGAAGGGCCTCAGTTACGAAAAAAAAAAAAAAAAAAAAAAAAAACGCCGGCACAAAAGGCCGGCTTTATGCCGGCTAACAGCATCAAGTCGCCGGCACAAAAGGCCGGCTATATGCTGGCTAACAACATCACGTCGCCGACAAAAAAGGCCGGCTACTTGCCTAGCCACCGGACAGGAACCGGACGTCGCAAAAAGAAAAAAAAAAAAAAAAAACTTACCGAACGGCTAAAGCAGAAGAGTTAGGCTTCAAAACCTAATTTTTAAAACCTAACTGGGGGGCATGATGGTGTTAGTAGGTGATGGCTTATACTTATAGCCTATCAAACCTAACACTTGGGCCCGACCCACTGAATCTCAATCTGACAAAAGGACCAGAACCCGGAACGTGAGCCCCGACACCGGGAGTAAGGCCCCGTGTCCGGGATCCGGGAGTTGTGTCCCGGCACCTAGCGCCCCGTGTTCGGGAATCGTGGCCCCGTGTCCGGGAGTTGTGCCCCGGCACCTGGTGTCCGGGTGTTGTGTCCCGACACCTAGCGCCCCGTGTCCGGGATCCGGGAGTTGTGTCCCGGCACCTAGCGCCCCGTGTCCGGGAATCGTGGCCCCGTGTCCGGGATCCGGGAGTTGTGTCCCGGCACCTAGCGCCCCGTGTCTGGGAATCGTGGCCCCGTGTCCGGGATCCGGGAGTTGTGTCCCGGCACCTAGGCGCCCCGTGTCCGGGAATCATGGCCCCGACACCTGGTGTCGGGGAGTTGTGTCCCGGCACCTAGCTGGCCCCGTGCCCGGAGATCTGCCCCGACATCCGACGCTCATTCCGACACTCATGCTCTGGCATGTCTAAGGACTTGTGTACATATGTCTGCATTACTCTAGACCAACACTGATGCTTTGGAGTTCATCTCAAGGTATCATGCTCCTGACATTCTGCCAGCCAGACATCCAAGCCTAATGTTTGGATGTAACCGTCAAAGGCATTGATGAGATTATATCATTGCAGGAGCGTTACCTTTTCACTTATACCCGTTGGAATCCTATTGATGAACAATAAATGATCATCATGACTGTTGTTGGAACCTGACAATGTTGGGTATAAATACTCAACGCTTCAGGTTTTAGAGGCAGCTTCATCATCTTCCTCACATACTCACTGACCGGAATACTTAACCATATTCCGTCAAGCCTTTCCGATCAATCTCTTGTCCACCTTAGACTCGCCAAGAGTCTGTTAGGTTTGCACTGCTTGAGCAGGAGGCCAAGAGAGTGATCAATCTAACCCAAGTTACTGAGCCTGTCGATTCTTGCTCTAACAATTATAAAATCACATATTATTTAAATTAATATCAATGTGATTTTAGTACTATCACATGTGATTTCGTGGAACCTTTTATCCGTTTAATTGAATTATACAATATATAACGATTTTATGTCTTTAAATCCACATTTGATGTGAAATTCACATGTGATATAATATTACGAGTTTCAACATTTGTCCAAAACCGAGAAAAAAAAAAGTTGCCCAATTTTTTTTTAAAGTTGTACATTATATAATATATTTTATTCTAGAAATTTACCAATAGATGTTAATATCAAATGTGATATTAACTTTATAATTTTAATACCTATCTAAAAACTGAAAAAATAAAAGTCGTCGTACAACAAACTTTAAGCATAAAATTTGTTTCTTTTAATCATAGCTTGTATATATATAGTTAGCATAATTTTTTTTCCAACAATTTAAACGAGAAAAACGAAAATTTATAAACGTTAAATAAAAAAATTAAGATTGGCGAGTGAAAGCAGTTGAATGACATTGTTTCGAAATTGAAAACGATTTTGCATCGCCACAGACGATAAAACTGTAAACCAATCAGAAAGGTATGAGTTCAACTGTTACGTTTTCCAGTATTAGGGTTTCTTTATTGTTCATTTCTACGTTGTAGGTTTATTTTTATCGCCTCAAACATCCTTGAATTGTTTTGTTGAAAACCACGATTGCTCTTTACAAGTTTATGTTCTTATCATATTTTCACTGTTTGGATTCCTTTATACCATTTGTTCAATTTATTATTACCCATTTGGTTCTTTGTGTTAACCTCACCCTTACACCTACCTTGTTTGCATCAAATATCCTCTGTTGCCACTGTCATGGTGTTATGAAAATTAAACGTTTCGTTTCCACTACTATGTTTTCTGCTGTGTTTATGAAACTAATTAATAATAATTTGTTTGGTTTTTACATGCTATAGTCAAGATGCTATCTACATCAAAAGAGAAGCAACCGACAAGGAACTGGTTGGATCTCCCATCAGATGTAATGGGTAATATCCTCTACAGAATTGGTGTTACGGACATACTTGAGAATGCGCAGAAAGTGTGCACTACTTGGCGTACTATCTGCAAACACCCTTCTTTATGGAGGGTTGTTTATATGGACTATTTTAATGCTTCAAGTGCATGTTTCCGACTTCAGCTTATGTGTAGGAATGTTGTGGATAGAAGCCAAGGCCAATTAGTTGATATCACACTTGTGGGTTTTGTTGATGATTGTCTGCTATCATATCTTGCTCACAGGTATGCAATTTATCTTATTGTAATTCATCCTTTTATGCATTTGTCATTATAATAGCACTACGGAAAGATGCTATGCGTTACTTCTTTATCCATCACATGGTGCTATTTTCATTAGAGTACACGTAATAAAGTATGGGTCATTAACCAAAAAAAAAAAAAAAGTTTAACGTACGTTTAGTTTACTAGATATGGTGTACCTTTGTTCATTTAAAATCTTTCATAAAAAGAAAAATAATGAATGTTGAAAAGGCCTTAAAACCCTTTTTGTACTTGACATTTTACTAATGGGACTTAAGTTTCTTTTGCGATAATTATATCATCAATACTTATTGATTCCTTTTTCTAATGCATGGTTGCTGACTTGCTGATATGATCATGCTAATTTTTCTTGGAATTGTTTATTTTCATGTGATAGAGCAAGTCAGCTTAGACGTCTAGTGCTCGTATCTTGTTATGGAGAAATATATGGAACGTGGGCTGAGTTTTTGAAGAATTTTTCCTTATTAGAGGAACTCAGCCTTTACCAACTAGGTATCTCAGAAGCTGTTATTAAATCCGTTGCCCGTTATTGCCCTCTTCTAAGAGTATTAAAAGTGAATGAAAAAGTGTGTAGATTTGAAGATGAAGACAATGTCGATGAGTCCATAACCATTTGGAATAAGTTACCCATAGAAATTGGGAAAAAGTTGCATGAGCTAAGGCACCTTGAACTAATTGGACACAACATGTCAAATATAGGGCTGCAGGCGATTCTTGATGGTTGCTCTCACCTTGAATCACTTGATGTGCGCAGCTGCTTCTACATTGATCTCAAGGGAGACTTAGGAAAAAGATGTTCACAACAGATTAAAAATCTAAAATTGCCCAATGATTCTCTTGCAGACTGTCCATATATTTATGAAAGTGAAAGCGATACGAGTGAGTGTATCTTTAACCCCGGGACGTATCCATCTGATTATGGTTATGAATCCGAGTATGATGAACTCTGGTACTGAATCTGAGTATACCAAACTCAATGTATATTATGATGATGATTTCACTTGCATAAAGGACTTTAGAAGTTGGGTTTCTTAAGACAACGGCAAACGTTATATTTCTGCAGATGCTTTTTTCTTCAGTCTTGGTAATCTTAGTTTGGATCTCTTTTTTAACCTTCAAACAGTTGTTGATCTGTTTCATGTTTGTACCCCGACTTAGATGAAAACTGAACTTTGCTTAATGATCTGTAATTTAGTTTTTGAATCGGGAAGAATGGGTATATCTTCTTTTAATCAATACCTTACTCGGGTACGATAATACCTTTTCTTAGCTCATTTTGGCCTTTGGGCGATATAAATGAAAGGTGATTGCTACAATTGATAACACTCAATATCAATGTGGTTAGTTATGTTATGAGTGGTTTTAGCTTTTAATCAAACATATTTGAGCTCTGTTTTGGGTAAATCTCAATTCAATTGAGATTGATTTAGAGTATCCACAATGGAGAATGCATTAGACTCTTAAATATTATTATTTATTAGTAGCGTATCCGCGTTACGCGACGGACGTTATATATGATGTTGCAACTAAATAGTAGCGTTATGGTGATATTTATTATATAAATATGGAACGTATAGAGTATATTTAATATAAAAATGAAAACTATAAGTTTATTTAATGTATTTTATCAGAATTAATCATTGCCCAAGGCAATTGTAAGCAATTCCCATTATTATTTATGAAATTGAGAAAGAAAAAAAACTTTTTAACTGATTTGAGATATAAATATCCAATAAAAAAAGATATTTAAAACGTAATAAAGTCTAATAAACTTATAACAAAAACATACTTATTTAATATATGAATAAAACAAAAAGAGATCATTTAAGTATTAAATTAATTTAAATTGTCCGTATATCTACGCGGGTATAAATTACGTACATGATACTATTGTTTTGTTTTTCCTACTTTACATAATATTCTTTTTGACCTTTCCTTTTTTAATTTCTCTTCGGTCATATTATGTTTATTTAATAAATTACCAAAAATATAATATCTAATATAGGTTTATAAATAAATATTCGGAAACTGTCCGTGTGTATACACGGGGTCTATGGTATAGTACATAATATAAAATAAAACATCTTCATCGAATTTTGTCAATGCAATTACTTTGTCTTATTTCATTTGTCTAGATTTTCCTCTTTTCTCGCTTTCTATAAATCTAATGAATCTTAAATACCTATATAAAAATAGATATCAATATTATATTTTACGTGTGAACTTGTTGGTTACTTTAGTCTCAATGCATAAAAATGAAGAGTATGAAAGATATCATTTTACCTAATTAGTTGAATGTACCTCATGAATAACCTCAATGCATGCATTTGGCTCTAAAAACCGTCATGAAGACACGTAAAAAAAATCTATATGGATTAAAATATTCTTTTAGTATGGTTTAGGTGAAATAAATTGTTTTCCAATGTGATTATTTTTTTTTTATATACATGGTTATATGTAGGTTATATTTTGACTAACTAATAATGATTTTCGGTTATATTTTGACTAACTAATAATGATTTTTAGTTATATTATGACTAAATAATAAAGAGTTTCGATTACATTTTAACTATCTATTAAAGAAAAAGTTTTAAATATGAAAATGTTTGACTGTTTGATTAAATGAATGGCCAAGATTTCATGGATAACAATCCTTTTCAATTTCAATAAAGGGTTAAGATTGAGTTTACTTAAAATTTTTACTTAATTTCAAAAGGGTAAAATTCTTTATTATGTAGATATAGATTTAACATAACTAGTCTAGTACCCGCGCGATGCGGCGGCGGCGATGAAGTTGATTTCGTAAAATGGTTTTGCGGCTACAGTTTTCAGTAGTTTTTAATCCGTCTCGTGATCCATATGTTAAGTATAACACTTTCGGTTGTTTTTCAGTTGTCATGTGATATGAATATAGAAACATATATAATATACAATTGTATTGGATTTATATTGAAAATGTAAAAAATAAAATTACAAAATCGAAACAAAAGAATAGCATTCAACAAACAATCTCTCTAATCTATTAGACTAAACATGTACTTCATTCATCACGTAAAACTTCTCGATACACAACATTTGAGGTGAATACTCCGTCTCGTTTAAAGTCTTTAACATGATTAACTAATACCTTTGTATTTTCACGTGATATCCCTCTTGACAAAGCCACATAAAGTTGTCCATGTGAAAACACGGAGTCCGGTAGGTAAACACCAAATGCGGAATTGTTTGACCCTGTGCTTTATTGATTGTCATGGCAAAACTAAGTCGAATGGGAAACTGTTTTCGCTTTAGTTTAAAAGGAAACATGTCGTCGTCAGACGGACATAGAGGAATTTTTGGCAAGAATACTCTCTTTCCACTATGTTAGCCAACAACTATTTCTGCATCGATGACATTGCGTTGGAAACCTTTGCATATCAATCTTGTGCCATTACATAAACCATGTGATGGATCAATATTACATTATAGTATTATGGGGCATCAAATTTTAAGTCGAAGTTTGTGAGGGGGCAAACCACTAATAGTTAGAGAGTTTAAGAATTCCAATGGATAGAAGTTGTTAGTATCATCTTCGGCTTTGTCAAAACTATAGTAAACTTTTTCCTCTCCATGAAAGTTTTCAATCATTTGATCATTAATATCGTCAACACTCTGGTTTTTTGTTGATAATATTGCTCTAGAAATTATATAATCCGAAGAATATGCGTTGTTGTGCATTGAAGGGAAGATTGCATTTATCAAATCTTTTTAGAGTTTTCTTTATCGGTGTAAGGAATTGTCATGTCATCGGGTATGCGGATAAAGTTTCCTTCAATCGATTCTTCATTTCCGTCACCTACTCTTAAAAGAAAATCTGAAAACCACGGATATGTTAGTGCTCTCATATTTATGCTCAACCGCATCTTTTTAGTCAACAACCATAGAGGTGACATTCGAAAACTGGAGTCTACAATTTGCGCTCGAGTACCGCGTTTAGTGACGAGCAAAACCTGTGTGTAATCACCTCCCAAAATCATTATCTTTCCACCAAATGGGAGTCTCACCCCCACAATGTCTTGATGTGTAAAAGGTTGAAAACCGATATAAAAAGGTTGAGAGAAAACCGATATAAAACTCCTTTGAGGTAAATAAAAGTAAAGAATATTTTTAGTTGGGGTTGAAAAAAGTGAGTATAAGATTGTTATTTATAAAAAAAATTAAATCGGGAAAAATTAAAATTTTAAAAAAAATTCAAAAAGTTTGAAATTTTTCAAAATTTTCAAAAAGTTTATGAAAATTTTGAAAAATTTCAAACTCTTTGAATATATTTAAAATTTTTAATTTTTCCCGCTTTAAATATATTTAAAATTTTTCTATTTCGTATGTACAGAAGTGATTATATATAATCTGTAATTCAAGTACAATTTGATTAACTATAATATGCAATTTAATGTTAATCGCAACCTTGAAAATAATTTAAAAACAAATTTTACCAAGTCGATTAAGCCATTTGACTCACCAAGTTCATTGAGGGTCATTACATGTTATCTAAATTCTATGGATTCTTACACAGGTCTATATATCTTAGGTCAATGAAACCAAGCTCAAAGTTCAGTACACATGAAGGGTTCTCGCGTCAAATGTTTGACAGCGTCAATATTGTTTTATGAATAATTCAATATATTATTATCCTAAATATAAATAAAAACACTTACATCATACTATAACAACTAAGTTGAAAATCAACAACAAAATAAATGGCGGAAATATATTATATCAACTAAGTTCAAAAATTCTAAGCAATTAAAGTATAAATATATTATATTTGTCCTCAGATACATATGTTTGTTATGGCGACATGTTAAGCCCATTTCCTAAAGTTGAGATAGTACAACATGACAAGAGTTGTGTGTGGTGTGTTATGTGGTATGTAGTGTTGTGGTGTGTATACATTATAGGACAAGACTATTTTAAATCAAACTATTTAAGTTTAAAAAATATAGGACAAGAGCATAATAAATCTCTTAGTATTATAGGCTTCTAATAATTTATCATTCTATCTTTACAATACCCAATTGTTATTAATATTTTTTATCATTTGATATTTTACAATGAAAAACCCATACATTTCCGCATAAAGTCATAAGCTTCACAAAAAAAAACTCTAATTTCGAACAACAATGTAGGTAAAAAGTTATAGTTTGCCCGAATTTAACATAACCTAAAAGATAATAATCAATGAATATAATATCCAATGGATTTTAGTATAGATGAGTTTGACCAACAAGTTCAAGTATATTTCTTGAATAAAATAAAAATACTAAATTATACTTTTGTAACAGGGTTGATATTTAAGTGTATATCGTATATTAGTGTTTTAAAAAACATATAAAACAATGTTAAGTGTTTGAATAAGATTATGTTTTTAACTTAGTAGGTTTAAACTATCAATATTTAAAGTTTAAAATAACATATATTGTAAATTATTTCATACTTTACACTCCAAATCTTTAAATCAATTGTCATTGGTGTTCCCATTTTATTTTATCTTAAAGTCCAACATTTATATTTTTACCACTATAAATATATATTGGCAATTATGTTTAAATTTCATTTGTTCATAAAGTAAGGTAATAACATTATCTAGGTAATAAGTTTTTTCTAAACTATTTTGCTCATATATTAAGATAATCATCAATCTCATTTAATCATCTGCAGATTAATAATATTCTCGAAACCAGTAATAACCTCGAAATGGATAAGAATATTGAAACCATTTGAAACCGCAAATTAAATTGAAACCACAATAACCTTGAAATGGGTAAGTATTCGTTCGACGGACGGTAATCCTAAAACCACCAATAACCATAACAAGTCCTAAAAATAAACAAAATCAAATGAAGCATTTGCCACATCAAATCTAAAACATTTCAACTAACAAAGGAATTTGAACAAACACTAACAAATCAAAGGATTTGTGATCAAATATGTGAGATGTAAATTTTCAAGAGCTAATAAAAAAAATATAATAATATTTACCTGAAATAAATATCCAAAAACTACCACCAAGTGGTTAGATCCAAATCAAAAGACAGTACATACGACTTACCCACCTTTTTTTTAGTAAACAAAACAACCCTTCTACAATGAAACCAAAATCTACATATGACCTAGATTCATGAAAAGCCAACAAGAACAGTTTAATATAAACAACATAAAATGGAACAAAAAATACAAACCACACCATAATAACCAAGATAAATAAATAAAAACATAGTTTTGGAACATAACAAACCCACGAAAATCATAAACCATATTAAACCACCAAAATCAAAACCAAACTTTAGACGTAAGTGGTGATTCAAGATGTTGGTGGTATAGATCGACTAAAAAACCAACCCAAATGTCAATTTCGGGTTCCAACAATAAATCCAACAAGATCATATAGATCTATGAGAAATCTGACCGAGAAAAACAAAAAACCACCGTAGAAAACAACCGGATTTCTTAGGGATTTACCGGATCTGAAAAGATCTAGAAAATCACATCCAAAAATCTTACGGTGACGGTGGCGTTTGATTTTTCTCTACAAACAGAGATAGAGAGGGGGGGGGGGGGGGGGGGGGGAGAAAAGAGATGTTTAGGACCTCAAAACATTAATCTCTAAAAACCGGCAACCACCTAATCCGTGGTGGTGATGTTTAGAGATAAAGAAAGAGCTAGGGTTTTGTGTGTGTTTTTTGAGAGAGAGAGAGAGTGGGAACCTACTTATGAGAGCTACTTATGAGAGGGTGTGTATTGTGTATTATGTGTGTGTTGAAAAATGAATGGCCAAGATACAATCTAGAGAAAAATGAATGGTCAAAATTTATCCCTTAAATTTTTCCCTTAAAACTCTTAAAGTCAAACTACTTAAAATTTAAAGTCAAAAAAAAGCCAAATGCTTTATATAGTAGTAGAGATATTAAGAGAGAGAAAGTTGATAATATAT
>CAJVGC010000001.1:30975037-31016895 GCA_910822075.1 Senecio squalidus | reverse complement strand
ATAAGATAAAGTGTCAACTACGAAAGTAGTGAGTGAGTTACAGTTTAAGTAGTTCGGCAAAAAGTAAGTAAAGTATATAAAAGTAAAAGTTTCCAAAAGAGAGTTGGCGGAGAAAAGTCGCTTAAAATTTATATACTTTTAAAGTTCAAGTAATGGGCGAAATTGGTGCCCTGAGTTCGTAAAGACTAAGTAGAGTCAAATTTAGTCAAATATAGTTGCGGAAATAATCGCTAAAAAGTTCGTAAATTTATGCGTATAAGTAACTAATTAGATTTCTTGTATCAACCTCTTGGCATCTATAACTTAAGTGTTCACACTAATCCGTTTGTTCAACCGTGAGGCCCTCTCTTCCCGCCTATCCTACGGGAAGTTGTTCAAGTTCTTAGTAATATGTACTTAGACTGTCATCTAAGCAATGAACGGTTCTTTCCTAAGTATCGATACTCATAATTACTATACGGCTCTGCAGTTAATAGTGTGAAGTTCTAGAAAGTAGCTGGGCACTAAGTAGTTTTGTTTTAAAGAGATAGTTGTTCCGTCACTTAAGATCATGTTATAGTTCCATCAAGGGTCGGTCCGCATACAAGCATCAATAATTAGTTTAGCCGAGAAAAGGGGCAAGTTCGTAAGTTCAAGTAGAGTAAAAGTGTTTTGCGCATAAGAGTTCAAAAGGTTTGTCCAAAATAGTTCAATAAGTTCCAAGCTCAAAATAGTTCAAATAGTTCCAAGTTAAAATAGTTCAAATAGTTCCAAGTTAAAATAGTTCAAATAGTTCCAAGTTAAAATAGTTCATAATTTGTAATAAGTCGAAGTTCATAAAGTTGCAATTTGTTCATAAAAGTTTTCAAGTACAAATAATCTTATGTTTCCCCCAAAAATTCATGCAAAATACATATAAAATAAGGGGTTGTAACTCACGGATTGCGAAGAGTAAAGATACGGAAAATCGGTCGGAATGTGGAAGCCGGGAATCACGGATTGCCTAGTAATACCAAGATAGTTTAATTAGTTGTTATATTATTATATTCTTATATAATAATATAGATAAAATGTTATTAAACTTTAAATGTCAAGGTTAAGTTTAGTTAAAATAGTCCGAAAAGGTAATTGTCACGTTTTTGTCCAAAAGTCCAATTTAACGTTTTTGATTATTATGTCTTAAGTGCTTTTGCTCGCTGAAGTGATTTACAATTTACTAAGGAAATTTGGGCAGCACTTTCGCGCCCAAATTTCATACCCAAAAATTGTACAATCACTTCCGCTCACAAATCACCTAAAACACGATAACAATTATAATATAGTCCAATATAAGTCCAAATAGTCCATACGTGTCCAAAATGTTAATACTTTCACATAATCAGTCCCAAATATTATTGTATCCAAAAAGTCAGCGGGTCAAACATAGTCCAAACGTGCTAAAAACGACAAGTTTTGAAAATACAGCAGCTCTGTGTGCCGCTGTGACACTTAGAACGGCGCACGAAAGCTGGGAAAATTGCCTGCTGCGTCGTCCTAAGCCTTAGGACGGCGCACATATCGCGGGTTTTCGAGTTTTTGTTGCAAAACGTATTTTAGGCCATAGATTTCGACATGCAATAGGTTTAAACTTATTAAAACATCATTTTAACAGTTTATAAAGTATTTTTAGTTACAAAACCGTGGATCTAAAGTTTCTTTTTGTTAAAAACGTTTTTGACCATAAAAAGTCATAGATTTGTATAAACACACATTTTTAACCGTTAGATCTTACATGCAATTGATTATTTGTAATGAAATGGTGAAAAGAAAGAAATCTACCGAAGGAAAAGCTCGGATGATGAGTTTTGGGTCGGATTTACGCTTCAAAAATCTTTACAAGCTTAGTCCCTTTTCGAAATAACCACACCCCTTTGCTTCTCTTGATGTTTGGAACTATTTGTATGGTTAGAAAATGGGTTTTAATGGTGGAAAATCTCTGGAAATGGGGGAGTTCTTGAGAGCTTTTTAGAGAGAAAAGGGTATGTGTGTGTTTTGTTTTTGTAAAAGTGATTTAGTAAAATGAAAATGAAATGGAAAAGTAATAAAAATGAAAGAGTGTGTTTGGGGACTGCCATTGGCAGTAATTATGGTCTGGAGTTCGAGTTTGATTGGTTAAAAGGTTTAGAAATCGAGACATGCAAAATTTTCAATTTTATTACGAAATCAGTCCTCCAGGACGGCGCACATGGCCTCTGTGCGTCGTCCTGGACCTGTTTTGTAATAAATTTTGTGTTTTGGCTGATTTTGTACAATTGTTTCGTTGGACCTTTTCGTTAACTAAAGTTTTAAAGTATGTTTCGTTATGAACTTAGGAAAGTTCATTAGGGGTTTTCTTGGTATTAGGACTTATTTAATTTGATTCCGGTTGTGATTCCGACGTTGTCGCGGTTCCGATTATTGAAAAGTTAGAGACTAGTTAGACCGAAAGAGACATAGGTTATAAAATGCACCTGGAAATTAGACGGTTGTCACAAAGATATCATTCAGGAAGTTATCATTCTGCAAACTGCTGTCCACCAAGTCAAGTGTCTGCTGGTTACAACTCAAGTGCTTACAATGGTTTTATGGTCAAAACAATGAAGCTGGCATGCATCACACACCATCTGCAAACACATGAGCATCTGGAATGGGATATAAGGAGGTTCTCTACAAGGCATTTGTAGCTAGATATGAATCCTTTGTTGCTGGAAGTTTGAACCAAGATGAGCTGGAAAGAGAAGACCTGGAAAAGCTCCATCCAGATGATTTGGAAGAGATTGATCTCAAGTGGCAGATGGCTATGGTCAGGGTGAGGGAAAAAAAGTTTTTCAAAACGACTGGGAGAAACAACTTTATGAAAGAGACTGGTGACAAGATGGGGTTTGATAAATCAAAAGTGAAGTGCTTTAATTGTGAAGATTATAAGCATTTTGCAAGGGAATGCAGAGCCCCAAGGAGGATGAATAACGTTAATAACAACAGTTACCAGAGGAACAATCATCAAACTGAGCAGAAAAAGCTGATTGGAACTAAAATGAAAAGTGGAAAAGATGAGGGGAGTTTAAGTGGGAAGGCTCTAATCACATTTGGTGAGTGGGATGAAGTTGCTGAGGAGGATTTCAAGAACAAGTCAGTTCTGCCGTCATGAGTAAAATTTCTTCTGTAACCACAGATGAGGTACTTTCAAACACTTGTACTCTTGCTTGTTTACACACTGTGAAATATACAAGAGAACATAATCTCAGCTTAATTAAAGAAATTGATTTGATAAAAGTTCATCAAAGAGAGTTTTTGAAAACTGAAAAGGTTTATAAGGAAAGGATTGACTCTTTGATGAATGATGTGGATGTTTATAAGCGAAAAATGGGAAGGTTGGAAACTCAACATAAAAATCAGTTTGAAAGATTTCAAAAAGTGTCAAATGAGTTTAAAGAGTCAAAAATTCATGGTAAGAAGTTCAATCTGTCTTCAAAGACTTTGAATGGCATTATAGAACATCAAATGGTGTATAAAGAAAAGGCAGGTATTGGATTCAATGCAGTACTGATGTGTAAAATCTAGTCTTAAATTTAACCTACTATTTCACGTAATTACACACTTATAGGCAGTGGACCTATTCGTATGTAATATAGTTTAAAAGCAAGTAAAAGTTCGTTCGCAGGGACTAATGTTGTTTTTATATTTCGAATTAATAATACTAGTTGTTTGTGGGTTTTTTTTTTATCGTAACAAAAGATTGATTAAAATTGCAAGTAATGAGTAAAAAGTGATTAATGAAAATCGAGTGAAAAAGTAATTGAGATTATCAAATAATGGAAATAATACACTTGTTTGACACTTCACTTGTTTTCCATTCAAGTTCACGAAATCGATTAAATATTAAACTTCTAAAATATAGTAAAAGTCCTCTCGAATCTTTTATTAACTTTAACTACCTCTAATTACACCGTTCCTCTCGAATACAGTTATAATTATTAATATTTAAGCGTTAAGTAAAAAGCCTGTTTTTAGTGATTTAATCTTATGGAGTTTCCTCTCGAATAACTCCTCTAATTATCAAGTCCTTCTGAATCTTAACAAATAGACTTACTCAATTAAATTTAATTACCTAAGTTGTGATTACTAAGTCCACTCGAATCCTAGTAACTTTAAACCGATTATAGACCGACCGATTATTTCATACAACTTATCTAATCTATCTAGATTCCTCTCGAATACCTAGAATGTTGATTAAGTAAATTATATATAAACAACTTAAAAATAATATATTAAAACTTAAGCAAATAAGGATCGCCGATTAAACACAAAAACATAAATAATCAATTACGAAAACTCGAACTTCAAACAAGATCTGTTGTTTAAACAAGCATAAAAAGAATTTAGCTCCTCATAACTAGGTCTGAAAAAGCAAATAAAATCATGGAAAACATTATGGAATAATAGTCTAAAAAGAAAAGAAACAAACTAAGAATTCACCAAAACGTGTCGTGACCGTCGTTAGCCGAAAAGTGATCTTCCTAGCCTTAATTCTTGCCTCTAAACGAAATATCCAGCTCCAGAACTTTAGAATGATAATTGATAATGGAAACTGGTCGTTTGGGTTGGTATTTATAGAGATAAATCAAGAGGAAAACGAGTTCGAGTCAAATTCCAATTCTGCGAAAACTGCGGGAGTGCGTCGCACCATGACATTTTTTTCCCATATTCGAATTTTTGGTTTTCTAGCTCTCTCTTTCTTCTTTCTTCTCCAATTTGAATCACCTAAATCGGATATCGTATGAAGAAGTTATGATCAAAACGGTGGAGGTGCTACTACGACGTTCTCTTCGTCAGAAATCACTATTTTTCGTCTTTTAAGCTCATTTCTTCCACCATTTCCACTTCCCGATCATGTAAACCTGTAAAATGGACAAAAACACTTTTCCACACAATTAAATGCAAAAACCTATACTATCTATCATTTTTATTATGAAAAACAACCGAATATCGCATAGAAATAAACGTATAAATATGCGATTTCAAGTACCTCCACCATTCAATGATAATTACTCAGTTAAGACTGAATCTACATCTTTAAATAATGGTTTATTAGTTGAAAACTGTTTTGATGATTACTCTGTTCTGAATGATAAATTAGAATTGAATGAAACTTGCTCTCCTGTGGATAATGTGGTTAATTTACCTGCTATTCCTAGTCTAAATACAGTTTTTAATTGTGTAGCAGGTAGAAACTTAGAGAGTTCAAGAGTTAAAGAGGATGTTTGTGAAGGAAGTAGTGTGGATTTGTGTAATAACATATAAATCATAGAAATAGAATATGAATATGCTGCTACTGTGCATGATTTTAAACATGAGAAATGTTTTATGTTTCATGATTTTCATTTGTCAAATGTTCCTGTTAATGAACTTGTCTTAAATGAAGTTGTTTTGAATACTCCTATGACTGAATGTGTGAATGATTATGTGTCTGATTGTGTAAATGATTTTGTATGTGCATGTATAAATGACTCTGTGAATGAATGTGAAAGTGTTAAACAAGAAAAGGTCAAATCTAGAAAGTCAAAGAGAAAACAAAAGTGTATGACATGCAAAAAGAAACACAAATTAGAGGAATGTTGGATGAAATTAAAAGTTAAATGTGTATCTGATTGTGTGTTAATCTCTGACAATTTGAAATTTGGTAGAGTGAATTTGAACAATGTAAAATTAATTCCGCAAAGTCAAATAATGTGATGAAATTTGGTTGAATTAATCCTGAACTGTTAAATGATTTGAAATTATCAAAATTAAAATATTCTGTATCCGAGTTAAAAAGCTTGAAAAATACTGGTAATATGTTTAAATCGGGTGAAATGAAAATTAAATCTGGTAAACATATTTTCAAGAATAGGTATGGTGAACACAATTTTAATTCGGATAAACAAATGTTTAAGTCGGGTAAAAATTGGAATTAATAATTTAACTCGGGTATAGATAATTTTAAATCGGGTGATGACAAATTTAATTCGGATATCAAGCTTGTATTCCTGAGAGAAAAACGCATGATCATTTCAAGTTTAACATATTTAAAGGATTTCATTCCAAGTTTACAAAAACTTGGGTTGCAAAATCTCACTAAACAATGATCTGTGCAGGGGCAATCCACTAGTTTAGAAGACAACATATGGGTGGTGGATAGTGGTTGCTCAAGACATATGACAGGGAATATAAAACTTCTCCAGGATTTTATTGCTTTTATGGGAGGAAATCTATCTTTTGGTGGAGATATGGGAGGCTTAATCACAGGCCAAGGAAAGGTGACAAATGGACCTTTGACTCTGGAGCAAGTCAACTTTGTGAAAGAATTAAACTATAACTTGCTTTCAGTGTCTCTAGTATATGACAATGATTATACCACAACTTTCACAAAAGATTTTTTCTACATTCTTAAACAAAAATATGTCATCCCAGATGACATGATTGTTTTGAAAACACCAAGATGTGAAGACATGTATATTTTAGATATGAACAATGTACAATCAACTGAATCTTCAAACTGTTTCATATCTAAAACTACTAAAAAAGAGTTTGATTTATGGCATAAAGGCTTTGTCATGTCAACCTTAAAAGCATGAATAAACTGGTCACATATAATCTAGTCTCTGGATTACCTAAGAAGAATTTTCAATTACTTGATCATTGTATTTCATGTCTTAAAAGAAAACAGCATAAATCAAGTTTGAAACTAAAGACTCAAAATTCAGTATATATTGTCCTTCACCTTCTACACATGGATATATTTGGTCCAGTCAGTGTGAAGAGTCTTGGCATGAAATCTTATTGTTTAGTTATCACTGATGACTACTCAAGATTTTCATGGGTCTTTTTCCTTGCTCATAAAAGTGAAACATATGAGATTATTAAAGACTTTGTTATTCAAATTGAAAACATTTGTGATAAAAAGGTTAAAATCATCAGATGTGAGAATGGCACAGAGTTTAAGAATGCCACCATGAATGATTTTTGTGCACTTAAGGGCATCTCTAGACAATATAGCTCACCTAGAACACCTAAAAAAATGGGGTTGCAGAGAGGAAAAATAGAACATTAATTGAGGGAGCTAGGGCCATGCTAAGTGCATCTTCATTACCTGTTACATTTTGGGCTGAAGCAGTGAATACCATGTGTTATGTGACCAATAGGATTCATATAGTTAAGAGCTTAGGTAAAACTTTTTATAGATTGTTTTCAGGGAGAAAGTCTTTTATATGATTCTTCAAAGCTTTTGGCTGTCAATGTTCTATATTAAATACCAAAGACCACTTAAGAAAATTTGATCCTAAAACTAATGATGGTTACTTCCTTGGGTATTCTAGTGTTTCTAAAGCTTATAGGATTTATAACAGAAGAACTAGAACCATAGAAGAATCCATTAATGTGATATTCAATGAATATACAACCAATGTTAGGAATTCAGGTGCTGAGTGGTTGTTTGACTTAGATACATTTGTGAATTCCTTTAATGGTTTCTGTCCAGTTTTTTCAGAGGAAGTGCATGTATCAACAAGGGATGTGACAAATGTTGAGGACATTAATGATTTTGAACTTGGAAAACCAGCAAATGTAAGTGCAAGCCCTTCCACAATAGATCATGATCACACCAGTTCATCAGAGGCTACAACAATTGTAAGTGAAGATATTTCAGAGAGTCAAACTGAAGCGGGCATTCTTCAAAAAGATGACATTCCAGTAAACTCTGAAGATCAAGACAATGTTGTACAATCTCAAGAATTGCCTTCTGGTGTGAATCAAGATAATTTGGGTGCACTACATCCTAGTGAAGATATCTCTGATGCACAAGATGCTAATGAAGTTAACTCTGGTGATCCACATTTTAATTCGGGTATTCAAGACCAAGTTGAAAATAATTCGGGTGGATCACAAGTTAACTCGGGTGCACAAATGGAGATTGAAGAAAAATCGGGTGACATTCATATTAACTCGGGTGCAGAAGCTAAACATGAAAACAATTCTGGTGAAGCACAATTCAACTCCGGTGAAACTGAAACTCAATCTGCTGAACCAAGCAATGAACAAAGCCATGAACAACCCAGTGAAGCAAATTCTGGATCTCTATTCTTTGATGAAATTGTCCCTAATCAAACAAATCTTTCTACTAATATTACTGAGGAAATACATTCATTTTTAAAAGTTCACAAGACTCATCCTCTAAGTAATATTATAGGAATTTTGTACGATGGGGGTCAAGAATAGAAGTAGTATTGGCTTAGCTTTGTGCTTATTTTCTTGCTTTCTGTCCCAACTTGAGCCTAAGAATGTAGATATTGCATTGACCATTAATAGTTGGGTAGAGGGTATGCAAGATGAGATTTTACAGTTTAAGGTTCAGGAGGTAGGAACTTTAGTTGATAGACCAGCTGATGTGAATGTGCTAGGTGTGAAATTGATATTTAAGGTGAACAAGGATAATAGGGGAATTATAGTGAGGAATAAGGCAAGACTCTTAGTGAAAGGATATACTTAGGAAGAGGGTATTGACTATGATGATGTCTTTGCCCAGTTGCCAGGATAGAGGCTATTAGATTGTTTTTAGCTTACGCTGCCCATAAGAACTTTAAGGTTTATCAAATGGATGTTAAATCAGCTTTTCTGTATGGAGTTCTTGAGGAAACAATATATGTTAGTCAGTCACCTGGTTTCTTGGATCCTCAATTCCCTGACCATATAGTCAAATTGGACAAGCCTTTGTATGGTTTACATCAGGCTCCTAGAGCCTGGTATGATACATTGTCCAAATATTTGATTGAAAATCGTTACCTTAGAGGGACAATTGATAAGACCTTATTTATTTAGACAGTTGGCCAGGAATCTGTATTTGTTCAGAAATATTTTGATGCTATTATTTTTGGTTCAACTAATGATGATTTATGTAAAGAATTTGAATCAGTTATGCATTCCAAATTTTAGAATAGCTTTATGGATGAGATGTCTTTCTTCTTAGGATTACAAGTTAAGCAGTTAAAAAATGGCATTTTTATCAATCAGTCAAAGTATGTCAAGGATATGTTAGTTAAGTTTGGATATACTGATTGTAAATCTGCTTCCACTCCTTTTGACATTAGGGCCAAATTGCATCCTGATCTAGATGGTGAGAGTGTTGACCAACATTTATATAGGTCTATGATAGGTTCATTGATGTATCTTACTGCTAGTAGACCTGAAATTATATTCGGAGTGTGTGTGTGCTAGGTTTCAGATTGCTCATAAGGTTTCTCATTTAGTTGCTGTTAAAAGGATCTGTATATATCTTAAGGGACAACCTTCTTTAGGCATTTGGTATCCTAAGAATTCCACCTTCGACTTTTATGCATACACTGATAGTGATTATGGAGGTTGCAACTTGAATATGAAATCTACTACATGAGGATGCCAATTTTTAGGAAATAGGCTAGTATCTTGGCAATGCAAGAAACAGACCTCTATTTCCCAGTCCTCTTCAGAAGCAGAATACATTGTTGTGGTTCTTGTACATCTCAAGTTTTATGGATTCAGAACCAGATGCAAGACTATGGACTTAACTTTATGAATACCCCTATTCACATAGACAACACTGCTGCCATGTTCATAACTAAGAATCCTATGCAACATTTAAAGACTAAACATATTGAGATTAGACACCACTTCATAAGAGACTACTTTGAAAAACACTTGATTCACTTGGTTAAGATTCACACAGACCTCTAATTAGCACACCTTTTCACAAAGGCATTTGATGTATCAAGAATTAATTTTCTTTTTCAAGCTCTTGGTCTAATGAATCTTGATTGGGTGTTTCTTCAAAAGATTTTTGTACATATCTTTTTGCATCTTGTTTTCTTTTTATTTCAAAATACAAAAAGAGGGGGATAAAAAAAGGAAAAATACAAAAATATTTTAAGTCTGGTAATGTTTTCATTTTTAAGTCGGATAGTGTTTTCTTTTTAAATTTTTAAGTCTGGTAGAGGAAAAATCCAAAAATATGTGTTTTCAGTCTATATAGATTAAACCCAAAAATATGTGATTTCATTTTGTAAAGATAAAACACAAAAAAAGTTTCTTTCTATTCAATTTGCAAGGTTTTGAATATATTTTCAGAAAATGAAAAATCAAAAACAGTATAAAATTTGAAAATGTTTCACAAAATAAAATTTCTAAGAAATGAGCCATAAACATAAATTCCAGCATAATTTCAATAGTTCAGTATTTAAAGAATTTTCTGAAACCAAATGTTTTCATAAATGCACATATTTCTGTATTTTGAAATCTTTAGCAATATGTGGTTTATTCACTGCATAAAGTCATTAAATTTGATAACTTTCAAATGGGAATTCAGTGACTATCAAGTAGAAAAACAAAGAAAATATATATTTTCAGTAAATATGGGTATTTAAATCTATTTATTATAAAACTATAAAGTTTTAAAGGTGACGTTTTAATAATTTATTGGCTTTGAGATCCTTGATGCTAACTTGATAAACGGCAGAGACATGTGAATAAGTCCAAATTCTTTAATAAGCTAGTCTATTGTCCTCTAAGAACCTTGATGCTAACTTGATAAACGGCAGAGACAGGGGAAGGAGTTGAACAATAGTACTATGTCTAATTTGAACATAAAAAAACATGCATTTAATCAAAAATATGTTGAGAGAAAAAGCAGTTTATAAGGTTGAGAAATCATATTCTGGGGACTCTCAATAAAGATCGAAGATTAGTCATGTGTTCATACAAATAATTTTAGTAAAATATGTCACTTTAAGTAAATAAGGTATTTATGCCATATTTAAGTAAAATATTAATTTAATTTATTTCTACTTGACAAGAATTGAATAAGTTTGATTGTATATTATGTAATTTTTAAATTATTAAAACCTGCAATGAATGAATTTTTGACACATGATGAACTCTAATAGAAATACAAGTTTCTGCATTTTATAAAACATTACATTTATGTTGAAAATTTGCATTTAATAAACGAATTTATGAAATCCTGGAATATAAGTTTTTGATTTTGAAATTGAAATTTTGCTTTATAAACTATTTCAGGATTAACTGATGATTTGAATTGAATAAGTTGTGGTGTTAAGAATTTAACCCAATCAGCTTTAAAGAGTTGATTTTGATTAATCTAATTCTGGTATTATTTTAATTTATGTCTGGTAACTTTATTGACTTTATTGACCATCATTTTTTATTCGGGTATTGAGTATGTTTATGTCTGGTTTATGTGTTGACTGTGTTGACCATAAATTTAAGTCGGGTTGCTTAAATTGAAAATTTTAAGTCGGATTATAAATTTTTAAGTCGGAGTAAAATTTGAGTTAAATTTTAAGTGTGGGACACTGTTTCTTAAATCGGGTGACTTTTGGTGGCAAATTAAATATATTATTTTCCCTAATTCATTTAAATTTAAATATTCATTTTTTAATCATGCAATTTGCATTTCTTATCCGTTCTAGATTGCTAATCTCAATAAAAGTTTATTATTCTTTATTCTCCCAAGCGATTAATTTTAGATCAGTTTTCGTCGATTTCTAGAGCTTCTAAGATTGTTTTCGAGTGGTTTTATGTTTTTAGTGTTTTTGTTCCTCTATTTTCTATTTCTTTAAGGTATATTCAATTTTGGTGATTATTTTAATATGATTTTATTCGTTATTACTTTTGTATTTGAGTACTAATGTTATGTGATTGTTTCAGATAGCTCTTAATCACAAACCTAAGCATCATGTCGCTGCTTTTCTTGACATGCGTCACTTTGAAGTAGATGAAAAGTGGAAATTGATTTTGGGTTTCTTAATAAACTCAAACTTACGGTGTGCCATTTCAGAGAGCCCAATATTATACAATGATATGCTTCAAGAGTTTTGGGCAAATGCTAGATTTGGTATCATTAATGGAGTAAGAACAATTTATTCAAATGTTCAAAGGGAAGAAGTGGCAATTACTGAAGATGTTATAAGGAGAGTTCTGATGTTGAATGATGCTGAAGGGATAGAGAGATTGGGTATGGATGAGAGATAAAGACTGTGTGTAGAGAGATTGGCTATGAAGGGGATTTTCCAGAAAGTATGGTGAAAAAGACAAGGGTTTCTTTGAAGTGGAGATACCTTATACACGTGCTTGTATGTTGCATTTCTGGGAGATCATGAGGATTCAATGAAATGAATCAAACTCTAGCTTTTGCTTTTGTTTGTTTAATCACTCAAAGGAAGTTTAATTTTTCTGGGTTCATCATGGACTGCATGCAGAGGATGGCATAGGGCAATTCTCAAAGATTTATTCTTTACCCAAGATTTATTCAAATCATTCTACTCACAGATTCAGGGGCTTATGCTTGAGGGTCCTACCTTGAAAGACGAAGACATGAATTGGAAGATTATGAACAATATGATGAAGCCTTTCTCAAAAGCTAAAGTTGTGTTTTCTGGGCGTTTCACTCCATTTTTCCCTCATATGGTTGATCAAGCAAGAGTGGCTATCAACACATTCTTAGAGCTGTAGGGTGAGATGGTAGAAAATGCTCAACAAGAACAACAAGCTGATCAACAACAAGCTGAACAACAACATCAAGAGCCTGATCAACCTAAGTCTCCAATAATTCCTATTCCTTCTCCTCCTCCTAGACCACCTATTGCTGAACAAAGTCAATTAATGCCTAATCTGGCTTCTCAAACAGTTTTTTCAACTGTTCCTCCTCCAATTGTGCAACCAGAGGTGTCAGCTAGTTCTCCTATTCGTGTTTATACTTATAGATAAAAAGGTGTAGGGAGTAGTATGTTGAAAATTTTGGAACTGACAAAGAAAACTGAGGAGTTAGAGCAGTTGGTAAGGAAGCAAGCTACATTGATAAATTAGTTGAGATGGAGGCAAGCTGTTAATGGTGTAATTATGGGGAGTTTGAAGGCTAAGAGCAAGAAAACTCTTCCTATGGATGATGCATCCAAAATAGGGAGAGAGAAAGAAGACAGAGAAAGAATATAAGGCAAAAAAGTTTAATTTGGGTAAAATTTAACACGTGGCAAATGTTACCTTCTGAACCGGTAATCCCTCACCATAAGTATGACATTTAAAAAGAAAAGTGACATTTGGGTATGACCCGTAAAACGAGTTTGCGTATGACCTTGATACAAAAGTGTAAGTTGGTTGCATTTTTGTGACTTTAAATCATCTGATAATAATTAAGAAAAATCTAAACGATGAAAATGGTGTAGAAAAAAATATTTATCAATCTTTACAGGGCCTTAAGTGTAAATTAAATGACAGTAAAATATTGGTGAGGAATAATGTGGTAATGACACGTGTCAAATAAAACCTTACATTATTTATAATATATTAATTCGGACGGATTCAAAAATTTAGTTTTAATACAGAAGTAAAATTTAAATTGTAGATTGAAGTTTTATTAAAATTATAAATAAAAAAGTAAACTTAGGGAGTTATGGCATTTGAGTTGAGTTACTAATAAGTAAGGTATCTTAGGAGCAATGCAGTGTAGAGAGATAATAGCAGTCTAGGGAGGGAGTCGCTGTCTATAAAGAGAATAGCTTGAGAGTGAGATCAGAGTAGGACATGTTAGAATCATACCGAAGCCATACCCATGCCATTTATCAATACTTAAAGTTAAAGGGATTAATGATGACTGATATTTCTAACCTAATACATTAACGATAGAATTTATATTGAAAATTCATTTATCAATACTTAAAGTTAAAGGGATTAAGATTAATTTTTTAAAAGAGGAAAATAGATAATAAAATTAAATAATTTTTTGAAAACATATTTGTGAGGATGGCTAAGAAACTCACATGTGGTAAGAAAAATCTTGATTTATCATTAGTGTTTGTCCAAGTGGTTATAGCATGCTGTTTATATGTGGGTAATTTACAGGCACAAGTCACTTGGTCGATATACAAATATATACTACGGACTAAGAGACACATTCAAATGAACTTCCTTATATATCGATATTGATATAAATAAATATAAATAGATGGATGTATAGATATTACCTTTTCAAACGTTTAATGTTAAGAAAATTATGTTTGATATTTTGAAAATTGTCATATTGTATGGTTTAGCTGTATCGGAGTAAAATAGCCGATATTCATTTACTGCACACCAAACTCTTAAAAATGAAAATATGCTAATAATTTATGTAGTAAAAAAATATGAAAAAAAAACACTCGGTGGTAGTTAGTATCATGGTTGTAAACACCGGACCAGATCGACGGTTATCCCGGGTCCGACCGAAAACTTCAGGTTTTGCGGTTCGATTACTCCGGTTTGTTCGCTTGATAATGGACCGGACTAAACCGAATGGACCGGACGGTTCAGGTCGGGTCAGACCGGTTAAACAACCGGTTTGAAGATCAAAACTGTGAAGAGAAAAACCTTAAATTGTGGAAATCAAAGGGTTAAACAAGGCTAAGAGCGGCGGAGAAGAAAAGACGATGAGATGCGCAGGGGAATTAGGGATTTGTGATTTTTGATATAGATGGTGCATTTATTTAAAAACCTTCACTTTACTACCTCTAACATTGAATAAAAGTCAAATTTTATTACTTATTTAAAAATTAGTTTTCCTTCCAACTAAAATGATGTAAATAAAAATCATAATTTTGTAAAAGTTTATTTTCATTTAATGACAAGTTATAATTACAAAAAACATAATTAAATAACAATTTGGTTAATGCTAAAATTTGATTATTCTTTGGATTATTGTTACTAGAACTTAATATTAATGAAATAAAGTTTTTATAACTTCATCCGGTTTGCTAATCCGATTCAACCTATCCAACCAGTAAAATTAGGAAAACTTGTTCAATATCCGGTTCGTTTTTCAAAATATTAATTAGTATTTTATTAGTCTTTCGGAGTATTTCATTAAACCATCTCTATCAATTATAATTAATAATTAATAATTAATAAACTTTACCACTTCATGTAATGGTTCTTTTCATAACGAATGCAACTTGATTAGCTTTAAAAGTATCTAGAAGTTAATTTTATTTTTCTAATCTTTTGGGTTTTCTTGCATTTAAACATCCATTAAACTTTTTCGTAATAATTAATTCAGTATATTAATTCCTTACATGGTTCTTTGATTAGCCATACAGCTCTACAAATTCACCGTATAGATAATTATATATAACCCCTTAACAAAACCCAATATGAAACATCTAAATATACCTACATATATATGGCTGCAATTAGGGTTCTTCCAATCTGCCTATTCGTACTATCAATCCTTGTTACTTATGAAGTTGGTTCAGCTGCTCATAAAATGAACGCGAACGAGTCAGGCAAAGGACTCGTTGCCAGGCTTCACGGAGAAAAGGATACTGCTGGGCTAATGGACTGTTGGAATGCATTACTGGAGTTGAAATCATGCACGAATGAGATAATACTTTTCTTTCTTAATGGAGACAGTTATTTGACAATGGATTGCTGTAGAGCCATTCGTACCATAACTTTCGGGTGCTGGCCTTCCATGCTTACTTCTCTTGGTTTCACCTCCGAGGAAGGTGATATTCTTGAAGGTTATTGTGGTGCTGGTGTGCCTCTGCCGCAACCGGCCATGATTGAAGTTCCCAACGTTTAATATAATGTAATAGGGGCCGTTAATAAATAAAATAAAGGATATCAAGTAACTTGAATCTTTAAGTATCAATTACATTGATGTTTTTCCAAAATCTTTGTTACTCTATGAGCGCTTTGTATTTTGAACTTGTTTATCATTTTACTACTTCTTGAGTGTTATTTGTATTTCCTTACCAAATTTGAGGTTAGCCATGGGATGGTGAAGTTCTTTTAATCTACCAATTAGTTAACAGTTCAAAGACAATATTTTCTTGTTACAAATAAGATTGGTAGAGAACCTTTTCTGCTGCATTTATATCCTCAATTTATGAAGTTTAACCATGTTAAGTATATACGCATGTGATTACAAAAGCTTTCCAAGCTATTACAAGAAAATTTCTGAAGATCTTATATATGAGCTTCGACATATACTGTTTCGATTTTATCTATTCGATATGCTTACAAATGGGATGATCTTTTCTTTGATACACATAATTCTCCTAGGTTATTTCGGGTTTGAACCAATTTTGTTTTGTTCTAACCTTTTACAAAGGATATAAATTAAATGAAGAGTGTAAATAATAATAAAAAGTGATTCGGTCTCGATTCCCACTTGTATGGTCGTATCAACTAAACAAGAAATATGTCGTTAAGCTATGTTTCATTCTATTCACGTTTGTACTGAAAATCATTAATATGAGGATCGAACCAATTAACAAATGGAATTAATTGATTTAATGATTAAGATCTAACAAACACAAATGTGTTGCAGCGGATAAACACAATTTGTATTGAACAAGGTTATGATTAATTGAGTTAATTTGTAAAAATAAACGATAAGAACAAATAACACAATTTATCAACAACACCTCAATTGACTTGTATTAATTTCGAGAGAGTTACAAAATTACACAGTCAACGTTATCATCTCAAATGATAAAGGAATTACTAATATACAAATCCTTGAGGCTACTTAGCTATGATCAAGTACAATTACAATTGAGTAAAACTAATACTATAATCTATAGCCCATACTCTATAAACTTGATTAATCGCTAATCAAACATTCCCATTAACTGAACACCAACTCCCGGTAAAGCGTTCTGAATCAGCACGTGAAATGTACTTTAGTGGTTGGAGATCTTCAGTAGTTGAGGATCTTCACCAGCTGCAGTCGCCGGTGATTATCCACCTCTATAGATCAGTTGGGGACGATGGGTTTCTACTTATCATTATGTATCTACTGATCAGTTCTTCAAATGGCTAGATACTGATCGGTTCTTACTATCTAGATACTGATCAATACCGTAGGACCAAAATATATGTTTTACTACTGATCAGTAGACAAAGTCTTATCTACTGATTAGTAGCAAAACATACTTAATGAAATTTGTCCCAACAATCTCCCCATTAGTGATAGCATATCCATGCTCATCACTATATACAAAAACCCAAACAAAAATTTCTTTCAAAAGACAGAGAAGCTTACTTGTTCATCACTGATTTGGAGATTGTTCCTTGAACAAGATACCATACTTCTCTTTGATTTGGCCATTTATTTTCCAAATCATCTGTGTTGCCTTATTTGAGTTCAGAGATGCATGTAGTTTTCTCTTCAACAGAATGCTCATCATACCAGGATCATGGTTGTACTTTTTCTCAGCAAGGTAAAACTCTGCAGTGCCATCCTTCCTCATAATGCAGTAGATGTCATTGTTTTCATACAGGAACCATGACACTACATCAGAGTACCTTTTTATTCTATCATCCATGAACTCTGGCTCAAAACATATCATTAGGAGATCTAGAAGGAGGATGTTCAGATTGAAATCTAGTGGATGCTTCCTCAAAAACTTCGTCTTTCCTATTGCTAGCATCTGTTGAAGCTCATCTCTTGTCATGGAGGAGAATAGAGTTTTGTGTGAGGAGATAATTTGTGAAGAGTTATCAGGTCTGATTATCTTTACTTTGTCTTTACCATCATCCACCACATTTAACCAGTCAGTGATTGGTACAATTCTATTGAGTGGCTTAGCCTCTTCATATGCTTTGTACTTCACAAGTTGTGCCATATCATGAAAGGTTCTTTGTTTAGCAGCTTCATATTCTTCCTCTTTCTCCTTCCTTTATGGACCTTTAGAGACTGTGTAGTCTCCAACAACTGGGAATCCTCCAGCTGCTGATGATCCTCCAGCTGCTGAGGGTCCTATAACTGCTGATGATCCTTCAGCTGCTGTCTTTTTCCTTTTAAGTGGCTGCTTAGGACTTTCAACCTCTTTCTCAGCCTCTCTCCTTCTTCTCTCTTCAATTTCTCTACTTGCAGGCACTTCAGAAAGGTTTTGAGACACCTTTGATCTTATTTCCCCACTTCTATTTCTTTTTAGAAGACCACTCGGTGCTCCCATTCTGGGATCATGTGATGCTTTTAGGTTCCTTTCAAGGATGTACTGAGTTTTCTCCTTCTCTTGTTCTTGCCTTTTGACATCCTTGTAAAGATTTGCAAGATTTTCAAGTTTCATTGACTTTACAGACTTTGGATTTGATCCTTTCTTCACCAGATAGTCAACAAACTTTTTCTTGTCATCTTTTCTCTTCTGCTCAAGAGTCTGTTCAGTCTGCTTCTTCCTTCTTTCTGCTTCTGCCAGCAGTTGTTCTTCTTTTTGCATTTGTCTGCTCAGCTCTTCATCATCCTTTACTTGCTGTATTTTTCTTTTAAGTTCAGCATCTATGGGAGCTTCCTTCTCCTTCTCAGATATAATCAGCTGATCTGCTTCAGGTTGAGGTTGGGGATCTTTGATTTTGAGAGAGCTAGATCCAACCTTCTTCTTTCCCTTTCTCTTCTCCTTCTCAGGCTCTTGATTTTGTGCTTTTCTTTTGCCTTGAGGTTCTTTAATTGATAGAGATTTAGACTCAACCTTCTTCTTAGCCTTTTCTTCTTCCTTTTGCTCTTTAGCATGAAGCTCTGCAAGGGATGCTTTGAATTTATCAAGATTTTCCCTTGTAAGCATTTCAGGACAGATCATCATGTTCATATCATAGGAGAGGGTGTCCACTCTTAGAGGATCTGGGTTGAACACATTATCCATTGCTGAAGGACCAGTTGCTGGGGGGCATCAGTAGATGTAGGAGCATCATCGGTAGTTTCCTTTGACTTCTCCCCTTCTGGGTCTTCAAACACAACCATTTTCCAGTTTTCCTCCTTGTCAGCAGCTGATGGCTCAGTAGATACAACATCAGAAGCTGGGACATCAGCTGTTGAGGAGTCAGCTGCTGGTATATCAGCTGAAGGGGGCACATCAGTAGATGGAGCATCATTAGATGGAGTATCTACTGATGGATCCACTTTAGCTTCACCACCTTTTGAGGTTTCCTTCCTTTCCAACTCTTTTTCAATCACAATCTCTTCATCAGTAGTTGGCTTCTCCATTTCCTTCTCAACCATGTCCTCCATTTCCACTTCTTTTTCAACATTTTCCACTTCTTTCTCAGCATTTTCACCAGCCTCCACATTATCAGTTATCACCATTTTCTCCCCCTTAGTGGTTGCATCATCTGTCTGCACACCACTATCCACCAAAGTAACTACATTCTCCACCACTGCTACATGTTCCTCCTCTCCAGTCTGAACTGCTTGATTGGTTTTTCCAACTATCATGAGAGCCTTGCCAGTTCTTAGTCTTTTAAGCATGGAGGAATGTGAGATTCTGACAGATTTAGCAAGCTTGGTCAATTTTCTCTTCAGCATATTGATCTCCTGACCTTGCTTTGTCACCTTAACCTCCAAAGTTGTACATTTATTCGTCAATTCCAGGATTTGCACACTGTTCTCCCCACTCTCATGTTGAGTACCAACCTGAGGCAGATCTTGGAACAAAGATACAGTATCAAGCCTAGCTTGATCTGCTGTAACCCCCATGGGTTCTTGGAACCAGGGACCTTCACATGAAGGATCAAAAGACCCTCCATATAGTGAAGTTGCCGTAGATTGGGTCTTATTGCCTATCAACCTGGCATGTGTCACACTAGGTGTAGCAGCAGTAGGTTGAGCCCTTTCCACATAACCACTCATCTCCTTGGTGGCTACCTCTTTAAGGTTGGGTGAGACCTCATGTGTACCCAATGAGACTGAAAGATTTCTATATGCTTCATAAGAAAAGGGATTGATAAGATCATCAGCTTCATTGTTATCCTCATTATCACTTCCAAGAAAGAGGGAAGTGTCAGGAAAGGTTTGAGGGATTGGGTTCTCAGAAACAAGGGTTGAAGAACCCCCTTGAATCTGTGCATGCAACTCTGCATCATCCATGGTCTCAGGCATGGATGTTTGGGTGTGTGTGCCAACCTCAACATGTGGTGTACTTGTGCTTGGTACAACAGGTTGTTCTAGAATAGGAGCTTCAGTTTGATCAAGAGAATGATCAACTGGTTCATCAGCTTGAACGGGTTGTTCAGTGGCTGGAATATCATCAGTAGGTTCTTGAACCTCAGGCTCCACAATGGGAGTAATGGGTGGAGTAGAAGAAGTGGGAGGTGGGGGTTGGGATGCACCTGGGTTAGATGATCCTGCACCTCTAGAATTAGATGATGAAGATACCCCCAACATAGTTGGAAAAAGAGGGGTATCTGCATCACCATCAAAATTCTTCCCTGTCTTCCGCATTGATGTAATGGTTTTGGAAGAGTGTATGGAAGACAAGAAAAGGTTTTCATGAGGAGTAAGGTTTGGGATTTCCTTTGAAAATATTTCTGCCAAGAATCTAGGGAACATTAAAAATTTTCCCTTGGCAGAGATGTTTGATTGCATCCCTTGAAAAATGAATTTTGAAAAGTTAAATACCTGGCCATCAGCCAAACATGCCATTGCAGTAGCAGTAGGCATGTTTATTTCATTCCAGGTACTATGTTTTGGTGAAATACATGTTTGGATTATGTGGCCAAACAGTTTCCAAATTCTTGGAAACTGTGCTTTGTTAAAAGTTACGCGTTGGGATACAGGGTACCCCATACGGCCCACAATCTCAAGAAAGTTTTCTTTAGGCATAGAAATTGTACCTGTTTCATCATCCAATTGAAGGTGAGTGCGAATAATGGCTTTGGTGATGATGACTGGATTTTTATCAACTGTGGCATTTATACATGGAACGCCATTTAGGTCACCCGTGGTGGCTGTCGCCCAAAATTCTCGGATGTGTAAACTTCTAATCGTTGGGTTGACAGTTAGGGCGTATTTGATTTTCAAGGGGTTTAAGAAATCTGTGAGTGAATGAAAACCCGTTGATTCTTCGCCTTTTATGAGATACGCCATAGCATTGTGTTGTTCATGGAATTCGAGATCCATTGCAGACTTTAGAATTTTCGATTTCTTAAAGAGGTTTTTCTTGCAATTTAGGTCATGGTGAAGTGAATTAAGGTTGAAAACGAAGCATTTATAGTTTTTCAAATAATACCGGGAAAGGACTTAAATGCCCTCATCAGTATTAAATGAACACTAAACGACAAGAAAAACTTTACACGGCAGCACCCCTTTATATTCTAAGAACTGGTCAGTAGGAACCCACATCAGTATGTAGATTTCATACTTATCAGTATAATCAATCATCAATAGATCCCCTTCTTAGCATCAGTAGTGTATTCTTCTCATACTGATCATTTAAGTAAATCTTTTGAGCTGATCAGTATTACACTTCTTCCCTCGTCAGTAGTCACTTGTAGACTTGTATGTGTCAGCTGATCAGTAGGAAAGTCTTTGCAACATGACAAAACTTTCTAAGTTGTTTCCACAACTGATCAGTAGACACATGATGCTTGAAATCCATCAGTAGTGACAAAGTTACATCTGATCAGTAGTTCCTTTCATCTACTAATGATCAGTAACAAAGTACTTTTTTTTTTTGGTGGTTAGTACACAGTTAAATAATATGCAATGTATAGCAGTGTACTCAAAAATTTACAGAATTGACCAAGCACAAAGACGTTTAATTTTGAAATAGAATTTAAATTCAATTTTGATTTATCATTCCAATTGAGTTCACAAGAAATGTAAATTTCCCCACATCAAAAGCTTTTGTGAAAAGATCTGCAAATTGATTGTCCGTGTGAACTTTTAAAACTTGAATTAATTTCTTTTCATTGCAATCTCTAATAAAATGAAAACGTATTTCAATGTGCTTAGTTTTGTTGTGTTTGACTGGATTGTTTATGATGCAAATTGTACTCTTATTATCAATGAAAATAGGAGTTTTAAGAAGTGACATACCATAATCCATCATTTGATTTTGAATCCAAAGGATTTGAGAACAGCAACTGGCAGCTGCAACATATTCTGCTTCAGTTGAAGAAGTGGACACATTGGTCTGCTTCTTGCATTGCCATGAAACCAGTCTGGACCCAAAGAATTGACATCCCCCAGATGTTGACTTCCTGTCCATGTTCTCCCCTCCATAATCACTGTCTGTGTAAGCAATTAAATCAAATGGAGACTCCTTTGGATACCACAAACCCAAGTTCTGCTTTCCCTTTAAGTATCTGAAGATCCTTTTTACAGCAGTCAAATGTGAGACCTTTGGATGACATTGGTATCTTGCACAAACACAAACACTGAACATGATGTCAGGCCTAGATGCAGTTAAGTACATCAAGGACCCTATCATTGATCTGTAGAGATGTTCATCTACTTCTTCTCCCATAAGATCAGGTTCCAAGTGCTTGTGTGTTTCAAATGGAGTGCTTGCTGGTTTGCTATCTTGAAACCCAAATTTTACCAAGATATCATTCACATATTTGGTTTGGTGAATGAAGATCCCAGTAGGAATTTGCTTGACTTGAAGACCAAGGAAGAAGTTTAATTCTCCCATAGAACTCATTTGAAACTTCTTGTGCATCATCTTCTCAAAGTCTTTGCATAAGCTTGTGTTGGTTGAACCAAATATGATATCATCAACATAGTTTTTCACCAATAAAATGTCCTTTTTCACAGTATTTATGAACAAGGTCTTATCAATGGCTCCCCTCTTGAACCCATTCTAGAGCAGATAGAATGAAAGAGTATCATACCATGCTCTTGGAGCTTGATGAAGACCATATAGAGCTTTGTCAAGCCTATATACCATATCAGGGTAGTCTGGATCTTCAAAGCCAGGAGGTTGACACACATAAACCTCTTCTTCAATCTTTCCATACAAGAAAGCACTTTTGACATCCATTTGGTAGACTGTAAATCCCTTGAATGATGCAAAAGCAAGAAAGATCCTAATTGCCTCCATTCTAGCTACAGGAGCAAAGACTTCATCATAGTCAATGCCTTCTTCTTGAGTGTATCCTTGGGCAACTAGTCTGGCTTTGTTCTTGATGACAATGCCTCTTTTATTAGTTTTGTTCTTGAAGATCCATTTGGTTCCAATTACCCTCTTTCCACTAGGTAAGATCACCAATGTCCACACCTCTTGAAGTTTGAATTGAAGCAATTCTTCCTGCATTGCTTCAACCCAGCTTGGTTCTTTCAATGCTTGTGTTACCTTCTTTGGCACCATTTGAGAAATGAAGCATGCAAACAAGCATTCATTTAGACTTCTATGCAGTCTTCCCCTTGTTTGAACTGAAGAATTCAAATCACTTAGGAGTTGTTTCATTGGATGTTCCCTGTTGATTCTTTGAGAAGGATGAATGTCCTCTGCAATGGTTGATTCCAGATTTATGTCATTTGATTCTGGAATCTCCCCCTCATTGTCAGATGGTAGAGATTCATCATACTGAGCATCACCATCATTGCTTGAAATTAGCTCAGGTGAAGGAACATCTTCAGCTTGTGGACCTTCTTCTTCTTGAGATGATTGAGGTTCAGTTTCTTCTTGATCTTCTACAACTGCTTGAGATTGAACAATGCTTGGAGGATCAGCAGTGTAGACAGGGAAGTACACAAATCCTTCATTTTCTTTGTTTAGGTACTAATCAGTAGTTGGCCTCTGAATGTGCTGATCAGTAGAATCTTCAGTAGATAGGTACTGATCAGTATTTGCACCTGGTTGATGCTGATCAGTAGGACCCTTTGAACTTGAAGCTTTAGCTAATTTTGAACCTGTTCCTGCATCATTACTAACTACAAAATGATATCCTAAAGATTTGGTTAGTTCATCGATATCAAATAGCCAATCAGGACCACTACCATTAGCATTCAAAGTTTTCTCATTAAAAGTAACATTGTCACTTTCTTCTACAAGTTTAGATTTGATGTTATAAACTCTAAATGCCTTACTTTGTGATGAGTAACCTACAAAGAATCCTTCAATTACTTTGCTATCAAACTTTCCTAAATGTTCTTTTGTGTTTAAAATTGTACAAGGACACCCAAATGGTTTCAAGAAGCTTATGAGTGGCTTTCTCTTGCGAAAGAGCTCATAAGGGGTCTTTGTACATGATTTTACAATTGACACTCTATTTTGAACATAACATGCAGTATTGACAGCCTCTGCCCAGAAAGTGATGGGAAACTTAGCATCAGCTAACATAGAACGTGCAGCTTCTATGAGAGTCCTATTTCTCCTTTCAGCAACACCATTTTGTTGAGGAGTCCTAGGGGCACTAAATTGTCTTTCTATGCCTTTCTTCTCACAGAACACATTCATGTCATGATTCTTAAATTCTGTCCCATTGTCACATCTAATGGTTTTTACCTTTTGATTTGTTGTGTTTTCTATCCTAACAAGAAAAGATCTAAGAATTTCTCCTGTTTCATCTTTAGTGTTAAGAAAGAAAACCTAAGTAAAACGTGAGAAATCATCAGTAATAACCAAACAATATGACTTCTTTCCCATGCTCCGGATATGGGTTGGGCCAAATAGGTCCATATGCAACAGTTGTAAAATAGAATCATTTGAATTAACTTCTTTAGATTTATGAGACACTTTGTGTTGCTTGCCTTTAAGACAAGAAACACAATGATCAAAACATGTAAATTCCTTTTGAGGTAGACCTCTTACAAGATCATTTTTGACAAGTTTATTCATGTTTTTGAAATTCATGTGACACATTCTTCTGTGCCACAAAGAAGACTCATCTAAAGATGCTTTTGATATGAAACAGTGTTCCTTTTCCAACTGTGCCTTGGTCATATCCAGACAGTATACATTCTCTCTCCTTGGTGTTCTCAAAATGATCATGCTTCATCAAATTTGAACATAGGATCACGAATTATACGTTCTTTTGTAGTGAAAAGGACAAGGTTCTTGATGTCACATACATGAGATACACTTACCAGGTTGTATTTCAGTTCCTTGACATAGAGAACATTGTCAAATCTCATTCTACCACATGTAACTGTGCGTTTGCCAGTTATTCTTCCTCCCCTGGAATTTCCCCCAAATGCATCATAACCTCCATCATATTCAACAAAGTTTTCAAGGAAGTCTTTGTTGCCAGTCATGTGCCTTGAGCAGCCACTATCAACATGCCATAATTTCCATAGTCCTCCTCTTTCGACTATTGGCTTACTCTGCACATGAAAACGGGTTAATTCCTTTTAGGAACCCAAGCCATGGTTGTCTTGGGTTGATCTTTAGCATCATTGTAATCAAATTGCTTTAAGTAAAGAGATGATGCATGCAGGGTTGTGGTCTTATCAATTTTGGTGTCAGGGGTGGAATCAGTAGTGATTTTGTTAATATTTTTGTTGCTACTGATAACCCACACTTTCTTGCTACTGATGTCAGTTTTTGTTTTGGTACTACTGACGTCAGTACTCACACCCTTTGGAGACTTTTTGCTACTGACATCAGTTTTTGTTTTGTTTCTACTCTTGTCACTACTCTTAGTCTTTTCAGATTTTCTTTTTACAGTGTTCGTACTGACGTCAGTAGATACTTTTGCCTTAGCAGAGTTTCTACTGATATCAGTATTTACTCTGTTCGAAATCCTTTTTCCCTTTCCATTGAACACATGATTATAATAACAGTTTTTTGCAATGTGTCCAATTTTACCATAGCCGTAGCAACATCTTGTTTCAGATTTGATGAAGTTTGGATTTCGTTGTGTCATTAAATTGTTCAAGTTTCTTTGATTTCCACGTGGTGGAGTTTTAGTGCAGTTACACGAACAATTTTTAATTTGATTTGACACTTTTGATTTTTCAATCGTCAAAGGTTTTTGTGCAATTTTAATTGGCACAGGTTTTGATTTTTTAAAATTCTTTGACGTTGAAACTTCATTTTTCTTAGCAGTCTGAACTTTTGATTTCTTTACAGTTTTAGACGCTTGAATGAATAGTTTGCTTGAGATGATTTTGACAGGAGTAACTAGTTATTCAAATAATTTTGGAAACAATTCTTTTACATCCTTTTCAACATCAATTTTGACAGGGTCTGGGTTCATCAAGTCTTTCAAATTTTCATTCTCCTTCTGAATGTCATAATCAGGGGTTGGAGGAATGTAATTTTGGTTAAATGGTGGTGACACATTGATGTAACCAATTCCTTCTTTTGACTTACCATGGATTTGACTAAATTTCTTCCATGGTTTTTGAAGATTTCTCATACTTTATTATAGACAGTTTGATTTGGTCACATTCAAGCTGTGTTTCTGCCATTTTGATTTCAATGGCATTAACCTTTTTCAAAGAGGTGTCTCTTTCCCATGTCAAAAACTCAATTTTTTCTTCATATTTTAGTTCATTTTGTTGGTATGCTTTGACTTGGTTTTCAAAACTAATTATGATGTGTCTATACTCATTTCTACTTTGATTCGCCAGTTTCAGTTCATCACAAACAGTTTGGTTGTGATCCCTGTACTCTTTCAATTGTTTAATGCAGTTTGGAGTACAAAGTTTTGAAAGTACCTCATTTGGGATAGAGTCATTCACATTAGCCATCAAGGCTTGATTTGTTATAGCATCACCAGTTCCAAAGCTCCAATCATACCCCCCTTCTTCATCAGTTGTTGTTGTTGTGAGAGCTGTGGAAGGTTTCTCTTGGTTGCTTTGATTTCTTTGAAATCCTCCATGTCTTCCTTCATGGTGGGAATTTTATGCACGTTTTTTTAGTACTATCCTTGTTTGGACATTCTCTTGCAAAATGTCATGGTTCTTGACATTCATAGCATTATACTTTACTTTTTTCAAAACCAGCATTGTCATTTATTTTGAAAGAAAAATTCCTTCTTCCACTCCTTTGAATGAATCTTCTTGTTCTAACACTTAACATGGCCATTTGCCATTTAAGATCCATTTCTTCAAGGTCATCAGCATTGAGTTGTTCCAGGTCATCAATAATCAAACCTGACTTCACATGGGTAGTAAAAAAGGCTTCTCTAGCTGTGTCATCTATGTTCTCATATCGTGGTCCTTTTGAAGTACCACTTCCACCAGCTACAAAACCTTGGTCACAAGGAGTTACATTTACTTCAGGTGCTTTTGTTGACACAAAAGCAATGTTTTGTGGACTGCTGCTTGTTTGACCTTTCTTTGAGTCTACTTCCCCTTCAAACACTCTCAGCTCATTGAAGATATCATCTAGTTCCATTTCTTCCAAGGCATCTCCTTGCCTATAGTTGATGGTGAATGGAATCCATTCTTCAAGAAGAGACCTTAGGAACTTCCTGTTTAGATTTTCTTTGGAAATGGTAATACGCACTATTTCCATTTCACTTGACAGTCTGTTAAATCTGTCAAAGATCTGGGTTAGTGTCTCTCCTCTTCCTGCTTTAAAGGCTTCAAATTGTTGATTCAGGACCTCCTTATAGTTTCTTCTAGTGCTTGCATTTCCACCAAACCTTTTCTCTAGAGCCTCCCAGAGAGTCTTTGCATCTGTGAACTTGCAAAACTTGTGTTGGTAGTCATTTGGAATAGCCAACAGCAAGCTGCTTAAAGCTTGACTCTCTATATGTCTTTGTTTCTTTTCTTGATCTGTGGGTGGAGCAGCTTATGTGCTTCCAGTTGCAGTGGTTATGGATTTGTTACCATTTTGAACCACTTCCCACAAAAGATAGTTGGTTTGCAGCATATATTGGTGTATTTTGATTTTCCATAGTCTATAATTTGAAGAAGATAAAACGGGGACTCTGTTTGCTTGAACACCATCATTCAAGTCTGCCATTTCAAAAGATTTTTCAAAATTTTGAAGATTTAAACACAATTGTTTTTACCCTTGTTTTAAATTAGATCAAGAGCACCTGAATGCTCTGATACCAATTGTGAGGATCGAACCAATTAACAAATGGAATTAATTGATTTAATGATTAAGATCTAACAAACACAAATGTGTTGCAGCGGATAAACACAATTTGTATTGAACAAGGTTATGATTAATTGAGTTAATAACACAATTTATCAACAACACCTCAATTGACTTGTATTAATTTCGAGAGAGTTACAAAATTACACAGTCAACGTTATCATCTCAAATGATAAATGAATTACTAATATACAAATCCTTGAGGCTACTTAGCTATGATCAAGTACAATTATAATTGAGTAAAACTAATACTATAATCTATAGCCCATACTCTATAAAGTTGATTAATCGCTAATCAAACAGTCCCATCAACTGAACACCAACTCCCGGTAAAGCGTTTTGAATCAGCACGTGAAATGTACTTTAGTGGTTGGAGATCTTCAGTAGTTGAGGATCTTCATCAGCTGCAGTCGCCGGTGATTATCCACCTCTACTGATCAGTTGGGGACGATGGGTTTCTACTGATCAGTATGTATCTACTGATCAGTTCTTTAAAAGGCTAGATACTGATCAGTTCTTACTATCTAGATACTGATCAGTACCTTGGGACCAAAATATATGTTTTACTGCTGATCAGTAGACAAAGTCTTATCTACTGATCAGTATCAAAACATACTTAATGAAGCTTGTCCCAACAATTAATAAGCTCTAATAACATTCGTTTACCAAATTGTTACAATCAAAATAAGCTTTTTAATACAAACCTAACCTTATCAATTCACTTTAAATAAGCTCTTAAATGAATTGAAAGATAGCATTATTGTGTTTTGTAAACGTTCCAAACAAAGTTCAATACTTCTCAAGAGATCGAAATTGTGAAAACTTGTTATTTTGGTTTCAACGTTGATTAACAATGAGTTGCCCTAATCTTGAATTGATAGAACAATTATGGATCCTTCAATTTAGCTAGCAAGATTAAATCAAATCCAATCCAAATGGGTGATAGGAATTGAATCACAATTCAATCGTTATATATAAAATTCAACCAAAATTACTAAATAGAATTTGAAACAAACATCAAGTCTTTGATTAATTGAAATAGCCAAGTGTTATCAAGACCGAACCATAAATTTCCTAGCCACTCATGGCTAAAGAATCAAACATATCGGGAAATGAAATTAAACATCTAAAGCTTAAAATAAATGATAAATTTGAGTATCTTCAAATTACAAATGCAAAAAATCTTCTTCTTGCCTTCTTACTACTGCCCTCCAGTGATAAGATGCGGTAAAAACCGTTTTTCTTCTTATTAAATCGAATAGGAGATTAAAATAATCGAACTCCTATTTTTCTGCTGGACCCGTACGGGTCAAATTGTGAACAGAAACGGGCCTAGGCGGGTCAATCCTGACTCGGGCATGTCTTCATCATTTGTAAAAATGCCGGCCGAGTTTTTTGACTTGTGATGAGAGCGTATTTCTCAATTCTCCCAACATCAATCCGACTAGGTTATTTTCAACGTGGAAAATACTCGGGCGGGCCTTCACTAAGTTTTCCCGGGCGGGTCTACATTTCAGTTGAGTTCGACCTGGGCGGGTCTTCGCTGAAACTTCATTCCGCTTATTTCCTCTTCCGTTTCCGTCTTGTTCCACTCGTTCCATCCTTCGAAGTTCCATGTTACCTCAACCTACACAAAAACACTAAAATACTACATAAACCCGCAATAAAGTGAAAATAAACTAAAGAACTTAAAACGCTAAAAATTAAACTAAAAACCTAAAAAGTGAAACTAAAACGGACCTAAAGCGACACGTAAAGGTGATTTATAAACGCACCAAACAAAAGGATAGTTTCAGATTGTTTCTAAGTACGAATATGAATATGAATGTGAATGAAAACTGGACATTTATAAGTATATAAGGCTTATATTTTCACTAGTTTTCCATCTATATATCTATAAGCTTCATGTAAATAAAAACAACATAGTGAAAGATTTTCAAATACAGTTTAGATCCGTTTTTCTCTCATGATTGCAATATTGATGGGCAGGTGGTGAAGATGGTGAGAAAGATGGTGATGACGTTGAAAGGCGGAGAGTAGATTCTCGAGTTGAGGTTATTAACTCAACTCACTCGAATGGGAATGATCATTCGGCTATTCCCATTATTGTGTGCTGAGTTTCTAGCCGAGTATGTAGGAAATCATTCGACTTGATTCACATTCAAGTGTGTTGTGTTTCTAGTCGAGTATATAGAAAGTGAGTCGACTTGATTCCCATTCTAGTGAGTTGAGTTTCTAGCCGAGTTTGTAGGAAGTCATTCAACTTGATCCCCAATCGAGTGTGTTGAGTTTCTAGTCGAGTAAGTAGAAAATCATTCGAATTGATTCCCAATCGAGTGTGTTGAGTTTGTAGACGAGTATTTAGAAAGTCATTGGACTAGATTCCCATTCAGGTGTGTTGAGTTTCTAGCCGAGTATGCAGGAAATCATTTAGCATGATCCCCAATCAAGTGTGTCGAGTTTCTAGTCGAGTATTCAGAAATTCATTCGAATGGATTCCCAATCGAGTGTGTTGAGTTTCTAGACGAGTATGTAGGAAGTCATTCGACTTGATCCCCAACCGAGTGTGCTGAGTTTCTAGGCGAGTATGTAGGAAGCCATTCAAATTGATCCCCAATCGATTGTGTTGAGGTTCTAAACGAATATATAGAAAGTCATTTGACTTGATTCCCATTAGAGTGTTTTGACTTTTTTGCCTAGTATCTAGAAATTCATTCGAATGGATTCAAATTCGAATGTGTTGAGTTTCTAGATAAGTATGTAGGAATTCATTCGACTTGATCCCATATCGAGTGTGTTGAGTTTCTACACGAGTATATAGAAAGTCATTCGACTTGATTTCCATTAGTGTGTTTTGAGTTTCTAGCCGAGTATAGAGAAATTCGTTCGACTAGATTTCCATTTGAGTGTGTTGAGTTTCTATCCGAGTATGTAGGAAGTCATTGGACTTGATTCCCATTCGAGTGTGTAGTGTTTCTAGTCGAGTATGTAGAAATTCATTCGAATTGATTCCCACTCGAGTGTGTTGAGTTTCTAGACGAGTATATAGACATTCATTCGACTTGATTCCCATTCGAGTGTGTTGAGTTTCTAGTCGAGTATGTAGGAAGTCACTCGACTTGATCCCCACTCGACTGTGTTGAGTTTCTAGTAGAGTATGCATAAAGTCATTCGAATTGATTCATTCGAATTGATTCCCAATCGAGTGTGTTAAATTTCTAAACGAGTATATAGCAAGTTATTTGATTTGATTCCCATTCGAGTGTGTTGAGTTTCTAGCCGAGTATGTAGGAAGTCATTCGACTTGATCCCCAATCGAGTATGTTGAGTTTCTAGACGATTATAAAGAAATTCAATAGACTTGATTCCCAATAGAGTGTGTTGAGTTTCAAGCCGATTATATAGAAATTCGTTCGACTTGATTACCATTCGAGTGTGTTGATTTTCTAGTCGAGTATGTAGGAAGTCATTCGAATTGGTCCCCAATCGAGTGTGTTGAGTTTCAAGATGAGTATATAGAAAGTCATTCGACTTCATTCACATTCATGTGTGTTGAGGTTTTAGCCGATTATCTAGGAAGTCATTCGACTTGATCCCCAATCGAGGGTGTTGAGTTTCTAGTCGAGTATGTAGATGTCATCCGAATTGATTCCCAATCGTGTGTGTTAAGTTTCTAGACGAGTATGTAGGAAGTCATTCGACTTGATCCCCAATCGAGCGTGTTGAGTTTCTAGGTGAGTATGTAGGAAGCCATTCGACTTGATCCCCATTCGAGTGTGTTGAGGTTCTAGGTGAGTATGTAGGAAGTCATTCGACTTGATCCCCAATCGAGCGTGTTGAGTTTGTAGACGAGTATATAGAAAGTCATTCGACTTGATTCCAATTCGAATGTGTTGAGTTTGTAGCCGATTATGTAGGAAGTCATTCGACTTGTTCCCAAATCAAGTGTGTTGAGTTTCTAGACAAGTATATAGGAAGTCATTCCACTTGATTCCCATTAGAGTGTGTTGAGTGCCTAGCCGAGTATGTAGGAACTCATTCGAATTGGTCCCCAATTGATTGTGTTGAGTTTCAAGAAAATTATATAGAAAGTCATTCGACTTAACTCCCATTCAAGTGTGTTTAGTTTCTAGCTGAATATGTAGCAAGTCACTCGAATTGATCCCTTATCGACTGTGTTGAGTTTGTAGTCGAGTATGTAGAAAGTTATTCGAATTGATTCTTAATCGAGTGTCTTGAGTTTCTAGACGAGTATATAAAAAGTCATTCGGCTTGATTACCAATCGAGTGTGTTAAATTTCTAGACGAGTATATAGCAAGTTATTTGATTTGACCCCCATTCGGGTGTGTTGAGTTTCTAGCCGAGTATCTAGGAAGTCATTCGACTTTATCCGTACTCGAGTGTGTTTAGTTTCTAGATGAGTATATAGAAATTCATTCGACATGATTCCCAATACAGTGTGTTAAGTTTCAAGTCGAGTATATAGAAAGTTATTCGACTTGATTACCATTCGAGTATGTTGAGTTTCTAGCCGAGTATGTAGGAAGTAATTCGACTTGGTCCCCAATCGAGTGTGTTGAGTTTGAATAAAAGTAAATAGAAAGTCATTCGACTTGATTCCCATTCATGTGTGTTGAGTTTTTAGCCAATTATGTAGGAAGTCCTTCGACTTGATCCCTAATCGAGTGTGTTGAGTTTCTAGTCGAGTATGTAGAAATTCATACGATTGATTCCCAATCGAGTGTGTTGAGTTTCTAGAGGAGTATGTAGGAAGTTATTCAACTTGATCCCCAATCGAGTATGCTTAGTTTCTAGCCGCGTATGTAGGAAGTCATTCGACCTGATCCAAAATAGATTGTGTTGAAATTTCTATACGGATATATAGAAAGTAATTCAATTTGATTCCCATTATAGTGTTTTGAGTTTCTAGCTTAGTAAATAAAAATTCTTTCGACTTGATTCCCATTCGAGTGTGTTGAGTTTCTAGCTAAGTATGTAGGAAGTCATTCGACTTGATCCCCAATCGAGTGTGATGAGTTTCTAGACGGGTATATCTAAAGTTATTTGACATGATTCCCATTAGTGTGTTTTGAGTTTATAGTCGAGTATATAGAAATTCATTCGCTAGATTCCCATTTGAGTGTGTTGAGTTTCTAGCCGAGTATCTAGGAAGTCATTCGAATTGATTCCCATTCGAGTGTGTTGTGTTTCTATTAGAGTATGTAGAAATTCATTCCAATTGATTCCCAATCGAGTGTGTTGAGTTTCTAGACGAGTAGATAGAAATTCATTCGACTTGATTCCTATTCGAGTGTGGTGAGTTTCTATCCAAGTATGTAGGAAGTCATTCGACTTGATGCACATTCGAGTGACTTGAGTGTGTATCCGAGTATGTAGGAAGTCATTCGAGTTGTTCCCAATCGAGTGTGTTGAGTTTCTAGTCGAGTATGTAGAATGTCATTCAAATTGATTAACAATCGAGTGTGTTGAGTTTCTAGACAAGTATGTAGAAAGTTATTCTCCTTGATTCCCATTTGAGTGTGTTGAATTTATAGCCGAGTATTAGGAATTCGTTCGACTTGATGCTCAAACGAGTGTGTTGAGTTTCTACATGAGTATATAGAAATTCTTTCGACTTGATTCCCATTAGAGTATTTTTAGTTTCTAGCCTAGTATATAAAAATTCATTTGACTTTATTCCCATTCGAGTGTTATGAGTTTCTAGCTGAGTATGTAGGAAGTCATTCGACTTGATCCCCAATCGAGTGTGTTGAGTTTCTAGACGAGTATATAGAAAGTTATTCGACCTGATTCCGATTAACGTGTTTTAAGTTTCTAGCCGAGTATATAGAAATTAATTCGACCAGATTCTCATTCGAGTGTGGCGAGTTTCTAACCGAGTATTTAGGAAGTCATTTGACTTGATTCCCATTCGAGTATGTTGTGTTTCTAGTCGAGTATGTAGAAATTCATTCGAATTGATTCCCAATCGAGTGTGTTGAGTTTCTAGACGAGTATATAGAAATTCATTAGACTTGATTCCCATTCGAGTGTGGTGAGTTTCTATCCAATTTTGTAGGAAGTCATTCGACTTGATGCACATTCGAGTGCGTTGTATTTCTAGTCGAGTATGTAGAAAGTCATTCGAATTGAATCCCAATCGAGTGTGTTGAGATTTTTGATGAGTATATAGAATTTCATTCGACTTGATTCCGATTCGAGTGAGTTGAGTTTCTAGCCGAGTATGTAGGAAGTCATTCGAGTCTATCCCCTATCGAGTGTGTTGAGTTTCTACTTGAGTATGTAGAAACTCATTCCAATTGATTCCCAAGTGACTGTGTTGAGTTTCTAGACGAGTATATAGAAAGTCATCCGATTTGATTTCCATTCGAGTGAGTTGAGTTTCTAGCCTAGTATGTAGTTAGTCATTCGACTTCATCCCCAATCGAGTGTGTTGAGTTTCTAGTCGAGTATGTAGAAAGTTATTCGACTTGAGTCCCATTCGAGTGTGTTGAATTTTGAGACGAGTATATAGAAAGTTATTCGACTTGATTCCCATTCGAGTGAGTTAAGTGTCTAGCCGAGTATGTAGGAAGACATCCGAGTTGTTCCCAATCGAGTGTAATGAGTTTCTATTCGAGTTTGTAGAAAGTCATTTAAATTGATTCCCAGTCGAGTGTGTTGAGTTTTTAGACGAGTGTATAGAAAGTCATTCGACTTGATCCCAATTCGAGTGTGTTGACTTACTAGCCGAGTATGTAGGAAGTCATTCGACTTGATCCCCAATCGAGTGTTTTAAGTTTCTAGTCGAGTATGTAGAAAGTTATTCGACTTGATTCCCATACGAGTGTGTTGAATTTAGAGCCAAGTATGTAGGAAGTCATTCGACTTGATCCTCAATCGAGTGTGTTGAGTTTCTAGATGAGTATATAGAGAGTCATTCGACTTGATTCCCATTAAAGTATTTTAAGTTTCTAGCCTAGTATATAAAAATTCGTTCGACTAGATTCCCATTCGAGTGTGATGATTTTCTAGCTGACTATGTAGAAATTCATTCGACTTTATCCCCAATCGAGTGTGCTGAGTCTCTAGCCGAGTATATAGAAATTTATTCAACCTGATTCCGATTAGTGTGTTTTAAGTTTCTAGCCGAGTATATAAAAATTAATTCGACCATATTCTCATTCGAGTGTGGTGAGTTTCTAGCCGAGTATGTAGGAAGTCATTCGACTTGGTTCCCATTCGAGTGTGTTGTGTTTCTAGTCGAGTATGTAGAAATTCATTCGAATTGATTCCCAATCGATTGTGTTGAGTTTCTAGACGAGTATATAGAAATTCATTCGACTTGATTCCCATTCGAGTGTGGTGAGTTTCTAGCCAAGTATGTAGGAAGTCATTCGACTTGATGCACATTCGAGTGTGTTGTGTTTCTAGTCGAGTATGTAGAAAATCATTCGAATTGATTCCCAATCTAGTGTGTTGAGTTTTTTGATGAGTATATAGAAATTCATTCGACTTGATTCCGATTCGAGTGAGTTTAGTTTCTAGCCGAGTATGTAGGAAGTCATTCGAGTCTTTCCCCTATCGAGTGTGTTGAGTTTTTAGTCGAGTATGTAGAAAATCATTCCAATTGATTCCCAATTGAGTGTGTTGAGTTTCTAGACGAGTATATAGAAAGTCATTCGACTTGTTCCCATTCAAGTGAGTTAATTTTATAGCCTAGTATGTAGGAAGTCATTCGACTTAATCCCCAGTCGAGTGTGTTGAGTTTCTAGTCGAGTATTTAGATGTGAAAATGGTACAAAATTTAAAAATCTTACTTTGAATGAGTTCTGTTCACTTAAGGGTATCATTAAACAATATAGCTCTCGTAGAACACCTCAATAGAATGGGTTGGCAGAAAGGAAAAATAGGACTTTAATTGAAGAAGCTAGAGCTATGTTAAGTGAATCATTCTTACCAGTCACATTTTGGGCAGAAGCGGTTAACACTATGTTCTATGTGAATAACATAATTCATGTTGGTAAAAGCATAGGAAAAACATCATATGAACTATTCTCAGGATGAAAACCTTTCATAGTCTTTTTCAAGGCATTTGGGTGTGAATGTTTAATTTTGAATACCAAGGATCAATTAAGGAAAGTTTGACTCTAAGGTAGATAAAGGATATTTTCTTGGATATTCTAGTGTTTCAGAGGCTTATAGGATTTATAATAGAAGAACTAGATCCATAAAAGAAACCATCAAAGTGATTTTTGATGAATACACACCAAATGTTAAGAATTTTGGTGCTAATTGGTTGTTTGATATAAATACTTTTGTAAATTCTTTTTATGTTTCTTGTCAAGACATGTTTCAGATAAGGTGCAAGAATTTTCAGTACTTGATAGAACATTGGAAAATAGGATTAAGATATTGGCACAAGGAGAGAGTCAAGCTCAAATGAATAATCTCAACCTCTAGTTAATGATCAAGAACAATCAACTGAAGAAACAACTTTTGTTAGTCAAGACTGTTTAGATTCATCAACTAATGCAGACATTCAATAAATTGAAGACATTCTAGTATTAACTGAAGTTCAAGACATTAATATTGTGGAAGTTACAAATTTTAACGCTAAAGAGGCACAAATTAACTCTGAAGCAGAAAGTGAAAGACAAGACAACTCTGATGGTGTTCCAAATGCAGTTCAATTCAACTCTGATGAAAAACAAATTAATTCGGGAGTAGAAACCGAAGGTCAAGACAACTCGGATGAAGTTCAAGATGAAGCTCAAAACAACTCTGAAGAAGTTCAAAAAAATTATGACATTGTGCATATTAACTCGGTTTCAGCAAACCATGATCAATCCAATGAAGCTATTCTCAACTCTTTCTCTCTTGAGGATTTTGACCTAAATCATACAAATTTATCTGAAAATATTATAGAGGATGTAAACATTTTCTTAAGAATTCATAAAACTCATCCTTTGTCTAATATAATTGGAAATTTGAATGATGGGGTCAAAACAAGAACTTGGTCTGGTTTGATCAATCTTTGTCTGTTTTCTTGCCATCTGTCACAAATTGAACTAAAGAATGTGGACATGGCCTTGACCATTATTAGTTGGGTAGAAGCTATGCATGAACAACTCTTACTGTTCAAGAAATAGGAAATAGGAACTCTGGTAGAAAGGCCTGTAGGAGAGCATATTTTGGGTGTTAAATGGATTTTTAAGGTCAAAAGAGACGATATAGGAGTGATTGTAAGAAACAAAGCTAGGCTAGTGGTTCAAGGATATACTTAGGAAGAAGGTATATACTACGATGAAGTGTTTGATCCTATAGATAGAATAGAAGCTATTAGACTGTTTTGGGCTTATGCTTCATATAAAAACTTCAAAGTATATCAGATGGATTTTAAGTCAGCCTTTTTGTATGGAGTTTTACAGGAGATTGTGTATGTGAGTCAACCCCTATGTTTCATTGATCCTCAATATCCTGATCATGTGATTAAGTTGGATAAGGCTTTATATGGTTTACTCCAAGTTCCTAGAGCATGGTATGAAACTATTTCTAAGTACTTAATTTCACATGGGTATGTTAGAGGCACCATAGATCAAACTTTCTTCATTAAGACAGTTGCCCAAGACTCAATTTTTGTATAGATATATGTAGATTATATAATCTTTGGGTCAACTAATGATTTGTTGTGTAAAGAGTTTGAATATGTTATGCACTCAAAGTTTCAGATGAGTTCCATGGGAGAAATATCATTCTTTTTAGGACCTCAGGTTAAACAGTTAGACAATGGCATTTCAGTGGACATAATTAAAGTTGTTCGGAAACTAGCATGTTCAACAATCATAATTTCATATTCGTGGCATTATATATTTATTTGTGAGACATGAATTAGCACGTGGCTCTATAAGTCAATACAAATTCTTTTTCAAGCGGATTACTTATGTTCGTGGATTAATTTAATTTAGTTCGGGAATCATTTGTTGGGTTATAACTTAATCATAATAGTTTAACTCAATAATGTTACTTCTAGCTACGGATATAAACTTGTTAAGTTTCTACGGAAGATCATGGTTAATACGGCTGTTCAACTAAGTTACTACGAACATCATCATTACTACGGAAGAATCAAGTTACTGCGGTCAAACTGAAGTTACTACGGAAGACCAACTTACCGTGCAAGAATAATCTAATAGATAGAGATAGAATTAAATTATGATTCCTTTTGTAATTAGATAACGTTTCCTTTTCTAGATAACGATAGATGTAGATTTCCTAGTTTATCTAGGCTAGCCTCAAGGTCTATAAATACATAGATCCTTGTAAGATAGAAAACACGTTGTATTGATATCCTGATTTAATACAATTGAGGCTTAACATTCGATAATATTATTGTTCGTTCTTATTCATATTCTTACGATTATTATTGTTCGATAACTCGTAAATATTGAAGTGTTCATCCGCTGCTGAACTTCTTCAATAGATCAAGATCTTAACGAAGGCAAACTTAATAAGTTATATTAGCTTGTTTGATCCTGACAAGTGGTATCAGAGCACATGAGGTGCTTTAGATCCATTGATCAACGAGTTGATAATCCTCATACGCAAAAATCAAGATAAACATCATGGATGATGTTGCAATCAACAAAGTTCCTGTTCTGAATAGCAACGAATTCGACTTATGGAAACTACGAATCAAGCAACACATCCTACTGTCCGACTATACAGTTTGGGATGTGATCATCAATGGTAACAAGCATGCTACCAATCAAGGAGCTGATGGACAGCCTGGAATCCTTACTCGACCAACGTTGACTGACCTGGAAAGAAGAGAAAAACAAACGGAGATCAAGGCTCTCAGTATTCTTTTAATTGCTATCCCCAACGAATACCAATCACAATTCGAAGAATATCAAGATGCCAAATCTCTATGGGAAGCTTTGGAGAAAAGATTCATCGGAACAAAGAATACCAAGAAGAACAAGAAAGCTCTTCTTAAACAGGAATATGAGAATTTCAATACCTTGAAGGACGAACGAATGACTCAGACGTTTGATCGATACAAAAAGCTCACAGGAGAGATGATCAGCGCAGGAATTAAGTATGAGAAAGATGACATCAAACGAAAGTTCATAAGAGCTTTAGGTAAGGAATGGAAAATCTACACGGTTTCCTATAGACAAGGAGACACATTGGAAGAACTGGAGTTGGATGATCTCTACAACGAATTACGTGTCTTTGATTCAGAGGTGGAAGCAGACAAACCTAATAGTAGCAGCCACAGTATTAATAATGTTAATACTGCCCTTGTCACAACCTCTGGAGGAACAAAACATGAAAGTGGAGAAGAGATATCTTTCGAAGCATTCATCTCACAAAGCTAAAATATCACTAATGATGGCGTGAAGCAGATACATCAAGATGACTGGGAAGAGATGGACTTAAAGTGGCAATCTGCCATGTTAGCTCTACGTGCAAGGAGATTTGTGAATCAAACCGGAAGAAGATTCAATCCAAGGAAGATTGAACGAATTGCTTTCGATAAAAGCAAGGTGAAGTGCTACGAATGTAATGAACCAGGACACTTTGCAAGGGAATGTCCAAAGAAGTCAAAATCCAACAATTCACGAACCACTCAAGATAACAATCAAAGTGCACTTATGTCACATGACATATTTGGATACGATTGGAATGACTTAGCCGAAGAAACTAGTCAAAACAGGGCCTTAATTTCCGAAGAACAAAATCCTGTTTCTGCGGAAGATATTACTACTGTTCACCATGCATGCATAGCAGTAGTAATGGATGCGGATGACACTGTTTCTACGGAGGACACAGTTACTGCGGAGCTAGTTTATAGTGAACTGGGTACTACAGAAATTAGCAACGATGTTCTTGGATATGACTGGACTGAAGATGATCAAGGAGCAACTCAAGACGATGCTCTAATGGCAATCGACTCCTCATCAAAGGATCCTGAAACTCCATCTCTCATGGCCGAGGTAAATTTTAAACTATGTTCTTTTGAATGTAAGGAAGTAATTGTTAAATATAGAAATCACAATCAACTAATGAGTGACTCAATTAAAATCTTAGAAGAACAAATTCGTTCAGCTGCTAGAGTCATTGATAACTTAGAAAATCAAATAAAATCACACAAAATAAATGAACAAAGTTATCAAGAGAAAATTAGCTTAGTTGAATGGCAAAGAGAGGATTTACTAGTTAAACTTAAGATGGCTAGGGAAGAAATCAAAAGATTAGAACAAGAACATGATAAAGTTGAGTTAGATGTAGGGAAACTAGAACATGCTTCAAAATCAGTTATAGACCTATGTCAACAACAAATACATGGAAAGGTAAAAGCTGGTTTAGGTTACAAAGAAGTTGCCCCTCCATTTAACCAAAACTGTATCCCTCCATCCGTAGATGAACCTAGGATTCCTATCTCTGAAACACCTCCAAAAGAATCATTCAATGTTGATCCAATTAACTATGATGACGTTCTGATTGAGGACTTAGTTGAAGAGAGTAAGCTAAACATTGTAAAAAATAAGGACATTCCTTTAGAAAATCACCTAATCACAATAGAAGGTATTACTCAACAGTCTTCACAAAGTCTAGTGTCCATGCCACGTAATGATCCCATCAATAAGGTAAAAACATCCACTGAAAGTAAGACCAAAACAGTCCCCAGGGAAAACGAAAAGACTTGGAAACACATAGGTAAAAGAGGAAACCAACGAAATATGAACCAAGTAAAAGCTCAAAAAGGTCAAATTATCAAAAGTTCAGCGAAGGGATGTTTTATATGTGGCAAATTAAATCACTATGCAAAAGTTTGCTATCACAACCCTCAAAATCAATTGCAAGTGATTAAAAAACCACATCATGGGTTGGGATATACAAGAAAGGTTGCACATAAAAACAAATCCATGAACAGTAGTAACAAAATAAATCATGCAAACAATAAATTTGCTACTATGAATTCAGGAAGAAAAAGTGTGAACAAAAGTAACGTATTTACTAACAATAAGAATAGAGTTCCTACTGCCAGACAAAATTTTGTTCTACTGCAAAACTTAATACGGCCAAATATAATGGTGTTAATACTGCTCGCATTAATACTGTGAAAAATAACCGTGTTAATACTGCTAGTGTTAATATACTATGGCTCCTATACTAGGAAACAAAGGCATGTCAAACCAGTATCTGTTCCTATTGTTAAATCAAAAGCTGTTAACACTAAAATTGTTTCAAAATCTAAAACATTCAAACAAATGTGGCAACCAAAGATCCAAGTAACTCAACCACCTGTCCCTATTGATTTTTCAAAACTAGTCCAAAGGAAGGTGAGTTACTTTGATGAAATGGGCAAACCCAAGTCAGCTTTGGCTTGGGTTCCCACCAGAAACTAACTTCTATCGTTTATGTGCAGGTTCAGTCAACCAAAGAAAGTGAGAGCAGTTGGCATGTAGATAGTGGTTGTTCCAGGCACATGACAGGCAACATGTCATGTCTTCGAGACTTTGAAAAGTTCAATGGAGGATATGTTGCGTTTGGAGGAAATCCAAAAGGAGGAAGAATTTATGGGAAAGGAACAATAAGCAATGGTACATTTCACTTCAAAGATGTGTACTATGTGCAATAGTTGCAGTATAATCTTTTGAGTGTCTCTCAAGTCTGTGATGAGAAACACACAACTATATTTACTGCCTTTGAATGCATCATTATGAAGCCTGGATATGTCATAGATGAGAGTATGATCTTACTCAGAATACCAAGAAGAGACAATGTCTATTGTCTTGACATGTCAAAGGTTCAACTCACTTCATCTGAAGCATGCTTTCTCTCAAAAGCTACCTTAGATGAATCCACCCTATGGCATAGGAGAATGTGCCACATGAACCTGAAGAATATCAACAAGCTGGTCAAATCAGGTTTAGTTAGACTTCTCCCTAACAAACAGTTTAATCTAGATGACAACTGCTTAGCATGTTTGAAGGGTAAACAACACAAATCTTCTC
>CAJVGC010000001.1:30945244-30974937 GCA_910822075.1 Senecio squalidus | reverse complement strand
ACGGTCAGCTTGTTCAGTTCTCGGTAATCAATGCACATTCGGAAAGATCCGTCTTTCTTTTTAACAAAGAGAATTGGGGCTCCCCAGTGTACGAGCTCGGATGAATAAGACCGTGATCCAAGAGTTCCTATAGCTGCTTAGATAGCTCTTGCATTTCTGGGGGTGCTAGACGGTACGACGTCTTGGCAACCGGTGCTGCGCTAGGAACTAGGTCTATTCGGAATTCCACTTGTCGGTGTGGCGGTATCCCAGGTAGATCCTCAGGAAAGACCTCTGGATGATCCTTGACTACGGGGATGTCTTGTACTCGGTTCTCCATAGGCTTACGCTCGATGACATGATCTAATAATGCATCGCAGTCCTTTTTGAGGTACTTGTGCATTTTAATGCTGGAGACGATGCAGAGTTGTTGCCCAGGTTTATCACTTTGTACAACAAGGGTTTCGCCGTCTGATAAAGGGATACGAATAAGTTTGTCGAAACAGACGATCTCGGCCCGGAACGGAGCTAACCAGTCCATTCCGACTACAATGTCAAAGCTCTCCAGCTCTATCGGGATTAAATCAATGGGGAACGTTTTATCAGCTAGGCATATTGAACATCCTAAGATTATATCCTTAGCCTCAAATTCCTGACCGTTAGCATACTCTACGGTGAAGCTATCCTTAAGAACCTTAGATCCTATATTAATGAAGGGTCTAACTTCTAAGGATACGAAGCTTCTTTCTGCTCCTGAATCGAAAATACAGATGCATAATGGTTGTTCAGAGAAAACGTACCGTTCACCGCATCCGGGTCCTGTCGGGCCTCTTCAGCTGTAAGTGCGAAGGCACGTCTGCGACCCCGACCGACTTGGTTTGGTTGGGCGTTCTGAAGCTTGGGGCAGGCGTTACGGAAGTGTTGGTCGCTTCCACACTCGAAGCACACCGGCTTCTGACCCTGGACCACTCCTCTCTCTGGACAATACTTAGCGAAGTGCCCCACCTTCTGGCACTTTAGTCATACCGGGAAGTTCCTGTGATGATGGTAGTTGCACTTGTTGCACTTGGGGTTCGTCCCCGTATAGCTTCGGTTTCCAGCTGGTGGTGGTGGTTGTGCAGCAGTCACCGCAAAGTTGTGGGTGGTTTTCCGTCTCTTGTTCCTGTCATTTCTCTGGGGGGGTTTGATAGGCTTTCCTTTTCTCTCCTCCCTCCTTCTTGGAGGATACTGAAGCGGAGAGGAGGTTACTGGTGAGTTGGTGCGCCAGGATGATTCCACTCTGAAGGGTTTGAGGTTCAGCTGAGATGACCATTCCCCGGATCTCGGGGACGAGACCGGAGACATAACGGTCAATGCGGTTTTCTTCGGGAGTCACTAGCCTCGGAACCAGTCGGGCCAGCTCATGAAATCGGGTGGTGTACCCTTCGATGTCGTTCCCGACCATCGTGTGATTCCACAGTTCCGCCTCAAGATATTTGATTTCTCCCTTAAGACAGTACTCCTCAATCATGAGGTTTTTGAATTGTTCCCAGGAGAGAGCATAGGCGGTGTCGCTCCCTCTGGTTCTAACCACATTATTCCACCAGGTTAAAGCCTTCCCATGTAGTACGCAAGAAGCGTACTCCACCTTTTCGGCCTCGGCACACCTGCTAATGTGCAAGACTGATTCGATACTCTCGAACCAGGACACGAGTCCTACAGCCCCTGTGGTGCCGTGGAACTCTTTAGGTTTGCATGCCATGAAGCCTTTGTAATTACAGGCGGGAGGATTTTGGTGCTGGTGTTGGTTCTGATTCTGGTTGTTGTTGTTGTTGTTCTGATTCTGCTGTTGTTGCTGTTGCTGCTGTTGTTGCTGTTGTTGTTGCTGCTGCTGGTGGTTGTTGACGTTAGCGTTGATCCCAGCGGTGATCTGAGCGATCATGTTGGGCATAGCTGCGTTCAACTAAGCAGCAACTTGCTCGGAAATGCAGGTAGCGTTAGTGCGTCTAGGAGGCATGATTCTACAACAGACAAAAGTATCAAATTAGAACGCACGATTAGGAATAAACGATAAGGACAATTGGACAAAAACAATGGTACGCAAGATTAATAAGATAGAATAAATAATACACTCACGACGATGATTCAAGAGACTCACACTACAAAGAGTAATAATTCAACGATAACTAAAGATTCACACGACAATAGTACAAGTAGATAATAAGATAGAATTCTCATTCATAATAATAGAGTTGAATACAAGGTTCATAATGAGAATGAAGTACAAGTACAATACATATAGAAAGAAAATAGATATAGCTTTGAGTTGTGTACAATGGAAAATGACAACTCGAGCCTACAGTATAATAAATAAAAGAAGATAACTAGCGGCGCTTCTCGAAAAGCATCTTGGCGATAATAACCGCCAATAGGGTTCCCATCACCAAACACACCCCAACCAGAAGCTGCACTGTCCGGGTTGTGGCCTGGGCCGAAGCGAGATGTCGCAACGACTGTTCCGACAACCTATGCGTGGCTTCAGAGACCTCACAGAGGAGAAATTCCTTGTTGTTGGGCCTCCTCGGATAGTCCCCTTACCTCGCGGTGGAGGTGCAAGAATGCGGCAGGAGGGGGAGTCTGTAGGGTAGGCGGCGTCCTCTTTCTGGCTGCTTCAGCGTCACGGGAGTGATCCTGCATGGAGGTGCGTGGTGCATGGAGGTGCGTGGTGCCTCGGGAGGTGGAGTTGCAAGAATGCTCCCACGTGTAGTGATCCTGCATGGAGGTGCGTGGTGCCTCGGGAGGTGGGTGGCCGAACGGAAGGTGGGAAGGTGCGGATCTGGACGGACCGGCCTGCTGCCCGACCATCCTATCAGGTAGTCGACCTGGAAGGACGACCTGCTTGCGCGCCATCATAACGACACGGGGTCCACGCCGCTGGGTCGGTGCTGCAATGGGTGCCGGTGGTGCAGCTGGTAGCACGGTCCTCAGGCTGGAGGTACCAACGTTGCTGGAGATCGCCATCGTGCTCTCCTCAGTCGGGTCAGTCCTCTGGGGACACTGACTCTCGTACGCTGCGTGATCCTCAGATGCTTCGCGGGAAGCAGCTCGAGAAAGTGAGCGAGACGGAGATCGTGAGTGCGAGGACTGAGACATGTCGGATCTGCGAATAAGAAGTTACGTGAGTACAGGAAAATAAGGAAAAATGTAAACGAACATGCATGTATGGGTCAGTCACGTGAGAATCGGGAATGGATAAGACCGATAATTTTTCTACTCGAAAACCGTTTAACAATAGCAATTAGTTTCCGTTCTCGCATAATTTATTTCGAACTAGGCATAGTTGATCAAGTTACGCCTAGTTAAAAGCAAACCATGCAATTGCGGAATTAATCTTCTAAAGTTCGAAAGCTCGTGAAATGATTTTTCTGAAAAAGCCTTGGATATAGTTTGGTTTCAAAAATTTTGAAAAATTCTCAAAACCGTTTTCACTATAACCTGTGCTCTGATACCAAGTTTGTCACACCCCGCTAAAGCGGAAACACGAGATGTGAAGAGCAAAGATATCATCAAACGAGTTATAATTAAAACATACGGTTTCAAGTCATTTCGAATAAAACATAAGTTCATAGTTTGAAAACAACCAAGCATTTAACGAGTACAAACATAAGTACATAGTAAATTGTTTAACAAAATTCCCAAATATAATTAAAATAGGTCTTCTCCCGATTCTTGAATCCACATGACATGCCTGACCCATCCACAGTATGCACTTCGTGTCTTACATTTGGTTTCCTGAAACAAGAGATAAAGTGTCAACTACAATAAAGTAGTGAGTGAGTTACAGTTTTCTAGTCCTCGACTAAAAAGGTTTTAAGTTAAGTATATCAATACTTAGAAGTTTCTAAAAGTAGAACAATACTTAAAGAATAGTTTCGATCCAAAAAGTTGCTCAAAAGACAGTTCGAACCAAGAAAGTTGCTTAAAGAGAGTTGCGGAAATCGTATAACCATATACGCGCAAGATAAGTAAACTGTTGATTGAAATCATGTATAACGACTACTTGGCATAATATAACTTAAGTGTTCACACTAAACCGATTTACCAACCGTGAGGCCCCTTACCCTGCACTACTTACAGGGAGTCATGTCTGATCAAGTAATATGTACTTAAGCTGGCGCCTAAGCAAGGAATGGTTATTTCCTAAGTATCGATACCCATAATTACTAAACGGCTTAACAAAGCTAATAGTGTGTGTTGCAAGATAGGCACTAATGTTTCATTTTTCAAACTAGTAGTAGTCACTTATGGTTAGTTATATCCCTCAAGAGTCACGTTAGTTATACGATCAATCAAAGTTCATACAAGTGCCGAGAGTGGCATTAAATAGATTTAATACGGTGCCGAGTGTGGCAAAAGTAATAAATTTATAACAGATTTGAACCAATAAGCCGATTAAAGATGGCTAACCATTAAGCCGAATAAGTGTGGCAAACCATTAGTTTATAATATGCCAAACGGGCAAATAAAACTATTTAAGCATAAGTTTCACAAAAACGTTCAATAAGAGTTCATAATAGTACCAAAAGTTCATAACAGTTCCAAACTTCATTTAGATCTCATGTTTCCCCCAAAAATTATTTGAAAACAGTAAATAAAGTGGGGTTGTAACTCACGGTTTGCAAAGATGAGCTACGAGTGCGAAGAGTAATCGAGGTGGATCGGAATCACGGGAATCCTATAGTAATACCAAGGTTGAATGAGAAGAATGATTATAAGTTTAGCTTACTAATGATTAGTGTTACGATTCAACACGGTTTAAATCAGATTTGGTAACCTGTCTGCACCACGACCCCCCCGCGGTGGGATGACCGTGCCGAGGTCATATGACAGGTTCTTGTCCAAACTCGTTTTTGAGGAAATTTGGTGTTTTTAAGTTGGATTTTGACATGCAACCAGAGATACCCTTAAATAATTGATGTCTTATAGTTTATTTAGTGTTTTCAACCACAAATTTATAGATCTAACCATCCATTTTGTAAAAACCCGTTTTTGTTCATAAATGGCCAAAAATCTTCATATAAACTCATTTTTAGGTGTTAGATGATACATGCAATGAGTATATATTATAAAGACAGAAGATTTGAAGGATTTATACCGTGAGTAAAATGGTTTGAAGATGATTGGAGTAAACCCTTGGTGATTTTGACCCAAAAATGCTTAGAAACGAACTTTTAACCCAAGTGGATGCAACTCCTTTCTTCCTCCTTACTTGATGAACGATTTTGTGTGTTATTATGTGGTAAATTTTCTGAGTTTTGGTAGCAAGAGTCACTGGAAAAAGAGTGGTGTGAGTGGGTGTTTGTTGAAAAAATTCAAGTGAGAGAGAGAGAGAGCTAGAGTGTTTGTGTTTGTGTTTTGGTGTGTGTGTGTTTGAATGTGTTATGTTTGTGTTATAAGGGAGTAATAATTAGTATTACTGGACTTCTAAGAGGCTTATAACATGTTTAAACCGGAGCCAAGGTGTTGGGCTCGGGTTTGGGTTTGTTTGATTAAGTTTTTAAAAGTTAACAAAAATGGCTGTTTGCGCCTTCCACCGCGGCGTGGCCGAAGGACAGATTTATGCCTTTTTTGTTTTTCATTCGTTCCATTGTTAAACGTTCTCGTTAGTTGAAAGTTTCCGGTTATTTTAAATAGGAACTTAGACAAGTTCACTAGGTGTTTTCTTGGTATTAGGATTCATTTTGTGATTCCGACACACATAAGTTTACGAGACATGTAACGATAAGATCAATTCAAAGTTAAGTCAAGGATAGAGAATGCGGTTTTCACTTGAAATAAGACGGTTGTCACATCCCATATCAGCGATGAGGGTTTGTTAGACCCATATTAGATCTCCCTCTCTCTCTATCTCTCTCTCTCTCTCTATATATATATATATATATATATATATATATATATATATCAGTGGCTCAAATAGAGTTGACAGGCGTCTAACGGGGCCTTATACTACCACTAATGTCATATAAGTAAAGGTACCGCTAAATCTATGGTATCAGAATCTACATTTGTTTAAACAAGATATAATTAAGTTGAAATAACGCCAATCTTGCCCAGTATAATAGCAGTAAAAAGGGGCAACGAATAACTCACAAATAAGCGAAAATACGTCGGGTAGACCAAAGTCAGGAGAACAACGCTCCACCGCCTAAGTGCCCTAGCATAAATACATCAAAAGTCTAAGTATCTATAATGTAGTCGGGTTCAGCCTTAAATGATTATCGTTGTATTATATGTTATATTTTAAAAGTGTTCGAAAGATTAATATATCGAGTTAAAGATGTCGAATAAAAAGTTAGCGATATTTCGTGTCAAAGTTACGAGTAAAAGATATTTGATATTTCGAGTCAATAATGACTGCTATAAGATATCGATTATTTAAGTCTATAAAGACGATTAGAAATGAATGATATTTCGAGGCGAAAATGACTAACAGAAATATCGGTTGAAAAGAATATTAATACCAAAGTTTAGTCGAAGTCAACGATTTTGGAAAGGAGTCAAAGTCAACTTTTGTATATTTTTGAATAATTTAAGAAATCATTTAAATATTTTTGAGTAAAAATAGTTTGAAAACAAATTTATGAAAGTTTGACGAAAGATAAGGTTTAAAATCCAAGATTTCGATCGTATTTAAGGAAAAGGTATATTTGTCGAAAATACGTACGTTTTGCGAATGATATATATATAATATATATATATATATATATATATATATATATATATATATATATATATATATATATATATATATCTATATATATATATATATATATGTATATATATATATATATGTATATATATATGTATATGTATATATATATATATATATATATATATATATCACGTTTAAGATTTGAGATTACGTTTTGAGTCCAATACGATATTTGTGAGTGTATATTACTTTATATATAATAATATATGTTTATGTTGTGACAACCGTCTAAAATTTCAGGTTAATTCCGTATTCTTTATCCTCGAATAATCTGTTATTGCTCTTATTTATACTTAGACCGTAAACGTGTGTGTCTCGGAGTCGAAATCGGAAACAATAAATGAATCCTAATACCAAGAAAACATATAATGAACTTGCCTAAGTTCATTGCAAAACAATCGTAAACTTTAAACGAACGCAAACGCTTAACGATAACGATAACGAAAAACGAAAAATGCCCAGAAACCAGCTCGGTGCGCCGCCCTAGGTACTAGGGGCGACGCACCCTAGTCCAGGTAGCTTTTTTTTAATAACTTGGTGAGTCACATTTGCATGTAACCTCACCCAACCACTTGTCCAAACGATATTAGACCCCCTTTTTGGTACAGACCTGCATCACCTACTCTCTGCTTTACATCACTAACTCATCTCGTTTCACCAAACACACACATACATCTCTCTCTCCACTCTCATTTTCGAAACACACACACTCCATTTCTCTCTCAACTCTCCTTTTTTCACAGCCAAGATTGCAGTAAAAACCCATAAAAAAACACCCTTACAAGCCACTTTCATCAAGATATTCATGAGTTTTCATCCATTTAGTTACCTATAACGTTTTCTACCGTTTTGGAGCCTAAAGCACCATCAAGTCACTCCAAATCATCATCCATCCACTTTTATTTGGGTATAATCATTTATCCTTACTGTTTATACATAAATGTTCAATTGCATGTATGATCGATCACATAAAAATGAGTTTTTATGAAGTTTTATGGTGATTAACATAAGAAAACAAGTTTTTATAAGTTTATACATAGATCTTTACATATATGGTTGAAAAGCTATACAAAACTGTTGTTGGAAAGTATTTTTAAGAGTTAATTACATAATTGGTCCCTGAGCTTGTTCCAATTTAACGGGTTCAGTCCCTGGGTCGAAAATCGTTCGGGTTCAGTCCCTGGGTCATCAATTTAGCTGCAAGAATAGTCCCTTTGTCACTTAGAATGACTATAATACCCTTAATAAATATATATTAATTTATCTATCAATTTAAAAAATAAATAAAAAATAAAAAACTAATTATTCCAATCCCAAATCACAATAACCAAAAAAAAACATGCAAATCGCCAAATCGAAATCCCAAAAAAAATCTTGCAATCTAACATAACATTACTCGATTTGATATCTCTATGCAAAACGCATTGGTCCCATTCTTCATGTAGATATAGCAACGCAGAAGCCACGTCGTGGACGATTTTGAACCGTCTCGCCCATGTCAACAAGCTCTTTCCATTAAAGAGATGTAGATCTAAACTTCCATTTTCCATAAACTCATAAACAAGCATAAGTTCTCCTTTCGGGTGGCACCAACCGGTGAGTTGCACCCTGTTTCGAAGTCTTTGACACTTTTTTGACTGCAACATACGTGCTCAGATCTCTTAGAAAACCTTTGTAAACACCTCCAAAACCTCCCTCACCTAGCTTCTCATTCTCTGCAAAGCCATCTGTTGACTGAGCTCATGTTCGATTTCCGTAACGATTTAGGTAAAATGAAGGACGCGATTCTCCAAGAGCGTTTTCCGGCGAAGACGAATTGCACGCCGCCGGTGGTGGAACAACCTTAGAATTTGAGGAGTAGATGAGCTGCGTGTTAGACGGCGAACGGTGAGGTTTTGAAACCTAATTGTTCTTCTTCTCCATGAGGTACATATTTTGGGTAAAGAGTTTTCTTTGTTTTGAAACCCAATTTTTTCTTCTCCGATGATGATGATTGATGATTGATAATTGTGTTATTCCCTGTGGAGAGTTCGATATATTAGATTTGGGGAAGAACACATGAAAATTTTGGGGAAGAACATATGAAGATTTGGGGAAGAAATAAAGTTGGGTGAGAATAAAAAAAAAATGTAAAAATAGAAAATAAAATATTAAGGGTATTTTAGTCATTTGAAGTGATAAAAGGACTATTCTTGTAGCCAAATTGATGACCCGGGGACTGAACCCGAACGATTTTCGACCCAGGGACTGAACCCGTTAAATTGGAACAAGCTCAGGGACCAATTATGTAATTAACTCTATTTTTAATGTTTTTATCACCTGCATGTTTAGATCCACCATCAAAAAGACAAGATTTAGAAAATAAATGATTTTTGAAAAAGTCAGTCAGCAGGGGCGTCGCCCCCATTCTTCAGGGCGACGCACCGAGCCCCTGACAGATTCCAAAACCTTGTTAAATCGATATAATTTGTCACCTTTAACTTGGTATTTTAAGAATCTGTATAAAAGTGGGTGTAATGAATTATAACTTGTGTTTAAGGTAAATTATTTAACATATAATCTTCATGTTATGCTTTATGAGTTAAAGTAAATATTGTACATAACGTTTGTAAGCGGGAAAGTGTATAAATTTTGGATATAATTTTTATAGCGTGGAAGCGATGCCCAAATTTTGTTAGACCAAATATTAACACTTTAAAAATATGCAATTCGTTGACTAACGATTATATAAAAGTTATAAATACTAATACTTACACGAAAACTTGGTATATTCTAGGATTCTGGTGATTCCGACTCATTTGGAGTACTTTTCCGCACACGTCTTATCTTCGCAAACCGTGAGTTACATCCCCTCTTTTTCACTATTTTTATACACTCTTTTGGGGGGAAACATGAGAATAAAATGTTTTCATACTTATATGCGTATGTTTTTCACTCGTTATACTATGAACTCAATGATTGATTGTTGTCTTTTAAACGCCAAGAGAACGGCATCTCAATTGACTCTTGATAGGAATATCAACCTCACGTAAGTGCCTACTATCAGTTTTAAATAAAATTAGTCCTCGGTTTTCATTACAAACTATTAGTTTTGTTAAGCCGTTTAGTATATGGGTATCGATACTTAGGGAAGGACCGTCCCTTACTTAGGTGGAAGCCTAGGTACATATTACTAGTTCAATTCCTCCTCTTAGATAGTGCGGGGAAAGGGGCCTCACGGTCGGTTAATCGGTTTAGTGTGAACACTCACAACTATATAATGTCAAGAGGTCGCTAGTCATTATACAATCAATATTTCTTTATACGCATATCTTTGTACGTATATATAGCTATATACGGAGCCGAAAACCATATCTTTGCATGTATGTATAGCTATATATATGGAGCCGAAAACCATATCTTTGCACGTATATATAGATATATATACGGAGCCGAAAATCATATCTTTACAAGTATATATATATATTATCAAGCACTGTTCGCTTTAATTCTGTTGAGGAATACGTCAGATATATACTTAGTCGAAAACCATTTTTAGTCAAGGACTATAAAACTGTATCTCACTCACTACTTTTGTAGTTGGACACTTTTTCTCATGTTTTCAGGAAACGCAGTGTAAGGACTTGAAGTGCATTTATTTTGGTCTCAGGTCAGGAAAGTCACGTAATCAAGAATCAGGAAGACCTTAATTGTTATTTCGGGATGTCTTATGAAGTCTTTATTTATGTATTTCGGTTGTGATGTAAACAATTAAAATACTTGGTTATCTTTGAACTTTGTAAACGCTTTTGATTTTAAATGACTTAAAAACCGTTCGTATTTATTATATCTCGTGTAATGATATCTTTGCTCTTCACATCTCGTGTTTCCGCTTTAGCGGGGTGTGACATATGCATACTTATTTTCGTTCAAAATACGCGAAGTTACGAAATCAGCAGCTCATGCAGCGCACTGGGACATTTAGTGTGTCGCACTGAGTTTATGACCAAAACACTACGACGCACAGGGACATCAGAGCGTCGCACTGTGTTTGCGACCAAGCCACAGCGGCGCAGTAAGAAAACAGTGGCAAAAACCGAATTTTAACATTTTACGTTTTAGATTTAAGCTACTTTTAAGTCTTATGTGAATATGTCCAGAGTGTTGTTTTATGATATTATGTATATTAGTCCATATTTATGTCTATGTAACTTATATAAGTTTATGCATATATTAATTGTGTAAGATTTTACATAATATCTAGTCATTTTTACCAAAAGTGTTTGAAATGAGAATTTATATAAAATACTTAGGTCAAAAGTCAATAATGTCTGAGAATATGAGAATAACATATTCGGAAGGTAGTTACTAATATTTCCTATATGAAAATTATCCGGTTTTTACATAAGTTCATAATATTCAATTTTTAGGTTAAGATAACTAATAACCTATTTGCATGTCATTAACTTGTATATTATGCCAATTTTTACGTTTTCAACCATTTTAACCTTTTTAACTTTTTCTATAAGTTATTTAGGTGGATATTTAGTGTAATTAAGAAAAACGCAAAATGAGAAATTAAGGGATTATTAGGGAGTACCGAAGAACTCCGCAAAATCTACCAAGAGTCGCCAGAATCGCCTCGAAATCTCTTTGAAACGAACTCCACAAGTGGTGGTGAAGAGGAAACAAACTCCAAACAAAAAATAACCACTTGTTAGAAGAGAACTTAAGGAAAAAGGTATAATAACAAGGTTTAAAGATGAGTTTAACTTACCAATCTTCAATATGTGAAACCCTTCATGATTAAGAACAATACGAGAATGGAAGATGAAGATGTGGTGGATGAATTCCTTGCAAAAAAAACATTAGAGTTTATGTTAGATTTTTTTTTTGTAACAAAGGAGAAGAATTAAGGTACAAAAGATGGAATTTAGGATGGAAAAACCTACCAATTGAAGTATGATCAAAGAGAAGATGATGTATGATCTTCTTCTGACACAAAAATCACTTTGGAATGTGATTAATGTCTCACCAAAGTTCTTGAAATGGAGAGAACTTGGTAGAGTTTGAGTTAGAGAGAAGATGAAAGAAAGTGAAAATGAGGATGAAAATTGTTAAGGTTAGAAACATGGTATGAGAGATGATGTAAATTGGTCAAGGATCCACAATTTATTCATCTAGCACCATTTTGGGAAGGTTTTTGGCAGATTCCACGTGATTGCATGTGTTGTGGAATCTCAAGGAAGCAAAAAACATTTTTGGCATTGTGTGTCTAGACCCCGACTACATCGTAGTCAGTAAGGACTGCGGCGCAGTAAAGACTCAGTTAACAGCCGTTAATTATCCGTTAAAAAGGACTGAATTTGTAGCAAATTTAACGTTAGTCCCGTTAAAGGACTAAGTTTGTAAAAATATTTTTAACGTTAATCTTAATCGTATAAATGAAGGCATAACTCACCCATGCTTATCTTACGAGAATACTGATATCTACTAGGCACTTAGGTACTAAATATTTTCGTCGCGAAGGACAAAAACAATACGTAATCTAAAACCCGACCACATAAAATGCGTGATAAAATGAAATAACGAAATAATAATTGGGTCAAAACTAAATATCGATAAATAAAAAGACAAACGAAACATGGAAAGGTACCTCCAAATCGCGGTTGTCACAGTCTCCCCAAGTAAAAAGGATTTCGTCCTCAAAATCATCACTAGGTACTACCTCCGAAAGATGGGGATACTTCCTCTGCATATAGTCCTCGTGCTCCCAAGTAAACTCGGCTCCATGTCTCGAATTCCAACGAACTTTAACAATCGGAATTTTACTCTGTCGTAGACGCTTGACATCACGGTCTAAGATCTCAATCGGCTCCTTAACGAAATGAAGCTTATCATCAATCTGAAGCTTTCCAACAGAACCAAAAGTGAATCATCAGCAAGACATTTCTTCAAGTGAGAAACGTGGAAAACATTATGCACACTGTTCAGCTCTGGCGGAAAATCAAGTTTGTATGCAGCTGGACCGACGCGGGCTAAAATCTGAAACGGACTCGTATATCTCGGACTCAACTTGCTGCGCTTGTCAAAGCGGACAACCCATTTCCACGGAGATACTTTCAACAAGACCATATCCCCAAAACTGAACTCAAGAGGTTTCCTACGTTTATCTGCATACTTCTTCTGTCGATCTCTAGCAGCAACTAATCGCTCCTTAATCTTGAAGATCTTGTCAGTAGTCTCCTGAATAATCTCCGACCAGTAATCTCACTATCCCCAACACACGGGTGAGCGACACTTACGGCCATACAAAGCCTTGAAAGGTGCAAAACTGATACTCGTATGATAACTATTGTTGTACGAAAACTCGATCAACGACAAATGTACATCCCAACTGCCACTGAAGTCTATCGCCAAGCCCGTAACATATGTCTGAATGGTCCTCTTGCTCTGACCATCTGTCTGTGGATGATAAGTTGTACTCATATCCAACCTCGTACCCATAGCGCGCTGAAAGGACTGCCAAAATCGTGAAGTGAATCGAGCATCGCAATTAGAAATAATCAACATGGGCATGCCGTGTTTAGATACGATCTTGGTAATATACAAACTGATAAGTGTCTCTTACTGATAAGTCTCTCTAATCGGTAGAAAGTGAGCAGACTTCTTTAAACGGTCAACGACCCAAATACTGTCATAACCACTGGAATATCTCGGAAGCTTCGTAATAAAGTCCATGTGATGTGTAAAATCTAGTTTAATAAACTCGACCTACTTGTAGACTTAATTACACAGTTATAGGCAGTGTACCTATTCGTATATAATATAGCTTTAAGTAAGTAAATGTTCGATCACATGGACTAATTTAGCTTTTAACTTCGAATTAATTATACTTGTTTATTTTTGGGTTTTTGTTGTCATGATTAATTAACTATTTAAACTAAAGAGTTGTTATAAAATCGATTTAAGAAAAGTAATTATTTGTTATCAAATAATGGAAAAGTATACTCGTTTGACACTTCATTTGTTTTCTAATTATGTTTACGAAATTGAATGTATATTTAACTTCTTATATATAGCAAAACTCCTCTCGAATATTTCACTAACTTTAACTACTTCAAATTATAATGTTCCTCCCGAATACAGTTACAATTATCAATAATCAATCATTAATCAACAAACCGGTATTATATGATTTAATCTTATGAAGTTTCATCTCGAATAACTTCTCTAATTATTAAGTCCTCTCGAATCTTAACAAATAGACTTACTCGTTTACGTTTTATTACCTAAGTTTTTATTAATAGGTCCTCTCGAATCCTAACAATTTTAAACCAATTAAAGACCGATTGATTATTTAATAAAAGTTAATTAATCTATCCAGATTCCTCTCGAATACCTACAATATTGATTAACTAATCTGAATATACACAAATTATAGCAATATATCAAAACACAAACAATTAAAGATCAACGATTAGATATAAACACCTAAAACAATCAATAACGAAATATAAAGGTCAAACAAGATCTATAAATCAAACGAGCATAAAAGTTATTTACCTACTCATAATAAAGTTCAAAGCGGCAGCAAACATCGAATAAAACATACTGGAAAATCGTCTTGAAAAGGAAAAGAAACAAACTAGAAAAGTTGCAAACGTCTTTGAGAACGAATTGTAATCGTACTCCGACTCTAACTCTTTTCCTCCAATCGATATCTCCAGCTCCAGATACGTGGTAGAATAGTTAATGATGAAAACTGGTCGCTTGGGTTGGTATTTATAGAGATAAATCAAGAGGAAATCGAGTTCGAGTCAAATTCCAAAACTACGAAAACCCAGGGAGGGCGTCGCCCTAAGGTGCCAGAACGACGCACCGGGTTACAACTTTCCATATTCGAAATTCCTTGCTGACCGCGACGTTCCTAGCTAGTAGCGCGACATTCTCTTCGTCAGATTTCACTATTTTTCGTCTTTTAAGTTCATTTCTTCCACCATTTCCACTTCCCAGTCATATAAACCTATCAAATAGGCAAAACAACTTTTCCACATGATTAAATGCAAAAACCTATCATATCCATCATGTTTATTATGAAAACAACCGAATATCGCATAGAAATAAACGTATAAATATTCGATATCAAATCCCCCCAAACTTAACCTTTTGCTTGCCCTCAAGCAAAAACTGTTTTCAAACAAATATCAAACAAATGTTTTAAGTTACATAACCAAACACCTCACGAATTTTATGGGAAGTAAATCACACATTCTCTCAACTAATCTAAAAGGTGTGTAACGTATTCTGTAGAATCGCTCAACTGCTCTGTCATGGTGAATATTCTATCATAGGCTTGATAAAGAATCAAATCTCCACCACTAGAGTCTAGGTACAACTAAACGGGGACTTTTATTCGGGTTGTAATATACAGGTATAGGCATGTGAATAATATATAATGGAGTGTAAAAGGGTAATAATAAAATGTATACAAAAACTTAGATTAAATCCGAACTCATAAGCTCTTTAACGAACTGAATTGCTTAACTTTTTATTCAACTTCAAATACTACAAAAATCAATATACACTAGCTCTTTTAATTCTACAACTAATTTTTTTTCGCTTTTCTTGTTTTTTTTTTTTTTTTTCTCGACTAACAATTTTTTGCAGCCTAGTACATGTTTTACAATATAATTTTTCTTTTCATAAGATAACATGCTCAAAAGGCTATTTTTCTATTTTTTTTGACTTTATTCCAAATATTACAAAAATCATACAAAGACATTAATAATATAACTTCTTTTCATGCCTTACTAACTTCTAAACTTCACTTCAAATATAATAGCAATCATAATTTAAGTTCGGATCTAATCTAAAAATGAAACGAAATTAGGCGAGTGAGGACCTAATACTAATGCGCGCACCACGAAAGAAGGAAGTATTGATTCTGAAATCAGGGATTGACATTTCTGAGGACCTAATACTAATGCACGCACCACGAAAGAAGAATACGTACATTCTGGACATGAAAAACACAGACTGCAACATAGAGTCAACTTGCTTACTATCGAAGTCCACAAGGGAAGAAGCAATGATTTGGCACAGGAAAAAGGATCACTTACACTTTCGAAAAATGAATGAGATAACCAAGAACGGGCTAGTGAAATGGGTCCTTTGAAAAGATTTGCGTATGAGGACAAATTTGTCCCCTCTCAATTTGGAAAGCAACACAAGAAACCTCACAAGTCTAAGGCCCTCAATACGATTGAAACACCATTTGATTTAATGCACACCGATCTGTTCGTCCCCAACAAGCAGAGAAGTTTTGGCGGAAAATATTACTGTCTGGTAGTCACCGATGACTACACACGTTACTCTTGGGTTTACTTTTTGGCTACTAAGAGCGAAACAACCGGTAAACTGGTCAATTTCTTCGACATGATCAAGAACGTTTACAAAGCCAACGTCAAACGCCTAAGAAGTGACAACAGAACATAATTCAAGAATTCCACCATGACTTTCTACTGTCTAGCAAATGGGATAGTTCAACAACACAGCGCAGCTCATGAACCTCAACAAAACGGAGTTGTAGAGAGGAAAACAATAATCGAGGCCGCACGCACAATGTTTGCTGACTCGCACCTCCCTTTCATGTTCTGGGGAGAGGCTGTTAACACAACCTGCTACGTCTTAAATCGGGTGTTAACTGTTAAACCTTTTAATAAAACTAGCTATGAGTTACTTAATAGTCGTAAACTGAATCTTGCTGGTTTGGAACCTTTCAGTGTTCCATGTACCGTTTTGAAAAAAAATTACACCACTAAGTTTGAACCTAAAGCAGTTCAGGGATACTTTCTTGGATATGGTTCAGATGTGCAAACAAACGAGTTTACTTAAAACTTGCAAGAACAGTGGAAATCGTTTTTAATTTGGAAATCACTAGTTATAATTTTGAAAAACAAAACGGTCTTGCAATTTTCTTTGACTATGATTCGTTGTTTAATTTGTTTAATCTCTCCTCCTCTAATGTGACAAATACAGGATCAGCAGAAGAACAAAATTCATCTTCCGATGATGAGGACTCCGTTTTTCCTAGCTCGCCTGTAATTCAAGAAATTGTTAATGAGATTTTTGAACATGTTCCAGAAAATGGTGGATCCGAAGACCAAGAAGATGAACAGGAAGATGAACAAGGGGATGAACAACCCGATGAACAACCTGATGAACAAGCATATGAACGCGTAGATGTGGAAGACACACATGCTGAAGACCAGGAATTTCACAAGTTCACGATAACTCTTACCATGAAGAGCATGTCATTGATCTCCCAAAATCAAGAATACACAAGATTCATCCTCTCGGGAATATTATTGGAGATCCGGACGCAAGTGTTCAAACAAGAATGCAACTTGAACAAAGAAAGGTTTTTATCAAGATCGGGGTATTATCACTCGGAACAACGCACGACTCGTCGTGCAAGGTTTTTATCAAGAGGAAGGACTAGACTTTCAGGATGTTTTCGCACCAGTCTCTCGACTCGAAGTAGTTCGCCTCTTCTTAGCATACGCATCGCACATGGGATTTACAGTTTATCAACTCGACGTGAAGCGTGCCTTTCTTTACGGAAAAATAGACGACACAGTCTACGTTCAACAGCCACCTAGGTTGGAAGACCCCAACACCCCGACAGAGTTTATAAGCTTAACAAAGCTTTATATGGTCTTCATCAGGCCTCACGGTTGTGGTATGGAACATTGTCACCATTTCTCTTAGAAGCCGGTTTCAAGATAGGACGCATCAATATCACTCTTTTCATCAAAGAATCTTCCAAGGCAAAACTTTTGGTTCAAGTCTACGTAGACGATATCATCTTCAGTTCTACAGATCATAAAATGTGCAAAGATTTTGAAAAGCTCATGAAGGACATATTTGAGATAAGCGCAATGGGAGAATTAAAGCTCTTTTTAGGATTGCAAGTTGAGAAATTAAGTGATGGCATGTTTATTCATCAATCCAACTACGTTACTGAGATGCTCGGAAAATTCAACATGACTGACTCCAAGCCAATTGCCACTCCAATTCAACAGCATCATAATTTGGAGCCGAATGCTCAGAATGATCCTGACGTGGATCCGACAGTCTATCGCGGAATGATAGGCTCTCTTATGTATTTAACTGCATCTCTTCTTGATATAACGTTTGATGTCTGTTTTTGTGCTAGGTTTTAGGCTTATCCGAAGATGTCTCATCACTCTGCCGTAAAGAGGATTCTTCGCTACCTAAAAGGTCGACCGCGGCTGGGACTCTGGTATCCCAAAGGAAGCGACCTCTATCTCGAAGCCTTCACGGACTCAGACTTGGGAGGTTGTAACATCAACCGTAAATCAACCTCTGGTGGTTGCGAATTTCTGGGACTACGTCTCGTGTTCTGGCAATGCAAGAAACAGACCACTGTTTTTGTATCCTCATGTGAAGCAGAATACATTGTTGCAGGTAGTTGTGTGTCTCGGGTTCTCTAGATTCAATAGCAGATGTTGGATTACGGTCTATCTCTTACGTCTACTCCTATAAATATAGATAATGAGGCAGTTGTATCTGTTATTAAAAATCCCGTAAGACACAGTAAAACAAGACACATAGACTTTAAGCACCATTTTATTCGTGACTATGCAGAAAAGAAACTAATTGACATTGTTCGAGTCTCTTCCGAAATCAATCTGGCCGACCTTTTTACAAAAGCTTTCGACAAATTCCGCTTTGAATCTCTCATTCACCGAATCGGGCTACGTAACTTAGAGTAACCGGTGTTTTCTTTTACTTAAAAAAAAACAAAACAAAAAACGTGATGAAACCAACATTCGAGATGACAAAATCTTTTGCTTATGACTCTAAGTCTGAAATCGGGTTTCGAACTTTTAAAGTCTAAGGCAAATTAATAATCTCCAAATATATTTCGTTTAAATTCCAGTGTGTTGTGCCTTTCATCTCCTTGTTGTTTTCAGTAGTGTGGTTTGCATGTTTTTAAAAGCCCTTATTTCTTACATTAAACGACTTGACTTTGTCTGTTACAATAAAGGTTGAGATTATATTTTTGTTACGAGTCATATGTTGCGCTCACAGATGGGAAACGCTCTTATTAAATTATAATTTTTATTGGTGTGCTACTAAGTTTTTAAAGTCACATATGCGGCCTTTGAAATCTGAGTCAGTATACCTTTGGGGTGCCCTTGTTCACCTAGCCACCTAAGGCCTTAATTGGTTTGGGATCGGTTGGTAGAAATCTTACTATAGGGTTTCATAGAAAGTCGCATAATTCTTTAACCTTATAAAACTTCATGGACGTTAGTCATTGACTTGCACAAAATAAACCAATCCGTTATTCAAAAATTGTTTTCAAATTTAATACGAGGTATCCCTTCGCCAGTTTCATGTGCTTCCCTTGTATAGGTTGGTAACCAATCCATACCACTCGTACCTTAAAATACTTCACAAATACCTGAGTGCATTCAGATTTTTGTCGAATGAATGCTATAACGGGTGCTTGTTATGCTTACTTGCAATTAAAACACTACTTTATGGCTTGAGACTGAATGGTTAAATTGGACAAACACACAAACATGGGTTTAAATTTAACTGTATTTGGTTCCCTTTAATTTGTCAATTAAAACGTCCCGAAAAAGCAATCTGATCGAATCCTTACATTTCATACTGTATACTACCGTAATATTACGTTTCGTTATTTTTTTTCCTTAGTTAATTTTTTTTTTGTTAAATTTATGTTTCGTTAATTTTTTAGTTAAATTTTGTTAATTTTCTTATACACCGTCGGTTATTTCTTAAGTTAAAAAATAGTCCAAATTGCTTGGTCCATCGGGCCCAAATTTCTGGCCCATTTCCAACGGCCCATGTACTGGCCTATAAAAACCTCAAAAGTTAACTTCATTATTCACTTTTCACTTTCCAACGAAAAGTTTTTACTCTGCTCAACAAAATCTTCAAGTCAATCTCGGTCAATTTTTTCAAGTAAGTTCATTATAATGTTCGTCGATATTCATCTGTTGCCCAGTTTTTGCCTCATTGTTCGTCCAATAAACTCTTAGGTTTTACCCAGATTTTGATTTATAATCATAGGATTTTTGTTATGTTCATCATATTCGTGAGAAAATCATAAGTTTTGCCCAGTTTTTGAATCATGTTCGTGAGAAAATCATATGTTTTGCTTAGTTTTTGGGATGATAATCTTAGGATTTTTGTTATGTTCGATGATTTGTGATGATGTTCTTGAGATTTATTTAATGTTCGTAGGAGCCCAGATTTAACATGTTCGTATAAATTGCATCATGCCTTAGTGAAATCTTAGAGTCCAACGAACATGAAAGTTCGTGGTCCATTTTCTTCTTTCCAGAACATGTGTGTTCTGTGGATATTTACCAAACTTTACATTTTCGTTGGACTTTCAACGAACAGTATGTTCGCGAGGGCAATTACCTTTTTCAACGAACATGTATGTTCGTCAACCTTTGACGAACATGTATTTTCGTGGGCACTTAACTTTTTCAATGAACATGTTCGTCAAACTTTGACGAACATGTATGTTCTTGGCCAACTTATGTTTGACCTTGGTAAACTTTTAAATCCTCCACAAACAAGTCTTGCGAACATATCTTAATACAATGCGGACATGTGTTTTTCGACGAACATACATGTTCGGTGAACATGCATGTTTGTGGCCATTTTGTTTAATTTTTCTATCTTTTTTCAGATTTTACAGATGGTCGTCAGCGTGTATCTGACAAAAGGCATAATGAGGCGGTGAATTTAGCAACTGATTCCCCACAAGCTGTTCACTTTCGCGTGCACTCGATTTCTTACAAAGATCTGGCCTGTCTTTTATCATTCAAGAATGTGCCCATCATCGTTCCATTGGTTCAACAGTTCTATGATATCATTGGAACACGTGGAGTTAGTCCACCCCATACTGGTGAAACTAAGGAAGGTTTGCGTGCAGTAGCCAATAGTCAAGAAATTCCTAATCACCAATTCTCACTGCGCCAAATATTTAAACTTGCCACAGAGACTCAGGAACGTCTGCTTCCCTCTCAGTCCACAATTCCTAGGACGCACCCTCCCTCGTAATGGGTTATGTTGGACCGGTACCTGCCCTCCAGTACGCAGAGGGAAAATTCTATGGTCAATGGCGGGGTACTTAGTCCATGTTATCGTCTCAGGTTGAATACTACAAAAACCGGGCACGATTCAATGGATGGTCAACTCATGTCACTGGTGGTTTGTCTAATTCCCACCGCCCGTATCTAGTTGGCAGATACATATATGAGCAATTACAGAACGAGCTGTTTCCATCCTAAGCCACTGCTTCGTATCTACGGTTCTTATGATTCTATAATATCTCACTTTTTGCCAGAGCTTCCAACCGAGGGTCTCCGGGTTCGGGTAAGCGTGGTTGACCGTAGGATCTTCCACTCCTGCCTCAAGCACCATCCCCGTATTCCAAGTGAGGCTCAACCGCATGAGGCTCATTTATTTGGGCTCTCATTAATCCTGACTTTGTTGATCGTGATTATGATGATGTGGCAGCTGCCCATCCTGAGGAACCACCAGTGACAGTGACTGGTCCTTCTTCTTCAGTGCCTACTCCACCTGTTTCAACCTCTCATACGAAGGGTAAAGCACCAGCTACTGTTGATCCGGCTTCAACCTCCAGTGATGAGATATATGCTGAGATTGATAAATATCATGGTACTTCATCAGGGACTCCACCTATGGCGGATCCTACTAAACAGCCTGATGTTACTCCACCAGGGAGTCAGCACATGGAGATCACGGAGCTTCTTGTTGTTTCATTAACTGCTAACATTGTTGCTGATGCTGGTAATACTGAGGAAATCCCCGCACAGACCGAGGAGCTCGATTTAGACATGGAGGATCAGGATGTGGTCACTTCTTGTTTCCAGTTTGTTAATGTAGCAGAGCCCAGTGCAGGGAAACACCCTTTCTCGGAGGGAAGATGAATCTGAATCCTCATCTACTGCTTTGATTCGGCGGCCCCGAAAGCGCCAAGCCACATAGCCTATGTCACGGAGCCATTTGCTTCTGATGCTGCTCATGATGCTGTTGTCGCTCTCCCACTCCAAACCTTAATGATTTACATGTTCTTGTTTTTGCAGCTTTTATCTAAGGTCGCAGAATTAAAGAAATCTGATGCAGAGAAGACTCGGCGTATTTTTGACCTCGAAGCTAAGGTTCGGGAGATTTCGAAGCGTCCAACTGCTCAGGGGGGAGGAAACGTGCAGTGATAACACTCTGATACTAAGGTGGAGAGATGATCAGGATGATCCCAGTACCGAGCGATCAAGAGAGCAAGTTGGTACTAGTTCTCAAGCAATTTTCCAGGCATCGAAAAAAGGGGGAGCAACAACAATAACAAAAACAACGGAAGCAACAACAACCGCAACAACAAGCGCTTGAATATTAATTCGACGTGACCAATGATGAAGATGTATGGGAAGCTGATGAGAGAGTTAGTGATGAACAGGTTGACGGTGATGATATTGTACTTGAGACGACGGTAAATGTTGAAGATGTTGGTGGCGCTGGAGACAAAGCTGAAAGCGGTATTAAACCAAGTCTCGAGGAGCGCAAGAGTTGGTTTCGCCAGGTGAATATGAAAAATCAAGATAAAGTGGTTCAGAAATTCTTCACAAAGAGTTCAGATCGTCAACCACATCAATGAATCATAAGTTGGATGTTTGATTCGGAGCTTAACGTGTTCGTTACTAAGCGGTTTGATGGTGTACAGTATGTGGGCAGAAAACGAGAAAACTTTAATTCATTCCGAAGTCAGAGCTCAGAGATTTATCAAGACTTTTTGTGTATTAATCGAGGAAACGATCCATGGGCGAAATGGTTAGAAGTTATTGTTAGAGAGGAAGGACGTACATGTAGATTCGAGGAGCTTCAGCCAGTTAAAGGAAAGCTCATGATTAACAAAAAGAAGATCAATCGAAGAACTGGCAAGCGTGCAAGCAGAATTGTCTATCCACCTATTGCATGTATCTCCAATATCCCGCTGAAGAACTTTGGACGTGATATCTGGCGGATCTTTACATGTGGGCAGTGGATACTGATACAGGTGATGCGGTAATGTACAAGAAGGATGATGAAGTTTCAGATGGAATGAGTGAGATATTGCGGGTCATTGATGCAACTCAACTTGCGAATCTGACAGTGAATGATTTGCGGATTTTGCACAGGTACCGTATATATGCAGTTGACGGTTGGGCAGACATTGGTAGAGATTATCAGCGTATCGTCACCGGTTGCATAAACCTAGGAGTGAATGCAGATAGCGATGTTTTGCACAGAGAATAGAAGCAACCGTCAAGGGGGAGTTTGTTGATGCTCATATCAGATGACTGATTGTTCTATTACTTTGTTATTTTGTAATTGTAATTACTTAGACTATTTTGTAGTCCCACGAACATGTATGTTCTTGGGCTTAGAGTTTGTTGGGTTGCTCACGAACTTGCATGTTCGTGGGACTACAAAATAGTCTAAGTAATTACAATTATGTTTGTGGGCTTAGAGTTTGTTGGGTTGCTCACGAACTTGCATGTTCGTGAGGCCCATGATAGCCCATTGTAAAACGAACATGTCTCTCTATATAAAGAGACATTCATTTCATTTTTAGGGTTAGGCTTTTGGAGAGAATTTTGAGAATACTATATTGCGTAATTGAGTGATTCAATCAATAAAGTATTCAGAATTTGGGATAATTATTTGTGTTAATTTTCTATTATCGACTATTACTTGTTTTCATACAATTGATTACGAGTTTCCGCCTTGTAATCAATTGGATTAATCATGTTGATCTGACCATTGGGACCTACAAATTCATTTTGGGGAGCTCTCATTGAGCGGTTCATAATCTATAAGCGAACTATAGCAAATCGGGTCTGTTATACATCATGTAAGTACATATATACATCAGCCGATTCTTGGTTGTCTATGTATGCATGATTACAAACTTATTTGTGTTGTTTGGCTCGGTGATCACGACTGATTTTGGAAGCTCCTAGTTTCGTCGTTTGGTTTGGTTTGCTTGTAATGGTGTTCGTCAAGTTTTGGAAATCAAACCGTTGAAATTTATTGGTATAAAACTCTACCTTTGTTACTTTATTTTATTCGTTGTTATGAAATCTTTTGGTGAATCTTTGTGAACTGATTTGGACCTTTTTATAACTCGTTCTTTTTTTATCGTTACCTAAATCGTGTCTTTTCGTTTGTAACTTCAATCGGTTGAAAACCTTAAGGTATTAAACATTTATTAAACGTTCGGACAGTTTCTGAGATTATGTTTTGGTCTGTCTTCTTTAGTGTTTAACTCTGTTATGGTAATGAATTAAAATCTTTGATCTAAAGGAATATTGTAAGTCTTGGAGTCTAGTTTTCAAAAAAGTAAAACTCATTTTCTAACTCTTTACAGAACTTCCTAAAAGTGCAAAATACTAACAGAGGGTCTAATCTGAATTTTTGGAACATTTTACTAGGCTTTGATAATCGAATTTGATTAACCACTTAGACAAGCTTAAACATATTTTAAATGGTTTATTACTGATTTATAACATATATATAAATTCTTAAAAATCGTTATCTTTTTTACATATAAATAATACGACTTTGAAACATGTTATAACTCAACTTGTATAAAACTATACTTTTGGACAGATTACTTAGTCAGTTTTTTCTTGACCATAACTTTTTCATAACAAACTCTTTTGTATCCAACTCTTGGTCTAAAACGTATCTCTCTGAATCTAGTTTTCAAATATGTCTAATTCATTGTCTAACTCTTCCTAGAACTCCAGATATTCCAGTTTGAACGAACATAGGTATTCGCTGAAAATTGTATCGGTTTATCTAAAGTCTATAACTTGTTAATCTTGACAGGTCCTGAATTCAGACTCAACTCTCTATCACTCAGCGAATCGAATTGAAACAGGTCATGATGCGGAATCTCATGACCTGAGTTTGGAATCAAAATGAACGAAACATGAAATCATAACTGAAACTGAAACTGAGACAAACAATAGGCGCAATTGTTTAAGATTTCATTGATATTGAGAACTGGTTTTGGATCGAGCTTGTTACAACCGACATTCAAGCTCGACGGAACCTCTTTGAGAAAATACCGGGTTCAAAGACAACAAACTCTGTCAACCTAGCACACTATGTATAGACAAGATCTAAAACACTACAAACTAATTATTACAACATTTCTACATCTTAATTTCATTTGGGAGAGTTCACTTTAATTCGGAATCAAAGTCTTCAGCCTCCGAGTTGATATATTCAATGTTGACTTGTTGACTTAATTTATTCTACAGTTTATTTTCGGTTCGGAGGAACTTCATTTAGTTCAGAGTATCTGAACTAACTTGTTCTCCGAACTGAAAATTTTCACTTCGGATTATTCTTGATGTTTTTAGTTCGGACCCTCCACGAACTAAAATCATCTTTATTCAAACACACAGAAGACTCCATAGCTTCATCCAGTCAATTTCTTGGCCCAATAATCGCTTTTCTTACGATTGTTACTACCTTTATCTAGGGGAGCTCTAGGTCTATTGGGGACATTATTTGTGACCTACATACTTACTTACATATACACACTATTCACATTGTTCGGGTATTATCTCTTTGCTCGATAAGGTGAGTTCATCGCCCCTACTTTACTACTGTTTACGTTTTTATAAATCGGGGGAAAGTAAAGCTCAACCAAACTAATATTTGAGAAAAATGATTTACGAGAAACGAATTTTATTTCCATACTTACTAATTATGGAAACATTACTATTTTCAGAAACTTTCCATAAATAGACACTTCTATTTATGGAAACTTACTATGTTTAGAAACCATGAAATGTGTAACAAAACTAATGCAATTATTCTAAAACTTTACGAGACAGTTGGTTCTCATTAGTAGACCTTTCCTAATAATGAGGTGTACTTACGATGCTTACTTATGATGATTATCAGTATATCTTTCCTATTGATACCTGCACGCTCATTACTATACCTTTCCTACTAATGTGGTGTACTTACGATGATTACTATGCTTACGTTTTATGATTGTGGATGATGTGTTCTTACTACTTACATGCATTAGTTACACATTATTTTTACTATTGGATCGTTGAGATATGATTTCTATCTGACTTTTTACTACTTACTCGATGAACTCGCTCAACGTTATGTTGACATTTTTAGCTTTACTTTCAGGAAATGAGCAGGCGTAGGACTTGGCTTTAGGAGTCGGATTCTAGATGACCTTCAGGATTATTATATTTTGCATTGTGGCTTATTTTATGACTTTACATTTGAGATTGTATTTCGAGCTTGCATGGCTAAGTATTATTTCTTTTCGTTGATTATTGGTTGGATATTTACTTGTAGTGTTTGACGGTTTTTCGTGAACCAAGGATTATACCTTGAGTACGGCGACGTCATAACAATACATTATTTCCTTTTATCATATAGATATGTCTTTATTTACTACTGTGTTATGACGATCGCCAATCGCCCACACCCTGCGTTTCCGCCACTGGCGGGGTGTGACATTGTTGTTGTTGGATTTCGATTTACAAAGAGGGGCCCGATGTTGTAGAACTCCAAGAAAAGAAAGTATAATTAGGTTTGTTTTCTTTGGAGTGCTGGTCGAACAAACAAGAAAGGGAATAGGGATTCGGTTGGCTAGTCGATCAAGGAACAAGGAAGGAAGACAAAGATGGTGGATTGTTGTTGTTGTCGAAGAAGAAACCAGAGGGTGGAGATGTCAACTAGTTTAGGGTTGGGGGTTGGTGTCACACCCCGCTATAGCGGAAACACGGAATGTGAGAGCTGGAAATATCATTACACAGTCATAAGCAAATGTAAACGATTCAAGTCATTTCAATTAAAATTAAATAGTTCAAGATTCAACATTTAAAAGAAACCAAGTAGTTCACGATTTAACTTAAAGTACAAATACAAGTTTCAAACAAAAATCCCAAAATAAAAAGGTCTTTTCCCAAAGAACGCCTCACGCAACCATATCGACCCTCCTTGCCATGCATTCCGAACACTTACTTTAATTTCCTGAAACATAAGATAAAGTGTCAACCACATAAAGTAGTGAGTGAGTTACAGTTTAGAGTTTCGATAGAAGTTTCCAAAAATAGAAAGTTGCCAAAAATAGTAAGTTGCCAAAACATATATTGACGTCATAAGTAAAAGAACGAGTCGACGTTTGAACATATATGTAAATTGTAAAAGTTTGCACGTACGCGAGTAAAGTAATTAAATAAACTCGTATAGTAAAGTTGTAGCGGAATCCAGGCGCTAAAAGTGTGTATATGCGTATGGGATATGTGTTTAACTAAATAAAGGTATCTCGTATCAATCACTTGGCATAATACAAGTAGTAAGTATACACTAAACCGATTGCATGGTCGTGAACTAGCCCAAAAATGTTTAATTGTTTGAACGTTTGAACTAATCAATATGTACTTGGGACGCTAACCCTGAGTAAGGAGTGACCCCTCCTAAGTATCGATACCCATATGACTAACGGCTATTGCTAATAGTGTATAAGTGAACCTGAACCAAAACGGGCAATTGAACAAAGTTGCAAAAATTTTACTGAACTCTTACGGGCTTATATATCCATCAAGGATTGGTCGCGAACAAGTATCCTAGTTTAGTTAACCCGCTAAGGCAATAACACAAATACGCATAATAGTTTGTACAAGTTCCATAGTTCCAAATAAGTTGTAAAAGTACCAAGTTTTGAACAGTTCCAAATAAGTTGCAAATAGTGTTAATAGTTACAAACATGTGATCTTATGTTTCCCCCAAATAATTTTTAAATGTACAAAAGTAAAACAATGGGGTTGTAACTCACGGTTTGCGGAGAAGTGAACTCGGAATCGGTGGGAAAGGAGCCGGGAATCACGGAATGCCTAAGAATTACCAATATAGTCCAAAAGTTAACTTCTTATTAGGTTGCTTTGTATATATAAGAGGTTATGTAACTTTTGTTTAAAATTAAGTGTTAAGTCCAATATTGTTCCACAATTTGGTCCGAAGCGATTAACGTTATGTTTAGTCCGAAAGTTCAAAGTCAAAGTTATTATTATGATAAACATGTTTAGGTTACTGAAATGGTTTAGGTTTTCTAACGAAATTTGGGCAGCGCTTCCGCGCCCAAATTTCATGTCCAAAACCTACAATCATTTCCGCTCACAAAACATGCATATACACATAATAACTTCACCACAAGTCCAATAAGTCCAAAACGTCCAATACAAGTCATCATTATTATCATTTTTATTCATCTCAGTCTAATAAAGTTATTGACAAAAGTCCAGAATGTGTATACAAGTTTTAAACGAGTAAAACGACGATTTTCGAGAGAACAGCAGCTCGGTGCTGCGCACCTGGGCACAGGTGCTGCGCACCTAGCTGCTGTCTTTTTCCCGTTTTGTGTTTTTCTTGCTAAAAACGTTTTGTGACTTAAAGATTTCGACATGCAACGAGTAGATACTTTATAATATGATATTTTTACAGTTTCTAAACAACTTTTAACCACAAAGATATAGATCTAAGCATTAATTAGATAAAAATCGTTTTTGTATAAAAAGTGACATAAATCTTTATAAAAACTCATTTTTATTGTTTAGATCTTACATGCAATTAGTAAAAATAGTAAATAAAGGTAGGAGAAAGATTTCTACCGGATGAAAATGAATGGATGATGTTTTAGAGGTGATTTGAGCTCCAAAAACGGTAGAAAAAGCTTGAAAACAAAATAGACTTGCACCTTCTTGTTTGTTTTGTTGATTGGACGATTTTGATGGAGGATTTATGTTGATTTTGTGGCTGTAAGTCCCTGGACTTGGTGGTGTTCTAGAGAGAATTAGAGAGAGAAAAATGGATTGTGTGTGTTTTTGTGTGTGTAAAAATGATTTAGAAAATGAAAATGAAATGGGAAATAGGGGAAATGATGTTAAGGGGGTGTTGGGGACTGAGAAATCAGTAATGAGTGTCTGGATTCGTTTTTTGATTGGTTTAAAAATGTGTAAAAACGAGGCAAGGACCAATTGTATAATTTTTTTGGATTCTACAGCCAGGTGCTGCGCACCTCATGTGGAGGTGCTGCGCACCGGGCTATTTTCAGCTTTCCTGATTTTTCGTTTTTACGTTATTGCTTCGTTGGACCTTTTTGTTAACTGAAAGTTCTTAAGTATGATTTGTTATGAACTTAGGAAAGTTCAATTGGTGTTTTCTTGGTATTAGGACTTATAAAATTGATTCCGGGAGTTATTCCGACACTAGTTCCGACAAGTACAGACTGAACAAGTACGAACTAGAACAAAGTGAACACGGTAAAAGAGTAACTAGAGAATTGAACCGATATAATAACTGAACCAGTACCTGATTTTTAGACGGTTGTCACATCATCCCCGGGTTGAAAGAAATCTCGTCCCGAAATTTGACTCGTCACATCAGGTGGAAGTATCTTTGAACAAATGAGGATACTTTTGACGTATCTGGTCTTCACGTTCCCATGTGAATTCGTGACCACGTCGAGAGTTCCAACGAACTTTGACAATAGGAACACGGCTTTGTCTGAGTTGCTTGACCTCTCGGTCTACAACTTCAAGCGGTTCCTCGATGAAATTGAGCTTGTTGTCGATCTTGACCTCGTCGAGTGGGATGACGATGGTCTCATCGGATAGGCACTTTTTCAAGTGTGAGACATGGAACACGTCATGAACATTAAAAAGAACAGGTGGGAGTTGGAGTCGATAAGCTACTGGACCAATACGCTCGATGACTTCAAACGGTCCAGTGTACCTCGGGCTTAGCTTACCGCGTTTTCCGAAGCGAACTACCCCTTTCCATGGTGATACTTTGAGAAGTACGC